>CM049308.1:95032623-96232623 GCA_026874595.1 Sipunculus nudus
TTAGCTGTGTTATGCTGTTACATCTAGCCTGGCACCAGTTTATCAGCATCTATTACATCATGCCACTAGACATTTAGATTTCAGGTTATCATTGGTAAATATTGACAAGAAAGTTTTTTTAAAAGCTTTTAAAAAATTTAGATTTATGATTTAAGTTATTCATCATACCAGGCAATGTTACAATCATGGATATTCAGCTCTCTGTGGCTATATAAAGACAGCTATACATAGATTATAAATAATTGGTATCCCTACTCAACTAAATTCAAGAATTTGCCATCAATGAGATATATCTGTATTTTACTTTTGCATTCAGTATGCATCCGTAATAATTTTACATATATTCCTGATTTCTTTTTTTTTTTAAAGTCAGCTGAAAAGCATTTTGTATTGGGGAAATAAATTTCAAAGTTATTTCAAGTAGGGACCACTTTTGTGTACAGATGGCAGCACTTGGTTTACCATTGACAGATTGCCAGTGCCTTGATGTTGGCCATTAGCCAAGATGATGTCACTTCTATAAATAGTTTTGGCACAGTGCCAGGATTGGAAGAAGTGCAGCCAGGTATAGGTCAAGAGTTCACTCAGTGCAGTAGCTGCATTCTATTTATAGCTTTGGCAGACTGCTCACTGCATCATATTTGGCACCAAAGTTCAGCCTGAATCTGTTTATAGCTTTGGCAGACTGCCAACTGTGTCAGATTATGCAATAGGTCAAGAGTTCACTCAGTGCAGCCAGGTGCAGGTCAAGAGTTCACTCAGTGCAGTAGCTTGAGGCAGCAATTTGTCGCAGGTCACTCGGGGGCAACTGCCTTACTCACCTAAGCCTTGTCAGCCCAGTGCATCAAACTCTAGGGAAGTTTGATGCATTGGACAGATATTTTGACCTGTCTATGTGTCTTTGATGGTATTCTTATTTACAAGACAGGTGGTGCCACCTACATTGACTTTTGCAGTGTATGCGCCTGCTTATTTCTAAGGAGGGGTTTGACATATCAGTCTGACATTGGGCATATTTATATATCTCTTTGTTGTATATAAGACTGGTGATACCAGCTACAATCATTGTATCCGCCAAAACAGAGTTTTGCGGATTCTATGTTTTCAGTCAGATGCTGACCCTGCCGCCATCACCGCATAGGTTTCCGCAGAATTTTTTAAAATTTGGAATTATGATCGGTCACATAAACCTACATATCTCGGGAACCGTTTGACCAATAAGGCTAAAGATTTTGCACAAATGTAGCCCTTGGAAAGCTTTATAACATGCACTAAAAATGGTGGCGCCACCTGCAACCATGTTTGCACAGCCTCCATCTGTTCATCTGCCTTGGAATAAAAACACTCATATCTCTGCATTGGTTGGACTTATCCATCTGAAATTTTGCATGTATATACATCCTGGACAGCTTTCTTGATTTTATGACAGGTGGCGCCACCTACATTCACGTCTAAGCTGCAGACATCCAAGCTCATATCTCAGGAACCGTTTGTCCAGTTGGACAATTTTGCATGTGTATAGATCTCCCATAGCTCTTTATTATACACAAAACTGGTGGTGCCACCTGCAACCATTTTTGCACAGCGTCCATCTGTTCATCTGCCTTGGGAGAAAATCACTCATATCTCCGCAGTGGTTTGACTTATCCACCTGATATTTTGCAGGTTTATACATCCTTGACAGCTTTCTTGTTTTATGACAGGTGGCGCCACCTACATTCAAATTTACGCTGCAGACATCCAAGCTCATATCTCAGGAACATTTGACCGATTGGGCATAAATTTTGCATGTTTATAGATCTCACATAGCTCTTTATCATACACAAAAGCGGTGGCGCCACCTGCAAACATTTTTGCACAGCGTCCATCTGTTTGTTTGCCATGGGATAAAATCACTCATAACTCGGCAGTGGTTTGACATAAAATTTTGCAGGTTTATACATCTTGGATAGCTTTCTGAATTTTGTTGCAGGTGGCGCCACCTACATTTATGTATACGCTGCAGACATTCAGGCTTATATCTTATGGACTGGTTTGACATATCCCCCTGAAATTTTGCCTGTGTATAGATCTCACATTGCTCTTAATCATACACAAAATTGGTGGTGCCACCTACCACAATTTTTGCACAGCGTCCGTTTAGTTTTTAGTACTTTCATTGTTTATATACATGTTATACATGTCCTTGAAAAGTAATGGTCAAGCATTGAAGCATTATACCTGGTGTAATCTCATTGCACAGGTTCGCATTAGGCCTGTAGGCCTTGTTACCAAATACAAAATTATTCATGGTCAAGTCAACTCTTACAGTTATGGTCATAACCCTAACTTGAATAGACTTCACCCTATGACCCTTATCTATGTAATTTTTCAATTAAAAAAAAATATAGTTGATAGTTACTGAATTATATTGGCCACATGATTTTCATGTGGCAGTGATGGGGGGGGGGGTATTAAATGGCACAAAAACAAGGAAATTATTATATATCCCACCAATGGTTTCTGATACATACAAAGCAACCCAAGATCTCTTGTCAACCAAATCCATCAAGCCTTTATTGAGATATTTAATGTTTTGTGTGATTTTCACCAAATATGAACTTAGGGTCACTCTTCTGGTGCAGTTAATGGAAAGTGACTGGGTATAAATCGGTGCTGGGATCCAATTATCAAGCCCAGCCTACTTGTCCAGCTGTAGATTTATCAAAGTTTCCATGTCACTGATTTAATTGTCAGTAATATTTCTATTTTTATCCATCTGCCCACCTCTCCTAACAGAAATCAGGACACACTGACTCGCACTTCATTTAATATTACATTTTATCATGCAATCTGTTCACACACAACAACAAAAGAAAGGAAATAAAGAGCATTCATTTAATATGTCTTTATGCAAGAAAGAAAGAAACGCCCATCCAATGGGCCTGACTGAATACAAGCACCCCTGTGCGAGTGACAATATCACATGCCAGATGTATGTACATCACATGTCAGCTGTATGTGCATCACATGTCAGCTGTATGTGCATCACATGTCAGCTGTATGTACATCACATGTCAGCTGTATGTACATCACATGTCAGTTGTACGTACATCACATGTCAGTTGTACGTTCATCACGTCAGCTGTATGTACATTACATGTCAGTTGTACGTACATCACGTCAGCTGCACATACATCATATGTCAGCTGTATGTACAACACTTGAATAATCTGTACTATTATTATGATCTACGTGTACAGTCAATATTTGTATGTTACTACAGCTACTGTAGAGCCAATACATCAGTCAATGTAGCTATATAATGCCTGAACAATACCACTAAATTAAACTAGGTGTGGCTACTATTAATGAAACGCAGGTGTGTGTATATGGCGTATGGTGCTACATCTTAATGTGTGTTTGAGTGACAAAAGAAAGCTGAAGTATTCTAAGTACATGCAAGTAATCACATTGACCAACATGTTAAATGATATAATTCTAAGCTGATAAAGTTTAATCCATTGAGTAACATATACCATATTGACCCCTATATGCAGTTAACAAAGACAATGAGCATACAAATCAGGAGAGAGTTCACATAATGCATACAAAGTGAACAGAATAGTCTTTATAGAAAATGACAAGTACCCTCTCAGAGGGTGACCCTGTGGTAGACATCAGTGTATTACAGAGAGCTAGGTGGTCACCTCTATAAATTTTAAAAGTTACAAGCATGAGACCAGTCAGTGATACTGTTTTGATATTACTTGCTATATAATGTAAGGTCATGGGCAGACTCCAGACTGGGTGAAAGAGGATGTTAACTGTGAACCACGTCTTGTCTTCAGGCTACACATCAGAAAGCGAGAGCTACCAGTGTTGTTTACGTTCTTATAAATGTTGTGAAATGTACAAAACAAACAGTGCTCCTATGATACAGTGAACATTACCTTATGTCTAGGATAACGTGGTTAAAACAAGGGTTTCATTATTCCTCTTACCTATACATATAGTGAATAAGTTTACAATCTTTACAACAAAATATATCTATAATTACAAAGAAGGAATACATTGTAACTCCCAGCATGATGTGCCCCCTGAAATGTATCAATATCACAAACTCATCTGGTCACTGTATGTGCTACATCACACACACAAATTTCAATTTGATTGCTTTTACACAAAATGAAATACAATTGTGTACAACAAAATCAGATAATATTGCATAATCATTATAAATCCTTTCCCAATAAAATTGCCTCAAGCTATCAATTGCAAGTCAAATATGCATTTACCATACAGTAAAGATTAAGAAATTGCTAGGAATTAAAATGATATACAAGCTTCTAAGTTAAATGGCCCATGGTACTTGTTGTAATGATATAAACCTAAGTACAGTTTTCACACCATTACATGTCTGTACTGAGCAAGTGAACTGTGATGATGAGCATGAACTACAAGAAAATAAACATCATGAAAATACTAAGTACATGATTATACCCTGCTGCTGAGGATAATTTATTAGTCTCTCCAGTATTCAATGACTTGGTGGTAATGCTTTTGTCTCTCACACAACAGGTTAATCCCCATCAGCATACATGTTTCTTGTTAGTCTAAATTCAATATATTGGGCATACAATCAGCTGAGAAACACTCCTGTTTACCAAACATGGATGAGGGCAACATCAGAGTATCTATCTGATGGGACAGAAGGAGAAAAACATATTCTGTTACTTGTTGTCATGAGGGTGGGCTGGATATTAAAACTCAGTGACAGCAGGACACTGCATGTTTAACCAGTCATTGTACTATAATCAGGTTTTATGATGAATCCTCAATCTCTTACATAATATCAGAATAATATCACAGTAATATAAGGACTTTGTAATATTCAACTTTAGCCTATAATATCAGTACTAGAAGTATTTAATATCCTACTAACATCTACATGTATTTTACAAAACAGATCTACTACAAATAAAAATTAACAATTTCAGTCAGGATCAGACATACATGTACCTTATTTAACAGCCCCTTCTATTTCAGGCTTATTGCATTTTGTTACAACAGAAGTTTTGTTACTTTACATTATTATAATTATATACTTATAGTAATACAAAGCTTCAAAATTCAGGGACCTTCAAGTTAACATCAATTATACATGGCAACATGTCAGTTTGCATTTTCCTTGAAAATATACAGTGAGACCAAAATCAGACCTGAATAAAAAAACAATCTTTGAGATCTGACACCAAAATCTGAGGACAGGTGACATGTAACACACCTGACATGATGTACCCGGGGTGATCTGTTTGATATGAAACTCAGTTATACAGTAACACTATCACTACAGTGTCACCTTTGCAGGTGTACCCAGGTTTTTATAGTATTGGTATAATGTAATGTCTCCATTGTTGTAATGCCAAATTTTGTATTGACAGTGGACTCTTACTGTGATTACAGCTACAAGGGGACAAATCCCGTGTCATAATCATATATGATACTGAACTGAAAAGAAAGTGTATTACTGATACTGTGAGACTGAGTGAGAAGCCTCGGTTTACTATAAGAAATCACAAAAAAATATGTGATTAACATAAAAATTAATTTAGTCAATCAATCATCAAACTTCAAAATTCTCAAATTTTATTCTTTGTGAAACACTTTCAAACACTTTTTGATAATCTAAATATAAGCTGACTTTAATATTGATATTTCAATTAATATTAACAGTAATATCACCATTTAAGCAGTTTTGAGTTTAAGATACAAACTAAAATTCAGCTACAACTTAATAACGTAGATGAACATTCCATGTGTCCTACCGGTATACCTGAATGTGTGATGAAATTCATCTCACGACAACATGTTGCCTCACAACAGTTCACTGCGGAAGTTTTAAACTTCAGGAATGAAAAAAAAACAGAGGAAGCACTCTATCAAATGGTACTTGTTCTAACAATGTAATGAGGCATTGCTTTAGGCAAAAAAATAAAAGGATTTCTCTGGCATCCAGCGCATCAATTTAACTACCTAAATTATAAATGTTCCAACAAAATTTACCAATTTGAACTTTTGCTGCTTAGTCATTTCTTTAAAGAAAATAACAATACATTGTGCTTTTACCTGTTATGCAAAATAACCTTGTTATGATCATGTTGTCCCCTTATTTTATGAATTTATCAAATGAAATCAATAATAAAAATGTAAAAACCTGCCTGCCCTAACTGATTTCTAAAAAAAGTGCCTGAGAAACAAAAGTTAATTTTTTTTGTCTTACAATCAAATTTTAGTGTCACAAGACTGAATATCCTGAAGCAACAACAAAACATATAAGTTGTAAACAGGTGGACATCTCATACTTTTTCACTCTCTATTAAAGTTTTTACATGATATCCTTTCACAGCAACACTCATATACCAGACTAAACTTGACAAACATCGAGTCACTACTTTGCAGGAAATAAACCTCAGTGTGTGAGCAGTATTTCTTTAATAACAGGTCACATTTGATGTGAATCTGGTAATCTGTGTGTTCTCACTTAAGGGAGAGTTCTGTACATGTTGATTATTTACATCTGATGAAGGTTTGGCACTCTGTGCCATGTTTCCTACGCACAACACAATTTTAATGAGACTAGTTTGAAAGTTATATGGCATCAGTAAGGCACACCAATGAATCCATCATATTGTCACAGCTTTTCTTCAAAGTTGACCTCTCTGGAACTATGGTGGGGCTCTGCCTTCTGACTAAAATATAAAAGAAAATACAGTTAAACAATTCTACTGGAATTCTACTGGTTTCTGGACTATATATTCATGTATGGTACATGCAGTTCTGACCAGATGCAAATCTGAAGTTACATGGTTAATGCCCCAAGCAGCAAGGTTGGAACTAACATCTAAGGATTAACAAGTGGCCCATGGGCCATGACGCTCAGCTGTATTCAGGGAACCTTGAACAATGGGTAACATGATTCCCAGTGCTCTCAAAATCATGCATTTTGCAAATAGACCTTAAATTATGGTCACAGTGACCTTATTCTACATCCAGCTGCTACCATTTGTGCCCATGTGACAAATAGAAGGTTAAAATCATGTTCTTTCACACAGCTTGCAGAATATAGGTCACAGTGACATTATTTCTGGTTTCAAAGAAATTTTATGAGACCTTCCTGGCTCTTAATCAAATTAGAAGTCTCTTGGTCCAACTGTAACCAATCATGCAAAGCTGTCCTATAGGGTGCTCAAATGATGTTTTTTCACATATCTTGCAGAACATAGGTCACTACGACTTCATTCCAAGTTTCCAAGGAGATTTTTCATGGACCTCCCTTAATGTCAAGTGAGAAGATTCTAGATCCAATGGTTACAATTTGTGCCCTGTTAGCAGATGACCACTTCTTTAAAGGTCTTAAACTAGAGAGAGAAATGCGTAAACATTTGAAACTAGATGTGTCGGAACGACATTAATGCCCCGGCCTGGGGCAAATTAGAAACATTTGTTAAATTGTTTTAAGTTCAGGAAGTATTGTATGGTCAAAAGTAGGTCAACAAGGGCAAAATGCAAACTCGATCTGTAAAGGGTTATTATCAAGCAACACACCAAAAATCAGGCCGGTGTCTGCAGGCATTGTGAAAAAAAGTCCATATATGTGCATTTTTCATGAAAATTTCTGTCTTTCATGAAATTTTCTATGTTCAGGATCTGTCATATGGTGAAAAATAGGTTAACTGGGAGGAAACCCGAACTCGATCTGTAAGTAGTCATTTTGCGCCCACAGACCAAACATTAGGCCAGTATCTGTAAGCATTGTATTGCGAAACTAGAATATTAGCAGAAGTTGATAATCATTTATAAATTTAAATTGGAGAGGTATGTACCATGTTTCATAACAATCCACCAAATGCTTCCTGAGAAATAAGCTCCTAAGTTTTTTTCTATACTTAGCTCTGTGACCTTGAAAAGTAGGTCAAGATAACCCATCTTTGAACTTGACCAAGATTTTGTAAATATAATGCAATAGCACTGAAGAAATGAAGTTCCTGTGTTGAATACCTTTTCGAGATATCCTGCACAAAAGACCAAAATTGAAAAAATCCGATAAAATTTCATTAAAAAATCAGAAATTGCAGGTGGCGCCACCAAAATTGTGCAGCACATACAGACCATCAGTCCCAATGACCATAGTAAGTTTTGTGAAAATCCACACAATGGCTCCTGAGATATAAACTTCTGAGTGTTTTTCTATAATCAGCTCTAAAATGTAGAAAAATGGGTCAAGGTCACCCATCTTCGAACTTGACCGAGATTTTATCGATATACATCTTCACTGATGAAACTAGAATACAGGTAGTCGACAAGCGACTACTTGTATCCGCCTAAATCAGAGTGGAACGGGTGAAGTGTTGCATATTAGCATGGATGTCTGCAGCCAAATTGTGTATGTAGGTTGTGCTACCTACCAAAAAATCCAGAAAGCTCTATACACATGCAAAACTTTGGCCCAATCGGTCAAACGGTTCCCAAGATATGAGCTTGGATATCTGCTGCATAAACTAGAATGCAGGTGGCGCCACCTGTCATAAAATCAAGAGAGCTGTCGGGGATGTATAAACTTGCAAAATTTTAGGCAGATATGTCAAACCACTGCCGAGATATGAGTGATTTTATCCCATGGCAGACAAACAGATGGGAGCTGTGCAAACATGGCTGCAGGTGGCGCCACCAGTTTTGCGTATGATAAAGAGCTATGTGAGATTTATACACATGCAAAATTTTGGCCCAATCGGTCAAACGGTTCCCTAGATATGAGCTTGGATGTCTGCAGCGTAAACGTGAATGTAGGTGGCGCCACCTGTCATAAAATCAGAAAAGCTATCCAGGATGTATAAGCATGCCGAATTTCAGGTGAATTAGTCAAACCACTGCAGAGATATGAGTGATTTTAACCCAAGGCAGACGAACAGATGGACACTGTGCAAACATGGTTGCAGGTGGTGCCACCATTTTCGGTTTATGTTATAAAGCTCTCCAAGGGCTACATTTGTGCAAAACAATTTTCCTGATCGGTCAAATGGTTCCTGAGATATGAGCTTGGATGTCTGCAGCGTAAACGTGAATGTAGGTGGCGCCACCTGTCATAAAATCAGAAAAGCTATCCAGGATGTATACGCATGCCAAATTTCAGGTGAATTAGTCAAGTCACTGCAGAGATATGAGTGATTTTAACCGAAGGCAGACAAACAGATGGACACTGTGCAAACATGGTTGCAGGTAGCGCCACCATTTTTGGTGTATGTTATAAAGCTCTCCTAGGGCTACATTTGTGCAAAAGAATTTTCCTGATCGGTCAAACGGTTCCCGAGATATGTGGGTTTATGTGTGGAAACAGACGCACAAACGGACGCAGAGCGCAAAGGAAAGGTCAGAGGTCAAAACAAAATCGGGGCGCAGCAGTTCACATGTGACCCGAACATAATCCCGGGTTTCGGAAAATTCCGCCCAGCGGTTACGGAGGAGTTCTCCGGACACCTACGCGGCGGCGGCCAGCTGAAAACATAGTATCCGCAAAACTCTGTTTTGGCGGATACAATAAAATTCCAACGGTGAATCCTTTTAGAGATATCCCGCTCACAAGGTTAAAGTTAACAGACGCGGAACGGATGGACGGACGGACAGACACCGGACAGACAGATGGACAGACAGACAGCTTGGGTGACGACAATAGCCCATCAGCCTATGAGCTGAGGGCTAAAAACGGCTGTACATGTGTATTTGTCATGAAAATTTCTATTTTTCATGAATTTTTCTAAATTTAAGAGCCGTAAAACGGTCAAAAGTAGGTCAACCGGGACGAAACACAAACTCGATCTGGAACTGGTCATTATCTGCCCACACACCAAAAATCAGGCCAATATCTGCAGGCATTGCGAAAAAAAGTCTGTACATGTGTATTTGTCATGAAAATTTCTATTTTTCATGAAATTTTTTTAGTTAAGGAGCCGTAAAACGGTCAGTAGGTCAACCGGGACAAACGCGAACTCGATCTGTAACTGGTCATTATCTGCCCACACACCAAAAATCAGGCCAATATCTGCAGGCATTGGGAAAAAAAGTCCGTACATGTGTATTTGTCATGAAAATTTCTATTTTTCATGAAATTTTCTAAGTTTAGGAGCCGTAAAACGGTCAAAAGTAGGTCAACCGGGACGAAACGCGAACTCGATCTGTAACTAGTCATTATCTGCCCACACACCAAAAATCAGGCCAATATCTGCAGGCATTGGGAAAAAAAGTCCGTACATGTGTATTTGTCATGAAAATTTCTATTTTTCATGAAATTTTCTAAGTTTAGGAGCCGTAAAACGGTCAAAAGTAGGTCAACCGGGACGAAACGCGAACTCGATCTGTAACTGGTCATTATCTGCCCACACACCAAAAATCCGGCCAATATCTGCAGGCATTGCGAAAAAAAGTCCGTACATGTGTATTTGTCATGAAAATTTCTATTTTTCATGAAATTTTCTAAGTTTAGGAGCCGTAAAACGGTCAAAAGTAGGTCAACCGGGACGAAACGCGAACTCGATCTGTAACTGGTCATTATCTGCCCACACACCAAAAATCAGGCCAATATCTGCAGGCATTGCAAAAAAAAGTCCTTACATGTGTATTTGTCATGAAAATTTCTATTTTTCATGAAATTTTCTAAGTTTAGGAGCCGTAAAACGGTCAAAAGTAGGTCAACAGGGACGAAACGCAAACTCCATCTGTAACTGGTCATTATCTGTCCACACACCAAAAATCAGGCCAATATCTGCAGGCATTGCGAAAAAAAGTCCGTACATGTGTATTTGTCATGAAAATTTCTATTTTTCATGAAATTTTCTAAGTTTAGGAGCCGTAAAACGGTCAAAAGTAGGTCAACCGGGACGAAACGCGGAATGACGGAATGACGGACATGGGTAAAACTATATGCCCTGGCCACTTTGTGGCGGGGGCATAAAAAAATACAAGTGGCCCCACCGGTCTGCAAGAACTGATGAAACACTCCATGATCAATATGCATGCAAAGAATCAAAGGGATAAATGCATTAGTTATTCTGACACTGGAGCTTTTGTATCAAATTTTTTAATTATTCTGGGGGGTATTTATGAGCCCCATAGCTCGAAGGATATGGGTAACAGACCTAATTTAAGGTTTCCAAGGAGATTTTTCATTGACTTCTCAGGATTTCAAGTTAGAAGATTCAAGGTCCAATGTTTACGATTTGTGCCCTGTTAATGTACGACCAGACGAACAGCGGACAAAGACTAACAAGGGACCCATGGGTCACGGCACTCAGATGTTATATATGATCACAAAATATGATTTGGAAGAGGAGGTAGGCAAAGGCTGGTTTTGTGAGCTCTATTATGAGTTGATGGTGTTTAATTCAAGTTATGTACGATTTTGATAATATCTTTGGAGAAAGGGAAGAGGACTGATGTCATTAATATTATTTACAGTTGGAAATGGTGTGCTATTATCACATAGGTTTTGACTTGGCCATAAAACTTTACCTACATTGCAGCAGAATTATTTGAAAAGTTTAACTATTTATTAAAAATTAATAACAAATATAATGTCAAATATAATTTAAATTAAAAATAATAACAGTATCATGTTTTTTTCATCAAAGATTTTTAAATAATATTATCGAAATAAATGATTATTAAAATAATATTATAGAATATATTCATGAATGCATTTGTATTCAAACACTTTCATTTTTACGTGTATTCCTATCCTTATACATGAAATTATGGAGTACATATTCATATTTGCATTCAAATACATTTGCAAAGTACTGCACCATGTCTGGTATTTATTCAGTTTCAGCCAAACAAAGTTCTTAAGAATCCAGAATAAACAAATATCACAAATTTAAATAATGATCATAAGTACCTGGTTTTATGAATTATCTTAATATTAAAAAATAAAACTATAATATTCACTTTGGACTACCTTCACATCAATCTACACACTAGACATAGCAAGAGTCTTATGACAATTATTAACATTACAGAAATCATAATGAGAACTTGTCTAAGATCTGAATTTTGATCATATTCAAATTTTTTTTATTTAAAAAAAAATGTATCAGAAAAAAATTTGAAGTATCTCAGCTATGAAACCATTATATGTGTAAAAAATAACCCAAGGATAAGAATACCCTATAAATTATACAAGGAGAAAACTAGAGATGGGCAAGTTTGATTTTATTAACTGAAATATAGGAACCAGTAATATAAATTTTGATTATTTACATAGTCTTGTGACAGCTGTTACAGCCACGTGTCTGAATGTCATAAGTAAAACCTATTGACATCTTTAATCAGTACTTGTCCAAGTAAAATTTAAAAATTTTGACATATTTTAACTTTTTTTAAAATTTGAAATAAATATAAATTAACAAGCTGAAACACATGGAAAAGACCTGGGAATTTAGATTTATATTATCCACTGCATCTTTGTCAATCATAAATTTCCTTCATATAATCCCTTATAGTATAGAACAATATAATTTAATTATTTTTTTTTCATTATTAAAATTGAACAGAAAAATACCATAGGTGACTAAATGGTGTTATTTGGAATACATTTTCATCCATCCATACAATTCCATAAAACATCAGTAACTGCAAGGTGAGCTGTTAGTGTTACTCATCAACTGTCAAATTCCTTTTCTACTGATTATTTAGTTGTTATTATAGACCTATAAAAATTTATTTATTCATTGTTTATTGTTATGCTGTCGGTTTAAACAACTAATAGATGAGCTGGGTTGGACACCTAGATCAGCTGTGGCCAGCAATAAGCTGCCCAGCTGCAAGTATATACCCCGCCTCAAGCGTGCATAATTGGCCTAAAGGTCAACTTGAGGACATACAGGTGACTGAAGAGGGGCTGGAAAGAGCCTGGGTCTGACATGGTCTCATAAAAACTTTAATAACAGTTTTTGGCCAATTTCTTTCAACTTTCAAAACTAACAAGCTGAAATCCTTATTTCTGCATGATATGAAAATTATATCAACAGTGCTTACAGGAAACAAACATGCGATGATCAAAATTAGGCAAAATTTAAGGTACTGATTTTATATTTATGCTAATAACTTATTAACTTTGAAAAATTCAGAACTAATTTTGGGTATACAATTAAATCTTGATTAATTAATGTTATATCCCTGACAAAAAAACAAGGGACCCATGGGTCACAGCGCTCAGCTGATCGTGATTGGACTATAAATGTTTCTCCACTGTGATACTATATCGAGTCGATAAAGCTTATGAATATCATGGACATGTTGGGCTGTTATAAAGGAATGTAATGTAATATGTTAGTAAATGATAAATAGAATATCCTGACTGATGGATTAATAGAGTAAAATATAGTGGTTTAATTTTTATTTATTTAAGAGGGGTTGAAAATTGTGATATATTTGAGCAAATATGAATGCAATGACAGCAGTAATAAGCAGTAGTAGAATGATGATAAGGCCATTTGTTGAAGGATCTAACGTGTATGGAAGTCTGCAAGCTTTCAGTTTGACAGATATGATGTTATGATTAACTATTCTGATAAAGGGATTTATGAATTTGTGACTGTATGACACAATATCTCTTTAGTCTTGACAAGGTACATTATTGTGATGCCCACTATGTCTACATATTACACATTATTGACATCATTTCTGGCATGTACATAGGTACCTATGGACGAATAGTTATACAAAATATTAAAGTATGAATATATCTGATTCATCTTGTTCTTGTTTACCAAGGCTGACTTTGGGATTGGGTTCGGAGAAGGGAAAAGTGAGGGCAGCACGAAGGTGGATGTAGAAATATTCTATTGTAATGTTTTCATTTATATAAGAATATGAGAAGCTAAGAGGAAAGGGGCCCTCCTACTGGGTTATAGTAAAGTTCTAAATATAAAGCCAATTTTTTTAGCATATCCACTCTTTTCATTAAGAAGTTTTTATCTGAATCCTTTTTTTTTTTATTTACAAGTTTTATAAATTTTTCATAAAAAAATTGAAAATATAAGTTAAAATATTACAATTGTTGCAAAAATTGCAATCATTATATATACAAAGTAAAAAAACTGAAAATATAAGTTAAAATATTAGAATTGTTGCAAAAGTTGCAATCATTATATATACGGAGTAAAAAACATTGGGTCATATTATGCATACACATATATTTTATTATTTTTAAATCATAAATGTTTAAACTGATTTTAAAAGAAAATAATGCCACAACATGGCATCTACAAGAATATTCTTTGAATCACTAATAAAAAGTTTTGCACATTGGAGTTTTCAGGACATGCTTAATTTTATTCACCAAAATAAAATAAAAGTAAATTTGATAAAATAAAACATCTTTTCAAATAAAGAATACACACTGTTGGTTGAATGAGGGACAAACAATATCATTGTGCTAATTACTATCCCAGTTTTAATTAATTACTGGAATTAATAGTCAATTTCACACCTGGTGAAGTTTTTACTCTTCTGAAGTAAGGGATTACTTATCTCATGAACATCCACACTTTCACAGCAATACACCACTTTGTGGACACAATTAAATGTGCACTTTAATCATTGTAACCCTGGTGGTTCAATACAAAATCTAAAATGTAGCATGTCCAAGAATAAAATAAAATACAGAAAATTATAACATTCATCTAGTTTATGCACCAGCTGGGGGGATGAGTGCAGGGCAGAGGGGAAGCCTGCTGGTAGTGACCGAGCTCAGCCAAGGCAAGCTGCCTGGGGAGGGTTAAATAATGCAAGTGAAGGCTGTACTACTAGGTGGGCTAGATGTAAACAACACTTGACATGGTGTATGAAAACTTGAATAAAAGCTACTCTTTTCAATCAATTCCTTTGAAATTTCAGATTTTAAAAGATTAAATCCTTATGTATATATGCTGTGAAAATTAAATCATCAGTGCTTACAGGGAAAAAACCTGCCATTACCAAAGCTGGACAAAATTTAAGGTATTGATTTTTTATTTATGCTAATAACTTGAAAAATTTGCAAAATTCAGATCTAATTTTGGGTAAACAACTGAATCTTGATTGAAGTTATATTCCTGAAAAAAAGTCTCTACCTTCAGCAATTCTCATGTAAGGGGAGTAAATATATTTCCTGATTTTTTTTTAAATTGCATTATATTTTGGCCCATAACTTCAAAATAATACCCAACAATGACCTAATTTTTTGTATGTTCATAGAAAATGTATGAAAGAACGTGAATAATTAATATGATTAAAAAAACAGATCAGTGGTTTTGATATTAGGCAGCCTTGAAGTGTAATAATGGCTTTTTTATGGAAAACGGAGGTTTTTCCTTAATATCTTGAAGGAACGACGTCTTAATGACCCAATTTTCAGTATGGTAGGAGATTTTGGGGACATCTAATAATATGCAAAATTTTGGATTGGTAGGTCAAACGGTTTTCAAAACGTGCCCTGTTAACGGCCGGACGGACGGACGAAAGGACCACGACAATAGCTCAGATGACTTATAGTCAGCTGAGCTAAAAATTTCTAGCTTCAGATGATGACTTATAGTCAGCTGAGCTAAAAATCATTTCTGAGGATGAATTGCATTTTAAAGACAAAATAGCAAACTGGCCCCAATAACTGTTAGACTCCCGATGACTTGACATATTTCAGTTTATAAGAGAAAAAGGAACAGCTGTTAGACTCACCACGACTTGAGGTATTTCAGTTTACAAGACAAAAGAAACAGCTGTTAAGACTCACCATGACTCGAGGAAGTTCAGTTAACAAGACAAAAGAAACAGCTGTTAAGACTCACCATGACTTGTTGTCTGGAAGCCCAGCAGGGTCCACCAGCCTGCTGATCTCTCTCAGCACCTGGACCACTCCCTTTCCAGTTGGAGAAGTTCAACCAAGACACAGATCCAGTGTCACCAAAGCCCTGCAAAGGTGAAACATTGACAGAAGATGTTAACCTCTTATGTTTGTGAATATCCATCTATAGAGAGACAATGTTCATGGGACAGAGAGAGTACAAACAAAACAGTCATGTAGTGATGATTCTACAGTTAATGTTATTTTGTAACAAGTGACCCATGGGTCATGATGCTCAGCCGACTGACACGTTGACAATATGTCCTTGCACAGGCAACAAATTAAGATAATGTAGGTGGTATCATTGTTGATGCATCTTAGCTTAAGTTCTAGAATCCATAATAAGCACAACAAATTTGATGGCAATCCAACCAGCCTTTCCTGGGGAATCTGGCAATTTGTGGGTATTTTGCATTACATACCCCAAAACTCTGAGAATATAGGTCACAGTCACAGAATTTTAGGTTTCTGGGGTGAACTTTGGAGGAACTCTCAGGATGTCAAGTTAGAAGTTTCTGGGCCAAATGGTTATGATTTGTGCCCTACTTTGGTATCAAATTTTTCAATTATTCTGAGGGGTGCTTATAAGCCCCATAGCTCAGAAAATATGGGTAACAGAGACCTACTTTTATGTTTCCAAGGAGACTTTTCATGGACCTCCCTGGATTTAAAGTTAGAAGATTCCAGGTCAAATGGTCATGATTTGTGCCCTGCTTTGGTATAAAACTTTTAATTATGCCGGGAGGTGTTTATAAGCCCCATAGCTCAGAGAATATGGGTAACAGAGACCTTAATTCTAGTTTCCAAGGAGATTTTTCATGGGCTTTCCTGAATGTCCAAATAAAAGATTCCAGGTCACATGGTTATGATTTGTGCCTTGTTAACAGACAACCACATTTTTTTAAAGGTCTCAAAAATAAAGATAAAAATGTGTAAAAATTGGAAAAAGTCCAGGTGGCACCACTTTCTGCAGGAACTGATGAAACACTCCATGATGCATATGCATGCAAAAAATCATGGTGATCAATGCATTAGTTAATCAGATACTTGAGCTTCTGTATCAAATTTTCATTATTCTGGGGGTTACTTCGAAGCCCCATAGCTTGAAGAACATGGGTAACAGAGACCTGATTCAAAGTTTTAAAGGAGACTTTTCATGGCCCTTTCTGGATGAGAAGTTAGAAGATTCCAGGTCCAGCGGTTACAATTTGTGCCCTGTTAACGGATGACTGCATCTTTAAAGGTCTCAGAAATAGAGAAATAAATTGTAAAAAATAGAAAAAAATGCAGATGACACCACCAGTCTGCAGAAACTGATGAAACACTCCATGATCAATATCCATGCAAAAATTATGGTGATCAATGCATTAGTTGTTCAGATACTTAAACTTTTGTATCAAATTTTTCAATATTCTGGGGGGTACTTTGGAGCCCCATAGCTTGAAGAATATGGGTAACAGAGACCTGATTCCAGGTTTCAAAGGAGACTTTTCATGGTCCTCTCTGGATGTAAAGTAAAAACAATCCAGGTCCAGTGGTTACGATTTGTGCCCTGTTAACAGATGACTGCATCTTTTAAGGTATCAAAAATAGAGAAAAAAAAAATTTTAAAATACAGGTGGCACCACCAGTCTGCAGAAACTGATGGAACACTCCATGATCAATATCCATGCAAAAAATTATGGTGATCAATGCATTAGTTGTTCAGATACTTGAGCTTTTGTATCAAATTTTTCATTATTCTGGGGGGTACTTTGGAGCCCCACAGCTTGAAGAATATGGGTAACAGAGACCTTACTCCAGGTTTCCAAGGAGACTTTTCATGGTCCTTTCTGGATGTAGAGTTAGAACATTCCAGGTCCAGCAGTTACGATTTGTGCCCTGTTTACGGACAGACAGCCAGACTGCCGGATGGCTGGACGGATGACGAACAAAGAGTGATCGCTATAGCTCGGATGACTTACAGTCAGCTGAGCTAAAAATGATATATAACTAAAACTGACATTGGCATTCAGGGCTCCAACCAGACTGAAGAAATACAGGAAATTAATAGGAGGACTCGAGACAAAAAATAAAGTGATTTATAGGAATTTTCAGCTAAAATTATAATTTTCCCTGCACCATTGTGGTAAACGCAGGAAATAAACATGACAATCATTTGTTTAACAAGCTTCTAATGGTTTATTGGTTTAGATTGCTGTAATTGTAAGCTGAATCTCTTACATGGACAGTGCTACAAAAAAAAACATGTTTTCAATGATAATAAGTTTAATATTTGGTAATGACTGTTATACATCAGAAACATGGTTTTGCAGTGAAAAATATAGGAACTTACAGGAAAATTTTATGGGAAAATACAGAATGTATAGGCGTCTATGGGAGCCCTGAGCATTGTTACATACCTGTGGTCTGTGAGTACCCTAAGTTTTATTACATACCTGTGGTCTGTGAGTACCCTAAGTTTTATAACATACCTGTGGTCTGTGAGTACCCTAAGTTTTATTACATACCTGTGGTCTGTGAGTACCCTAAGTTTTATTACATACCTGTGGTCTGTGAGTACCCTAAGTTTTATTACATACCTGTGGTCTGTGAGTACCCTAAGTTTTATTACATACCTGTGGTCTGTGAGTACCCTAAATTTTATTACATACCTGTGGTCTGTGAGTAGCCTAAGTTTTATTACATACCTGTGGTCTGTGAGTACCCTAAGTTTCATTACATACCTGTGGTCTGTGAGTACCCTAAGTTTTATTACATACCTGTGGTCTGTGAGTACCCTAAGTTTTATTACATACCTGTGGTCTGTGAGTACCCTAAGTTTTATTACATACCTGTGGACTGTGAGTACCCTAAGTTTTATTACATACCTGTGGTCTGTGAGTAGCCTAAGTTTTATTACATACCTGCGGTCTGTGAGTACCC
The DNA here is from genome assembly GCA_026874595.1 of Sipunculus nudus. Lineage (NCBI taxonomy): Eukaryota > Metazoa > Annelida > Sipuncula > Golfingiida > Sipunculidae > Sipunculus > Sipunculus nudus. The sequence goes on from CM049308.1 coordinate 95,051,465, forward strand.
GAAGTTTTATTACATACCTGCGGTCTGTGAGTACCCTAAGTTTTATTACATACCTGTGGTCTGTGAGTACCCTAAGTTTTATTACATACCTGTGGTCTGTGAGTACCCTAAGTTTTATTACATACCTGTGGTCTGTTAGTACCCTAAGTTTTATTACATACCTGCGGTCCAGCTGTTTTTTTGCCTCTGGATATCCCATCAGATTCTGTGACATCTGGCTCGTCTGCCCACTTGGATGCCCTCGCAGGCCACTTAGGGTTACACCCAAGCTCTGGTCGCCTCAACCTCTGGGCCCCAGATGGCGCTGTCGGTTTCACCTGACTGGTGCCTGCCAGTGATGGACATGTCATTGTCATGGACCCCTGGGTCCATGGATGTGTGTTTGTCTCTGTCTGATAATTAGTCCATCCAGTTCCAGGTGGAAAAGAAGAGAGTCCAGATAGCATTGCATTGTGGGTAGACCCTACTGATTGTGCTTGGTTAAAGGAATGATCATTTTGTTGTGCCTTTGTTAAAGGATTTTCTAAATGGCTGCTGGACTTTGGTAATTGGAACATTTTTGGGTCAACATGACTGGCGTGTTGAGGTTTAATGCCAGCTGTGGCCTCATTTTGAGAAAGTTTGACATGAGGGCCATTAGCAGGGAGACCATTTTGTCCATTGTTGCTCTGTGTGCCTGGACCCGCAGCAGCCATGTTACGTCTATCTCGCAGGGACTTTGGACCGTACTTCTTCCTGCGGTGCATGATCACGGGAGTGTCGTCGCTCTTGCCCTCCTGTGATGTCAGTGAGACTGGGTTACTGTTGTCAGCCACTGGTACACTGGACTGCCCCACCTGACTGGCATGTGTTAATAGCTGGCTGACATCTGTTGTAGTGTTGCCAGACTGTAACAGCTGCTGATCAGTGGTTGATGTTTTCAGTCCTGCAGGTTGATCAGGGGTCTGCTCTCTGGAGTTTTCTGTATTGTACGTGTTCTTGTGTGTACTGTAAGCTGTATGTTTGGTTCTGTAAGCCGTACTGTCTGTACCGTGAGCTGTGTCGTCATCTGTACCATATGCTGACGGAAACACCACGGGGGAGCCTTTACCTGCTGTAGCACCAGTCTTTCCCTCCAATAATTTCTGTGATGCCAAGGTAATGCCTTGGAATGCTGATTTTTGTGTTGCCATGGTGATGCCTTGGGATGCTGACTTTCCAGTGGCTCCACCAGGTGGTAGATCAGTGATCTTCATCCCTGGTGTGAGCTGAGAATCATGGCAAGTGATATGGCGAGACTGGGTTTGGGGGTTAGTACTATGTACTCCTTGGCTCTGCTTTGGCTGGGTCATCTGCTGTAGTTGAGAAGACGGCACCCCTAGACCTGCTGCTGAGGGCATGAGGAGTGGTGGCATGAGGGCGGGGTTCAAACCCAGCTGTGTGTATGCACTTAAATCAGGAACCGCCCCAGTTAAACCGGCTGGGTTACCAATATCTGCTGAGATGGTCGCATCATTTCCTTGTTCCCCTGGTTGCTGCTGCTGGGGCACCATGGGAACCAGCATGAAACCCTGTGGTATCCAGGTCATAGGAAGGAATCCCTGCTGCTGACAGTCAGCGCCCCATACCCCGCCCTGCTGGCCCAGCCAGTTCTGGTACTGTGCCCCAGCACCTGCTGATGAAGCAGTCACCCGAGCCGCAGAGTCAGGCATCTCCTGAGCCACGGTGTCAAACAGCTTGGTGACCTTTGGGGATATGACTGTGGGGTTTACTACTGATGTTCTGCTGTTATTGACTGTTAGTGCACTGTTGAGTGTGACTGCTGAGGGAGTCTCGCTGGACGTTACAGATCCGGGAGTCTCTGACGAGGATATGACTGGATCCCAACCAAACTGGATCTGGCTAGACTCGCTGCTTCCTGCTGAATCACGATTGCTGGGAGCTGGATTAGCTGAGGGAGGCATGAGTGAAGCAGCAAACAGATCCTCAGAGTCAGTCCTTGATTTCTTGCCAGAAGGGAAGGCTGTTCCTGATCCACTGCCTGAGGAGGGTTTGAGGTTGGTACTGACTGACTGTGAGGGAGCCGTGCTGACTGGCTTGGGAATGGGACTGTTTTTAGCTACTTTAGTGGATTCCTTCCTCATCCTCCCTTGAGGGGATTCCATTCTTTCACTCCCAATAGGTAAAGGCTGACTGACTTTGATATTCTTCAACTCATCAGAACACCTATAATCGTCCACGTTGGTGTCACTGTCGCTGTCAAGCGTCCTGAAGGACAGTGAGCTGCTAGAGGCCTCAGACTTTCCAGCTTCTGGTGTGTGTGACTGCTGCATCGGCTTCGACGTCTCAGACAAGTTTAACTCCTTTAGCAAGTCAGAGCCAAGTTCATTACTGTTGGAACTGCTGAACCTGTTTGTGGATCTCCATGGATCAGATCCGCCTTGTTTGTTCCACAGATTCGCAGGCACAGACGGTTGTACAGAAGCCTCCACTGAGTCTGTGATTCGGTGTTCAATGATATTTTGCTGGGAATGACCACTCTTATTTTTCTCTAGTTGTTCAGAGCTGAGTGCTGATTGGTGGGATCCTGACAAAGCTGACAGTAAGGGGGCACCTGATGTTGCCGTGGATATATTACTATAACCTGGCTGCTCAGTTTTCAGCATTCCAGGTGCTCTGCTCGTTCTCATGGAGTCTGCCTTCACTTTTGTCACTGCAGCCCATGATGAATTTGCATATTCATCATTAATTGACCTATTAGCATATTCATCACTGACAGGCCTATTTGCAGTGCTTGTGACTGGTCCTCCGTAAGTCACCTGACCAGACGTTGTGTCTGGAGGGAATGTTTTCGTGTCAGGGAGGTACGCCGCCATCCTGTCAAAGGAAGGAACATCCTAAGTAAGTGCTACTCATCACATCATCAATATATTTGTGTTTCAACAAAACTCTTTATTGTGTGAAAAAAATATAAGCTACATGTATTTAAAAAATTCAGTTAATATACAACCAAATTAAACTTGCATGTGCTGGACCTATATTGTATAGAAGTGTTACTAACAGCCAATTTTAGTTTGCGACTTTCTGACTTATTCTGATATAAATAAGTCTTTTAAGATGAAATTCTTAATATACTGTAATGCTTTTCATCATGTATATATGATTAATACAAGCCAGATATGGAAACTGGACACATAAATTTGGACCTCAATAGATTGCATTTATATATTGAACTATACATTCTGATTCCTAATGCAGCAATCATACTTCTCACACAAACACTGTTTATACTGAGTACTTTACATATCGTAATCTCACATGGCTCGAAGTTCTGATTCTCGCTCTGCCTCACGTTTACTCAGCTCCAGAGCTTGTCTCAGCATCTCTTCCTCCTCAGCCTCTGAAGCCGGTGCAAGCTGATCCAGGTTCTCCTGCTTCATCTGCATCCTCTGAGCCCTGACCTGCCACAAGTTCTCACTGGGCACCGGTGCTGGCTGGAAGGCTAGTTGTCCTGATGGATGGAGCCCTGCAGGATTAAAAATATAAACATCAGTAGACAGGTGCTTGCTGGAAGGCTGGCTGTCCTGAAGGATGGAGCCCTGCAGGATTAAAAACACTAATATCAGTAGACAGATGCTGGCTGGAAGGCTGGCTGTCCTGAAGGATTAAAAACACAAAAATCAGTACACAGGTGCTGGCTGGAAGGCTGGCTGTCCTGAAGGATGGAGCCCTGCAGGATTAAAAACACTAACATAAGTAGACAGGTGCTGGCTGGAAGGCTGGCTGTCCTGAAGGATTAAAAACACTAACATCAGTAGAGAGTCACTGGCTGGTAGGCTGGCTGTCCTGAAGGATTAAAAACACTAACATCAGTAGAGAGTCACTGGCTGGAAGGCTGGCTGTCCTGAAGGATTAAAAACACTAACATCAGTAGACAGGCACTGGCTGGAAGGCTGGCTGTCCTGAAGGATTAAAAACACTAACATCAGTACACAGGTGCCTCTGGAAGGCTGGCTGTCCTGAAGGATTAAAAACACTAATATCAGTAGAGATTCACTGGCTGGAAGGCTGGCTGTCCTGAAGGATTAAAAACACTAACATCAGTAGAGAGTCACTGGCTGGAAGGCTGGCTGTCCTGAAGGATTAAAAACACTAACATCAGTAGACAGGCACTGGCTGGAAGGCTGGCTGTCTTGAAGGATTAAAAACACTAACATCAGTAGACAGGTGCTGGCTGGAAGGCTGGCTGTCCTGAAGGATTAAAAACACTAATATCAGTAGAGAGTCACTGGCTGGAAGGCTGGCTGTCCTGAAGGATTAAAAACACTAACATCAGTAGAGAGTCACTGGCTGGAAGGCTGGCTGTCCTGAAGGATTAAAAACACTAACATCAGTAGACAGGCACTGGCTGGAAGGCTGGCTGTCTTGAAGGATTAAAAACACTAACATCAGTAGACAGGTGCTGGCTGGAAGGCTGGCTGTCCTGAAGGATTAAAAACACTAACATTAGTAGACAGCCACTGGCTGGAAGGCTGGCTGTCCTGAAGGATTAAAAACACTAATATCAGTAGACAGGCACTGGCTGGAAGGCTGGCTGTCCTGAAGGATTAAAAACACTATCATCAGTAGAGAGTCACTGGCTGGAAAGCTGGCTGTCCTGAAGGATTAAAAACACTAACATCAGTAGAGAGTCACTGGCTGGAAGGCTGGCTGTCCTGAAGGATTAAAAAACACTAACATCAGTAGAGAGTCACTGGCTGGAAGGCTGGCTGTCCTGAAGGATTAAAAACACTAACATCAGTAGACAGGTGCTGGCTGGAAGGCTGGCTGTCCTGAAGGATTAAAAAAACTAACATCAGTAGACAGGCACTGGCTGGAAGGCTGGCTGTCCTGAAGGATTAAAAACACTAACATCAGTAGAGAGTCACTGGCTGGAATGCTGGCTGTCCTGAAGGATTAAAAACACTAACATCAGTACACAGGTGCTGGCTGGAAGGCTGGCTGTCCTGAAGGATGGAGCCCTGCACAAATTAAAAACACTAACATCAGTAGACAGGTGCTGGCTGGAAGGCTGGCTGTCCTGAAGGATGCAACCCTGCACAAATTAAAAACACTAACATCAGTAGACAGGTGCTGGCTAGAAGGCTGGCTGTCCTGAAGGATGGAGCCCTGCACAAATTAAAAACACTAACATCAGTAGACAGGTGCTGGCTGGAAGGCTGGCTGTCCTGAAGGATTAAAAACACTAACATCAGTAGACAGGCACTGGCTGGAAGGCTGGCTGTCTTGAAGGATTAAAAACACTAACATCAGTAGACAGGTGCTGGCTAGAAGGCTGGCTGTCCTGAAGGATGGAGCCCTGCACAAATTAAAAACACTAACATCAGTACACAGGTGCTGGCTGGAAGGCTGGCTGTCCTGAAGGATTAAAAACACTAACATCAGTAGAAAGGCACTGGCTGGAAGGCTGGCTGTCCTGAAGGATTAAAAACACTAACATCAGTAGACAGGTGCTGGCTACAAGGCTGGCTGTCCTGAAGGATTAAAAACACTAACATTAGTAGACAGGCACTGGCTGGAAGGCTGGCTGTCCTGAAGGATTAAAAACACTAATATCAGTAGACAGGCACTGGCTGGAAGGCTGGCTGTCCTGAAGGATTAAAAACACTAACATCAGTAGAGAGTCACTGGCTGGAAAGCTGGCTGTCCTGAAGGATTAAAAACACTAACATCAGTAGAGAGTCACTGGCTGGAAGGCTGGCTGTCCTGAAGGATTAACAAGGGACCCATGGGTCACGGCGCTCAGCTGATCGTGATTGGACTATAAATGTTTCTCAACTGTGATACTATATCGAGTTGATAAAGCTTATGAATATCATGTACATGTTGGGCTATTATAAAGGAATGTAATGTAATATGTGAGTAAATGATAAATGAAATTACCTGACTGATGGATTAATAGAGTCAAATAAAGTGGTTTATTTTTTATTTATTTAGGAGGGGTTGAAAATTGTGATATATTTGAGCAAATATAAATGCAATGACAGCAGTAATAAGCAGTAGTAGAATGATGATAAGGCTATTTGTTGAAGGATCTAAAGTGTATGGTAGTCTGCAAGCGTTCAATTTGACAGATATGATGTTATGATTAACTATGCTGATGAAGTGATTTATGAATATGTGACTGTATGACACAATATCTCTTTAGTCTTGACAAGGTACATTATTGTGATGCCCACTATGTCTACATATTACACAATATTGACATAATTTCTGGCATGTACATAGGTACCTATGGACGAATAGTTATACAAAATATTAAAGTATGAATATATCTGATTCATCTTGTTCTTGCTTACTGAGGCTGACTTTGGGATGGGGTTCGGAGAAGGGAAAAGTTAGGGCAGCATGAAGGTGGATGTAGAAATATTCTTTTGTAATGTTTTTCATTTATATAAGAATATGAAAAGCTAAGAGGAAAGGGGCCCTCCTACTTGGTTATAGTAAAGTTCTAAATATATGATTGCAAACTAATACTCTGACAAGACTGTCATGAAGAAAAACAGTAAAAGTTTTGAGATACTGTGTTGCATACGAAAATTTACAGATGGACAGGCAAGTGGACAGAATGGACTAATACCTTTATTTCACTTTCAAGGGAATAATGCATTTAAGTTTATATATAATCCTATTTTTTTAAGCAGATCCACTTTTTCCATTAAGAAGTTTTTATCTGAATCATTTTTTTTATTTACAGGTTTATACATTTTTAAATAAAAAACCTGAAAATATAAGTTAAAATATTAGAATTGTTGCAAAAGTTGCAATCATTATATATACAGAGTAAAAAACATTGGGTCATATTATGCATACACATATATTTTATTATTTTTAAATCATAAATGTTTAAACTGATTTTAAAAGAAAATAATGCCACAACATGGCATCTACAAGAATATTCCTTGAATCACTATTAAAAAGTTTTGCATATTGGAGTTTTCAGGACATGCTTAATTTTATTCACCAAAATAAAATAAAATTAAATTTGATAAAATAAAACATCTTTTCAATTAAAGTATATACACTGTTGGTTGAATGAGGGACAAACAATATCATTGTGCTAATTACTATCCCAGTTTTAATTAATTACTGGAATTAATAGTCAATTTCACACCTGGTGAAGTTTTTACTCTTCTGAAGTAAGGAATTACTTATCTCATGAACATCCACACTTACACAGCAATACACCACTTTGTGGACACAATTAAATGTACACTTTAATCATTGTTACCCTGGTGGTTCAATACAAAATCTAAAATGTAGCATGTCCAAGAATAAAATAAAATACAGAAAAATTATAACATTCATCTAGTTTATGCACCAGCTGGGGGGGGGGGGGATGAGTGCAGGGCGAGGGGAAGCCTGCTAGTAGTGGCCAAGCTGGGCCAAGGTAAGCTGCCTGGGGTGGGTTACATAATGCAAGTGAAGGTGGGCTAGATGTAAACAACACTTGACATGGTGAATGAAAACATGAATAAAAGCTATTCATTCCAATCAATTTCTTTTGAAAGTTTAGATTTTAAAAGATTAAATCCTTATGCATATATGCTGGGAAAATTAAATCAACAGTGCCAAAGTTGGACAAAATTTAAGGTATTGATTTTTTATTTATGCTAATAACTTGAAAAATTTGCAAAATTCAGATCTAATTTGGGGTAAACAATTGAATTTTGATTAAATAAAGTTAATATTCCTGAAAAAAAGTCTCTAGGTTCAGCATTTCTCATGTGAGTATATATATTTCCTGATTTTAAAAAAAATTGCATTGTTTTGGCCCATAACTTCAAAATAATATCCAATACTGACCGAATTTTTGGTATGTTCATAGAAAATGTATAAAAGAATGTGAATACTAAATACGATCAAAAACAGATCAGTGGTTTTGATATTAGGCAGCCTTGAAGTGTAACAATGGCTTTTTTTATGGAAAACAGAGTTTTTTTTTCCTTAATATCTCGAAGGAACAAAGTCCTAATGACCCAATTTTTGGTATGGTAGGAGATTTTGGGGACATCTAAAATTATGTCAACAGCCTGGGGAGCATAGAGATGTGCACTGAATGACCTACAGTCATCAAAGTGGACTGCTTGACAATGTAAGGGAATACAACAAGAGCCTCCAAAAAAATTCAATAACTAGCCTAATTTTGCAGCTTTTATTTTCAAATTTCAGATTTTAACAGATTAAATCCTTATGTATACATGGTGTGAAAATTAAATCCACAGTTCTTACAGGAAAAAAACATGCCATGGCCAAAGTTGGGCAACATTTAAGGTACCAATTTTATATTTTTGCCAATATTTAAAAAAATTTAACAAATTTTGATCTAATTTTTGGTATACAATTAAATTTTGATTAATTAAAGTTGTATTACTGGAAAAAAGTCCCTACCTTTAACACTTTTGGTCTTAAGTGACCAAATATCTTCCTGATTTTTTTACAAAGTCCATAATGTTTGGGCTCATAACTTTTTTAAATTATATAATACTGACTTTATATCTGGCATGTACATAGGAACTATATAGAGGAATATTTATGGTAAATATGAAGAAAACCAGATGAGTGGTTTTGATATTAGGCAGTCCTGAAGTGTGAAAATAGATTTCTAATAAAAAATTGAGGTTTTTCCTTAATATCTCAAAGGAACGAAGTCCTATTGACCCAATTTTTGGCATGGTAGGAGATTATGGGGACATCTAACTGTATGCCAAAATTCAGATTCGTAGGTCCAACGGTGTAGAAACGTGCCAGTCTTACGGACGGACATCCAGACGGACGGACGGACGGACGGACAGACAGACGGACAGACATTGGACCATGACTATAGCTCAGATGACTTACAGTCAGCTGAGCTAAAAACACTAACATCAGTAGACAGGCACTGGCTGGAAGGCTGGCTGTCCTGAAGGATTAAAAACACTAACATCAGTAGACAGGTGCTGGCTGGAAGGCTTGCTGTCCTGAAGGATTAAAAACACTAACATCAGTAGAGAGTCACTGGCTGGAAGGCTGGCTGTCCTGAAGGATTAAAAACACTAACATCAGTAGACAGGCACTGGCTGGAAGGCTGGCTGTCCTGAAGGATTAAAAACACTAACATCAGTAGACAGGTGCTGGCTGGAAGGCTGGCTGTCCTGAAGGATGGAGCCCTGCAGGATTAACAAGGGACCCATGGGTCACGGAGCTCAGCTGTTAAATATGATAAAAAGTATGATTTGGAAATGAGTCACATGCTGGTTTTGTGTGGTAATAAATATAAGCTGTATTATGAGTTGTTGGTGTTTAGCTTATGTATGATTTTGATAGTATCTTTGGAGACAGGGAAGAGGACTGATTTCATTTATTTTATTAACAAATGGAGTGCTTTTGTCACACAGATTTTGACTTGGCCATATAACTTATAAGCAGCACATATAATACAAGTGTTTAAATATTTATCAAAATTTAATAACAAATACTGTGCCAAATATGATTTTTATTAAAAATAATAAGAAAATCATATGATTTTTTTCAATAAGATATAACTGAAATGATTATTAAAACTAGATATTTCTTGGCACCGCAGGTGCCATAGTATCCCTAGACAATTAACCCCCCCCCCACCATCCCCCCAGCCCTTGATAAGATACATCTAACCAGTAAGTTTGGTGACTGTACCAACAATTTTTTTTATGAGTTTTTTTTATTGCCACGAATTCATTTTAACATTATCGCTGCTGTGACCTTAAAAAATGTATCAAGGTCATCCATGTTCAAATTTGATCTAGCCGTTGATAAGATGCATCAAACTTGTGGGTTTGGTGACTGTACCTTGAAGTCTTACTAAAGTTATTCCGCTTAAACATCATTTTAGCAAGAAAACAACATAAGGTGGCACACCTGTCTTCTGCAGAAAACAATGCTATCAAAGATCTTATATCAATTTGATTTTTGGACCAATCCATGCATTCCTTACTGGGATATTAAAGTTAACATCATTTCAGCATTATCGCCTCTGTGACCTTGAAAAATGCATCAAGGTCACCCATCTTCAAACCTGGCCTAGCCCTTAAAAAGATGCATCTAAACTGTAGGTTTGGTGACAATACCACAAATTCTTTTTTGAGTTATTGCCCTAATATCATTTTAGCATAATCACTGCTGTGACCTTGAAAAACTGCATTAAGGTCATCTATGTCCGAACTTGACCCAGCCGTTGATAAGATGCATCAAACCTGTGGGTTTGGTGACTGTACCTCAAATTCTTTCAAAGTTATTGCGTTAACATCATTTTAACAAGAAAAGGACAAAAGGTGGTGCCACCTGTCTTCTGCAAAAGACAAAGCTATCCAAGATCTTCAGTCATTATATGTATCCCTTACTGAGATATTAAAGATTTTATGTGAATTTCACCAAATATGGGAATATTCAAGGTCAAGGCCACTCTCATAGGAAAGGTCATGACCCCAATTCAAATAAACATCATCCAATACCCATGTCTATGTATATGCATAATATAAAAGAAATCTGTCCATTAGTTTTTGACTTATAATGCTCACAGTACTGTAAAGAGGCAATGATGGGGTATTAGACGGCACAAAAACAACTAAAAGAATAACAGGTGGCACCACTAGTTTCCAGTACATGACAACACTATCCAAGATCTTCGGTCAAGTTGATTTTTGGACCAATCCATGCATCCCTTATCGAGATATTAATGATTTTGTGAGATTTTCACCATATATGGCAATATTCAAGGTCAAGGCCACTCTCATAGGAAAGGTCATGACCTCAATTTAAATAAACATCATTCCATAACCCATATCTATGTATATGCATAATATAAAAGAAATCTGTCCATTAGTTTTTGACTTAAAATGCTCACAGTCTTGTCAAGTGGCAATTTTGGAAGTATTAAAAGGCATGAAAACAAGTAAAGAATAATAGGTGGCGCCACCAGTTTCTCAAACATGAAAACCCTATCCATGATCTTTGATCCACTTGATTTTGGGATCAATCCATGCAAGATTTCTTGAGATATTTAAGAATTTGTGTGATTTTCCCCAAAATTGGACCTATTCAAGGTCAAGGACACTCTCCTAGTAAAGGTCATGACCTCATTTTAAATAGGCGTCGACCTCTCACCCATATCTATACTTAAACTAAGTTTGGTAAAGATCCATGAAATATTTTTTGAGTTATCGCGCCAACAAGATTTATATGCGGTGGCAGAGGCATGACCGGTATGAAAACATAGTATCCCCCCAACTTTGTCTGGGGATACAATAATGTTATAAAATACATTCATGAATGCATTCATAATTACATTTTCCTAATTTCTGGTATGTATATAGGAACTATATAGAGGAATATTTATGGTAAATATGAGGAAAAACAAAGAGTGGTTTTGATATTAAGCAGTCCTGAAGTATGAAAATAGGTTTTTAATAAAGAGGTTTTTACAATAATTTCTCAAAGGAACAAAGTCGCAAAGACCAGTTTTTGGCTTGGTAGGAGATCTTGGGGACATCTAACATTATGCTGAATTTTGGATACCTAGGTCTTACAGTTTCAAAACGTGCCACATCTACGGACGGACTGACAGACGGACGGACGACTGATAATGGACCACCACTATAGCTCAGATGACTTATAGTCAGCTGAGCTAAAAACACTAACATTAGTAGCGCTGGTTGGTAGACTGGCTGTTCTGAAGGATGGAGCCCTGAATGATTAAAAACACCAACATTAGTATGCAGGCTCTGGCTGGAAGACTAGCTGTTCTGAAGGATGGAGCCCTGCATGATTAAAAACACCAACATTAGTATACAGGCAATGGCTGTATGACTGGCTGTTCTTAAGGATGGAGCCCTGAAGGATTAAAAAACAATAACAGCAGTACATGGGCACTGGCTGGAAGACTGGCTGTTCTGAAAGATGGGGAATCGACTTTTTAGTCTCTGACATTCATAATTACAGTCTAAGCAACTACTTTTGTTATGTCCTTGTACCACAGTTCCCTCAGCATCAACCATGTTGCATATTTGTGCCAATCTTACTCATCTCAGTATTCACAATAACCCATTCTTGTTCTAATTTCAGCATCCGCTTATTCTGTTCTGCCCTTGTATCTAGTTACAGTCCCATAGGTAACTATCATGTTAGTTTTCCTGTTACTAATTACAGTACCATGAGCACCTACAATGTTCTACACCTGTACATAATTAGTCACATGAGCACTTACCATGTACTACTCCTGTCAAAAAATTACAGTTACATGAGCACCTACCATTTCCCACCACTGCTGTTTCTTCTTCATCCCAGTTAGGTTCCTGAGGTACCTGTGACCTTGAACTTGGCCATGCAGGTGGATGAGACGTGGTGGACTGTGAGGTTATCGAGCTCCAGGCGACCTGCTGTTGCTGCTTCTCCTGTTGTTTCTTGGACTTGGTTTGTTTGCTGAAGATTAGCAAGAAAATACATAGAACTACAGGGAAGCTGGTTAAAACAAGTGACCCATGGGTCAAGGGGCTCTGCTGACAAACATACCAAAAGTTCATATAACCTAACATCAATTGAGACTTTACAGATAGACAGTTTCATCATAAAACATTTTTAAGCTGAAAGAGGCTAAAATTAAGAGGTTTTTGTCCGTAAAAAACAGTTCGATGAAGGTGGCACCACAAAAACCTCAATTTCAAATATGAGTCATGTGATCAACCTTCGCACAAATTTTGGCTCCAGCTGTTTCTGATATTGTAATTCTAGTATCCTTTTTTGGCCAAATAACTAACTGGGACCATTCAAACAAACTTGAGAGAGATTGTTTCAGGGATTATTTCTGTGTTTTTTTTTAGCTTTTTCCCTATAAAATCTAAGTAAATGCATATAGCAAAAAATTTAGCAAAATCCGAGTGTTTTAGATGGCTGATTTCTTGCATGAAATTTGGTGATGCTTGCTCGATCCTGCCTTTTTTTAGATAGTATGGGTAACGTAGAGGTGACATAAGATTCCACACCATTGCATAAGCTCACAGGTTTGCTAAAAATGTTCCACTAGAAAATTATGCAGCTCCTTCCTGGCTATGAACTTGGCCTCCCCTGCGAATGTCTGACAGCCGTAACCCTTCTAAGGACTGATATGAGATTGTTAGAAATTGCCCAATTTACCCTGAAAATTCATATGTTCAGTAAGACCTCATTAAGTAAGACCGCTTGTATGCACTGAAGCTATTTGGAAATATTCCGAAAAGTGCCTTCTCAGGCTATGCAAATGAGCTGAAATAAACCAATGACCACACGTGTGGTCACTGGAACCTTGGTTACCAATTCCAGTACATGTATACCCATATTTATTCAGTCACCTGAACCAGCCCCTAAGTGCTTGCAGGAGTGAAAACAAATGATTAAATGAACATTTAACACAAATTTGGTGGCAACAAGTGGTGATCATTCATTTTTTGGGAGGGTTATTTTTTTTACAATGGCAGTAAATAATGAGAGCATATTCACAATGGCGATGTCAAATTTGATACTGGTGAAGTGCTTCTTAAATAAAAGAAACAAAGTTATCATTCCCTTAATTCATTACAACAGAAATTTAATACAACAAAATAATTTCCATGGGACAAATGTGTTCATTATAATGAGACTTGACTGTAGTTCATCACAAACAGTTGTGTCCTAGGCATACACTATTATCATGTATTTCATGTAATTTTCCCATCTAAATATCATCCTTTCTACTCCTAGCAAACAAGTCTATGATACTGACTAGTCCCATCTTCACTGTGTATTCTAATTGACCAGTTTTATTACCTGTTGTTTGTCCATTTGTTTTCCTTGCCAGGTTTTCCTCCATATTTGCTGTGTAAGTCTGTAAGGTCCTGTTTCTGCTGTATCACATGCTGTGCTGGTGGTGGAACGATTGTTCCGTATGCACTGCTGTTATCATCAACATCATTCCCTTTCAGCCAGTCGACAGTGCTTGGCGGGGAGAAGGAATTGGTCATCGGTAAACTAGGCCTCTTCTGTAAATAATAATATAATAACATATAATAGATATATATATATAACACAAAACTATAACAAATAATCAAATGCAAGTCATATTCAATCCACCTCAACTTCAATAAAGAACCATTTCAATACAAGGGACCCATGGGTCACGGCGCTCAGCTGATCGAGATTGGACTATAAATGTTTCTCCACTGTGATACTATATCGAGTCGATAAAGCTTATGAATATCATGGACATGTTGGGCTATTATAAAGGAATGTAATGTAATAAGTGAGTAAATGACAAATGAAATTACCTGACTGATGGATTAATAGAGTAAAATAGTGGTTTATTTTTTATTTATTTAGGAGGGGCTGAAAATTGTGATATATTTGAGCAAATATGAATGCAATGACAGCAGTAATAAGCAGAAGTAGAATGATGATAAGGCTATTTGTTGAAGGATCTAAAGTGTATGGTAGTCTGCAAGCTTTCAATTTGACAGATATGATGTTATGATTAACTATGCTGATGAAGTGATTTATGAATTTGTGACTGTATGACACAATATCTCTTTAGTCTTGACAAGGTACATTATTGTGATGCCCACTATGTCTACATATTACACAATATTTCTGGCATGTACATAGGTACCTATGGACGAATAGTTATACAAAATATTAATGTATGAATATATCTGATTCATCTTGTTCTTGCTTACTGAGGCTGACTTTGGGATGGGGTTCAGAGAAGGGAAAAGTGAGGGGAGCACGAAGGGGGATGTAGAAATATTCTATTGTAATGTTTTTCATTTATATAAGAATATGAAAAGCTATGAGGAAAGGGGCCCTCCTACTTGGTTATAGTAAAGTTCTAAATATATGACTGCAAACTTATACTCTGACAAGACTGTCATGAAGAAAAACAGTAAAAAGTTTTGAGATACTGTGATGCATATGAAAATTTACATATGGACAGGCAAGTGGACAGAATGGACTAATACCTTTATTTCACTTTCAAGGGAATAATGCATTTAAGTTTATACATAAGCCTATTTTTTTAGCATATCCACTTTTTCCATTAAGAAGTTTTTATCTGAATCATTTTTTTTATTTACAGGTTTTATAAATTTTTAATAAAAAAACTGAATATACAAGTTAAAATGTTAGAATTGTTGCAAAAGTTGCAATCATTATATATAAAAAAACTGAAACTATAAGTTAAAATATTTGAATTGTTGCAAAAGTTGCAATCATTATATATCCAGAGTGTAGCTCATATTGGGTCATATTATGCATACACATGTTTTATTATTTTTAAATCACAAATGTTTAAACTGAATTTAAAAGAAAATAATGCCACAACATGGCATATACAAGAATATTCCTTGAATCACTATTAAAAAGTTTTGCACATTGGAGTTTTCAGTACATGCTTAATTTTATTCACCAAAATAAAATAAAAGATTCAGTAAATTTGATAAAATAAACATCTTTTCAAATAAAGTATACACACTGTTGGTTGAATGAGGGACAAACAATATCATTGTGCTAATTACTATCCCAGTTTTAATTTATTACTGGAATTAATAGTCAATTTCACACCTGGTGAAGTTTTTACTCTTCTGAAGTAAGGAATTACTTATCTGATGAAAATCCGCACTTTCATAGCAATACACCACTTTGTGGACACAATTAAATGTACACTTTAATCATTGTAACCCTGGCTGAACAATACAAAATCTAAAATGTAGCATAGCCTAGAATAAGAATGAATCAAATACAGAAAATAATAACATTCATCTAGTTTATGCACCATCTGGAGGGGTGGGTGCAGGGCAGAGGGGAAGCCTGCTGGTAGTGGCCAAGCTGAGCTAAGGCAAGCTGCCTGGGGTGGGTTACATAATGCAAGTGAAGGCTGTACTACTAGGTGGGCTAGATGTAAACAACACTTGACATGGTGTATGAAAACGTAAATAAAAGCTATTCTTTCCAATCAATTTCTTTG
Source organism: Sipunculus nudus (assembly GCA_026874595.1). Lineage (NCBI taxonomy): Eukaryota > Metazoa > Annelida > Sipuncula > Golfingiida > Sipunculidae > Sipunculus > Sipunculus nudus. The sequence continues at coordinate 95,067,489 of CM049308.1, forward strand.
AAATTTCAGATTTTAAAAGATTAAATCCTTATGCATATATGCTGTGAAAATTAAATCAACAGTGCTTACAGGGAAAAAACGTGCCATTGCCAAAGTTGGACAAAATTTAAGGTATTGATTTTTTACTTATGCTAATAACTTGAAAAATTTGCAAAATTCAGATCGAATTTTGGGTAAACAATTGAATCTTGATTAAATAAAGTTATATTCCTGAAAAAAAGTCTCTAGGTTCAGCAATTCTCATGTTAGGTGAGTAAATATATTTCCTGATTTTTTAACAAGGGACCTATGGGTATATATGGGTGCTCAGCTGACGTTAACCTTGAAGGTAAAAATCTAAAATAATATCAAATGGAGATAAAGTGTAAGAGGAAGAGGTAATAAAGGCCATGGTTTATATGATTGGTTTGTATTGATGAGCAAGAAATTGTTGCAAAAAATATTTTGTGACCTGACCATGTGTTTCCTAATGTTGAAACTAAAGCATGTGAGCAGTTTGTGAACAAATGATCTGTACTATTACCATGATCATCAGTTGGTTTTTCGATTAACTGTTGACATTTCAGTAGTTTACACATTTGTTCAATTGAATCTATTTTTTGTATAATATATATTATTAAATATATATGTACTTTTTTAATGAAATATATAAAGTTGAAATATAGCTAATTAACAACATAAAACAGGGCAAACAAAGCCTGATCTCAAATTCTGCTGAGGCAGGAAAACAATGAACAAATGTTTGTATTAAATCCTCATTTTTTTATCACATCAATTATTTTCTAGTTTAAGTTTATATATCTATACATTTCCAATTTAACATATATATCTGAATATAAAAGTTGATTCATAATTCTCAATTGCATCATCATAAATCTCAATCTTGTCAGATAACACCACATCATGCATACAAATGTTTATTTATTTTTTACCACAAAAATATATCTTTTAAATCTGCAAAACAATAAATATCTAAAAATAATACTTGATTTAGATTTCACAATTTTTTATTGTGCCTTTATTTATCCATAATGTGCTTCATATTTTATAATAATTTAAGCATACTGATGGGTTCAATTATATTTGTTTAAATCATTTAAAAGAAAATTGATTTCTTTAAAAATGCTACATTACACAACATTGCATCTTCTGGATTACACCTTGAATTATTTTTTCAAGGAAAGTTTTTCATATCAGAGTGGAAACAGCAATACAATTAAGGAGATACAGTGAAAACAATAACAATTACTGCATAAAACTTGGTGGGTTGGGTTTGCGGGGGGGGGGGGGGGGGGGGGGGGGGGTGATTGGGGTGGTGATATGAGAATAACTGTACACCTGTCACAGCAGGGGATCTCCCCCAGTGACTGTAACAAATCAGAAACCCTGGCATAGCTGACTTCCAGTGACCTGGAGTGGGACCCTGCATCTGTAATCAAAGCAAGTGACTACAGAAAAAAAACAAGGGACCCATGGGTCACGGCCCTCAGCTGATCGTGATTGGACTATAACTGTTTCTCCACTGTGATACTATATCGAGTCGATTAAGCTTATGAATATCATGTACATGTTGGGCTATTATAAAGGAATGTAATGTAATATGTGAGTAAATGATAAATGAAATTACCTGACTGATGGATTAATAGTCAAATAAAGTGGTTTATTTTTTATTTATTTAGGAGGGGTTGAAAATTGTGATAAATTTGAGCAAATATGAATGCAATGACAGCAGTAATAAGCAGTAGTAGATGATAAGGCTATTTGTTGAAGGATCTAAAGTGTATGGTAGTCTGCAAGCGTTCAATTTGACAGATATGATGTTATGATTAACTATGTGATTTATGAATATGTGACTGTATGACACAATATCTCTTTAGTCTTGACAAGGTACATTATTGTGATGCCCACTATGTCTACATATTACACAATATTGACATAATTTCTGGCATGTACATAGGTACCTATGGACGAATAGATATACAAAATATTAAAGTATGAATATATCTGATTCATCTTGTTCTTGCTTACTGAGGCTGACTTTGGGATGGGGTTCGGAGAAGGGAAAAGTGAGGGCAGCACGAAGGTGGATGTAGAAATATTCTATTGTAATGTTTTTCATTTATATAAGAATATGAAAAGCTAAGAGGAAAGGGGCCCTCCTACTTGGTTATAGTAAAGTTCTAAATATATGATTGCAAACTAATACTCTGACAAGACTGTCATGAAGAAAAACAGTAAAAGTTTTGAGATACTGTGTTGCATACAAAAATTTACAGATGGACAGGCAAGTGGACAGAATGGACTAATACCTTTATTTCACTTTCAAGAGAATAATGCATTTAAGTTTATATATAATCCTATCTTTTTAAGCAGATCCACTTTTTCCATTAAGAAGTTTTTATCTGTATCATTTTTTTAATTACAGGTTTATAAATTTTTAATTAAAAAACCTGAAAATATAAGTTAAAATATTAGAATTGTTGCAAAAGTTGCAATCATTATATATACAGAGTAAAAAACATTGGGTCATATTATGCATACACATATATTTTATTATTTTTAAATCATAAATGTTTTAACTGATTTCAAAAGAAAATAATGCCACAACATGGCATCTACAAGAATATTCCTTGAATCACTATTAAAAAGTTTTGCATATTGGAGTTTTCAGGACATGCTTAATTTTATTCACCAAAATAAAATAAAAGTAAATTTGACAAAATAAAACATCTTTTCAAATAAAGTATACACACTGTTGGTTGAATGAGGGACAAACAATATCATTGTGCTAATTACTATCCCAGTTTTAATTAATTACTGGAATTAATAATCAATTTCACACCTGGTGAAGTTTTTACTCTTCTGAAGTAAGGAATTACTTATCTCATGAACATCCAGACTTTCACAGCAATACACCACTTTGTGGACACAATTAAATGTACACTTTAATCATTGTAACCCTGGTGGTTCAATACAAAATCTAAAATGTAGCATGTCCAAGAATAAAATAAAATACAGAAAAATTATAACATTCATCTAGTTTATGCACCAGCTCGGGGGGGGGGGGGGGGATGAGTGCAGGGCGAGGGGAAGCCTGCTAGTAGTGGCCAAGCTGGGCCAAGGTAAGCTGCCTGGGGTGGGTTACATAATGCAAGTGAAGGTGGGCTAGATGTAAACAACACTTGACATGGTGAATGAAAACATGAATAAAAGCTATTCATTCCAATCAATTTCTTTTGAAAGTTCAGATTTTAAAAGATTAAATTCTTATGCATATATGCTGGGAAAATTAAATCAACAGTGCAAAAGTTGGACAAAATTTAAGGTATTGTTTTTTATTTATGCTAATAACTTGAAAAATTTGCAAAATTCAGATCTAATTTTGGGTAAACAATTGAATTTTGATTAAATAAAGTTATATTCCTGAAAAAAGGTCTCTAGGTTCAGCAATTCTCATGTGAGTAAATATATTTCCTGATTTTTTAAAAAATTGCATTATGTTTTGGCCCATAACTTCAAAATAATACTCAATACTGACCTAATTTTTAGTATGTTCATAGAAAATGTATAAAAGAATGTGAATACTAAATACGATCAAAACAGATCAGTGGTTTTGATATTAGGCAGCCTTGAAGTGTAACAATGGCTTTTTTTTATGGAAAACAGAGTTTTTTTCCTTAATATCTCGAAGGAACAAAGTCCTAATGACCCAATTTTCGGTATGGTAGGAGATTTTGGGGACATCTAAAATTATGTCAACAGCCTGGGGAGCATAGAGATGTGCACTGATTGACCTACAGTCATCAAAGTGGACTGCTTGACAATGTAAGGGAATACAACAAGAGCCTCCAAAAAAATTCAATAACTAGCCTAATTTTGCAGCTTTTATTTTCAAATTTCAGATTTTAACAGATTAAATCCTTATGTTTACATGGTGTGAAAATTAAATCCACAGTACTTACAGGAAAAAAACATGCCATGGCCAAAGTTGGGCAAAATTAAGGTACCAATTTTATATTTTTGCCAATATTTAAAAAAATTTAACAGATTTTGATCTAATTTTTGGTATACAATTAAATTTTGATTAATTAAAGCTGTATTACTGGAAATAAGTCTTTACCTTTAACACTTTGGTCTTAAGTGACAAAATATCTTCCTGATTTTTTTACAAAGTGCATTATGTTTGGGCCAATAACTTTTTTAAATTATATAATACTGACTTAATATCTGGCATGTACAAAGGAACTATATAGAGGAATATTTATGGTAAATATGAAGAAAACCAGATGAGTGGTTTTGATATTAGGCAGTCCTGAAGTGTGAAAATAGATTTCTAATAAAAAATTGAGGTTTTTCCTTAATATCTCAAAGGGACGAAGTCCTATTGACCCAATTTTTGGCATGGTAGGAGATTATGGGGACATCTAACTGTATGCCGAAATTCAGATTCGTAGGTCCAACGGTGTCGAAACGTGCCAGTCTTACGGACGGACATCCAGACGGACAGACAGACGGACGGACAGACAGACAGACTGACAGACGACGGACAATGGACCATGACTATAGCTCAGATGACTTATAGTCAGCTGAGCTAATCAATAACTAGCTTAATTTTCAAGCTTTTATTTTCAAATTTCAGATTAGACAAACTAAATATTTATGTTTACATGCTGTGAAAATTAAATCAATGGTGCTTACAGGAAAAAAACGTGCTATGATTAAAGTTGGGCAAAATTTAAGGTACTGATTTTTTTTTTATGCTAATAACTTAAAAAATTTACAAAATTCAGATCTAATTTTGGGTAAACAATTGAATCTTAATTAAACATAGTTATATACTTGAGAAAATAGACTCTAGTTTCAAAATTTTTCATGTTAAGTGAGTTATTATTTTTCCTGAATTTTTACAAAGTCCATTATGTTTGGGCCCATAACTTAAAGAATTTATACTTTACAGACTTAATTTCTGGCATGTACATAGGAACTAGATAGAGGAATATTTATGGTAAATATTAGGAAAAACAGATGAGTGGTTTTGATATTAGGCAGTCCTGAAGTGTGAAAATAGGATTTTAACAAGTGACCCATGGGTCATGACGCTCAGCTGACTGGGAAGAGATTCGCAAAAGGCAATTTTATCACCAGAATGGTAGTATATACCCATTCAACTGAAGCATCAAACAGATTAACCAACAGGCCAAGATTTAGTCTGTATTTATATATCTCAAAAATAGAGAAAAATGTGTAAACTTTTAAAACTAGAATACGGGTAACCGACAAGTGGCTACATGTATCTGCCAAAATCGGATAGTGAGGCATGGATTGAGTGGCAAGGGGAAATAGAGTGAGGTATGTTGCATATTAGCATGGATGTCTGCAGCCTAAATGTGTATGTAGGTTGTGCCACCTACCACAAATCCAGAAAGCTGTCCAAGTTGTATACACCTGCAAAATTTTAGGCAGAAAAGTCAAACCACTACATGTATATGAGCGATTTTTGCCCATGGCAGACAAACAGACAAACACTGTGCAAAAATCTTTGCAGGTAACCCCTCCAGTTTTGTGTATGATAAAGACCTATGTGAGATCTAAACACATGCACAATTTTGGCCCAATCGGTCAAATGGTTCCTGAGATATGAGCTTGGATGTGTCCAGCGTTAACTAGAATGTAGGTGGCGCCACCTGTCATAAAATCAAGAAAGCTGTCCACGATGTATAAACCTGCAAAATTTTAGGCAGTTATGTCGAACCACTACAGAGAAATGAGTAATTTTAGGCCACGACAGACTAACAGACAGACGCTGTGCAAACATTGTTACAGGTGGCGCCACCATTTTTTGTGTATGTTACAGAGCTATCAAAGGGCTACATTTGTATAAATTTTATTTCCTGATCGGTCAAACGGTTCCCAAGATATAAGCTTGGATGTCATCAGCGTGAACGTGAACGTAGGTGGCGCCACCTGTCATAAAATCAAGAAAGCTATCCTGGATGTATACACATGACGAATTTCAGGTGAATTAGTCAATTCACTGCAGAGATATGAGTGATTTTAATCCAAGACAGATGAACAGATGGACACTGTGCAAACATGGTTACAGGTGGCGCCACCATTTTTTGTGTATGTTATAAAGCAATCCAAGGGCTACATTTGTATCAATTTTATTTCCTGATCAGTCAAACGGTTCCCGAGATATGAGGGTTTATGAGTGGAAACAGACCCACAAATGGACACTGGATAGAGAGGAAAGGTCAGAGGTCAATGCAAATTGGTTAGGCACCAGTTCACATGTGACCCGATAATAGGTGTAAGTTTGGGAAAAATCGGTCCATTAGTCTCCGAGGAGCTCTCTGGAAATGAACGCCGCCGCGGCGGAGGAACTCGGTCAAAAACATAGTATCCGCAAAACTTCGTTTTGGCGGATACAAAAATACAGGTGGCTCCACCAGTCTGCAGAAACTAATAAAAACACTTAATGGTCAATATCCATGCAAAAAATCATGGTGATCTCTGCATTAGTTGTTCAGATACTTCAGTTTTTGTATCAAATTGTCCATTATTCTGAGGGATACTTCGGAGTCCTATAGCTTGAAGGATATGGGTAACAGAGACCTAATTTCAAGTTTCCACAGGCACCTTTCATGGGCCTCCTTGCATGACAAGAATGAAGATTCTAGGTCCAGTTGTTGCGATTTGTACCCTGTTGACAGATAACCACATCTTTAAAGGTCTCAAAAAAAAGAAAAAAATTTGTAAAAATTTGAAAAAAAATAGAGGTGGCACACCCAGTCTGCAGAAACTGATGGAACAGCTCATGATCAATATGTATGCCGAAAATCATGACCATCAGTGTTGTAGTTATTGAAATACTGCAGTTTTTGTATCAAATTTTCCATTATTCTGGGGGGGGGGGGTATTTTGGACCCATACAGCTTAAAGAATATGGGTAACAGAGACCTAATTTCAAGTTTCCATGGAGACTTTTCATGGGTCTCCCTGTGTGTCAAGAATAAAGATTCTTGGTCCAGTTTTTATGATTTGTGCCCTGTTAACAGATGTTCATATCTTTAAAGGTCTCAAAAATACAGAAAAATTTCGTAAAAAAAAAAAACGAACAAATACAGGTGGTGCCACCAGTCTGCAGAAACTTATGAAACACTCCATGATCAATATCCATGCAAACAATTATGGTTATCTCTGCATTAGTTGTTCAGATACTTTAGCTTTTGTATCAAATTTTCCATTATTCTGATCTGTACTTTGGAGTGCCATAGCTCAAAGGATATGGGTAACAGAGACCAAATTTCAGGTTTCCATGGAGACTTATCATGGGTCTCCCTGTGTGTCAAGAACGTAGATTCTAGGTCCAGTCGTTACGATTTGTACCCTGTTGACAGATAACTACATCCTTAAAGGTCTCAAAAATGGAGAAAACAATTCGTGAACATTGAAAAATACAGGTGGCGCCACCAGTCTGCACAAACTGATGAAACATCTCATGATCAATATGTATGTCGAAAATCATGACCATCATTGATGTAGTTAATGAGATATTGAAGTTTTTGTATGAAATTTTTGACTATTCTGGGGGGTAATTTTGGGCCCCATAGCTCGAAGGATATGGGTAACAGAGACCTAATTTCTGGTTTCCATGGAGCATTTTCATAGGTCTCTCAGTGTGTCAAAAATGAAGATTCTAGGTCCAGTCGTAACGATTTGTGCCACCTTACAGATGACAGCATCCTCAAAGGTCTCAAAAATAGAGGAAAAAATCGTAAAAAATCAAACAGTACAGGTGGCGCCACCAGTCTGCAGGAACTGATTGAACATCTCATGATCAATATATATGCCAAAAATGAAGACCATCAGTGATGTAGTTATTGAGATATTGAAGATTTTGTATGAAATTTTTACTATTCTGGGGGGTACTTTGGGGCCCCATAGCTCAAAGGATATGGGTAACAGAGACCTAATTTCTGGTTTCCAAGGAGATTTTTCATGGACCTCTCAGTGTGTCAAGAATTAAGATTCTAAGTCCAGTCTTTATGATTTGTGCCTTGTTAACAGATGTTCACATTTTTAAAGGTCTCAAAAATAGAGAAAAAAATTCGTAAAAAATCGAAAAATACAGGTGGCGCCACCAGTCTGCAGGAAGTGATGTAACATCTCATGATCAATATGTATGCCAAAAATCATGACCATCAGTCAAGTAGTTAATGAGATATTGAAGTTTTTGTATGAAATTTTTGACTTTTCTGGGGGGTACTTTGGGGCCACATAGCTCGAAGGATATGGGTAACAGAGACCTAATTTCTGGTTTCCAAGGAGATTTTTTATGGACCTCTCAGAATCCCAAGTTACAAGGGTTACAATTTGTGCCTGGTTAACGGACGGACAGACGGACAGACAAACAGACGGACAGAGGGACAGACGGACGACGGACAAAGAGTGATCGCTATAGCTCAGATGACTTTCAGTCAGCTGAGCTAATAAAAAATTGAGGTTTTTCCTTAATTTCTCAAAGGAACAAAGTCGCAAAGACCCAGTTTTCGGCTTGGTAGGAGATCTTGGGGACATCTAACATTATGCTGAATTTTGGATTCCTAGGTCTTACGGTTTCAAAACGTGCCACATCTACGGACGGACGGACGGACGGACAGACGGACAATGGACCACGACTATAGCTCAGATGACTTATAGTCAGCTGAGCTAAAAATTGCATTATATTTTGGCCCGTAACTTCAAAATGCCCAATACTGACCTAATTTTTGGTATGTTCATAGAAAATGTATGAAAGAATGTGAATACTAAATATGATCAAAAACAGATCAGTGGTTTTGATGTTAGGCAGCCTTGAAGTGTAACAATGGATTTTTTTAATGGAAAACAGAGGTTTTTCCTTAATATCTAGAAGGAACAAAGTCCTAATGACCAAATTTTTGGTATGGTAGGAGATTTTGGGGACATCTAACATTATGCCAACAGCCTGGGGAGCATAGAGATGTGCACTGAATGACCTACAGTCATCAAAGTGGACTGCTTGACAATGTAAGGGAATACAACAAGAGCCTCCAAACAAATTTAATAACTAGCCTAATTTTGCAGCTTTTATTTTCAAATTTCAGATTTTAACAGAATAAATCCTTATGTGTACATGCTGTGAAAATTAAATCCACAGTACTTACAGGAAAAAAACGAGCCATGGCCAAAGTTGGTTAAAATTTAAGGTACCAATTCTATATTTTTCCCAATATTTAAACAAATTTAACAGATTTTGATCTAATTTTTGGTATACAATTAAATTTTGATTAATTAAAGTTGTGTTACTGAAAAAAATCCCTACCTTTAACACTTTTGGTCTTAAGTGACCAAATATCTTTCCTGATTTTTTTACAAAATCCATTATGTTTGGGCCCATAACTTTTTTAAATTAAATAATACTGACTTAATTTCTGGCATGTACATAGGAACTATATAGAGGAATATTTATAGTAAATATGAAGAAAACCAGATGAGTGGTTTTGATATTAGGCAGTCCTGAAGTGTAAAAATAGATTTCTAATAAAAAACTGAGATTTTACTTAATATCTTGAAGGAACGAAGCCAATTTTCGGCATGGTAGGAGATTTTGGGGACATCTAAATGTATGCCGAATTTTAGATTTGTAGGTCCAATGGTCTCGAAATGTGCCAGTCTTACGGACGGACATCCAGAAGGATGGACGGACAGACAGACGGATGGACGAAGGACAATGGACCACGACTATAGCTCAGATGACATAAAGTCAGCTGAGCTAAAAATACTAATGAACACAATAGGGGAATAACAATAAAATGCACAACTTTAACACAACATAACATAAATAAAATATCAATCATATAGTATTGTACAAAACAGGTAAATCATTATGCAATCCAAATGCAATATCATACTTGTATGAAATATAAACTCTGAGTGAAGATCACAGTAAGATCAGATGGGATAATAGTGTACTTCAATTTGTCTAGTATCAGGACAATAAGGATTATATTCATGAGGTTTCAATTAAAGAAGTTCTCTGGTTTTCCAAAAATATAAACCCAACTGTGAAGATTTAAACAAAATAACTTTGTTTTGGCACTCTAAGACTAACATTTGTTATTTTACAACATGTTTTGGGGATGCCTTGTTGCCAAAGAGTCTATGTTCACTGTCTCAATATTTTGTTTTCTGCTCAAAAGTAACTTGCAGACTAAGGTTAACTTCAGAAACATGGAATCATTCACTGATACATGTTGTCTTATAACCATTATCCACCACTCAAGTTAATCAGACACCTGTTCAGTTCTGACATTCATCACTCTAATACTGGGAGGTGATTTGTGATTTTTCAAGATCACTATGAACAGTTGAGGAGTCATCTCAAGATAAACAAGCATAAAAATATTATTCTTACAATGACAGATTTAAGATTTGAGTATAAAACAAAATCAAAATATCTTGTCTGGCTTCATACACCGTAAATTCTTAGAAATACTGAACACACGTATCACATATTGTACATGCAGTATAAGTACCTGGCCTTACCTACAGAATGTGAGTACATTGGAAACTGCTTTAATAATCCATTACTAAATACTGCTCCACAGCTGGACCTTGGTGAGGGGGCTGGTGTTGCTTATCACAGATATACCTATCACAGGTATCAGCCTTATCTTGGTGAGGGGGCAGGGTACCCTACCACTGATATACCTGTCACAGGTATAAGCTGGACCTTGGTGAGGGGTGGGGTACCTTACCACTGACATACCTGTCATAGGGATCAGCTGGACCTTGGTGAGGGGCAGGGTACCTTACCACTGACATACCTGTCACAGGTATCAGCTGGACCTTGGTGAGGGGTGGGGTACCTTACCACTGACATACCTGTCACAGGTACCAGCTGGACCTTGGTGAGGGGCAGGGTACCTTACCACTGACATACCTGTCACAGGTATCAGCTGGACCTTGGTGAGGGGCGGGGTACCTTACCACTGACATACCTGTCACAGGTACCAGCTGGACCTTGGTGAGGGGCAGGGTACCTTACCACTGACACACCTGTCACAGGTATCAGCTGGACCTTGGTGAGGGGCGGGGTACCTTACCACTGACACACCTGTCACAGGTATCAGCTGGACCTTGGTGAGGGGCGGGGTACCTTACCACTGACATACCTGTCACAGGTATCAGCTGGACCTTGGTGAGGGGCGGGGTACCTTGCCACTGACATACCTGTCACAGGTATCAGCTGGACCTTTGTAAGGGGTGGGGTACCTTACCACTGATATACCTGTCACAGATGTTCAGCTGGACCTCGGTGAGGGGGTACCTTACCACTATTCCCCTTATAACTGTTAATGCTGTTTATCCCGCTTTCTCACTTTTTCTTTGTGTATAACAGGTCTTTCCCCTTATCTACTGTGCTGTGTACAAACTTAGAACATGCAAAATAAGCAAGCCCCTTATCAGCTGACATAGGCAGTTTTACAAACACAGATTGCTTTCCGCCTCCTACAGGCCTGGCCAGTCCTCTTGGCCTCCTGTACGTCTTTACGTATCTTTTCCAGCTGTAACTTGTTATCAGTCCAACCTATCACCATATCCTTCAGAATATCCACCTGTGTATTAAAAGGGTTAAATATCAATAGATGTGCTCCTTTGTCTTGACGTTAAACGTGTCTCCAAGGCAACCTGCATGTAAAAAAAACTTCTTGTTGACCAGCATATATATAGGAGATGCCATAGTAACTCCAGAATTGGCATCCCCTTCTAACATAATGGCCCTTCTCCTGAAGCATATATTGACACTTTTCAAGGCCAGGGCTGTAGGAGGTCAAGGTCAAATTTTTAGTGGAAACAACTTGGACTTTTTGAGTATCAAATTTGAAGAATAAATATGCAGTGCTTGAAAAGTTATGGGTTGAAAAATCAGATTTGTTGCTGATTTGACCTTGGAGACCAGGGTCAAGGTCATCAGTTTTCAAACATGTTCAAGATCTTGATTGAAACAATTAGTATGTCAAAATTGTAGAAAAAAGATTCAGCACTTAGAAAATTATAGGGTTCACTATAGTCACACATTTTGGCTGATTTGACCTTGTAGGTCAAGGTTACTGGTTTTTGAACTCATTCAGGTACTTACAACCTAACATCTCTCACACATCCAATTGAGAAATATGTATTTGTTTGTTTTTCACCAATTGTGGAAATATTCAAGGTCAAGGCCACCCTCACTGTAAAGGTCATGACTCTAATTTAAACAGACTTCATTCTATTAACCCATATCTATGGATGTGCATAATATGAAAGAAATATGTCCATTAGTTTTTTACTTATAATGCTCACTACTGTCAAGTGGCAATGAATGGGGTACTGTAGGCACAAAAAAAGAAAAGGTTTACAGGTGGCACCACCTGTCTTCATTTCTAATGTCCTCCCTGAGTGTTCAGTTAGAAGTTTCTAGCTCCTAAGGTTATGATTTGTTCCATGCTAATGGACAGATGGACCAACAGACAGGAGGACGATTGACAGAGGGGGTGATCACTATAGCTCAGCATGAATGAAAGTCAGGTGAACTGAAAAAACATTCAATTTTAGTTTATTAGAAAATGAAGGACTTGTAGATTCCTTTATACATAATGAACATAAAACAGAACATGACCACCTTAAATAAAATGCACTAGGTCATTCAAAATGTCATGAGTCGACCAGTGTGACTAAAACACATACGTTATATTTAAAGGTTTGGTAGAGCAGGACTTACTGTGTTTACTGGAGCAGGACTTGCTGTGTTTACTGGAGCAGGACTTGCAGTGTTTACTGGAGCAGGACTTACATTGTTTACTGGAGCAGGACTTACTTTGTTTACTGGAGCAGGACTTGCAGTGTTTACTGGAGCAGGACTTGCTGTGTTTACTCGAGTAGGGCTTACATTATTTACTCGAGTAGGACTTACTTTGTTTACTGGAGTAGGACCTGCTGTGTTTACTGGAGCAGGACTTGCTGTGTTTACTGGAGTAGGGCTTACATTGTTTACTTGAGCAGGCTTACTCTGAATACTGGAGCAGGACTTTCTGTGTTTAGTGGAGCAAGACTAACTGGCTTACTCTGAATACTGCAGCAGGACTTACTTTGTTTCCTGGAGAATGACTTACTGTGTTTATTGGAGCAGGACTTGCTGTGATTACTGGAGCGTGACATACTGTGATTACTGGAGCATGACATACTGTGTTTACTGGAGCAGGACTTGCTGTTTACTGGAGCAGGACTCGCTGTGTTTACTGGAGCAGGACTTGCTGTGTTTACTGGAGTAGGATTTGCTGTGTTTACTGGAGCAGGACTTGCTGTGTTTACTGGAGTAGGGCTTACATTGTTTACTTGAGCAGGACTTACTGTGAATACTGGAGCAGGACTTAATTTGTTTACTGGAGCAGGACTTACTGTGTTAAGTGATGCAAGACTTACTGTAATTACTGGAGCAGGACTTACTGTGTTTCCTGGAGAATGACTTACTGTGTTGACTGGAGCAGGACTTGCAGTGTTTACTGGAGCATGACTTGCTGTGTTTACTGGAGCATGACATACTGTGTTTACTGGAGCATGACTCACTGTGTTAACTGGAGCAAAACTTGCTGTGTTTACTGGAGCATGACTTACTGTGTTGACTGGAACAGGACTTGCAGTGTTAACTGGAGCAGCACTTGCTGTGTTTACTGGAGCATGACTAACTGTGTTAACTGGAGCAGGACTTGCAGTGTTTACTGGAGCATGACTAACTGTGTTAACTGGAGCAGGACTTGCAGTGTTTACTGGAGCATGACATATTTTGTTTACTGGAGCAGGACTTGCTGTGTTTACTGGAGCTTGACTTACTGTGTTAACTGGAGCAGGACTTGCTGTGTTTACTGGAGCATGACATACTCTGTTTACTGGAGCAGGACTTGCTGTGTTTACTGGAGCATGACATACTGTGTTTACTGGAGCAGGACTTACTGTGTTAACTGGAGCAGGACTTGCTGTGTTTACTAGAGTCTGAGGTGTTGGGACAGTCCAGTCTTCTTCTGTGACAGTGCTGCTGGGTTTGTTGGGAGAAATCACTGGTGCATACCCTGGGATGTTACTCTACAATATACAAGAGAGGTAGGTCCATGGCCTGTTGGTAGCACGGTCTAATGAATATCAAAGACATTAATTATATGATAAGTATGTAATAATCAAGCCTTCTTGACATAAAGTTTCATGGCAAGGAACAATGCATAAGACACAATCAATCTTTAATTCATCAGAATCTCAAAGAAGATCAGACAAGGCTCAACTGTCCCTCTAACACACCATCAGACAAGGCTCGCTTGTTCCTCTAACATACAAGATCAGACAAGGCTCACCTGTCCCTCTAACACACCAGATCATACAAGGCTCATTGTCCCTCAAACACACCAGGTCAGATGAGACTCGCCTCTCCCTCAAACACACCAGATCAGACAAGGCTCATCTGTCCCTCTAACACAACAGATCAGACAAGGCTCACCTGTCCCTCTAACACACCAAATCAGATGAGGCTCACCTGTCCCTCAAACACCAGATCAGATGAGGCTAACCTGTCCCTCTAACACACAAGATGAGAAGAGGTACATCTGTCCCTCTAACATACCAGATCAGACAAGGCTCACCTGTCCCTCTAACACACCAGATCAGACGAGGCTCACCTGTCCCTCTAACACACCACATCAGAAAAAGATCACCTGTCCCTCTAAAACACCAGATCAGACAAGGCTCACCTGTCCCTCTAACACACCAGATCAGACAAGGCTAACCTGTCCCACTAACACACCAAATCAGACAAGGCTCACAAGTGATTAGACAAGGCTCACCTGATCCTCAAACACACCAGATCATCAAGGCTTACTTGTCCCTCAAACACACCAGATCAGAGGAGGCTCACCTGTCCCTCGAACACACCACATCAGACAAGGCTCACCTGTCCCTCTAACACACCAGATCAGACAAGGCTCACCTGTCCCACTAACACACCAAATCAGACAAGGATCACAAGTGATTAGACAAGGCTCACCTGTCCCTCAAACACACCAGGTCATCAAGGCTTCCTTGTCCCTCAAACACACCAGATCAGAGGAGGCTCACCTGTCCCTCAAACACACAAGACCAGATGAGGCTCACCTGTCCCTCTAACACATCAGATCAGACAAGGCTCACCTGTCCCTCTAACAACAAATCAGACAAGGCTCACCTGTCCCTCTAACACACCAGATCAGAAGAGGCACTTAGTCCCTCTAACATACCAGATCAGATGAGGCTCACCTGCCCTCTAAAACACCAGATCAGAAGAGGCACATCTGTCCTCTAACATACCAGATCAGATGAGGCTCACCTGTCCCTCTAACACACCAGATCAGACGAGGCTCACCTGTCCCTCTAACACCACATCAGAAAAAGATCACCTGTCCCTCTAACTCACCAGATCAGACAAGGCTCACCTGTCCCTCTAACACACCAAATCAGACAAGGCTCACCTGTCCCTCTAACACACCAGATCAGAAGAGGCACATCTGTCCCTCTAACATACCAGATCAGATGAGGCTCACCTGCCCTCTAAAACACCAGATAAGACAAAGATCACCTGTCCTTCTAACACACCAGATCAGACAAGGCTCACCTGTCCCTCTAACACATCAGATCAGACAAAGATCACCTGTCCCTCTAACACACCAGATCAGACAAGGCTCACTTGTCCCTCAAACACACTAGATCAGATGAGGCTCACCTGTCCTTCACACACAAGATCAGACAAGGCTCACCTGTCCCTCTAACACACCAAATCAGACAAGGATCACAAGTGATTAGACGAGGCTCACCTGTCCCTCAAACACACCAGGTCATCAAGGCTTACTTGTCCCTCAGACACACCAGATCAGAGGAGGCTCACCTGTCCCTCAAACACACCAAACCAGATGAGGCTCACCTGTCCCTCGAACACATCAGATCAGACAAGGCTCACTTGTCCCTCTAACACCAAATCAGACAAGGTTCACCTGTCCCTCTAACATACCAGATCAGAAGAGGCACTTAGTCCCTCTAACATACCAGATCAGATGAGGCTCACCTGCCCTCTAAAACACCAGATAAGACAAAGATCACCTGTCCCTCTAACACACCAGATCAGACAAGGCTCACCTGTCCCTCTAAAACACCAGATCAGACAAGGCTCACCTGTCCCTCTAACACACCAAATCAGACAAGGCTCACCTGTCCCTCTGACACACCACATCAGAAAAAGATCACCTGTCCCTCTAACTCACCAGATCAGACAAGGCTCACCTGTCCCTCTAAAACACCATATCAGACAAGGCTAACCTGTCCCACTAACACACCAAATCAGACAAGGCTCACAAGTGATTAGACAAGGCTCACCTGTCCCTCAAACACACCAGATCATCAAGGCTTACTTGTCCCTCAAACACACCAGATCAGAGGAGGCTCACCTGTCGCTCTAACACACCACATCAGACAAGGCTCACCTGTCCCTCTAACACACCAGATCAGACAAGGTTCACCTGTCCCACTAACACACCAAATCAGACAAGGATCACAAGTGATTAGACAAGGCTCACCTGTCCCTCAAACACACCAGGTCATCAAGGCTTACTTGTCCCTCAAATACACCAGATCAGAGGAGGCTCACCTGTCCCTCAAACACACCAGACCAGATGAGGCTCACCTGTCCCTCTAACACATCAGATCAGACAAGGCTCACCTGTCCCTCTAACACCAAATCAGACAAAGCTCACCTGTCCCTCTAACACACCAGATCAGAAGAGGCACTTATTCCCTCTAACATACCAGATCAGATGAGGCTCACCTGCCCTCTAAAACACCAGATAAGACAAAGATCACCTGTCCCTCTAACACACCAGATCAGACAAGGCTCACCTGTCCCTCTAAAACACCAGATCAGACAAGGCTCACATGTCCCTCTAACACACCAAATCAGACAAGGCTTACCTGTCCCTCTAACATACCAGATCAGAAGAGGCACATCTGTCCTCTAACATACCAGATAAGATGAGGCTCACCTGTCCCTCTAACACACCAGATCAGACGAGGCTCACCTGTCCCTCTAACTCACCACATCAGAAAAAGATCACCTGTCCCTCTAACTCACCAGATCAGACAAGGCTCACCTGTCCCTCTAACACACCAAATCAGACAAGGCTCACCTGTCCCTCTAACACACCAGATCAGAAGAGGCACATCTGTCCCTCTAACATACCAGATCAGATGAGGCTCACCTGCCCTCTAAAACACCAGATAAGACAAAGATCACCTGTCCTTCTAACACACCAGATCAGACAAGGCTCACCTGTCCCTCTAACACACCAGATCAGATGAGGCTCACCTGTCCCCCAAACACCAGATCAGATGAGGCTCACCTGTCCCTCTTACACACAAGATGAGAAGAGGTACATCTGTCCCTCTAACATACCAGATCAGACAAGGCTCACCTGTCCCTCTAACACACCAGATCAGACGAGGCTCACCTGTCCCTCTAACACACCACATCAGAAAAAGATCACCTGTCCCTCTAACTCACAAGATCAGACAAGGCTCACCTGTCCCTTTAACACACCAGATCAGACAAGGCTAACCTGTCCCACTAACACACCAAATCAGACAAGGCTCACAAGTGATTAGACAAGGCTCACCTGTCCCTCAAACACACCAGATCATCAAGGCTTACTTGTCCCTCAAACACACCAGATCAGAGGAGGCTCACCTGTCCCTCTAACACACCACATCAGACAAGGCTCACCTGTCCCTCTAACACACCAAATCAGACAAGGCTCACCTGTCCCTCTAACACACCAATTCATGAAGAGGCACATCTGTCCCTCTAACATACCAGATCAGAGGAGGCTCACCTGTCCCTCTAACACACCAGATCAGAGGAGGCTCACCTGTCCCTCAAACACACCAGACCAGATGAGGCTCACCTGTCCCTCTAACACATCAGATCAGACAAGGCTCACCTGTCCCTCTAACACCAAATCAGACAAGGCTCACCTGTCCCTCTAACACATCAGATCAGAAGAGGCACTTAGTCCCTCTAACATACCAGATCAGATGAGGCTCACCTGCCCTCTAAAACACCAGATAAGACAAAGATCACCTGTCCCTCTAACACACCAGATCAGACAAGGCTCACCTGTCCCTCTAAAACACCAGATCAGACAAGGCTCACCTGTCCCTCTAACACACCAAATCAGACAAGGCTCACCTGTCCCTCTAACACACCAGATCAGAAGAGGCACATCTGTCCCTCTAACATACCATATCAGATGAGGCTCACCTGCCCTCTAAAACACCAGATAAGACAAAGATCACCTGTCTCTCTAACACACCAGATCAGACAAGGCTCACCTGTCCCTCTAAAACACCAGATCAGACAAGGCTCACCTGTCCCTCTAACACACCAAATCAGACAAGGCTCACCTGTCCCTCTAACACACCAGATCAGAAGAGGCACATCTGTCCCTCTAACATACCAGATCAGATGAGGCTCACCTACCCTCTAAAACATCAGATAAGACAAAGATCACCTGTCCCTCTAACACACCAGATCAGACAAGGCTCAATTGTCCCTCAAACACACCAGATCAGATGAGGCTCACCTGTCCTTCACACACAAGATCATACAAGGCTCATTGTCCCTCAAACACACCAGGTCAGATGAGGCTCGCCTCTCCCTCAAACACACCCGATCAGACAAGGCTCACCTGTCCCTCTAACACACCAAATCAGACAAGGCTCACCTGTCCCTCTAACACACCAGATCAGACATGGCTTACCTGTCCCTCTAACATACCAGATCAGACAAGGTTAACCTGTCCCTCTAACTCACCAGATCAGACAAGGCTCACCTGTCCCTCTAACACACCAGATAAGACAAGGCTCACCTGTCCCTCTAACATACCAGATCAGACAAGGCTCACCTGTCCCTCTAACACACCAGATTAGATGAGGCTCACCTGTCCCTCTAACACACCAGGTCAGACAAGGCTCACTTGTCCCTCAAACACACCAGATCAGATGATGATCACCTGTCCCTCAAACATACCAAATCAGACAAGGCTCACCTGTCCCTCTCACACACCAGATCAGATGATGGCTCACCTGTCCCTCTAACATACCAAATCAGACAAGGCTCATCTGTCCCTCTAACATACCAGATCAGACAAGGCTCACCTGTCCCTCTAACATACCAGATCAGACAAGGCTCACCTGTCCCTCTAACACACCAGATCAGACAAGGCCCACCTGTCCCCTAACATACCAGATCAGACAAGGCTCACCTGTCCCTCTAACTCACAAGATCAGACAAGGCTCACCTGTCCCTCTAACTCACCAGATCAGACAAGTCTAACCTGTCCCTCTAATACACCAGATCAGACAAGGCTCACCTGTCCCTCTAACATTCCAGATCAGACAAGGCTCACCTGTCCCTCTAACATACCAGATCAGACAAGGCTCACCTGTCCCTCTTACACACCAGATTAGATGAGGCTCACCTGTCCCTCTAACATACCAGATCAGACAAGGCTCACCTGTCCCTCTTACACACCAGATTAGATGAGGCTCGCCTTTTTCCTCTATCATACCAGATTAGACAAGGCTCACCTGTCCCTCTTACACACCAGATTAGATGAGGCTCACCTGTCCCTCTAACACACCAGATCAGACAAGGCTCACCTGTCCCTCTAACACACCAGATTAGAGGAGGCTCACCTGTCCCTCTAACATACCAGATCAGACAAGGCTCACCTGTCCCTCTTACACACCAGATTAGATGAGGCTCACCTGTCCCTCTAACACACCAAATCAGACAAGGCTCACCTGTCCCTCTAACACACCAGATCAGAAGAGGCACATCTGTCCCTCTAACATACCAGATCAGATGAGGCTCACCTGCCCTCTAAAACACCAGATAAGACAAAGATCACCTGTCCCTCTAACACACCAGATCAGACAAGGCTCACCTGTCCCTCTAAAACACCAGATCAGACAAGGCTCACCTGTCCCTCTAACACACCAAATCAGACAAGGCTCACCTGTCCCTCTAACACACCAGATCAGAAGAGGCACATCTGTCCCTCTAACATACCAGATCAGATGAGGCTCACCTACCCTCTAAAACATCAGATAAGACAAAGATCACCTGTCCCTCTAACACACCAGATCAGACAAGGCTCAATTGTCCCTCAAACACACCAGATCAGATGAGGCTCACCTGTCCTTCACACACAAGATCATAAAGGCTCATTGTCCCTCAAACACACCAGGTCAGATGAGGCTCGCCTCTCCCTCAAACACACCCGATCAGACAAGGCTCACCTGTCCCTCTAACACACCAGATCAGACAAGGCTCACCTGTCCCTCTAACACACCAGATCAGACATGGCTTACCTGTCCCTCTAACATACCAGATCAGACAAGGTTAACCTGTCCCTCTAACTCACCAGATCAGACAAGGCTCACCTGTCCCTCTAACACACCAGATAAGACAAGGCTCACCTGTCCCTCTAACATACCAGATCAGACAAGGCTCACCTGTCCCTCTAACACACCAGATTAGATGAGGCTCACCTGTCCCTCTAACACACCAGGTCAGACAAGGCTCACTTGTCCCTCAAACACACCAGATCAGATGATGATCACCTGTCCCTCAAACATACCAAATCAGACAAGGCTCACCTGTCCCTCTCACACACCAGATCAGATGATGGCTCACCTGTCCCTCTAACATACCAAATCAGACAAGGCTCATCTGTCCCTCTAACATACCAGATCAGACAAGGCTCACCTGTCCCTCTAACATACCAGATCAGACAAGGCTCACCTGTCCCTCTAACACACCAGATCAGACAAGGCCCACCTGTCCCCTAACATACCAGATCAGACAAGGCTCACCTGTCCCTCTAACTCACAAGATCAGACAAGGCTCACCTGTCCCTCTAACTCACCAGATCAGACAAGTCTAACCTGTCCCTCTAATACACCAGATCAGACAAGGCTCACCTGTCCCTCTAACATTCCAGATCAGACAAGGCTCACCTGTCCCTCTAACATACCAGATCAGACAAGGCTCACCTGTCCCTCTTACACACCAGATTAGATGAGGCTCACCTGTCCCTCTAACATACCAGATCAGACAAGGCTCACCTGTCCCTCTTACACACCAGATTAGATGAGGCTCGCCTTTCCCTCTATCATACCAGATTAGACAAGGCTCACCTGTCCCTCTTACACACCAGATTAGATGAGGCTCACCTGTCCCTCTAACACACCAGATCAGACAAGGCTCACATGTCCCTCTAACACACCAGATTAGAGGAGGTTCACCTGTCCCTCTAACATACCAGATCAGACAAGGCTCACCTGTCCCTCTTACACACCAGATTAGATGAGGCTCACCTGTCCCTCTAACATACCAGATCAGACAAGGCTCACCTGTCCCTCTAACATACCAGATCAGACAAGGCTCACCTGCCCCTCTTACACACCAGATCAGATGAGGCTCGCCTGTCCCTCTAACATACCAGATCAGACAAGGCTCACCTGTCCCTCTTACACACCAGATTAGATGAGGCTCTCCTGTCCCTCTATCATACCAGATCAGACAAGGCTCACCTGTCCCTCTTACACACCAGATTAGATGAGGCTCACCTGTCCCTCTAACACACCAGATCAGACAAGGCTCACCTGTCCCTCTAACATACCAGATCAGACAAGGCTCACCTGTCCCTCTAACACACCAGATCAGACAAGGCTCACCTGTCCCTCTAACACCACATCAGAAAAAGATCACCTGTCCCTCTAACTCACCAGATCAGACAAGGCTCACCTGTCCCTCTAACACACCAAATCAGACAAGGCTCACCTGTCCCTCTAACACACCAGATCAGAAGAGGCACATCTGTCCCTCTAACATACCAGATCAGATGAGGCTCACCTGCCCTCTAAAACACCAGATAAGACAAAGATCACCTGTCCTTCTAACACACCAGATCAGACAAGGCTCACCTGTCCCTCTAACACATCAGATCAGACAAAGATCACCTGTCCCTCTAACACACCAGATCAGACAAGGCTCACTTGTCCCTCAAACACACTAGATCAGATGAGGCTCACCTGTCCTTCACACACAAGATCAGACAAGGCTCACCTGTCCCTCTAACACACCAAATCAGACAAGGATCACAAGTGATTAGACGAGGCTCACCTGTCCCTCAAACACACCAGGTCATCAAGGCTTACTTGTCCCTCAAACACACCAGATCAGAGGAGGCTCACCTGTCCCTCAAACACACCAAACCAGATGAGGCTCACCTGTCCCTCGAACACATCAGATCAGACAAGGTTCACCTGTCCCTCTAACATACCAGATCAGAAGAGGCACTTAGTCCCTCTAACATACCAGATCAGATGAGGCTCACCTGCCCTCTAAAACACCAGATAAGACAAAGATCACCTGTCCCTCTAACACACCAGATCAGACAAGGCTCACCTGTCCCTCTAAAACACCAGATCAGACAAGGCTCACCTGTCCCTCTAACACACCAAATCAGACAAGGCTCACCTGTCCCTCTGACACACCACATCAGAAAAAGATCACCTGTCCCTCTAACTCACCAGATCAGACAAGGCTCACCTGTCCCTCTAAAACACAATATCAGACAAGGCTAACCTGTCCCACTAACACACCAAATCAGACAAGGCTCACAAGTGATTAGACAAGGCTCACCTGTCCCTCAAACACACCAGATCATCAAGGCTTACTTGTCCCTCAAACACACCAGATCAGAGGAGGCTCACCTGTCCCTCTAACACACCACATCAGACAAGGCTCACCTGTCCCTCTAACACACCAGATCAGACAAGGTTCACCTGTCCCACTAACACACCAAATCAGACAAGGATCACAAGTGATTAGACAAGGCTCACCTGTCCCTCAAACACACCAGGTCATCAAGGCTTACTTGTCCCTCAAATACACCAGATCAGAGGAGGCTCACCTGTCCCTCAAACACACCAGACCAGATGAGGCTCACCTGTCCCTCTAACACATCAGATCAGACAAGGCTCACCTGTCCCTCTAACACCAAATCAGACAAAGCTCACCTGTCCCTCTAACACACCAGATCAGAAGAGGCACTTATTCCCTCTAACATACCAGATCAGATGAGGCTCACCTGCCCTCTAAAACACCAGATAAGACAAAGATCACCTGTCCCTCTAACACACCAGATCAGACAAGGCTCACCTGTCCCTCTAAAACACGAGATCAGACAAGGCTCACATGTCCCTCTAACACACCAAATCAGACAAGGCTTACCTGTCCCTCTAACATACCAGATCAGAAGAGGCACATCTGTCCTCTAACATACCAGATAAGATGAGGCTCACCTGTCCCTCTAACACACCAGATCAGATGAGGCTCACCTGTCCCTCTAACTCACCACATCAGAAAAAGATCACCTGTCCCTCTAACTCACCAGATCAGACAAGGCTCACCTGTCCCTCTAACACACCAAATCAGACAAGGCTCACCTGTCCCTCTAACACACCAGATCAGAAGAGGCACATCTGTCCCTCTAACATACCAGATCAGATGAGGCTCACCTGCCCTCTAAAACACCAGATAAGACAAAGATCACCTGTCCTTCTAACACAACAGATCAGACAAGGCTCACCTGTCCCTCTAACACACCAGATCAGATGAGGCTCACCTGTCCCCCAAACACCAGATCAGATGAGGCTCACCTGTCCCTCTTACACACAAGATGAGAAGAGGTACATCTGTCCCTCTAACATACCAGATCAGACAAGGCTCACCTGTCCCTCTAACACACCAGATCAGACGAGGCTCACCTGTCCCTCTAACACACCACATCAGAAAAAGATCACCTGTCCCTCTAACTCACCAGATCAGACAAGGCTCACCTGTCCCTTTAACACACCAGATCAGACAAGGCTAACCTGTCCCACTAACACACCAAATCAGACAAGGCTCACAAGTGATTAGACAAGGCTCACCTGTCCCTCAAACACACCAGATCATCAAGGCTTACTTGTCCCTCAAACACACCAGATCAGAGGAGGCTCACCTGTCCCTCTAACACACCACATCAGACAAGGCTCACCTGTCCCTCTAACACACCAAATCAGACAAGGCTCACCTGTCCCTCTAACACACCAATTCATGAAGAGGCACATCTGTCCCTCTAACATACCAGATCAGAGGAGGCTCACCTGTCCCTCTAACACACCAGATCAGAGGAGGCTCACCTGTCCCTCAAACACACCAGACCAGATGAGGCTCACCTGTCCCTCTAACACATCAGATCAGACAAGGCTCACCTGTCCCTCTAACACCAAATCAGACAAGGCTCACCTGTCCCTCTAACACATCAGATCAGAAGAGGCACTTAGTCCCTCTAACATACCAGATCAGATGAGGCTCACCTGCCCTCTAAAACACCAGATAAGACAAAGATCACCTGTCCCTCTAACACACCAGATCAGACAAGGCTCACCTGTCCCTCTAAAACACCAGATCAGACAAGGCTCACCTGTCCCTCTAACCAACAAATCAGACAAGGCTCACCTGTCCCTCTAACACACCAGATCAGAAGAGGCACATCTGTCCCTCTAACATACCATATCAGATGAGGCTCACCTGCCCTCTAAAACACCAGATAAGACAAAGATCACCTGTCTCTCTAACACACCAGATCAGACAAGGCTCACCTGTCCCTCTAAAACACCAGATCAGACAAGGCTCACCTGTCCCTCTAACACACCAAATCAGACAAGGCTCACCTGTCCCTCTAACACACCAGATCAGAAGAGGCACATCTGTCCCTCTAACATACCAGATCAGATGAGGCTCACCTACCCTCTAAAACATCAGATAAGACAAAGATCACCTGTCCCTCTAACACACCAGATCAGACAAGGCTCAATTGTCCCTCAAACACACCAGATCAGATGAGGCTCACCTGTCCTTCACACACAAGATCATACAAGGCTCATTGTCCCTCAAACACACCAGGTCAGATGAGGCTCGCCTCTCCCTCAAACACACCCGATCAGACAAGGCTCACCTGTCCCTCTAACACACCAGATCAGACAAGGCTCACCTGTCCCTCTAACACACCAGATCAGACATGGCTTACCTGTCCCTCTAACATACCAGATCAGACAAGGTTAACCTGTCCCTCTAACTCACCAGATCAGACAAGGCTCACCTGTCCCTCTAACACACCAGATAAGACAAGGCTCACCTGTCCCTCTAACATACCAGATCAGACAAGGCTCACCTGTCCCTCTAACACACCAGATTAGATGAGGCTCACCTGTCCCTCTAACACACCAGGTCAGACAAGGCTCACTTGTCCCTCAAACACACCAGATCAGATGATGATCACCTGTCCCTCAAACATACCAAATCAGACAAGGCTCACCTGTCCCTCTCACACACCAGATCAGATGATGGCTCACCTGTCCCTCTAACATACCAAATCAGACAAGGCTCATCTGTCCCTCTAACATACCAGATCAGACAAGGCTCACCTGTCCCTCTAACATACCAGATCAGACAAGGCTCACCTGTCCCTCTAACACACCAGATCAGACAAGGCCCACCTGTCCCCTAACATACCAGATCAGACAAGGCTCACCTGTCCCTCTAACTCACAAGATCAGACAAGGCTCACCTGTCCCTCTAACTCACCAGATCAGACAAGTCTAACCTGTCCCTCTAATACACCAGATCAGACAAGGCTCACCTGTCCCTCTAACATTCCAGATCAGACAAGGCTCACCTGTCCCTCTAACATACCAGATCAGACAAGGCTCACCTGTCCCTCTTACACACCAGATTAGATGAGGCTCACCTGTCCCTCTAACATACCAGATCAGACAAGGCTCACCTGTCCCTCTTACACACCAGATTAAAAGAGGCTCGCCTTTCCCTCTATCATACCAGATTAGACAAGGCTCACCTGTCCCTCTTACACACCAGATTAGATGAGGCTCACCTGTCCCTCTAACACACCAGATCAGACAAGGCTCACCTGTCCCTCTAACACACCAGATTAGAGGAGGCTCACCTGTCCCTCTAACATACCAGATCAGACAAGGCTCACCTGTCCCTCTTACACACCAGATTAGATGAGGCTCACCTGTCCCTCTAACACACCAAATCAGACAAGGCTCACCTGTCCCTCTAACACACCAGATCAGAAGAGGCACATCTGTCCCTCTAACATACCAGATCAGATGAGGCTCACCTGCCCTCTAAAACACCAGATAAGACAAAGATCACCTGTCCCTCTAACACACCAGATCAGACAAGGCTCACCTGTCCCTCTAAAACACCAGATCAGACAAGGCTCACCTGTCCCTCTAACACACCAAATCAGACAAGGCTCACCTGTCCCTCTAACACACCAGATCAGAAGAGGCACATCTGTCCCTCTAACATACCAGATCAGATGAGGCTCACCTACCCTCTAAAACATCAGATAAGACAAAGATCACCTGTCCCTCTAACACACCAGATCAGACAAGGCTCAATTGTCCCTCAAACACACCAGATCAGATGAGGCTCACCTGTCCTTCACACACAAGATCATAAAGGCTCATTGTCCCTCAAACACACCAGGTCAGATGAGGCTCGCCTCTCCCTCAAACACACCCGATCAGACAAGGCTCACCTGTCCCTCTAACACACCAGATCAGACAAGGCTCACCTGTCCCTCTAACACACCAGATCAGACATGGCTTACCTGTCCCTCTAACATACCAGATCAGACAAGGTTAACCTGTCCCTCTAACTCACCAGATCAGACAAGGCTCACCTGTCCCTCTAACACACCAGATAAGACAAGGCTCACCTGTCCCTCTAACATACCAGATCAGACAAGGCTCACCTGTCCCTCTAACACACCAGATTAGATGAGGCTCACCTGTCCCTCTAACACACCAGGTCAGACAAGGCTCACTTGTCCCTCAAACACACCAGATCAGATGATGATCACCTGTCACTCAAACATACCAAATCAGACAAGGCTCACCTGTCCCTCTCACACACCAGATCAGATGATGGCTCACCTGTCCCTCTAACATACCAAATCAGACAAGGCTCATCTGTCCCTCTAACATACCAGATCAGACAAGGCTCACCTGTCCCTCTAACATACCAGATCAGACAAGGCTCACCTGTCCCTCTAACACACCAGATCAGACAAGGCCCACCTGTCCCCTAACATACCAGATCAGACAAGGCTCACCTGTCCCTCTAACTCACAAGATCAGACAAGGCTCACCTGTCCCTCTAACTCACCAGATCAGACAAGTCTAACCTGTCCCTCTAATACACCAGATCAGACAAGGCTCACCTGTCCCTCTAACATTCCAGATCAGACAAGGCTCACCTGTCCCTCTAACATACCAGATCAGACAAGGCTCACCTGTCCCTCTTACACACCAGATTAGATGAGGCTCACCTGTCCCTCTAACATACCAGATCAGACAAGGCTCACCTGTCCCGCTTACACACCAGATTAGATGAGGCTCGCCTTTCCCTCTATCATACCAGATTAGACAAGGCTCACCTGTCCCTCTTACACACCAGATTAGATGAGGCTCACCTGTCCCTCTAACACACCAGATCAGACAAGGCTCACCTGTCCCTCTAACACACCAGATTAGAGGAGGCTCACCTGTCCCTCTAACATACCAGATCAGACAAGGCTCACCTGTCCCTCTTACACACCAGATTAGATGAGGCTCACCTGTCCCTCTAACATACCAGATCAGACAAGGCTCACCTATCCCTCTAACATACCAGATCAGACAAGGCTCACCTGCCCCTCTTACACACCAGATCAGATGAGGCTCGCCTGTCCCTCTAACATACCAGATCAGACAAGGCTCACCTGTCCCTCTTACACACCAGATTAGATGAGGCTCTCCTGTCCCTCTATCATACCAGATCAGACAAGGCTCACCTGTCCCTCTTACACACCAGATTAGATGAGGCTCACCTGTCCCTCTAACACACCAGATCAGACAAGGCTCACCTGTCCCTCTAACATACCAGATCAGACAAGGCTCACCTGTCCCTCTAACACACCAGATCAGACAAGGCTCACCTGTCCCTCTAACACACCAGATCAGACAAGGCTCACCTGTCCCTCTAACACACCAGATCAGACAAGGCCCACCTGTCCCTCTTACACAACAGATCAGACAAGGCCCACCTGTCCCTCTAACATACCAGATCAGACAAGGCTCACCTTTCCCTCTAACACACCAGATCAGACAAGGCTCACCTGTCCCTCTAACACACCAGATCAGACAAGGCCCACCTGTCCCTCTTACACAACAGATCAGACAAGGCCCACCTGTCCCTCTTACACGACAGATCAGATGAGGCTCACCTGCTGTGCCTTTTCTTTACGACGTGCCTTTTTACTCTTCTTCTTGTGTGTGGATTTGGTGATGAATATGTCTGTAGTCGGAGCTCTGTCTTGCTGAGGCTCTGGTGGGAAACTGAATAAAGCAGAATAAATACAAGTGTATCACTTTGTGCCTGTCACAGTTAATGTTTAAGTAGTAGTTTAATACTTACCGGCTTCCAATTTATTGCTGACTGAACCATCACAAAGGGAACTGCTGTTAGCATTCTCTTCAACTCACTTAATATTGTTATGTGTTTTTGAACAGGGACATTTTGTATATGAGTGTGGAGGTTCAAAACAATTTAAATGAAGGTTTCCTAATTGGAGACTTAACTTGGTATCGTGTTTTAAGAAACCAAACAAACATCAGCTTCCTCTCATTGTTACCTTGTCAGAAGTTAATATTCAGGGAAGTCTTCTTTTTATAAGTCACAAATCAGAAGTAAAGCAGCCTCAAAACTTAATTTAATACATCATATCTACACAAAATAGCTAATACCTCTTTATCCCAGCATTCATTTGTTATTGCAACTAACATTAACATTAATACCACACATTGCAGACACAGATACAAGCACACACACAGACTTACCTGGCTTCTGTATGGCTGGGTGACTGTCTGGATGGATGGTGCTGAGAGTCCTTTGCTGCAGGGGGATTTACTTTAGTTAGTTGTGATGGGTTGGCTGTAGGGGGCGCTGACACCTGCTCAGCTTTAATCTGTTCACCGATGGCCGAGGCTTCCTGAAATCAACCAAATATATATAAAAACTGCATGTGATATTAAATAAATATATCATATACACATACATATAGCTCTCTAAGTTGTAAACAAACATGATTTTTCATATTATTCTCTCATCCTGTACTGTGTTTGTGTATGTCTGTATATAGCTGGCTTACATCAAAGCGACACCTGTACCTATATCAGGTTCTGATCTTGTCACTTTAAGAATATAAATATTCACACTCTACAAACAAAGAAAACAGCCTGGTGGAAAGTTTCCACTATAACTGTTCAAGTTATTCAGTTTGATATGATTTCAGCTCCTGTAATACTTTCAGTAGAACTACCTTTTGTCTCCGGTACTGCTCTGCTTTCATCTGCTTTTTGGTCAGTTTCTTTGGCTTCTCCAGTGACTGCTCGTTGGCCTTCTTTTTAGCTCTCTACAATCAAAAAAACCTGTAGACATTCTAACAGAAAAGAAGGCATTGTTTTTGTGTCTTTAGAATGAAAAAAGCAAAGGATGAAACAAAAACTAGAGCCATTTCTAATTACTGTAATGTTACCATTTCCTTCTGAAATGTAGTTTCCATGGTAGCCGTTTTATTCCTCCCAAACTACTTTAAAGATAACAACATGTCATGTGAGATGATATGGCAGCTTCACATGAATTAGGTGCGATACCAATTAGTGCCCTACTGAAGTACAATTATAGTATTTATAATTATACAAACTGCAGTAAATGACTGAACAAAATGGTGTTTAACTCAAAATACAGATAAATATAAAGTCTGTAGGGTAAAAAACACCACTTAATCACACTGTCCAACTGTCCGCCCACCACAAGGGCACAGGAGAGATTACTGGGCACAAACTATTGAAAGTTCAGGTAATGACACGAGATGATTCATGTTAGTGGACTCCTACCCGTGTCCTCGCATTGTGTCTCTTCTTCGGGTCACGAGCTTGACTCCATTCTTCAAATGAGTGGAACTTTTTGAGCTATCAATTACAAAAAAATATATAGTTTATAACTGGTTTCCTCAAGAATTTATTAGAGAAATATAATAATTATAATACATTCCTAAGAAAATTTAAATCAATCAGATAGTTAAGACTGTCTTAGACTGTCAATTTTACTTGGATTACATATAAAACTGAAATAAATTCCAATTAATTATTAATCACCATACCCAATATTTTTCCATGATTCTGAAATCCTTAAATATCAGGGATTTATCAGGGGACACAGAAAACAATTAATACATTACTTATTACATCTTAAGCAAATTATCATATTTCCCTGTTTAACTTGGGAGATGCATTGTAACTAATTAGGTATGGTGTATCTACGGAGATCCACTGTATCTAGATGGAACCAACAGGTGAGACAGCTTGTATCATTAACATGACACATTACAAGTATGATCATATTGTTACAAAGACACTGTATTATTAACATGACACAAGTATGATCATATTGTTACAAAGACACTGTATTATTAACATGACACAAGTATGATCATATTGTTACAAAGACACTGTATATTAACATGACACAAGTATGATCATATTGTTACAAAGACACTGTATATTAACATGACACAAGTATGATCATATTGTTACAAAGATACAGTGACATGACCTTAAGTATTGTTTTCACTCACATCTTCCTCAGTGAGCTTGATGTCATCAGCTCCCTCTTTCCTCCGTTTCTGTAATACAAGGATAAGTTATAACCACAGGTAACCCAATCAAACACCAGTCAGTAATACAAGGATTAGTCATAACTACAGGTAACCTCATTAAACACCAGTCAGTAATACAAGGATTAGTCATAACTACAGGTAACCCAATCAAACACCAGTCAGTAATACAAGGATTAGTCATAACTACAGGTAACCTCATCAAACACCAGTCAGTAATACAAGGATTAGTCATAACTACAGGTAACCTCATTAAACACCAGTCAGTAATACAAGGATTAGTCATAACTACAGGTAACCTCATTAAACACCAGTCAGTAATACAAGGATTAGTCATAACTACAGGTAACCTCATTAAACACCAGTCAGTAATACAAGGATTAGTCATAACTACAGGTAACCCAATCAAACACCAGTCAGTAATACAAGGATTAGTCATAACTACAGGTAACCTCATCAAACACCAGTCAGTAATACAAGGATTAGTCATAACTACAGGTAACCTCATCAAACACCAGTCAGTAATACAAGGATTAGTCATAACTACAGGTAACCTCATTAAACACCAGTCAGTAATACAAGGATTAGTCATAACTACAGGTAACCTAATCAAACACCAGTCAGTAATACAAGGATTAGTCATAACTACAGGTAACCCAATCAAACACCAGTCAGTAATACAAGGATTAGTCATAACTACAGGTAACCCAATCAAACACCAGTCATTAATACAAGGATTAGTCATAACTACAGGTAACCTCATCAAACACCAGTCAGTAATACATGAATAATCATGTTGACATAATTTCAGAGATATACAGAGATATCACTGTAAACATCTGGCTGGTGTTACTTACTTAGTATACAGAGACATTATAAATCATCTGGCTGGCATTACGTACTGAGTATACAGAGATATCATTGTAAATCATCTGGCTGGTGTTACTTACTGAGTATACAGAGAGAAATCATTATAAATCATCTGGCTGGTGTTACTTATTAAATAAAGAGAGATATCATTATAAATCATCTGGCTGGCATTACTTATTGAGTATACAGAGATATCATTATAAATCATCTGGCTGGCATTACTTACTGAGTATACAGAGATATCATTATAAATCATCTGGCTGGTGTTACTTGCTGAGTATAAAGAGATAAATCATCATAAATCATCTGGCTGGTGTTACTTACTAAATAAACAGAGATATCATTATAAATCATCTGGCTGGCGTTACTTACTGAGTATACAGAGATATCATTATAAATCATCTGGCTGGCATTACTTACTGAATATACAGAGATATCATTATAAATCATCTGGCTGGCATTACTTACTGAGTATACAGAGATATCATAATAAATCATCTGGCTGGCATTACTTACTGAGTATACAGAGATATCATTATAAATCATCGGGGTGGCATTACTTACTGAGTATACAGAGATATCATAATAAATCATCTGGCTGGCATTACTTACTGAGTATACAGAGATATCATTATAAATCATCGGGGTGGCATTACTTACTGAGTATACAGAGATATCATTATAAATCATCGGGGTGGCATTACTTACTGAGTATACAGAGATATCATAATAAATCATCTGGCTGGCATTACTTACTGAGTATACAGAGATATCATTATAAATCATCGGGGTGGCATTACTTACTGAGTATACAGAGATATCATTATAAATCATCTGGCTGGCATTACTTACCGAGTATACAGAGATATCATTATAAATCATCTGGCTGGCATTACTTACTGAGTATACAGAGATATCATTATAAATCATCTGGCTGGCATTACTTACTGAGTATACAGAGATATCATTATAAATCATCTGGCTGGTGTTACTTACTGAGTATACAGAGATATCATTATAAATCATCTGGCTGGCATTACTTACTGAGTATACAGAGATATCATTATAAATCATCTGGCTGGCATTACTTACTGAGTATACAGAGATATCATTATAAATCATCTGGCTGGCATTACTTACTGAGTATACAGAGATATCATTATAAATCATCTGGCTGGCATTACTTACTGAGTATACAGAGATACCATTATAAATCATCGGGGTGGCAGTACACAGAGATATCATTATAAATCATCTGGCTGGCATTACTTACTGAGTATACAGAGATACCATTATAAATCATCTGGCTGGCGTTACTTACTGAGCATACAGAGAGAAATCATTATAAATCATCTGGCTGGTGTTTTTTACTAAATAAACAGAGATATCATTAAAAATCATCTGGCTGGCATTACTTACTGAGTATACAGAGATATCATTATAAATCATCTGGCTGGCGTTACTTACTGAGCATACAGAGAGAAATCATTATAAATCATCTGGCTGGTGTTTTTTACTAAATCAACAGAGATATCATTAAAAATCATCTGGCTGGCGTTACTTACTGAGTATACAGAGATATCATTATAAATCATCTGGCTGGCATTACTTACTGAATATACAGAGATATCATTATAAATCATCTGGCTGGCATTACTTACTGAGTATACAGAGATACCATTATAAATCATCGGGGTGGCGTTACTTACTGAGTATACAGAGATATCATTATAAATCATCGGGGTGGCATTACTTACTGAGTATACAGAGATATCATTATAAATCATCTGGCTGGCATTACTTACTGAGTATACAGAGATATCATTATAAATCATCTGGCTGGCATTACTTACTGAGTATACAGAGATATCATTATAAATCATCTGGCTGGCATTACTTACTGAGTATACAGAGATACCATTATAAATCATCTGGCTGGCGTTACTTACTGAGTATAAAGAGATATCATTATAAATCATCTGGCTGGCATTACTTACTGAGTATACGGAGATACCATTATAAATCATCTGGCTGGCATTACTTACTGAGTATAAAGAGAGATATCATTATAAATCATCTGGCTGGCATTACTAACTGAGTATACAGAGATATCATTATAAATCATCTGGCTGGCATTACTTACTGAGTATAAAGAGAGATATCATTATAAATCATCTTGCTGACATTACTTACTGAGTATACAGAGATACCATTATAAATCATTGGGGTGGCGTTACTTACTGAGTACACAGAGATATCATTATAAATCATCTGGCTGGCATTACTTACTGAGTATACAGAGATATCATTATAAATCATCTGGCTGGCATTACTTACTGAGTATACAGAGATATCATTATAAATCATCTGGCTGGCGTTACTTACTGAGCATACAGAGAGAAATCATTATAAATCATCTGGCTGGTGTTTTTTACTAAATAAACAGAGATATCATTATAAATCATCTGGCTGGCATTACTTACTGAGTATACAGAGATACCATTATAAATCATCGGGGTGGCATTACTTACTGAGTACACAGAGATATCATTATAAATCATCTGGCTGGCATTACTTACTGAGTATACAGAGATATCATTATAAATCCTCTGGCTGGCGTTACTTACTGAGTATACAGAGATATCATTATAAATTATCTGGCTGGCATTACTTACTGAGTATACAGAGATATCATTATAAATCATCTGGCTGGCATTACTTACTGAGTATAAAGAGAGATATCATTATAAATCATCTTGCTGACATTACTTACTGAGTATACAGAGATACCATTATAAATCATCGGGGTGGCGTTACTTACTGAGTACACAGAGATATCATTATAAATCATCTGGCTGGCATTACTTACTTAGTATACAAAGATATCATTATAAATCATCTGGCTGGCGTTACTTACTGAGCATACAGAGAGAAATCATTATAAATCATCTGGCTGGTGTTTTTTACTAAATAAACAGAGATATCATTATAAATCATCTGGCTGGCATTACTTACTGAGTATACAGAGATACCATTATAAATCATCGGGGTGGCATTACTTACTGAGTACACAGAGATATCATTATAAATCATCTGGCTGGCATTACTTACTGAGTATACAGAGATATCATTATAAATCCTCTGGCTGGCGTTACTTACTGAGTATACAGAGATATCATTATAAATTATCTGGCTGGCGTTACTTACTGAGTATACAGAGATATCATTATAAATCATCTGGCTGGCGTTACTTACTGAGTATACAGAGATATCATTATAAATCATCTGGCTGGCATTACTTACTGAGTATACAGAGATATCATTATAAATCATCTGGCTGGCGTTACTTACTGAGTATACAGAGATATCATTATAAATCATCTGGCTGGCGTTACTTACTGAGTATACAGAGATATCATTATAAATCATCTGGCTGGCGTTACTTACTGAGTATACAGAGATATCATTATAAATCATCTGGCTGGCGTTACTTACTGAGCATATAGAGAGAAATCATTATAAATCATCTGGCTGGTGTTTTTTACTAAATAAACAGAGATATCATTAAAAATCATCTGGCTGGCATTACTTACTGAGTATACAGAGATATCATTATAAATCATCTGGCTGGCATTACTTACTGAGTATACAGAGATATCATTATAAATCATCTGGCTGGTGTTACTTACTGAGTATACAGAGATATCATTATAAATCATGTGGCTGGTGTTACTGAGCATACAGAGAGAAATCATTATAAATCATCTGGCTGGTGTTTTTTACTAAATAGACAGAGATATCATTATAAATCATCTGGCTGGCATTACTTACTGAGTATACAGAGATACCATTATAAATCATCGGGGTGGCGTTACTTACTGAGTACACAGAGATATCATTATAAATCATCTGGCTCGCATTACTTACTGAGTATACAGAGAGATCATTATAAATCATCTGGCTGGCGTTACTTACTGAGTATACAGAGATATCATTATAAATCATCTGGCTGGTGTTTTTTACTAAATAAACAGAGATATCATTATAAATCATCTGGCTGGCATTACTTACTGAGTATACAGAGATACCATTATAAATCATCGGGGCGGCGTTACTTACTGAGTATACAGAGATACCATTATAAATCATCTGGCTGGCGTTACTTACTGAGCATACAGAGAGAAATCATTATAAATCATCTGGCTGGTGTTTTTTACTAAATAAACAGAGATATCATTAAAAATCATCTGGCTGGCATTACTTACTGAGTATACAGAGATATCATTATAAATCATCTGGCTGGCGTTACTTACTGAGCATACAGAGAGAAATCATTATAAATCATCTGGCTGGTGTTTTTTACTAAATAAACAGAGATATCATTAAAAATCATCTGGCTGGCGTTACTTACTGAGTATACAGAGATATCATTATAAATCATCTGGCTTGCATTACTTACTGAATATACAGAGATATCATTATAAATCATCTGGCTGGCATTACTTACTGAGTATACAGAGATACCATTATAAATCATCGGGGTGGCGTTACTTACTGAGTATACAGAGATATCATTATAAATCATCGGGGTGGCATTACTTACTGAGTATACAGAGATATCATTATAAATCATCTGGCTGGCCTTACTTACTGAGTATACAGAGATATCATTATAAATCATCTGGCTGGCATTACTTACTGAGTATACAGAGATATCATTATAAATCATCTGGCTGGCATTACTTACTGAGTATACAGAGAAATCATTATAAATCATCTGGCTGGTGTTACTTACTGAGTATACAGAGATATCATTATAAGTCATCTGGCTGGCATTACTTACTGAGTATACAGAGATATCATTATAAATCATCTGGCTGGCATTACTTACTGAGTATACAAAGATATCATTATAAATCATCTGGCTGGCATTACTTACTGAGTATACAGAGATATCATTATAAATCATCTGGCTGGCATTACTTACTGAGTATACAGAGATATCATTATAAATCATCTGGCTGGCATTACTTACTGAGTATACAGAGATACCATTATAAATCATCTGGCTGGCGTTACTTACTGAGTATAAAGAGATATCATTATAAATCATCTGGCTGGCATTACTTACTGAGTATACGGAGATACCATTATAAATCATCTGGCTGGCATTACTTACTGAGTATAAAGAGAGATATCATTATAAATCATCTGGCTGGCATTACTAACTGAGTATACAGAGATACCATTATAAATCATCTGGCTGGCATTACTTACTGAGTATAAAGAGAGATATCATTATAAATCATCTTGCTGACATTACTTACTGAGTATACAGAGATACCATTATAAATCATCGGGGTGGCGTTACTTACTGAGTACACAGAGATATCATTATAAATCATCTGGCTGGCATAACTTACTGAGTATACAGAGATATCATTATAAATCATCTGGCTGGCATTACTTACTTAGTATACAGAGATATCATTATAAATCATCTGGCTGGCGTTACTTACTGAGTATACAGAGATATCATTATAAATCATCTGGCTGGTGTTACTTACTGAGCATACAGAGAGAAATCATTATAAATCATCTGGCTGGTGTTTTTTACTAAATGAACAGAGATATCATTAAAAATCATCTGGCTGGCATTACTTACTGAGTATACAGAGATATCATTATAAATCATCTGGCTGGCATTACTTACTGAGTATACAGAGATATCATTATAAATCATCTGGCTGGTGTTACTTACTGAGTATACAGAGATATCATTATAAATAATCTGGCTGGTGTTACTTACTAAGCATACAGAGAGAAATCATTATAAATCATCTGGCTGGTGTTTTTTACTAAATAAACAGAGATATCATTATAAATCATCTGGCTGGCATTACTTACTGAGTATACAGAGATACCATTATAAATCATCGGGGTGGCATTACTTACTGAGTACACAGAGATATCATTATAAATCATCTGGCTGGCATTACTTACTGAGTATACAGAGATATCATTATAAATCCTCTGGCTGGCGTTACTTACTGAGTATACAGAGATATCATTATAAATCATCTGGCTGGCGTTACTAACTGAGTATACAGAGATATCATTATAAATCATCTGGCTGGCGTTACTTACTGAGTATACAGAGATATCATTATAAATCATCTGGCTGGCATTACTTACTGAGTATACAGAGATACCATTATAAATCATCGGGGTGGCGTTACTTACTGAGTATACAGAGATATCATTATAAATCATCGGGGTGGCATTACTTACTGAGTATACAGAGATATCATTATAAATCATCTGGCTGGCCTTACTTACTGAGTATACAGAGATATCATTATAAATCATCTGGCTGGCATTACTTACTGAGTATACAGAGATATCATTATAAATCATCTGGCTGGCATTACTTACTGAGTATACAGAGAAATCATTATAAATCATCTGGCTGGTGTTACTTACTGAGTATACAGAGATATCATTATAAGTCATCTGGCTGGCATTACTTACTGAGTATACAGAGATATCATTATAAATCATCTGGCTGGCATTACTTACTGAGTATACAAAGATATCATTATAAATCATCTGGCTGGCATTACTTACTGAGTATACAGAGATATCATTATAAATCATCTGGCTGGCATTACTTACTGAGTATACAGAGATATCATTATAAATCATCTGGCTGGCATTACTTACTGAGTATACAGAGATACCATTATAAATCATCTGGCTGGCGTTACTTACTGAGTATAAAGAGATATCATTATAAATCATCTGGCTGGCATTACTTACTGAGTATACGGAGATACCATTATAAATCATCTGGCTGGCATTACTTACTGAGTATAAAGAGAGATATCATTATAAATCATCTGGCTGGCATTACTAACTGAGTATACAGAGATACCATTATAAATCATCTGGCTGGCATTACTTACTGAGTATAAAGAGAGATATCATTATAAATCATCTTGCTGACATTACTTACTGAGTATACAGAGATACCATTATAAATCATCGGGGTGGCGTTACTTACTGAGTACACAGAGATATCATTATAAATCATCTGGCTGGCATTACTTACTTAGTATACAGAGATATCATTATAAATCATCTGGCTGGCATTACTTACTGAGTATACAGAGATATCATTATAAATCATCTGGCTGGTGTTACTTACTGAGTATACAGAGATATCATTATAAATCATCTGGCTGGTGTTACTTACTGAGTATACAGAGATATCATTATAAATCATCTGGCTGGTGTTACTTACTGAGTATACAGAGATATCATTATAAATAATCTGGCTGGTGTTACTTACTAAGCATACAGAGAGAAATCATTATAAATCATCTGGCTGGTGTTTTTTACTAAATAAACAGAGATATCATTATAAATCATCTGGCTGGCATTACTTACTGAGTATACAGAGATACCATTATAAATCATCGGGGTGGCATTACTTACTGAGTACACAGAGATATCATTATAAATCATCTGGCTGGCATTACTTACTGAGTATACAGAGATATCATTATAAATCCTCTGGCTGGCGTTACTTACTGAGTATACAGAGATATCACTATAAATCATCTGGCTGGCGTTACTAACTGAGTATACAGAGATATCATTATAAATCATCTGGCTGGCGTTACTTACTGAGTATACAGAGATATCATTATAAATCATCTGGCTGGCATTACTTACTGAGTATACAGAGATATCATTATAAATCATCTGGCTGGCGTTACTTACTGAGTATACAGAAGATCTTTATAAATCATCTGGCTGGTGTTTTTTACTAAATAAACAGAGATATCATTATAAATCATCTGGCTGGCATTACTTACTGAGTATACAGAGACACATTATAAATCATCGGGGTGGCGTTACTTACTGAGTATACATAGATACCATTATAAATCATCTGGCTGGCGTTACTTACTGAGCATACAGAGAGAAATCATTATAAATCATCTGGCTGGTGTTTTTTACTAAATAAACAGAGATATCATTAAAAATCATCTGGCTGGCATTACTTACTGAGAATACAGAGATATTATTATAAATCATCTGGCTGGCGTTACTTACTGAGCATATAGAGAGAAATCATTATAAATCATCTGGCTGGCGTTACTTACTGAGTATACAGAGATATCATTATAAATCATCTGGCTGGCGTTACTTACTGAGCATATAGAGAGAAATCATTATAAATCATCTGGCTGGTGTTTTTTACTAAATAAACAGAGATATCATTAAAAATCATCTGGCTGG
Source organism: Sipunculus nudus (assembly GCA_026874595.1). Lineage (NCBI taxonomy): Eukaryota > Metazoa > Annelida > Sipuncula > Golfingiida > Sipunculidae > Sipunculus > Sipunculus nudus. The sequence goes on from CM049308.1 coordinate 95,107,661, forward strand.
CATTACTTACTGAGTATACAGAGATATCATTATAAATCATCTGGCTGGCATTACTTACTGAGTATACAGAGATATCATTATAAATCATCTGGCTGGTGTTTTTTACTAAATAAACAGAGATATCATTATAAAACATCTGGCTGGCATTACTTACTGAGTATACAGAGACACATTATAAATCATCGGGGTGGCGTTACTTACTGAGTATACAGAGATACCATTATAAATCATCTGGCTGGCGTTACTTACTGAGCATACAGAGAGAAATCATTATAAATCATCTGGCTGGTGTTTTTTACTAAATAAACAGAGATATCATTAAAAATCATCTGGCTGGCATTACTTACTGAGTATACAGAGATATCATTATAAATCATCTGGCTTGCATTACTTACTGAGCATACAGAGAGAAATCATTATAAATCATCTGGCTGGTGTTTTTTACTAAATAAACAGAGATATCATTAAAAATCATCTGGCTGGCGTTACTTACTGAGTATACAGAGATATCATTATAAATCATCTGGCTGGCATTACTTACTGAATATACAGAGATATCATTATAAATCATCTGGCTGGCATTACTTACTGAGTATACAGAGATACCATTATAAATCATCGGGGTGGCGTTACTTACTGAGTATACAGAGATATCATTATAAATCATCGGGGTGGCATTACTTACTGAGTATACAGAGATATCATTATAAATCATCTGGCTGGCGTTACTTACTGAGTATACAGAGATATCATTATAAATCATCTGGCTGGCTTTACTTACTGAGTATACAGAGATATCATTATAAATCATCTGGCTGTCATTACTTACTGAGTATACAGAGATATCATTATAAATCATCTGGCTGGCATTACTTACTGAGTATACAGAGATATCATTATAAATCATCTGGCTGGCATTACTTACTGAGTATACAGAGATATCATTATAAATCATCTGGCTGGCATTACTTACTGAGTATACAAAGATATCATTATAAATCATCTGGCTGGCATTACTTACTGAGTATACAGAGATATCATTATAAATCATCTGGCTGGCATTACTTACTGAGTATACAGAGATATCATTATAAATCATCTGGCTGGCATTACTTACTGAGTATACAGAGATACCATTATAAATCATCTGGCTGGCGTTACTTACTGAGTATAAAGAGATATCATTATAAATCATCTGGCTGGCATTACTTACTGAGTATAAAGAGAGATATCATAATAAATCATCTGGCTGGCATTACTAACTGAGTATACAGAGATACCATTATAAATCATCTGGCTGGCATTACTTACTGAGTATAAAGAGAGATATCATTATAAATCATCTTGCTGGTGTTTTTTACTAAATAAACAGAGATATCATTATAAATCATCTGGCTGGCGTTACTAACTGAGTATACAGAGATATCATTATAAATCATCTGGCTGGTGTTTTTTACTAAATAAACAGAGATACCATTATAAATCATCTGGCTGGCATTACTTACTGAGTATAAAGAGAGATATCATAATAAATCATCTGGCTGGCATTACTAACTGAGTATACAGAGATACCATTATAAATCATCTGGCTGGCATTACTTACTGAGTATAAAGAGAGATATCATTATAAATCATCTTGCTGACATTACTTACTGAGTATACAGAGATACCATTATAAATCATCGGGGTGGCGTTACTTACTGAGTACACAGAGACATCATTATAAATCATCTGGCTGGCATTACTTACTTAGTATACAGAGATATCATTATAAATCATCTGGCTGGCATTACTTACTGAGTATACAGAGATATCATTATAAATCATCTGGCTGGCATTACTTACTTAGTATACAGAGATATCATTATAAATCATCTGGCTGGTGTTACTTACTTAGTATACAGAGATATCATTATAAATCATCTGGCTGGCATTACTTACTTAGTATACAGAGATATCATTATAAATCATCTGGCTGGCATTACTTACTGAGTATACAGAGATATCATTATAAATCATCTGGCTGGCATTACTTACTTAGTATACAGAGATATCATTATAAATCATCTGGCTGGCGTTACTTACTGAGTATACAGAGATATCATTATAAATCATCTGGCTGGCATTACTTACTTAGTATACAGAGATATCATTATAAATCATCTGGCTGGCATTACTTACTTAGTATACAGAGATATCATTATAAATCATCTGGCTGGTGTTACTTACTGAGCATACAGAGAGAAATCATTATAAATCATCTGGCTGGTGTTTTTTACTAAATAAACAGAGATATCATTATAAATCATCTGGCTGGCATTACTTACTGAGTATACAGAGATATCATTATAAATCATCTGGCTGGTGTTACTTACTGAGTATACAGAGATATCATTATAAATAATCTGGCTGGTGTTACTTACTGAGCATACAGAGAGAAATCATTATAAATCATCTGGCTGGTGTTTTTTACTAAATAAACAGAGATATCATTATAAATCATCTGGCTGGCATTACTTACTGAGTATACAGAGATACCATTATAAATCATCGGGGTGGCAGTACACAGAGATATCATTATAAATCATCTGGCTGGCATTACTTACTGAGTATACAGAGATATCATTATAAATCCTCTGGCTGGCGTTACTTACTGAGTATACAGAGATATCATTATAAATCATCTGGCTGGCGTTACTTACTGAGTATACAGAGATATCATTATAAATCATCTGGCTGGCGTTACTTACTGAGTATACAGAGATATCATTATAAATCATCTGGCTGGCATTACTTACTGAGTATACAGAGATATCATTATAAATCATCTGGCTGGCGTTACTTACTGAGTATACAGAGATATCATTATAAATCATCTGGCTGGCGTTACTTACTGAGTATACAGAGATATCATTATAAATCATCTGGCTGGTGTTACTTACTGAGTATACAGAGATATCATTATAAATCATCTGGCTGGTGTTACTTACTGAGTATACAGAGATATCATTATAAATCATCTGGCTGGCATTACTTACTGAGTATACAGAGATATCATTATAAATCATCTGGCTGGCATTACTTACTGAGTATACAGAGATATCATTATAAATCATCTGGCTGGTGTTACTTACTGAGTATACAGAGATATCATTATAAATCATCTGGCTGGCATTACTTACTGAGTATACAGAGATATCATTATAAATCATCTGGCTGGCTTTACTTACTGAGTATACAGAGATATCATTATAAATCATCTGGCTGGCGTTACTTACTGAGTATACAGAGATATCATTATAAATCATCAGGGTGGCGTTACTTACTGAGTATACAGAGATATCATTATAAATCATCTGGCTGGCGTTACTTACTGAGCATATAGAGAGAAATCATTATAAATCATCTGGCTGGTGTTTTTTACTAAATAAACAGAGATATCATTAAAAATCATCTGGCTGGCATTACTTACTGAGTATACAGAGATATCATTATAAATCATCTGGCTGGCATTACTTACTGAGTATACAGAGATATCATTATAAATCATCTGGCTGGTGTTACTTACTGAGTATACAGAGATATCATTATAAATCATCTGGCTGGTGTTACTTACTGAGCATACAGAGAGAAATCATTATAAATCATCTGGCTGGTGTTTTTTACTAAATAAACAGAGATATCATTATAAATCATCTGGCTGGCATTACTTACTGAGTATACAGAGATACCATTATAAATCATTGGGGTGGCGTTACTTACTGAGTACACAGAGATATCATTATAAATCATCTGGCTGGCATTACTTACTGAGTATACAGAGATATCATTATAAATAATCTGGCTGGCGTTACTTACTGAGTATACAGAGATATCATTATAAATCATCTGGCTGGTGTTTTTTACTAAATAAACTGAGATATCATTATAAATCATCTGGCTGGCATTACTTACTGAGTATACAGAGATACCATTATAAATCATCAGGGTGGCGTTACTTACTGAGTATACAGAGATACCATTATAAATCATCTGGCTGGCGTTACTTACTGAGCATACAGAGAGAAATCATTATAAATCATCTGGCTGGTGTTTTTTACTAAATAAACAAAGATATCATTAAAAATCATCTGGCTGGCATTACTTACTGAGTATACAGAGATATCATTATAAATCATCTGGCTGGCATTACTTACTGAGCATACAGAGAGAAATCATTATAAATCATCTGGCTGGTGTTTTTTACTAAATAAACAGAGATATCATTAAAAATCATCTGGCTGGCATTACTTACTGAGTATACAGAGATATCATTATAAATCATCTGGTTGGCGTTACTTACTGAGCATACAGAGAGAAATCATTATAAATCATCTGGCTGGTGTTTTTTACTAAATAAACAGAGATATCATTAAAAATCATCTGGCTGGCGTTACTTACTGAGTATACAGAGATATCATTATAAATCATCTGGCTGGCGTTACTTACTGAGCATACAGAGAGAAATCATTATAAATCATCTGGCTGGTGTTTTTTACTAAATAAACAGAGATATCATTAAAAATCATCTGGCTGGCATTACTTACTGAGTATACAGAGATATCATTATAAATCATCTGGCTGGCATTACTTACTGAGTATACAGAGATATCATTATAAATCATCTGGCTGGCGTTACTTACTGAGTATACAGAGATATCATTATAAATCATCTGGCTGGTGTTACTGAGTATACAGAGATATCATTATAAATAATCTGGCTGGCATTACTTACTGAGTATACAGAGATATCATTATAAATCATCTGGCTGGTGTTACTTACTGAGTATACAGAGATATCATTATAAATCATCTGGCTGGCATTACTTACTGAGTATACAGAGATATCATTATAAATCATCTGGCTGGCAATACTTACTGAGTATACAGAGATATCATTATAAATCATCTGGCTGGTGTTACTTACTGAGTATACAGAGATATCATTATAAATCATCTGGCTGGTGTTACTTACTGAGTATACAGAGATATCATTATAAATCATATGGCTGGCATTACTTACTGAGTATACAGAGATATCATTATAAATCATCTGGCTGGTGTTACTTACTGAGTATACAGAGATATCATTATAAATCATCTGGCTGGTGTTACTTACTGAGTATACAGAGATATCATTATAAATCATCTGGCTGGCATTACTAACTGAGTATACAGAGATATCATTATAAATCATCTGGCTGGTGTTACTTACTGAGTATACAGAGATATCATTATAAATCATCTGGCTGGTGTTACTTACTGAGTATACAGAGATATCATTATAAATCATTGGCTGGCATTACTTACTGAGTATACAGAGATATCATTATAAATCATCTGGCTGGCGTTACTTGCTGAGTATACAGAGATATCATTATAAATCATCTGGCTGGTGTTACTTACTGAGTATACAGAGATATCATTATAAATCATCTGGCTGGTGTTACTTACTGAGTATACAGAGATACCATTATAAATCATCTGGCTGGCATTACTTACTGAGCATACAGAGAGAAATCATTATAAATCATCTGGCTGGTGTTTTTTTACTAAATAAACAGAGATATCATTATAAATCATCTGGCTGGCATTACTTACTGAGTACAAGAAGTTGTAAAAGTCATCCTCTTCTTCCTCTTCTCCATGATAAGTAAAATATTCATAATGGGCCCTGAACTCTGCATAAAGAATACAACACAAATCATTATGTACTCATAAAAGGATAATTGTGTAAAAAGTTAGAAAACACAGATCATCTGTCCATCACGTCCAGGTATGTATAGATAAAATGAATTATTAAGGATTTTTAATGTAAAGAAACAACACCTCATTAGTACTCATAATTCGGCTATTATGTTATATCCAGTACAAAGAATATAAGTATACAGTATAAAAAATACAGTACAAGAAATAATAAATTTATTAAATTATAAATAAATTGCTAATTATATCTGAATATGAATGCTTGTTAGATAAAAGTAAAATTTGGAAGAAAACAAATTATTTAACTAAACATAAACTTACGTCTTTGGAAGTAGAAATCACTGAGGACATGGAAAAACAGATCATCCTGGAACACAGAAACAGGATTTTATTGTCATCAAATATTGTCATGTTCAGCTTAAAAAATAGCCTTGCTGAATCATCAACTAATAATAGTAGCAGTGACAATTGCTGCTTTCTCTGTCATGCCCCAAACTGATAGTGATTATTTATTTTTAAGAAAGTATAATAATTAATATAAAATTAAATTTTAATGACAAACACTAAAGCACAGACCAGCAAATTGGCTAACTAAGTTGGAATATATCAACATCATATTGATTGTTAGATATTACAGGCTCATACAGGACTCTCAGTCTGAGGAAAATCCTGAAGTAATGATAAATGTTTATAAGAAACATCAAACAGGCACTTACAAAGAAATCATAGGAGGGATAATATACATCTTCGTCTTCATCATCATCTTCATCTGAAATCAACATGAGATTGACATGACATCAATATGAAACCTACATGGAATCAACATGAAATCAACATGAAAAATCAGCATGAATGCTGCATGAAATCAACACAGAACCTACATGTAGCATTTAATATAATCAGGAGAACCTACATGTAGCATTTAATATAATCAGGAGAACCTACATGTAGCATTTAATATAATCAGGAGAACCTAAATGTAGCATTTAATATAATCAGGAGAACCTACATGTAGCATTTAATATAATCAGGAGAACCTACATGTAGCATTTAATATAATCAGGAGAACCTACATGTAGCATTTAATATAATCAGGAGAACCTACATGTAGCATTTAATATAATCAGGAGAACCTACATGTAGCATTTAATATAATCAGGAAGTGATAAAGAATAAAAGCAGTATGTCACCCAGGTAGAACATGCAGAGTTTTATAAATCACACACTTGATAAATAACGGAAGCAGTTCACTGCTGCATGTACAATATTACTGGTACTAGCAATAAAATTTAAGATTGAGGATATTAATGCTTTATGTCTGGTAGTTTATATGTAACAGTACTTTCATTAATTGTCCAACAGAAGGTTTTACTACCTTTGGTGAGGTATCTGTAAGCTTCTCCTAACTCCTGGAACTTGGCTGTGGCTTTCTCATCTCCATGATTCTGAAAGTATTAGTACCCAAAAGTAAACCTGTTCTTCCATCAAAGATCACTCAGGTTTGAAGTATGATTGGCAATCTTATTTTAAATATTTAAAATATATACTGATTTCACATAGTGACTAGCTATCTGCTTCAAGTAATGTATTGGTTCCATAAAAAAAAATTTTTAAAAATTTATTTTTATTATATTTTTAGAATCTTAGAAAAACCAAATACTTTACAATCTTAATCGTTTCGGAAAATGAATCAATTCAGAAACAGTATTATCTGAAATAAATTATTTTTTTTTTACTTAAACAATTTGAAAGCGCAAAATTTCAATAGTTGGATTGAAAATATATGATTTTCACTAGCTGTCACATTAGTGTGGGGGCATATGTCACCGAGTAATTTTTCCAGGTAAAAGTGGACACCCTACATTTTTGTGATCCTTAGACCTTAAACTTTACAAAAAAATATGGTGCCAATTTTTCTAAAGTGGTTTTGTCATTTTTTCAGGTCAAATTTGATTTTAAAAAATGAGGACCATTATATATAAATATTTCATACAGAGAGATATTTAGCAACAAAACACCTCAAAATGGTTAGTTAGATATATTACATCACAATAACTTAGACTTGACACTCAAATACTGCGTTAAGACGTTTTTTACAATATTAGAGAGCACCTGTAGAGCGCAAACCTCCGACAACACATGGATCCGCATCAAGATCCATCAGACTAATCATGAAAATTAATCAGCTGTTGTTTGCCCACCAGTATATTGTTCTTCAAAATTTCATTGATGGATTCATTAAAAAAATTCATATAGAGACAACAAGGTATCCTTGGGTAGTTTGTGCAATGTACATATGGCGGACCACTTGCTGGTTTCAGGCAACCTGTATCGTATACAGTATGGCTCCAGTTTCCTTGGTTTTTACCAGTGACTAAATATTTGCTTCATTTATACATAACATATGAAAATGGCCCTGTTATTCTTCCATTTGATATGATTTTGTTATTTCGTCATCCTATTGTTCGATTATTACATCACCAACTTCACTATCCGCTCGCTGATAGTGAAGGTATAGAAACTAGTCTCTTACGGTTAGTTCATCGAAAGTATATTTAAAGGTTCCTAAGGAATTATAGGGAGTATTTTTATGTTTTGGTCATAATCCAAGAAATAATTTGTAAAATTTTAAGGCAGATGACTTAATTTTTTTTACATATTTTGTGAAGAATAAACAACAGAAAAAGGACAACTCTGACTGGATTTAGTGCCAGATCCTCACGAACCCAACCCAAAGTTTTAGGAAATTCTACCTAGTTCACCCTTCACAGTGAAATGGAGTACATATTAAGGAGCAAAATAATAATAATAATAATAATAATAATAATAATAATAATAACTTTGTTCATATAACCTCAGCTCCGTGCGGGCAATAGCATATCATTTGGGAGCAATTAATTATTCCTTCTGTAGAGTAGCTATTTTCATCAGTTATTTACAGACATTTATTTACAGACATTTACAGTAGAAGGAGACATGTAAAGGACAGATAATCAACATTGAATGAAATGCATGTTTTGCTGCAGAATTCATTAAGGAGAGTGTTTTGAAAAACAAAACAAAGGGACCTTAAAAATTTAGAATTTTAGAAAAGTCCTGTTGAAGGAAACAAACTTGAAGTAAATATCAAATCATAACAAAAAAAGTGTCATCATTAGTCATAATGTTATCGAACGTGTTTACAGTTGTTCTTCTATCCCATCTTTAACCCCCCCCCCCCCCGATGGTATATATTTTAATCTAATTTGTTTGGTGGGCCAATTTCTTTTATACATTTATGGGAATATGAAACCGAGGCATTCAGCTTATACCAGTACAATAACAAAAACGGACAAATCTTAACAGAAACTATGGTAAAGCCAATGGTAAAGTTTAAATATAACAATGGTAAAGTTAAATGCTGGTTATTGTTGAATTCTTGTCGCTTTTTCATTATCCTTAAATGACCTGTGATGGCACAGTGGCTACATAGGCTGTTCCATCCGTCGGAGCAAGATCACTGGTACAACATTCATTTTTTAATGAAAATAGTAATCTGTAGACAATGAGAAGCACCCAGCTTGTACTATCTATATATAATGCGAATTATGAAATAAAGAATGAGGAAAAGTCTGTTCTTATATTTTATAAAATCAGACTGGTTATGTCATTAAATGCAGGGTATGTCGGATGCAACAGCGGAATGTACATCTTTGATTGGAGCCCATGTTTTTTTTTATCATTTTATACCAAATAACTCCAGACAAAAATTAAAGCATTTTATACCTGCTTAACTAATGCTCGTTTTCCATTAAATCGTGACCAAGAACAATTTTGATTTATTGCACAAGCTAACAAAATGACATGTGCCTTATACAATACACAAATGCCTTGAATGTAATTAAAGGTTTTTGCATTTCTTTTTGGTTATTGTAATTTTAATAAAGGCCATAAAAACAATAACAAAATTGTTTGGGTTATAATATGGGGACAGGTATAGAGAAAGTAAACATTAAGGTTGTTTTACCAGCACATACAAATTCCCTTTTAAGTACATTGAACTTTTCTGAAACGGAACATGTTCAAGTAATTTTCAAGGAACCAAGTCTCAAAGAATCTGAGCTTAGTTCGTGTTTCTTACTGCTGGTCCAACTTACTGCTTAATGATGTCACCTAAATAATAAACTGTTAAAAAGTAGAAATAATTAAATCATTATTTGTACGTTCATTTGGCAAATGTTAAAATTAAATATTAAAACCTGTCTTGTAAAACAATATTTTATTTAAAATGATTTTGCAAGAAAAAACCATTGGATAGGAATGCATCACATCTCTCTCTCTTTCTGTCTCTCTCCTCACCCTCTCTCTCTCTCTCTCTCTCTCTCTCTCTCTCTCTCTATATATATATATATATATATATATATAAATATATATTATATATATATATATGTATATATGTATATATATATATGTATATATATATATGTGTGTGTGTGTGTGTGTGTGTAATTATACAAATAGACGGATCAAATTTTGTCAGACATTTTTACTTCTACGTAGTTTCGTGCAACGTGCTGCACTCATCACTGTCTGATTGATTATATAGCTCTGGTGTCATACTATTGATCACTCTAGCAGTTGCTAATTGCAGTAAACCATTAGATTAATATATATATATATACATATATATATATATTTACTAAGTATAATGATTAGTGGTATAGCCGTGTTAGTCTGTAGTGGAAGTGTAGGCTTTTTATTAGTCTTTCAGATAGACTAATATCAATAAACATGTTACTATCTAAAAGGCGTCTCTCTTAATCTCTCTCTCTACACACACACATATGTGTGTGTGTCTGTCATTCATTTTTACCTCAATGTATAGGAATTAACGGGTGGGAGCTACCTTATGGGATAGCTTAAATGACTAGAGATTACCATTGCTTCATTAGTTTGGCAAAACCATCCCTGTACACGGACTTACAATTTCCAATTCACCTGTTTCATTCATTGTTAAGGTTCTGTGTGTGAGTAAACACAGTCCACGTGTGTCTGTGTACCATAAAAAGACCATAACTAGAGGTCGTCTGTTCTTGCGCGTGCACAACTCCGAAACAAGGAGAAATGATATGGAAGATAAAAAAAAGATACACTATTGGGATGCTTGAGAAAATCTTGATTTGTAAAGTAGCGCGGTTTGGTTGCCAGGTGCTATGCGCGCTATGATTTCATTTGTACCACTGATCTCGCAAACCTAACATCACTTGTGTACAGGAGTACTCAAATGGTTTACAATGAAATATTAGCAGATACCATAATACTTTAAGGAGAAAAAAAAACAAGCTATGTGTATTAAGCATTTAACACTATATGTGTTTATCGAATATACTTGGTATGTGAATAGGTACATTTAATATAACCAAAAAATAATTTTAGACAAACCCAAACTAGTCCGAGAACTAAGTTTATGTGTTTAGTATGTAAATACATTCCAAAAAGAACCTTTCCTATCCTCTTGTCCCAGCTTACTTTGTTTATGTTTCAGTCAAAGTTTATTAATTTAACATTTTAAATACTATTTTAATACAAGCTGAAAGACATGTCAAAACTGAATAAAAAAATTGGCATACCTACTTTTGACTGTTTTACGTACATGTGTATTTGTCATGAAAATTTATATTTTTCATGAAATTTTCTAAGTTAAGGAGCCGTAAAATGGTCAAAAGTAGGTCAAACGGGACAAAACATGAACTCAATCTGTAACTGGTGATTATCTGCCCACACACCAAAAATGAGACCAATATCTGCAGGTATTGCAAAAAAAAGTCAGTACATGTGTATTTGTCATGAAAATTTATATTTTCATGAAATTTTCTATGTTCAGGAGCCGTAAAACAGTCAAAAGTAGGTCAACTGGGACAAAACGCGAACTCGATCTGTAACTGGTCATTATCTGCCCACACACCAAAAATCAGGCCAATATCTGCAGGCATTGCGAAAAAAAGTCCGTACATGTGTATTTGTCATGAAAATTTATATTTTTCATGAAATTTTCTAAGTTAAGGAGCCGTAAAATGGTCAAAAGTAGGTCAAATGGGACAAAACGTGAACTCGATCTGTAAGTGGTCATTATCTGCCCACACACCAAAAATCAGGCCAATATCTGCAGGCATTGCAAAAAAAATCCCTTTCATGTGTATTTGTCATGAAATTTATATTTTTCATGAAATTTTCTAAGTTAAGGAGCCGTAAAACGGTCAAAAGAAGGTCAACTGGGACAAAACGCAAACTCGATCTGTAACTGGTCATTATCTGCCTACACACCATAAATCAGGCCAATATCTGCAGGCATTGCAAAAAAAAGTCAGTACATGTGTATTTGTCATGAAAATTTATATTTTCATGAAATTTTCTATGTTCAGGAGCCGTAAAACAGTCAAAAGTAGGTCAACTGGGACGAAACGCGAACTCGTCTGTAACTGGTCATTATCTGCCCACACACAAAAAATCAGGCCAATATCTGCAGGCATTGCGAAAAAAAGTCCGTACATGTGTATTTGTCATGAAAATTTATATTTTTCATGAAATTTTCTAAGTTAAGGAGCCATAAAACGGTCAAAAGTAGGTCAAACGGGACAAAACGCGAACTCGATCTGTAAGTGGTCATTATCTGCCCACACACCAAAAATCAGGCCAATATCTGCAGGCATTGCAAAAAAAAGTCCGTACAACTGTTTTATTTTGGAAGGACGGAAGGACGGACATGGGTAACACTATATGCCTCGGCCACTTTGTGGCGGGGGCATAAAAAACTGAAACTATAATTTAAAATATTAGAACTGTTGCAAAAGTTCCAATCATTATATATCCAGAGTGTAGCTCATATTGGGTCATATTATGCATACACATTATTTTATTATTTTTAAATCATAAATGTTTAAACTGAATTTAAAAGAAAATAATGCCACAACATGGCATCTACAAGAATATTCCTTGAATCACTATTAAAAAGTTTTGCACATTGGTGTTTTCAGTACATGCTTAATTTTATTCACCAAAATAAAATAAAAGATTCAGTAAATTTGATAAAATAAAACATCTTTTCAAATAAAGTATACACACTGTTGGTTGAATGAGGGACAAACAATTAAATTGTGCTAATTACTATCCCAGTTTTAATTTATTACTGGAATTAATAGTCAATTTCACACCTGGTGAAGTTTTTACTCTTCTGAAGTAAGGAATTACTTATCTAATGAACATCCACACTTTCATAGCAATACACCACTTTGTGGACACAATTAAATGTTCACTTTAATCATTGTAACCCTGGTGGTACAATACAAAATCTAAAATGTAGCATAGCCTAGAATAAGAATGAATCAAATACAGAAAATAATAACATTCATCTAGTTTATGCACCATCTGGAGGGGGGAGTGCAGGGCAGAGGGGAAGCCTGCTGGTAGTGGCCAAGCTGAGCCAAGGCAAGCTGCCTGGGGTGGGTTACATAATGCAAGTGAAGGGTGTACTACTAGGTGAGCTAGATGTAAACAACACTTGACATGGTGTATGAAAACGTGAATAAAAGCTATTCTTTCCAATCAATTTCTTTGAAATTTCAGATTTCAAAAGATTAAATCCTTATGTATATATGCTGTGATAATTAAATCAACAGTGCTTACAGGGAAAAAACGTGCCATTGCCAAAGTTGGACAAAATTTGAGGTATTAATTTTTTATTTATGCTAATAACTTGAAAAGTTTGCAAAATTCAGATCTAATTTTGGGTGAACAATTGAATCTTGATTAAATAAAGTTATATTCCTGAAAAAAAGTCTCTAGGTTCAGCAATTCTCATGTTAGGTGAGTAAATATATTTCCTGATTTTTTAAAAATTGCATTATATTTTGGCCCATAACATCAAAATAATACCCAATACTGACCTAATTTTTGGTATGTTTATAGAAAATGTATGAAAGAATGTGAATACTAAATATGATCTAAAACAGATGAGTGGTTTTGATATTAGGCAGCCTTGAAGTGTAACAATGGCTTTTTTTATGGAAAACAGAGGTTTTTCCTTAATATCTCGAAGGAACAAAGTCCTAATGACCCAATTTTTGGTATGGTAGGAGATTTTGGGGACATCTAACATTATGCCAACAGCCTGGGGAGCATAGAGATGTGCACTGAATGACCTAGTCATCAAAGTGGACTGCTTTACAGTGTAAGGGAATACAACAAGAGCCTAAAAAAAATTCAATAACTAGCCTAATGTTGCAGCTTTTATTTTCAAATTTCAGATTTTAACAGATTAAATCCTTATGTGCACATGCTGTGAAAATTAAATCCACAGTACTTACAGGAAAAAAACGTGCCATGGCCAAAGTTGGGCAAATTTAAGGTACCAATTTTAAATTTTTGCCAATATTTAAAAAATTTAACAGATTTGGATCTAATTTTTGGTATACAATTAAATTTTGATGAATTAAAGTTGCATTACTGAAAAAAGTCCCTACCTTTAACACTTTTGTCTTAAGTAACCAAATATCTTTCCTGATTTTTTTACAAAGTCCATTATGTTTGGGCCCATAACTTTTTTAAATTGAATAATACTGACTTAATTTCTGGCATGTACATAGGAACTATATAGAGGAATATTTATGGTAAATATGAAGAAAACCAGATGTGTGGTTTTGATATTAGGCAGTCCTGAAGTGTAAAAATAGATTTCTAATAAAAAATTGAGGTTTTCCTTAATATCTCGAAGGAACGAAGTTCTATTGACCCAATTTTCGGCATGGTAGGAGATTTTGGGGACATCTAACTGTATGCCGAATTTCAGATTCGTAGGTCCAATGGTCTCAAAAGGTGCCAGTGTTACAGACGGACATCTGGACAGACAGACGGACGGACAGACGGACGGATGACGGACAATGGACCATGACTATAGCTCAGATGACTTATAGTCAGCTGAGCTAAAAACTATTTATTGATTTTTTATTGTTTTAATTCAAAATTAAGAGATAGTTATTATGTAATTCTTTATGCATTGCTTAAGAATGTTTGGTATTGCAAAAAAAATTATCAACAGGCAAGATCAAGCTTCTAAACTACACATTCAAATTCCTGATCAAGTCAAATTTGTTTTTATAAGTCTACATACAGTGTTTAATGAAGTGAAGATTCCACAAACTGTCAGTACTAAGAGATACTGAATTACAACAGTCTACAGCTTAATGCATAGCCATGGATAATTACCCTGGTGAAATACTGTAACTTTTAGATATTGAAGAAATGTGATTACTGTGCGCCATTGTGTTATCTGTTGAGGGATTGTGTGTGACAAACATCAATAGACCACAATAATGATTAAATAGCTGACAAACAGAAAATGTTCATCAAGATGTGTTGTCAGTATTTGTAATGTTTGAAATATCTCCTTGATTACCTTGTCAGGATGGTACTGCAAAGCAAGCCTCTTGTAAGCTTTCTTTATATCTTCTGTAAGAATGAAAAATAAGAAAATAAAACAGAGACACAGTCACAGAAAATGTCATCTGACAGAAACAATATCTATTGATAAAACATTATTCCATAAAATGTTCTGTAGAAAACAGTTCATGTACCCAATTTCCTTGCTGGAGTCCAGGACCTATCAAAGAGAAAACCTGCAGCTGTTAAGACTCTGTATAAAAAAATAAAGTGTAATATATTAACAGGAGATCAGAAAAAAAATATGAAACTATAAATCTGCATTGTAAGAAATGTAAGCCTCTGCCATGTGTTTGCATTCACTTAACCAGCCCATCATCCTTGGTTCACCTGTCCATAGGTGACCATACATCTGTGAATATTACTTGCTGAATCTTGATCACGTTCTGGTTCCACACCAAAATCTATTATTTTTCCATGGCCCATTCCCAAAATGCCTTGAAAATTTCATGAGATTGTTCATGATTGATGAGTTATGTTGTAAACAAATACACACCTGAAACAAACATGAATTGGGATAAACACATACCCTCTTGCTGGAGGCAATGAAAGGGTTCTTAGTCATTTCCATAAATTAACATTTTAACAGAGCTCTTCTGTGGCCAAGTGGTAGAGCACAGGACTCAAAGTCCAGATATTGTGAGTTTCGAGTCTCAGCCGAGGTGGTGTGCTTTTTCACAGTTGGCCTCCACCCAGGGAAGGGCTCTGCAGCCTTAATGAGAAGGCCATGCCTGATGGCCATGTTTCACTCAAAAATGAGTGCACCTTCTTTGGTGGTATGACCAAGCCAAGCAATGAGGACGATTACACACTAGTGGTCACCGGCCTGCAGACGTACATATACTTAGAGTTAAGCTAGCATTAAAAATGGAGGCACTCGGTGGGTTATCTCCCACAACAAGTCGTCCAAGGACAACAAAGCTCGCACATACGAGGCATTCTGGCCCAGAATTTTAAATATGGTAAAAACTTTTAATAGCTGTGCTAGGTATTGTCATTTTACATCAGGGTATTAAGTTTAATTGGAATATCTTCATTAGCAATGGAGAAATAAGCATAACAAAAGACTTTAACCTGACTTGTTCATGAACAGGAGGCCTGTCATCTTGATCTTTGACCTTTTGATTAATAACCACCTATACCATACATATGAGTAATATGAAAGCAATCGGGTCACTGGTTGCTGAGTTATAGACTGAACAAAAACATAAGCCTTGGTATAAGCTCTGCTGAACTTGGTTCCAGCAAGCTAAAATTTATTAAACAAGGGACCCATGGATCACGGTGCTCACTTGATTTTTTTTTAATTTTAGCAAATGCAAAATATACTTTTTCTTTTGTTTTTTTTTTATTTTAAATTATCACTTGAAAAGCTAAGATGAAATGGTGGTGCCATAAAATAGTAAATCTATGTTTGCCAAACTAATACCATGCACTTTAACAAACTATATCAAAGATGCAGGAGCCTCTCATGATCAAATATCAAGTATCAGTATTTCAGCTTTGTGACAGTAACATGTGCATAAAATGACCACTCCACTGGGAATGTATGAACCCCTGTCAGTTATAGAATAAGGAAGAAAGTGAGGATTAGCTCAAGTATAATAATACACATTTAATTCATACACTGTCATAAAATGCTATGAGAATTACTTTACAGTGTACACCTGTGACAGCAGAGGTGCTCAGCCAGTGTTGCATTATTAGTACGATTACCCAGGCATGGATGAAGTGACCAGAAGTGGGCTGCATGGGGAATGTCAATGTAAGTCAATACATTAGGGCCAAAAATTAAAATTAAATTTCTAGCTCAAATTTATTTTCAAATTTCAGACTAAAAGATTAAATCCTTATTTAAACATTCTGTGAAAATTAAATGTATAGTGTATATAAGAAAAAAATTTGCCATGGTAAAAATTGTTGCCAAATATAAGGTACTTACTGTGGGTTCAGAAAATATTGAGGGTCTAAAATTTCGTGGTTTTGGCCTGAAACACTATTCGTTGGGTTAAACTCTCTTGGATTAATTATTCCTAGTCAGGCATTGTATCTAAATTAATATGTGAACAGACCTGAAAATAAACCAGAGATCAGTGTTTTCCTTTTGTTCAACAAAAAAAACACACAGTCCCGGTACAAGCAATAGGCTAAATGACACAAATGACAAATATATCGACTGACTTGTCTGAAATTATTTGGGTTAAGAAAAGGAGTGTTTACTCTGACAGTAAAGACAGTCTGCCAAGCTGTCCCTGAAATTTAATGCCCAGTCGTATTGTCCCAGTGGTGATCGGCTATTGTACTCTGCTTCCCTGCTTATCTTGGCACACCATTTAGCCCCACTGGGCCAACCAACCAAAAGGAGTATACGCTCATCGAGCAGCTACAGGTTGCTGTGGTCAAGACCTCAGCCCTGTGCGCTCCTTGAGCATGCTCTCAGAGCCAACAGTCGCAGTGCCACGCCAAGCCAAGCAAGGAGCCGTCGAGGGCGCCATCTTCTCTCCTGGGTTGAAGTCCTTGTTAGAAAGCTACAGCACCCACAGCCAAAAAGCCCGGAGCAACCCGCATTCCCTCCACCGATCCCAGCTGCGGAGACCCAGCCATGCCATTCGAGAGCGGAACTCGATCCTTGTGAACGACTTTACTTCGAGGACGCAAAGCCCTTTTACTTGCGATTTCGGTCATTTGGACCGTTTTAACCAGTTTCCCAGTTATGCAAGTTTAAAAGTTTACAAGTTTTTTCGTCATCGGCAAAGCCCCACTGAGCAAATTGCCCAGTTTGATGTGGTCTGCGCTCAATAGAACAAATCCTCTGATGAACTGACATACTGGTTGTGATTTTATGAATTATATGAATCAACGGATATCGATATTTATATTCTGCGTAAAACTTCTTGGTATGCCCTACGTTCAGATGGAACCCCAAAGTTGACTGACATGCCAAGGAACGAGGCCACAGTTAGACTGGGCTCCAGCTCATATCACTGTGCTCAGCTTGCCATGACTCATCAACAAGCCATGGGATAACTAGATTTACTCTGCTGCATGGTTGTTTATAAGATTAAAACATGACATTCTTTCAAACGAACAATCAAATAAGATTAGCAGGGCAAAATAACCTTTACCTAAGACTTTTGGCAAGAAAATATTGGAGACATAGAGCAAGTCAACAAATAATAGTGCAGGTGCAGACGCACTTTTTAGCAGTCACTTGTAAGTCTGACACTGATGTAATCTTGGTTTGTTTGCTCCTCCAGAAGGAAATGAATATCTTTCCTCCCAATATAATATTTTAAAAAATTTTTTGGGCTAAACATCGTTTTCTTTGCGATTTATTAATCAGCAGCAATTGCTTGCATGGATGATGAAAGCAGGCCAACATGATAACTCAATGCACCGGGTCAATGCACTTTCAAAAATTTTATAATAAACCTAATGATCGTTATGTTTTTAATTTTGTGGATAAAAGATACCCACAAATTCAACAAAATAAAAAACCCAACGACCAAATCTGAATCCAGTTTTTACAATTATACCATAAACTTAAAAAACTAACTAAATTCAAATTTTATTTTTATTACAATTAAATCTTGATTAAATAAAGATATATCCTTAGAAAAAAAAAATCACTAGCTTCAACAATTAACTTTTTAGTTGAGTAGATTATTTATTTCCTGATTTTTGACAAAGTGCATTATGTTTGAGCCCATAACTTCAACAGTTAAAGCAATATTGACCTTATTTCTGGGATGTACATAGGAAATATATGCAGGAATGGTTAAATCATACATGAATACATTAATACCAGTGGTTTTAATTGTCGGCAGTTTTGCAGTGTTACAATAGGTTTTTACTTGACAATGAAGGGTTTTCCTTAACTTCTTGATGGAACAAAGTAGCAGTGACCCCGTTTTTAGCAGTGGTTGGGTAGGATAACTTGGGGACATCTTACTATATGTAGAATTTTGGATTGGTAGGTCAAACATTTCAAAACAAGCCTTGTTAACAGACAGCAAGAAGGACAAACGACAAACTAGGACCATCAATATAGCTCAGATAACTTTTATGTAATATGGCCTGTAATAAAGCTGTACCCAATTTCATGATCCTTTCAGGTTCATAATTTTTACATTTTATTTTCAAAGAGGACATTTAATAATATTAAACAAAAAAGATTGTGCCAACTACATTTAATCCATGTTTGAGGATCACATTCAATTTTACATCAAGACATTTTCATGGATCTCAAAATTTCTTTGTGTACTGGTACATCACGCTGACAACCCTGCTATCTGAACATTCCATCAGTCAGCCTGTGTGTGTACTCTTTGTGCTGATGTAATGAGCCATGAAAGTGGGATATTGTTGTAACAGGTCCTTAAGATCAAGGCTACTGGCTGAAGTGAACTGGAAGTAATTAACCATTACATAATCAACCCTGACTAACTGGGGGGTCACTGCTGACTAGTTTAGCAGACAAACCAGCAAGGCTTTTGTTATTTTTATGCACCATCAACCCAACCATAACAGAAATGACTTATACATGATGAGGAATTGGAAGCAACTTTAGAAAAATCCTATAACTTTGACTGACATTACACTGACAAACCAAAAATGTCTTTAGGAGACTGACAAACAGGTGCTGGAGCAGATCCTCTAAACCTATCATCAATTAAAATCATGATTTGAGTACACCATATAGATGAACCATAACTTCTGAAAAGCTTGAGAGATAACAGATCACGACAAGCTGCTGCTGGCAGCTCCTGGTGCTTGAGCAGGTATCCTTTTTTCCTTCAGTTAAGACAAGACTGATCTGGTACAGGGACTGGATTAGTGTCATGTAACACAGAACAATATTTTATTAAACTTATTTGTATTTTAATGGCTGATCACATCTCATTAATTAAATTTTGGAAATGCTTATTTCCACTCCCTTGGGAAATCTGACACAGTAAAGAACAAGGCAGTCATTTTTCAGATTACCCGTTTGAACCATAACTTGAATTAGACATGTCTCTTCAGAAGTAAACATTAAACAAATGACTGGCCTTTAATTTTAACTGTTGATGTCATCACTGTGACTTCCAGTATTTAAGTAGGAAAGATAAATCAGTGAGGATGTTAAGGCATGTTACATGTGCAGTGGACTTGTGATTTGGCGCAAAGGTACCCGTATTGGCAATGGTGGAAAGGGCTGTAGTTTTACTTTATATTGGAGAAACTTATTTCCCCTTGTATCAGACCACTCCACCATCCATCAATCCCTGTTTTTTTTTATGATCTCCTTTTCTTTTTTCATGACCATTTTTGAAAATAAATAAAAACTTCCTCCAGGACCAAACAAACAGTTTTTTTTATCCAACAGCAAAATACTATTCATCATTGTAAGAATTTCATATAATGGATTTACTTAAATGTGATAACACAGATATAAACATATTCAGTTTTGCAATGACTCCAATGCATTAAAAAAGAAGACTACACAGAGATGACACAGTATACATGATGCAATTATTCTTGCATCTCATCAAAGGCGAGTTAACACAACTGCAACATAAAAATTGTATATTACGATACATTCTAAATTTTTTCATACATATTTATATGATCATAAATTAATATATATTGACCTCCTGCTAAGTGTAATGAAAACTGAATTTTAGTTGCCAAAATAATGAGTTGCCATAATAATAAAAATATCACCAAAAAAAACTGGTAAAAAGGAGTACAGGACAGAGATTTAATGTGGGTCTAAGACGAGTTCCATTTAATTTTTGGCTTCGTTACTTGTTAGTGTCCACACTTGTTATACAAAACAACATTTAAATACTTAATTTATAATGCCCTGTAAGTGTAATGTTGTAAAAACACTAACTGTACAATTCATTAAACAAATTGTTGGTTAAAATATCAGAACTGAAAGATTACTGCATCGTTAAGGACCGTCACAGCCCCTGGTGTGGTCCGCCGTGGTCACTGTCTCGTTCACCCGCCAACTTCTGTACCCTCTTACAGTAATACAGGAAAATCATCAGACGGTCAAGTTACAAGCGAAAATTCCACTTGGCACACCATAATTTAAAGCTTTTTGGCCGCAGTGGACCGTAACTTACCTAATGTTGCATCTTCTTGAAGCTGCAGCACTTCTAAACTCTGATGGCGGTCCATTTTCTGTGTGGTCAGCAAAGGTGACCAACTTCCCAGACCGCTTCGTTTGCTTCTCTCACTGGGGAATCCCCACCGACTTCCCCGAAACTATACCAACGCCACCTGGCGGGAACCCCGGTCACTAAGTTGATATGAACTCTCGCTAGATGGCGGGCTCAGCAGTTTTCTTAAAATTGGACTCATCTAAAAATTTTCATCACTGACTGGAAATTGTATCCTAAACAGTGGTGGATCAAGAAATTAGAGAACAGGAGGTTGCTAATATAATAGGTTAGCGCTTGATGGGTATTAAGCGATATGCAATATTATATTATATATATATATATATATATATATATATATATATATATATATATATATAAAGGTAATATATATTCAACGTATGGATTTTTTTTTAATTTCACCTATTTGAATAAAATCTTAAGCCGTGTGCATTTGGAATGTTAATTACTGGTATACGGGGGAGGGTATGGGAAGGGAGTTCTCGGTGTTATGACCCAGCAGAGTGAAATATATAACGGAAAGACTCCCTCAGTATAGAAACATTTAGATGCCATCTTAATGCTCATCTTATGAATAAGAATGTGATAAACTGTGATAAATTAATAATTTAATTGCTAGGGAATAATAGAAAAAGATATTTTAAAGAATGCAAATTAATTACGAATACCTGGGAATAGAAATAGATAAAATGAGAGATGTTATATAGCCAAACCGAGGGGGGGGGGGGTGGGGGGCTCTGGATCCGCCACTGCTATATACTAGTATCGCATTTTTAAAATTCTGTTGGACTGTTGTTTTAAATTTCCACTCATCCGTGATGATGGATTTTAATTGTTTTGTACGGTATGGTACCTAACGTTACGTATAATATAATATAATATAATATAATATAATATAATTGAATATGATTTAATATAATATAACTGAATATCATTTAATATATCGTAGGCTTCCATATCAATCTTCTTGATCGGGACAAAAACAGAATCTGCGAGGTTGTCCACAATACATTAAGCGACATAAGGTACTATAAACATTTTAATTTTTACTAGAATGGCAGCCCGTAAAGCGCATACCTCCGCCATTATCGTATTGGATCCTGCTCTTATCCAAATCCGCACACTATTGCCCTGGACCATGTCCCATAGCCATGGGAACAAGACTCGCAGGCCGTTTTAAAAATAACATTAACTTATGGGACTCCACGTTTTTGTGGCGGACTGCCGCTACAGATCCCACATTCTTCTTCAAAATTTCGAGGTCCAGTTCGGTAATTTTTTTATGTATAACAGACAAAGGAACAGATACTGATAAAAACTCAAGTTTTCTGACGGAGGTATTGCATTATGTACAAGAATATACTGAGAGTAATGATTTACCATGCAGATCCAGGATTTGTGAAAGGGTCTAACCCAAGAATATGATATGAGAAAACCCATAAAGTCCTAAAATAAGCTTAAAAATGTTGTGGCGGCTGAAAAGGGAGGAGTCAAGTCATGAAAAAACAGACCTCCTGACCGCCCCCCCCCCCCCCGAATTTTCCCGCTGCTGTACATGAATCAACAGGAACAGAATGTAGTCATTATAAGATCTCGTTTTTGTTACTGAAAGCGGACCGGATAAATGATAGTTTTATACAATTTTTACTCCTTTAGATTAAGTGCATATCAAAGTAATTTAGGCCTGTCACAAGACACCGCATGACCGAATTGAAAAAATTGAACAATTTTGTAAAGAAATATTTGCAAAATGTAATGTAAATTTGGGGATCGTTTTATTTGATAAAATATCGCGTCAAAAAAATTATTATTCTTATTTTAAAACATTAACTACTGTAAGAAAAGGCTTTTCACTATATTTTAAAGCCATTTGTTCACCTGCCTTATCTGTCGAATTTATGTTATTTCAGGCTTACCCTTCGATCATTGTAATGTACTAACGCTAATTCCTGTTAAAGTTCTTATAATAATAACGGACGTATGAGCATGCTTATCTGCTAGCTGTTAGTAAACACGGTACAAGCGTCAATGTTGACAAACAGAAAAGAACATACATGCAACCTTAGGTGGTTGGTTGTATAAAAAGCGGGAGTTCGAAGGTTACTTGTCACAAAACTACCTTTGCAGAACTCTCGTGTGTCTGACGTGCCGCGCCGGATTTCCTTGCTGAATCTGTTTGAATTATTTTGGCGGGCCTCCCACATGTTATATACAATCAAAATGGAAAGCCCGTTTGCGATGGTATCGGCGTTGCGGACTTATTTTTTAAAAAATTGTAGTTAATGGAAGTCAAATTTTAGAATATAGCCCCCTTTAATATAAATGTGCTTTTCGAGAGCGTGTCAATTTCTTTACAGTCAGAAAGAAGAGCTAGTCTAATTTGTACGTTAAAATATTGAGATCACAGTGAGCGGTCACACGCACCTTAACTAAAAAAACATCAGCCATTCTGTATAAATCAGACCAATGGATCAGGAATATGAGGCAAATTGATAACCGCTGTAACTGATTCTCTCGTGGTGTAGCCGCTGGCACTGCTTGATGATTGCTCTCTGTCTGTACAGGCCCGGGTTAAATGTTTAAATTAGCTGTGTAACATATAAACTATTGAGAATATAATATCAAAACAAGGGTAACATCATGTTCTTATATTTTCATTTTTAGCTCAGCTGACTGTAAGTGCAGACTGGTGGCGCCGCCTGTATTTTTTTATTTTTACGATTTTTTTTTCTCTATTTTAAGACCTTAAAAGATGCTGTCATCTGTTAACAGGGCACAAATCGTAACCACTAGACCTGGAATCTTCTAACTTTACATCCAGATATGTCCATGAAATGTCTCCTTGAAAACCTAGAATTAGGTCTCTGTTACTCATATCCTTCAAGCTATGGGGCTCCGAAGAACCCCCCAAGATAGTTAAAAAATTTGATACAAAAGCTCAAATATCTGAACACATAATGCATTGATCACCATCATTCTTTGCATGGTTATTGAACATGGAGTGTTACGTCAGTTTCTGCAGACTGGTGGCATCACCTGTATTTTTTCGATTTTTTACGGGGTTTTTTTCTCTGTTTTTGAGACCTCAAAAGATGCTGTCATCTGTTTACATTGCACAAATCGTAACCGCTGGACCCGGAATCTTCTCACTTTACATCCAGAGAGGTCCATGAAAAGTATTCTTGGAAACCTGGAATTTGGTCTCTGTATCCCATATTCTTCCAGCTATGGGGCTCCAAAGAACCCCCTTGAATAATGAAAAAATTGATACAAAAGTTCAAGTATCTGAACAACTAAAGTATTGATCACCATGATTCTTTGCATGGATATTAATCATGGAGTGTTTCATCGATTTCTGCAGACAGGTGGCGCCACCTGTATTTTTTAATTATTTTTTAACGATTTTTTTTTTCTATTTTGAGACCTTAAAAGATGCTGTCATCTGTTAACAGGGCACAAATCATAACCGTTGGACCTGGAATATTCTTACTTTACATCCAGATAGGTCCAGGGAAAAGTCTCCTTGGAAACCTAGAATTAGGTCTCTGTTACCCATATTCTTTAAGCTATGGGGCTCCGAAGTACCCCCCCCCCACTAGAATAATGAAAAAATTGATACAAAAGCTCAAGCATCTGAACAAATAATGCATTGATCACCATGAATCTTTGCATGGATATTGATCATTGGGTGTTACGTCAGTTTTTGCCGACTGGTGGCGCCACCTGTATTTTTTGTTATTTTTACGATTTTTTTCTCTATTTTTGAGACCTTAAAAGATGCCGTCATCTGATAATAGGGCACAAATCGTAATGACTAGACCTAGAATCTTTTTTCTTGACATGCTGGGAGGCCCATGAAAAGTCTCCTTGGAAACCTAAAATTAGGTCTTTGTCACCGATATTGTCCGAGCTATGAGGCTCAGAAGTACCCCAAGGAAAACTGAAAATTTGATACCAAAGTAGGGCACAAATCATAACCATGGGGCCCAGAATCTTCTAACTTGACATCCTGAGAGTTCCTCAAAAGTTCTCCACAGAAACCTGAAATTGGGTCACAGTGACCTATATTCTCAGAGTTTTTGGGTATGTTTGAGCACCCCAGAAATAATGCAAAATACACACAAATTGCCAGATTCCTCATGAAAGGCTGGTTGGATTGTCATCCGATTTGTTGTGCTTATGGGTCTTGATGAACATAAGCTAATATGCATGAACAATGATGCCACCTATCTTAATTGGTTGTTTGTGCACGGACATATTATCAACATGTCAGTCGGCTGAGCGTCATGACCCACGGGTCACTTGTTTTTTTATTTATTAAGATAATAGTAACTGACAATATATACCCGTTTCGACAAACCACAAAATTAAACCATTATTTGTTTTAATATACCAGTATTCAACAAGATTTCACCGAGACCACTCATAGCCAAAGGCATTAACTGTGTATGTGTTCATGTTGTTAATAGAAATGCCCTGGTTAATGACTGCACACCGAGGAACTGTTGCAGGGCCAACTCGTATAACTGGAAACAAGAAACAAATGTCACGACCCATCCCTCTCCGCTATGAAAGTTGTGTGTATATATGTAGGGGGGGGGGGGGGTGTTTTGGATGTCATGTGATACGATAAAAAGTAAACACTTTCAGCATTGTTTATTTTTCAGCAATTCATTTTCAATATTGAGATATGTTACCATAAATCAAACATAAATGTAGGCCTTTCAACCAGGATTGTCCGGGAAATACCAGGGCGGGAATTCCCAGGTGGTAATTCACTGGTTTTCCCGCCCTAGGAAATACTCCTTTCTGGAAATTACCGGGAAATCCCACCCTGGGAAATACTCATGTGACCGGGAAATAAAAAAATCTGTATATTTGTCTACTTAATTAACTAAAAAGGTTAACAAAGTTAGAACTATTTCAGCACTGGTAAAGTAGTTTTAACCCATTCAATATAATGAATATAAAAGCATGTTTGCTGTATGCAGATAATGTAGTCCATTTGTTACATGGATGTTATTTCCTCTTTTAGAGAAAGCAAAGCTAAAAATTATACCTACATGATAGAGAAAGCTGTTAGGACATCTGTATTTTGCGATACATCTGATCTTCAGATCGTTTTCATTAATCTTGTTTTGTTTGAATTAAAAAGTATGAGGGAAGTGCTGAAAAAAAATATTCAGATTCTTATAATTCCATGCTGTCAGTTCTGATTCTATTGACTTAATTAAGAACTATTTACATCTAAATCTCGATTTGACTTTATCAGTTATTTATTTTTCTCGTGACTTTTTCAATATGTAACTGATGCTAAGATTACGGTTATGTGGTGCATCATAATACTTCTAGATACTGCCCAGTGTGTCCATTCAAGTATGCTTTTAAAGGTATTATGATTGCTGATGTCTAGTTCCACAATCACATTGACTTGTTTAAATAATCATAATTGCAGGGGAAGTATACATAATTACAGACTATTAATTCTGTAAATTATAGGATTAATAGTTGCACCTTTCAGCAGTTTTTTGGGTATATATCTCATAGATTAGTATAATTCCCAGTAATTCCCGGGAATTCCCACTGCCCTGGGAAAGATGCTTATTTCCCGGGAAATAAAGCACCCTGCTTCAACATAAAACAATGTGAACGTTGGAATATTACAATTATAGACCTATTTTTATTCAATTTCCTTTCAAAGAGTAACAGATCATTTCGTGCTATAATCCCAGTTGACCCTTTGGTGGGCCGGCGACGCTACAGACTAGACAAATGTTTAAATTAATTTCAATCATGCAGTCTTACCTGAGGAGTGCAACAAGTTGCACGAAACTACGTAGTCGTAAAAATGTCAGACGAAACTTGATTCCTCTTTATTTATATAATTATATATATATATATATATATATATATATATATATATATATAAATGCAAAACTAGAAATAAAATACAAAGAAAAAATTAAAGTGTTTTCATAATACTTATCAAATGCCACCCTAATACTACCCCCCCCCCCCCCTCCGCCCTGTTCTAGAATTTCTGAGCCACATTTAGCCAGAATAATAACCAAATTCTGTTATTATTCATGAGAATAATCAATGGCTGAATAAAAATGAGCCTTAAGGCCCATTTTAATAGCATTGCAAATTATGTTGGTTGGAACTCTTTAAACTTCAGGGGCAGTTAAATCTTAAAGGGTACTCTAGATCTTGGAACAGCTATTAAGAGATCATTTTATCAATTTAATTTAGTATTTGGATTAACATTTCCATGATGTTACCACATTTGATTAAAGCAAAACAGCTGCTTAGTAGTGCTTATATCATCAATGGTGTCACTGTTCATTCAACAAGACTTCCTTAAAATGTGGCTTGTACACTCCATGCCTGAAATAGCAGTTCATGCCACCTGTAACAAACTATCGCATTTTTAGGATGATAACGTATAATATCGAAATGTACAGGACAAAATTTACCCAATCATCTGTTTCTAAAAAGATGGACTTTTAGTCTCAAAACTTTTTTTCTGGAAATTAGCACAAAACTGTAAATAATGCTTAATGCCAAGCTTCAAAATAGCTCCCTATTCAACATGAAAATTTCGAATTCATATGTTTTGCGTTTCCGTTAAAATTCCATTCTTTGGTCCCAAGTCTGCATGTCCAGAAAGCAAGACTGACGTCACTCTCCAACGAGACACAACAAGGGACCCATGGGTCACGGCGCTCAGCTGAAGGTGATTTATTAACATTCCAGTGTACCAACTTTTGAACATTCTAAATAAGATTTCAGGGATGCCACATGATTCTACATTAGTGACAGCAGTGTTGCATCATTAATAAGTTTATCCAGGCAAGGCTGTAAGGACCAGACATGGCTGGTCTGGAGGTTCAAAATGTAAATACATTAGAGCCTCAGAAAAACCTTCAATAACTAGAACAATTTTTAAGCTTTTCCTTTCAAATTTTAGAATTTAACAGATTAAATCTATATATATATACAGACTGTGAAAAGTTAAAGTTAAATGTTCTGACAATAAAAAAATGTGCCATGGTCAAACTAGGGCAAAATTTAAGGTACCAATTTTATATTTTTGCCAATATTTAAAAAAATTTAACAGATTTTGATCTAATTTTTGGTTTACAATTAAATTTTGATTAATTTAAGTTTTATTACTGAAAAAAGTCCCTGGCTTTAACACTTTTTCTCTTAGGTGACCAAATATCTTACCTGATTTTTTACAAAGTCCATTATGTTTGAGCCCATAACTTTTTTAATATATATAAAACTGACTTAATTACTGGCATGTACATAGGAACAATATAGAGGAATATTAATGGTAAATATGAAGAAAACCAGATGAGTGGTTTTGATATTAGGCAGTCCTGAAGTGTGAACATAGATTTTTAATAAAAAATTGAGGTTTTTCCTTAATAACTCAAAGGAACGAAGTCCTATTGACCTAATTTTCTGCATAATAGGAGATTTTGGGGACATCTAACTGTATGCCAAATTTCAGACTGGTAGGTCCAATGGTGTCAAAATGTGCCAGACTTATGGACGGACATCCGGATGGACGGAAGGACAGACAGACGGATGGACAGACAATGGACCACGACTATAGCTCAGATGACTTACAGTCAGCTGAGCTAAAAACCATACATGACACACAAATCATCCATGACACACAAACCATCATTGACACAGAACAACAGATTAAAGGGAGGGGCATCATGTGAGACCAGAAAGGGATGCATTCAACATTAACAGCACAGGTATTGTACACTTTCTGTGGAATGAAACCAGGATTTTCTCTGGTCATGTATTAAAAATCACTTTCACTTACTTCCTTACAACTCAGAGTGAAGCACTTTCATCACTTATAAGCAGTATGATAACAACATAAGAAACTTAAAAGTTATTTATTACCATTTTATGTCCCCATATACAAAACTGTTATATTAGCAATTAAATATTTCAATTCATTACTAATGTAATGTAACATCACACAGAAACATTATAGTCATATACTAAATTATTCGATATTTTTATAGACACAATTCATGTCATTTACAATAACAATGTATATAGTTTTAATACATTATGATACTGATGTGCATGATATAATCCAAGCCGCTGGTGAAACACCTTTCACCTTGAACAAGGTATGTGTTGTTTACTGCAGGTGTTACTGTATAAATACTGGACTTGTCTGTAGGCCTTAGATAAAATATAACTGGACAACAGGATCATGACCAAAAACTATGAGATTATTATAAACAGTAATACATTTGTGCAGAATACTGGAATCAGACCTACGTGTCTCATACTTGCAAATACAGTTAACAACCATCAAATCTATTAGAAGCCTTAAATAAGAACTCTCACATACATACATATGGTACATATTGATAAAAGTCTTTCTTTCATTTGAAAATAATCTGGCAACAAAGACATTTGGCTGAATCAATTTGATTTAAACAGTATGTTTTCCTACATTACAAGACCCTCTTGGACAACTGAAGGAATTACAATATGTAATTTTTCAACATTTATTCTATGCAAGAAATGTATTAAGCACTGCAGGCATATTTATATTCAAGGCGTATTTTACTTCAAATTTCCCCGAATTATTAGCCAAGCAGTGAAGGTCTCAGGTCAATGGTAAGTGACTGAGGACCTTGTCACAAAGTTTGTGAAATTATCTTTCTCTACAGCAAGAATGAACAAAATTTTGGATGACCTAATTTGTTGTTTTCTTGCCTGTTTTATGTGCAGTACATGAAATATACACACCATATGACATCGACCAAGGTATAATTTCTGGTTAGTTTTACCTGCCTGTTATACATGTATTTACATACAGTTTTTTATTATGAGACAAAGCCCTAGCACCTTCCTATAACAGGAAACAAATGTACAACAGACATGACATCACAATTCTGACAACAGTCATTATAACAGTCATTATATATCACAGACATTACAATACCAACCTTGTAAGGAACTTTTTCAACACATGCACACACTGTCTATACCTTGCATACTCCATACCAGTTCATTTTGCCATGTGTAAAATGCAATGGCTATAAAACATAATTTGTTTAAAATAGAATTTGACAATTGAAATATGTGATCAATCAGCACTTTGGCATCTGACTGAAACATAAACAATAGAACTACCACACTATACCAAATTAAATCTAGAAATACACAGAAAAGCACTTCAAAATCAAGTCTCAACTGATAACTAGAGCTATAACAAGGGGCAAGTCCACAAATACAGAGATGACTGTCACGTCAACAAACTGAGAATTTTAAATTGTATATTTACAGTAATAAGCCTTCTGAACAGATGACAAAATTTAAATCTCATTGTTACATAATTCATCCTATGTTTAAAAATATCACAATTATTTTGCAGTCTCTTGAATCTTTTAATTTAATTCCATAATTTATCAATATGTTAAATAAAAAATAACTAACAAAAACCGGCCATGATTTATGTGATCAAATATCAACAGGTGTATTTGTAATCCGTGTGTATGAACAACAAGGTTCTGAATTATGAGATGAATACTGAAAGCCATACACACAAACATAAAATTTGCTATCAAGATGAAAATTAACATCATGACTGAGGATGAAAGTTTATTATGCAACCAAGTGTTCTCCAAAGTGGAGTTTTGCAAAAATATCAAAGTTAAAGACTTTTATATCACAGATACATTTTTTTTATATACCATTTTCATTACCTCTTTTATTAAATAAAAATACACTTTACATGGCACATCAGCGTTTCAGGGAGCTTTTGAAATAAAACAAATTGACTAATAAAAATTTTAAACTGTTATTGAGTAGAAAAAAATACCTCAACACACTGACTGCTTTCTCATACATATGTATATCATTTTAAATATTTACAGGAACTTAATACAAAATAAAACTGTTGATTTTAAGCCATTTGATTACATTTTGTTTCTGGTTCATGCTCATAATTATAGAGTCAACTGTTTTAATAAAAGAAAGTAAAAACAACCCTGTCACTGAAGCATTAACCCCCTGTATCTAAAGAGTGTAACTAAATGTAGATGAAATGCCGGAAAGTTCTGACGCTTGAATTAATGCAATGATACAAGAATCAGTAAAATACCGAATACAGGTGTCAAACCATGCTGATATAGTTATAAAAATGTCTGATGGGGATATTCCCAGTGACACTAAAGGATATATATATAGATATCAGATCAGTTCTCTCACAATTCCTGCTGTTAGTTTATATAAACATGGAAATATATGGTTAACATGTCACACTGATGCTCATATCATGAAGTCCACTTTAATATTCTTTCTTTGCTTGTGATATCACAATTTTTCTGTCCTCCTAAAGTAAATTTGAGATTTATGCTGATTTATTTACTGGCTGACAGTGTAACTATAAGAGTGGTGTTGTTTGTCACTGAGTATCAGCATACAGAAATAATACACGTACACTCTGACTTTCAGTGTACAGTAATATTATGATCACACCATTGTACCAATACACAGGGATCAAAGTGATCAGTGTTCAAAGTAATGTTACTTTCATGCTTATAGTATAGTCAGTTCTGCTGCACCAACAGCACTTACATGATTTAGTTATTTAACAAGGGCAAGCAGTAGTTTCTTGTAGTCCCCACTTGTGTCACTCTCAATGCTCTCTGCCAGCGTTTTTCCGTACAGCTCCTTGTACTTGACCTTGATGTCAGCAAGGTCAACCTGGACAACAAGAGATCAAATCAATGGATGGCATCAATTGTATGAGGGTAAAATAATAAGAGAAGATATTACCATACCATACCATAGAAATTACAGCAGTGCTTTACAAGTCAGTGGTTTACAAGTCCAGTCATAAAAGTTTAAAATTTTCATATTAAATACATATGAATGTTGGCAAAAAAATGTTGATTGAGGCCCCGATTAAAACAGACTTACTGAAAGGTTCTTTAACACAAATAAACCACAACTGAGAAATTTAATCGAGATAAATCAAGCATCTGAATTATTTCAAATTCACTTCAAAATCAAAGAGGTAACATGATTAAAGGAAGTTTTCTACACTTATTTTACCAATGTTGTTTTATTTGTTACTGACAAACGTGACGTTGTTTGTCACGTGTGAGTGTCCAGAGTCACCTCTAACTTTGACAGAATTGTCCTCCATGACTCAGGTCATCCTTGATATGATTATTTTAAGGAGCACACTGTCATGAACTACTTAATTTTACCGTTGACCGAATGTAAAAAGTTTACTCTCATCACCTACTTACCTCTGACCTTGACACAATTATTCTAATCAGCTGAGTATCCTTGGTGCCCAAACCTGCCATGGCATCATTCAGGCGTCTGGCATAGAATTCTATCGGGTCCTGAACTGCCACCACTGAAGATATATATCAAACATTTTATAAGAATCATTTGAAGGCTGTAAATCAAAATTATATAAACACTGCTATGCAACACTGTTTCCTGAACAAGTACAGGCAGGATACACAGGTACGCCAAGTTTAAAGAGAAATTTGAACAGACAACCTTGTATAAAATATTTTTATAACAGTGCTTATAAAATGATCTGTATGAATGACATAAGAAGGCTACTTTATGTACTTTAAAACTTACTGAGATTGAGGTAGGCATCCTCTGCATCACCGCTCATGGACTTCTTGATGGCTTCCTCCAGGCTCTTTCCAGAAAGCTGAAGCGATAATAAATTTCTTAATGACAAGCTTGCAGTGGAGCAATAACACAGTAATTAATGACACACTTACAGGTGGAGCAATAACACATTCCTTAATGACACACTCGCACTTACAGGTGGAGCAATAACAGAGTCCTTAATGAAAAACTTACAGGTGGAGCAATAACAGTCCTTAATGACACTCCAACAGGTGGAGCAATATCATTTCTCAATGACGCACTTATAAGTGGAGCAATATCAGAGTCCATTATGAAACATTTACAGGTGGAGCAATAACATAGTCCTCAATGACACACTTACAGGTAGAGCAATAACACGGTCCTTGACACATTTACAGATGGAGCAATAACACCATCTTTAATGACACACAGGTGGAGCAATAACAGAGTCCTTAATGATGCACTGATTATGACGCACTTAAAGGTGGAGCAATATCAGAGTCCTTAATGATGCACTTATAGATGGAGCAATATCAGAGTCCTTTATGAAACACTTACAGTTGGAGCAATAACAAAGTCCTTAATGATGCACTTACAGGTAGAGTAATAACAGATCCTTAATGATGCACTTACAGGTAGAGCAATAACAGAGTCCTTAATGACACACTTACAGGTAGAGCAATAACAGAGTCCTTAATGACACACTTACAGGTGGAGCAATAACAGTCCTTAATGACATACTCACAGGGGAAGCAATAACATAGTCCTTAATGACACACTTACAGTGGGGCAATAAGAGTCCTTAATGACACACTCGCACTTACAGGTGGAGCAATAACACCATGCTTAATGATGCACTTAAAGGTGGATCATTATAAGAGTCTTCAATGACACACTTACAGGTGGAGAAATAACACCGTCCCTAATGACATACAGGTGGAGTAATAACAGTCCTTGATGACACACCTTCAGGTGAAGCAATAACAGTCCTTAATGAAACACCTTCAGGTGGTGCAATAACAGTCCTTAATGACAAGTTTACAGGTGAACTAAAATAGTTGTATTGTTCTATCATGCCTGTAGTCATAAAATTACTTCAGCAGGAACTGTTAAAGGCAAAGGATGTATAAAGGAGGCATCAGACAAAGAAAATAATTAAATGAAAGATTATCAGTGCTTATGAACAAAAAAATTAAATAAAAAAAAAGGCGAGACATAAATAAATCCATCACAACATTAACATTACTATAAAGGTAACTTGTACAATGTGTCAACATCCGTCTGTCATTTTCTTCAGTGATGAATCACACATTAAAGCTCCTATTTATGTTGATACTCTGATATAATTCAACAACCAGGACAGGCCCATCTCTGGTATATCTTGTTGCCCTCATTATATTACAGCCATACCTTCAGGTGAGGCAGTGTGATTTTCTTACCTTTTCGTATTCCTGTGCTGTGGCCTTGACCTGAGCTTTATTTCGTTTACAGATGATATCTCTAAACACCTCGTCATTCAGCTCAATGACAGTCTCCCCATCCTGACACACAGAAACAATGTTTGATCTATTATACATTATATTCATACATACACAAAAGTTAGTACAAATATAATTGCTCCAACATAAGCAGCTGCATGGGAGCTTATGATGCACTTATGTTTCATGTATTTAAATACATACATCTTTATACTCATGGTACAAAATACCTCTCAAGGTTGGGGCTGAAACAGGTACAAAATTTGGTACTCGATAAGTATTACCAGACTCAGACTCATTGCAACGATGTAAAGATAAAACTGACATCTGTTTACCAATGCAAAATATGCATTTGACTTTGTGATGGCTTCACTTTATCCAAACGAAGGAACAGATATAAACACTTAAATTAAACAGAGTAAAAAAATCCATTTGAAAGCATATAACTCATAAATGTAAGTCCCTTCAAAATAAACTGTCCAAAATTGAGTACATGAGTACTCCATTATGGCCTACTCAAGGCAGACAAATTTTAAAACGCTAAATACAGCAGCAGTCGTGGAATACTGGTCTTAACACACATGACAGCCTACAGGCAAAACTAACAAGTCCCAAATCAGTAATTAACAACACGCACTCCAGAGGGGAGGAGAGTTAACCTAGAACTGGTCATTTTAAGCTGACTGCTTGGCCTTGAGGGCTAGACTCAATCCTTTATTCTAGTACCTTCCAGTTTCTGAAATACAGATCCTGTTCCAGATAATTCTTACATCCTGTTTTTTTCACACAGTATTTCCATCCTGTACCTTGTAGAGTTTCTGAGCATCTTCTTTTGCCAGCTTCTGGTCGACACCTGTTCCCTGGTCCCGCTCTCCCTTCATCAGCTGGACCAGCAACTCCTGGAAATCACCACTTGTGTCCCCAACTACGTCTGTTTGAAGGTCACGATCGTAGGATTTCTTGTACTGTGTACTAATGGCATTCAGTTCCTGCAGACCACAATAAAATGTCAAAACATGTCTGTATGTTTGTGGCCAAATAAAGATTCACAAGTTACTGAATGTGGAATCCATTATTTTCTGTTATGTAAATTGTTAATGGTAACTAAATAAATCTTTGTATGCTGACTTATTAGTTCTGTGTGAATTATTTGACTTTCTGGATTAATGTGTACAAAGATTTTGCTGAAAGGTATCACTACGTAAAAATAACAGAGCCGTGGTATGTATGAGCAGAGTCACCTTTTTATTTCGTGTACACAGGATTCCTATGAGCGTTGCTTCATTGGTGCCAAGGCCTTTGACAGCTTCCCTCATACAGTGAGCGTCATACTCCACCAGTGACATCATCAATGCCATCATCAGCTCCTCAAAGTCTCCGCTCAGCTCAGATTTTAACTCCTCTGTCAGATCCTGCCAAGTGATAGATACACCAGACTTTAACCAATATGTCTCTATATCAATTGATAATTCATTTAACATAACATACTGCTTCAGTCTGGACCATTTGTTACTTGTATATCTCCATTAACAGGGTATCAACATAATGTGCACTGGTATCTACCAGTTATCACAAATCTTTACCTCAGCTTGTGAAGGTGGCTGAGGTTTATGTGATCAGTAATGTTTGTTTGTCCATGTAGTATCTCCATCAGTTCTCCAGAAATTTCAATGACATTTTGTGGAAGTGTAAACCATGAGTCAAGAAACAATTGAGAAAACATTCTGATGTATCAATAAAATTTAAATACAGGTCTGGATCTGGATTCAGTAAAGTTCACCTGTTTACTGTTGGCTGCTCTGTTTCTCCACTCAACATCTAAAAACTACATCAATCAGCCCCATTCCTCCACAATATTTCACTTAAATTCAGTAGGATTTTTTTAGTTACTGAGTGGACAAACAGACTCAGGGTTTAAACCACAAGTAGCCAGTACCATAGTTCAGTAATGACATCATAAAGGTGGCTCCACCGTGTCAGATCAGTCAGATTTTGTACAGATCTGGACAAGGATCAAGACTTAATGACTACCGTAAAATCTCCACTTAAAACCGCGGTTTAATCAAGAAATTCAAAATCTTGAAATCAGGTTGATTTCCTGAAAGCACTGTGCGGTTTATACTAGAAGGGTTTCCTGAATATCTTCCTGACAGACATCGTTTTTGGGCCGGCGCGTGGGCGATAATATTGCAACTTTCGAAGGCTGTTCTTAGCATGCATGGGAGCCGTGTGTAAATGTATTATTTACGATTATTTGTTATTTATAAATTAAATATTGCTGATAAGTTTTCGTGTGATATATAACTTGTTATAAAATCTTGGTAATTGTCACCAAATAATACGTTTACAACAACCCTGCTGTTACACACAGCGGTCCACTTCGTTGGGCATGGTCAAGCAAAATTGAAATAAAAGCCTACTTTAAACCCATTTGCGGCATTATTTAGCAATGATTATTTGTTTAAAACGTAAAATGAATAAAAAGCTGACATCGTAAAGAGTCACACAATGGCAGACGATCGTTTTAAAATCAAGTTTGAGTGCCGCCATGTGCTGAAACACCCCGGTATTCTGCTAAGAATATTTTGAACGGCTGTAAGCGGTGGGTGGTAAATAGAACAGCCACCTATTTCGTCCCAGCGTGCCTTGCGCGAACACTGCCTTGACAAAATGGCTCTCCACACGGAAACTTTCTTCAGGAAAAAAACTTGCTAACCCGGACTGGCCACTTTAATTTTACCTTAAAATCACTCGTTTTCAAGCGTCATGTTTCCTATACGTGCATATCTCTAAAAGGTAACTTCAGTAC
Source organism: Sipunculus nudus (assembly GCA_026874595.1). Lineage (NCBI taxonomy): Eukaryota > Metazoa > Annelida > Sipuncula > Golfingiida > Sipunculidae > Sipunculus > Sipunculus nudus. The sequence continues at coordinate 95,145,016 of CM049308.1, forward strand.
TTCGATATTTAGTTAAGTTGACCAGCGATGTTTTCAAACGCGCCAGCAAATTGTGACATGGAGCGATGTCAACGTACGATGTGACGAAGATAATACCGAAGTAACCGGTATGAAAATGATTTGAATCTTCCGAGTAATTCCAGAAAATGGAATTTTCATCAAAAATTAAGATTTCAAAATATTACTTTTAGAATTAAAATATACAGTGACTTGAAATGGATCAGCAGAATATTTTTTCCAAAATATAATGACAAATCAGTAGCAAACAAGAATACGGCACGGAATATAAAATCTGTATAAACAGGCAGAGGTTCACCGGCCCTTACGTCTTCCCAAACTTCATGCTTGAGTGACCCTGCAAAAAAGTGTTATGATGTGTTTAAATAAAATGCCCAAGGAATTTTTAAAGTGGACAGGAATGGCCGAGTCGCAACCTACGCGTGTTCATTTCTAGATGATTGCTTGATTGTGTCTTTTGTCAAATCATTCCGTAGCGAAAGTTGGTGCGGTTTTAAAGGGGGGTTCTTAGTATTTAAGCCCCTCGCGGTGTCTCGCCTGGAATTTCGGCGAAGTCTGGGTGCGGTTTTAATCGGAAGTGCGGTTTTAAGTGGAGATTTTACGGTATGCATTCTATTTATGCATTCTATTTCTAGAAATACTGGTACTGTCTAGTTTTACTATGTATCAGTGTAACTGCAGCATCTTCTGTGCTGGACAGTTTGGAATATTTAATGTCAGAATATTCCTATCATAAAACAAAGTCAAGAAAAAAACTAATGGTACATGTCAGAATATTCCTATCATAAAACAAAGTCAAGAAGAAAACTAAATGTTGCCTGTGCTCCAGGTACTTCTGAATAAACACATTTGATTTCCAGCTGAAGCTGTCCCTTGTATTTGTGCTCTTTTCCTTGTCTTGATATTAGGGTCATCTGACCATTATAAGTGTTTTATAAAGAGGATATCTGAAGGCAATCTGCTATGTTCTAGAAATAATATGATTAAAGTATATGTATATTGTATTTCAAAATGTAAATTTCTCCATACAGCAAACGATTCTGAGCATGTAAAATTTACTTTATCATATCGGTATTGGCCCTTACGTTACCATATTTCTCATTGTAGAGGGACTTACTTTATCATATTTTACCTTGTAGAGGGATTTACTTGATCATATTTTTCCTTGTAGAGGGACTTAATCTATCATATTTGTCTTTGTAGAGGGACTTACTTTATCATATTATTCCTTGCATAGGGCTTACTATATTATATTTATCCTTGTCGAGGGACTTACTTTATCATAATTTTCCTCATAGAGGGACTAACTTTATCATATTTTTCCTTGTAGAAGGATTTACTTTATCATAATTTTCCTCATAGAGGGACTTACTTTATCATATTTTTCCTTGTAGAGGGACTTACTTTATCATATTTTTCCTTGTAGAGGGACTTACTTTATCATATTTCTCCTTGTAGAGGGACTTACTTTATCATAATTTTCCTCATAGAGGGACTTACTTTATCATATTTTTCCTTGTAGAGACTTACTTTATCATAATTTTCCTCATAGAGGGACTTACTTTATCATATTTCTCCTTGCAGAGGGACTTACTTTATCATAATTTTCCTCATAGAGGGACTTACTATATCATATTTTTTCTTGTAGAGACTTACTTTATCATAATTTTCCTCATAGAGGGACTTACTTTATCATAATTTTCCTCATAGAGGGACTTACTTTATCATATTTTTCCTTGTAGAGGGACTTACTTTATCATATTTTTCCTTGTTGAGGGACTTACTTTATCATATTTTTCCTTGTAGAGGGACTTACTTTATCATATTTTTCCTTGTAGAGGGACTTACTTTATCATATTTTTCCTTGTAGAGGGACTTACTTTATCATATTTTTCCTGGTATTTTTTCTTTAACACCTGTCGCTGCTTGTTGCTTCGTGCTGACAGGATGTCGATCAATGGCTGCTCGTCTGTACCCCAGCCCTTCATGGCCTCGTGAAGTTTAGTAACATCGTCATCAGGATTAAAGTTAGATGCCTCCTTCACTGTGCCTTTTCCTAAACAAAAAAAAAAAAGAAAACATATTAACACAAGACAGATAAAAGACATGTGAAAGAGTTTCAAAGTTGAAACAAAATATTACGCCTGAAAACTGTGGTTGTGTAAAATTGCCTGTCAGTGAACAGTCTACTCCATTTTACAAGCCTGACGCTCACACCTATCCCCTGACATATTCAAGGATTTTCTCAGGATTTTCAAGGTCCAGTTTCACATGTCATGAACCTATTTTAACTGATTCTGATGGCCTGATATCAGGATCACTCTGAAATGAATAATAAGAACAAACAAAATGAATGCACACAACCTGACAATCTGCTTACAGGACTAACTGAAAACAGAATGAAGCTCTGATACAAATTCAGGAACTTCCAAGGAAAAGTGCTATTTTCAAGGATTTCAAGGCCCAGGATTTATCCATTTTAGATTTAAGCACTTTCAAGGTTTTCCAAGACCAGTATGTACCCTGTTAAAGGTGAAACATCCTGTCTAAGAATTCCTCTTTCAACAAATAAAATGTAGTTAAAATGTAAAGAATTTTTGTGTCAGTCAATCTGTCAGCTGCAACCAAGGTCATGTTGTTATGATACTGTTATACTGTATACTGACTGGTTATATCTTTTATATGTTATGTCTTTTAAGTATAGCAGAAATCTGACTGGTGCCAACTATACATCTGGTTTCTGGTTAATCCAACAGAATTTTCTCACCTTTGCTGGCCTTTGCTTGACTTTTGCCCTTTGTTTTCTTTTCAGCAGGTGCTTGCTGACTTGTACCCTGTTTCTTACTCTTGTCATCTTGTTTCTATAATTAATGCATGTAAATTTCAATTCTTTAACAAAACTTTTTAAGTAATGCACATATAAACTTGTGTTATAACAGTTTTATCTTCTGTACAAAATACAGCATTTTATCATGATTTATCAAAATATTTATAATGCAGAAAAGGATTAAAGCATTTGGTTGACCCATATTTTGGTTGCCTATATCAATAACACAGTATCTAGGTATTTTATTATTTAATTATCTTTGAGGTCAAACTTACATGAATTGTCATTGTTATATCATTCTTATTAATATTTACTCACTTCACACTGGTGATATATTAACTGTTCCAACTTTGGGACGGTTTCCCTTCTTACTTCACATAAATACAGTTAAGGGATCTGTGTAAGGCATATTTGTTATCTTATATTATTTACAGTATTACCAACAGTTTACTTACCCCTGGTTTAGGCTTGTTTACAATTTCCACCAGGTGTTTGCTGGGTTCCCCTCCTTTCCTTTGTAATGCCTCTGTTAAGTCCACTTTATATTTTTTCTTGTACGCTCTCTTGATGGCCACCATGTCTCCTTGCTGAGGGAGAAATGTCAAAACTATTACATGACACACTGAGTAAACGGTACAACTGAGTGGTCTCAGATGAATTACTAAGTCAGTCTGACAGGATCAAAAGCATAAAGCTTCAGCATCTTAGTACAGATTACAATGCACCATAGACTGACAAATTATCAACATATCTTATAGAAAATGTGGCTCCTTTTGCGATTTCACACACATGTACACATACACATATACACTGATAGACACACATGCTTGTCACAGTTAGAAATCATGAGTAATTTTTCATGCATATACACACATGCTTGTCAGACATAACATTTATAACTGTTAGAAATACTGTCAAGTCTGTTCAATATTATCACTCACAATGCATGGGTTATTTTAATAAGATCTGATTTTGCTTTAGAAAATCACCATGTTTATGAAATGAAATAAATACTGTACCTCTGAACACATTAGTAAGATCTTGGCCAATTCAGGATCGTTAGGTTTCAGGTGAGCGTGTATGAGATCAGCATAATACTCTGCAGACCCCCCATCGCCACCGCCACCACCACCTGGTGGCAAAAACAGAGAGGATCAACTGACAACTGATACCACATATGAGGAACAAGATAAGGTATACACATCATGCATCAAACTAAAAAACAACATAGATTATCAGACCAAGCTTTGTACAATATGATTTGACTAAAAATGTCTTGGTATTTAAAAACAAATTTAAATAAAAAGTATTTTAAAACAAACATCACCAATACCAAGTCAGTTAAGCAAAGTAGTCTACTCATCTATCTCTGGAAGGGGTGGGGTATTAGTTTGGTGCTCTACCGGTCCACCTAACAAAACTTATGGACCAGTTTGGTCATCTACTAGTCTTCCTACTAAGATTTTTGACCAATTTGGTGGTCTACTAGTCTACAAAGAAAGATTCATAGACCAGTTACTGGTCTACTAGTCTACCCAGTATGACTCATGGCCAGTTTAATGGTCCACTAGTCAACCTACTAAGACTCATGAACCAGTTTGTTCTACTGGTTTACCTTCCAAGACTCATAAACCAGTTTGATCTACTGGTCCATCTACCAAGACTCATGAACCAGTTTGGTCTAATGGTACACCTGCCAAGACTCATGAACCAGTTTGGTCTACTGGTCCACATGCCAAGACTCATGAACCAGTCTGGTCTACTGGTCCATTTACCAAGACCCATGAACCAGTTTGGTCTAATGGTCCACTTACCAAGTCTAATTAACAGTTTGGTCTACTGGTCCAACTATCAAGAATTTTGAACAGTTTGGTCAACTGGTCCAACTACCAAGACTCATGAACAAGGTTGGTCTACGTATGTACCTACCAAGTCTCATAAACAGTTTGGTCTACTGGTCCACCTACAAAGAATTATGAACCAGTTTGATCTACTTGTCCATCTACAAAGACTCATGAACCAGTTTTGTCTAATGGTCAACCTACCAAGACTGATAAACCAGTTTGGTCTACTGGTCCAACTATCAAGTTTCATGACAGTTTGGTCTACTGGTCCAGCTACCAAGACTAATAAACAGTTTGGTCTACTGGTCTACCTACAAAGACTCATGAACAGTTTGGTCTATTGGTGTACCTACAAAGACTAATGAACAGTTTGGTCTAGTGGTCCAACTCTAAAGACTCATGAATAATTTGGTCTACTGGTCCAACTATTAAGACTTATGAACAGTTGGGTCTACTGATCCACCTACCAAGACTCATAAACATTTTGGTCTACTGGTCCACCTACCAAGACTCATGAACATTTTGGTCTACTGGTCCACCTACCAAGACTCATGAATAGTTTGGTCTACTGATCCATCTACCAAGACTCATAAATAGTTTGGTCTACCAGTCCACCTACCAAGACTCGTGAACAGTTTGGTCTACTGGTCCCCCTACCAAGACTCGTGAATAGTTTGGTCTACTGGTCCACCTACCAAGACTCATGAACAGTTTGGTCTACTGGTCCACCTAAAAAGAGTCATGAACAGTTTAGTCTACTGGTCCACCTACCAAATCCCATGAATCAGTTTGGTCTACTTGTGTACCTACCAAGAATTAATAGATTATTTTTTGCTTACTTACCCATGTTCTGTACAGCTTTGATGAAGTTTTTAGAGCAGCCATCTGTCTTCATGGCACTCGTTATGTCTTCCCCTGACAACTACAAACATGAAAAAAAATCAAGTTTTACATAACTCATGTTTTGTAATTCACACCATTTTGACACATGTCTTTCTGTCATAATTTATGTGTGGACTTTCAGTACCATACTAGCAACCTTGCAGACCAAGATTTAGTCCTCAACTTTACTTACACATCTGTAATGGTCTCTTGTCTTGAGAGGTATTAAGATTGTCATGACCAAAGGTAAATGGGAGACAGGTAAACATGATGAAAGGTCAACCCAACTTAAGGTCAATGAGAGACAGGTAAAACCTGACTAAAAGTCAACGGGAAACAGGTAAAACCTGACTAAAGGTCAAAGGGAGACAGATAAAACATGACTTAAGGTCAACAGGAGACAGATAAAACATGACTACAGGTCAATCAGAGACAGGTTAAACATGACAAAAGGTTAACAGGAGACGGGTAAAACATGACTTAAGGTAAACGGGAGACAGGTAAAACCTGACTAAAGGTCCATGGGAGACAGGTAAAACATAACTAAAGGTCACAGTAGACAGGTAAAACATGACTAAGGGTATTTGGGAGACAGGTAAAACATGAATAAAGGTCAATGGAAGACATAAAACATGACTGAAGGTTTATGGGAGACAGGTAAAACATGATTAAAGGTCAACAGGAGACAGGTAAATCATGACTTATGTCAACAGGAGACAGATAAAACATGACTAAAGGTAAATGAGAGGCACGTTAAACATGATTAAAGGTCAATGGGAGACAGATGAATCATGACTTAAGGTAAATTCAATGACAGGTAAAACAAGACTAAAGGTTAACGGGAGACAGGTAAAACATGACTAAAGGTCAACTGGAGAAAGGTAAAACATAACTAACGGTCAACGATGACAGGTAAAACATGACTAAAGGTCTACGGGAGACAGGTAAAACCTGATAAAAGGTCATCGGGAGACAGGTAAAACCTGACTAGAGGTCAATGGGAGACAGGTAAAACATGACTAAAGGTCAACGGGAGACAGGTAAAACATGACTAAAGGTCAACGGGAGACAGGTAAAACATGACTAAAGGTCAATGGAAGACAGGTAAAACATGACTAAAGGTCAACGGGAGACAGGTAAAACCTGACTAGAGGTCAATGGGAGACAGGTAAAACATGACTAAAGGTCAATGGGAGACAGGTAAAACATGACTAAAGGTCAATGGGAGACAGGTAAAACCTGACTAAAGGTCAACGGGAGACAGGTAAAACATGACTAAAGGTCAACGGGAGACAGGTAAAACATTACTAAAGGTAAATGGGAGACAGGTAAAACATGACTAAAGGTCAACGGGAGACAGGTAAAACATGACTAAAGGTCAACGGGAGACAGGTAAAACATGACTAAAGGTCAACGGGAGACAGGTAAAACATGACTAAAGGTCTACGGGAGACAGGTAAAACATGACTAAAGGTCAATGGAAGACATAAAACATGACTGAAGGTTTATGGGAGACAGGTAAAACATGATTAAAGGTCAAAAGGAGACAGGTAAATCATGACTTATGTCAACAGGAGACAGATAAAACATGACTAAAGGTAAATGAGAGGCACGTTAAACATGATTAAAGGTCAATGGGAGACAGATGAATCATGACTTAAGGTAAATTCAATGACAGGTAAAACAAGACTAAAGGTCAATGGGAGACAGGTAAAACATGACTAAAGGTCAATGGGAGACAGATAAAACCTGACTAAAGGTCAATGGGAGACAGGTAAAACATGACTAAAGGTCAACGGGAGACAGGTAAAACCTGATAAAAGGTCATCGGGAGACAGGTAAAACCTGACTAGAGGTCAATGGGAGTCAGGTAAAACATGACTAAAGGTCAACGGGAGACAGGTAAAACATGACTAAAGGTCAACGGGAGACAGGTAAAACATGACTAAAGGTCAATGGGAGACAGGTAAAACATGACTAAAGGTCAACAGGAGACAGGTAAAACCTGACTAGAGGTCAATGGGAGACAGGTAAAACATGACTAAAGGTCAATGGGAGACAGATAAAACATGACTAAAGGTCAATGGGAGACAGGTAAAACATGACTAAAGGTCAATGGGAGACAGGTAAAACCAGACTAAAGGTCAACGGGAGACAGGTAAAACATGACTAAAGGTCAACGGGAGACAGGTAAAACATGACTAAAGGTCAACGGGAGACAGGTAAAACCTGACTTAAGGTCAATGGGAGACAGGTAAAACCTGACTTAAGGTCAATGGGAGACAGGTAAAACCTGACTAAAGGTCAATGGGAGACAGGTAAAACATGACTAAAGGTCAATGGGAGACAGGTAAAACATGACTAAAGGTAAATGGGAGACAGGTAAAACCTGACTAAAGGTCAATGGGAGACAGATAAAACCTGACTAAAGGTCAATGGGAGACAGATAAAACATGACTAAAGGTCAACGGGAGACAGGTAAAACATGACTAAAGGTCAACGGGAGACAGGTAAAACATGACTAAAGGTAAACGGGAGACAGGTAAAACATGACTAAAGGTAAACGGGAGACAGGTAAAACATGACTAAAGGTCAACGGGAGACAGGTAAAACCTGACTAGAGGTCAATGGGAGACAGGTAAAACATGACTAAAGGTCAATGGGAGACAGGTAAAACATGACTAAAGGTCAACGGGAGACAGGTAAAACATGACTAAAGGTCAACAGGAGACAGGTAAAACATGACTAAAGGTCAACGGGAGACAGGTAAAACCTGACTAGAGGTCAACGGGAGACAGGTAAAACATGACTAATGGTCAATGGGAGACAGGTAAAACATGACTAAAGGTCAATGGGAGACAGGTAAAACATGACTGAAGGTCAATGGGAGACAGGTAAAACATGACTAAAGGTCAATGGGAGACAGGTAAAACATGACTAAAGGTCAATGGGAGACAGGTAAAACATGACTAAAGGTCAATGGGAGACAGGTAAAACATGACTAAAGGTCAACGGGAGACAGGTAAAGGTCTACGGGAGACAGGTAAAACCTGACTAAAGGTCAACGGGAGACAGATAAAACATGACTAAAGGTCAACGGGAGACAGGTAAAACCTGACTAAAGGTCAACGGGAGACAGGTAAAACATGACTAAAGGTCAACGGGAGACAGGTAAAACATGACTAAAGGTAAATGGGAGACAGGTAAAACATGACTAAAGGTCAATGGGAGACAGGTAAAACATGACTAAAGGTCAATGGGAGACAGGTAAAACCTGACTAGAGGTCAATGGGAGACAGGTAAAACATGACTAAAGGTCAATGGGAGACAGGTAAAACATGACTAAAGGTCAATGGGAGACAGGTAAAACCTGACTAAAGGTCAACGGGAGACAGGTAAAACCTGACTAAAGGTCAACGGGAGACAGGTAAAACATGACTAAAGGTCAACGGGAGACAGGTAAAACCTGACTAGAGGTCAATGGGAGACAGGTAAAACATGACTAAAGGTAAATGGGAGACAGGTAAAACATGACTAAAGGTAAATGGGAGACAGGTAAAACATGACTAAAGGTCAATGGGAGACAGGTAAAACCTGACTAAACGTCAATGGGAGACAGGTAAAACATGACTAAAGGTCAATGGGAGACAGGTAAAACATAACTAAAGGTCAACGGGAGACAGGTAAAACCTTACTAAAGGTCAACGGGGGACAGGTAAAACATGACTAAAGGTCAACGGGAGACAGGTAAAACATGACTAAAGGTCAACGGGAGACAGGTAAAACATGACTAAAGGTAAATGGGAGACAGGTAAAACATGACTAAAGGTCAATGGGAGACAGGTAAAACCTGACTAAAGGTCAACGGGAGACAGGTAAAACATGACTAAAGGTAAATGGGAGACAGGTAAAACATGACTAAAGGTCAACGGGAGACAGGTAAAACATGACTAAAGGTCAACGGGAGACAGGTAAAACATGACTAAAGGTCAATGGGAGACAGGTAAAACATGACTAAAGGTCAATGGGAGACAGGTAAAACATGACTAAAGGTCAATGGGAGACAGGTAAAACATGACTAAAGGTCAATGGGAGACAGGTAAAACCTGACTAAAGATCAATGGGAGACAGATAAAACATGACTTAAGGTCAACAGGAGACAGATAAAACATGACTACAGGTCAATCAGAGACAGGTAAAACATGACAAAAGGTTAACAGGAGACGGGTAAAACATGACTTAAGGTAAACGGGAGACAGGTAAAACCTGACTAAAGGTCCATGGGAGACAGGTAAAACATAACTAAAGGTCACAGTAGACAGGTAAAACATGACTAAGGGTATTTGGGAGACAGGTAAAACATGAATAAAGGTCAATGGAAGACATAAAACATGACTGAAGGTTTATGGGAGACAGGTAAAACATGATTAAAGGTCAACAGGAGACAGGTAAATCATGACTAATGTCAACAGGAGACAGATAAAACATGACTTAAGGTAAATGAGAGGCAGGTTAAACATGATTAAAGGTCAATGGGAGACAGATGAATCATGACTTAAGGTAAATTCAATGACAGGTAAAACAAGACTAAAGGTTAACGGGAGACAGGTAAAACATGACTAAAGGTAAACTGGAGAAAGGTAAAACATAACTAACGGTCAACAGGAGACAGGTAAAACATGACTAAAGGTCTACAGGAGACAGGTAAAACCTGATTGAAGGTCATCGGGAGACAGGTAAAACCTGACTAAAGGTCAATGGGAGACAGGTAAAACGAATAAAGGTCGATGGAAGACATAAAACATGATTGAAGGTTTATGGGAGACAGGTAAAACATGACTAAAGGTCAACTGGAGAAAGGTAAAACATGACTAAAGGTCAACAGGAGACAGGTAAAACATGACTAAAGGTCAACTGGAGAAAGGTAAAACATATCTAACGGTAAACAGGAGACAGGTAAAACATGACTAAAGGTCTACGGGAGACAGGTAAAACCTGCTTAAAGGTCATCGAGAGACAGATAAAACCTGACTAAAGGTCAATGGGAGACAGGTAAAACATGACTAAAGGTCAACGGGGGACAGGTAAAACATGACTAAAGGTCAACGGGGGACAGGTAAAACATGACTAAAGGTCTACGGGAGACAGGTAAAACATGACTAAAGGTCAATGGGAGACAGGTAAAACATGACTAAAGGTCAATGGGAGACAGGTAAAACATGACAAAAGGTCAATGGGAGACAGGTAAAACATGACTAAAGGTCAATGGGAGACAGGTAAAACATGACTAAAGATCAACGGGAGACAGGTAAAACATGACTAAAGGTCAACCGGAGAAAGGTAAAACATAACTAACGGTCAACAGGAGACAGGTTACACATGACTAAAGGTCTACGGGAGACAGGTAAAACCTGATTAAAGGTCTACGGGAGACAGGTAAAACATGACTAAAGGTCAATGGGAGACAGGTAAAACATGACTAAAGGTCAATGGGAGACAGGTAAAACATGACTAAAGGTCAATGGGAGACAGGTAAAACATGACTAAAGGTCAACGGGAGACAGGTAAAACCTGACTAAAGGTCAACGGGGGACAGGTAAAACATGACTCAAGATCAACAGGAGACAGGTAAAACATGACTAAGGGTCAACAGGAGACAGGTAAAACCTTACTAAAGGTCAATGGGAGACAGGTAAAACCTGACTAGAGGTCAATGGGAGACAGGTTAAACATGACTAAAGGTCAATGGGAGACAGGTTAAACATGACTAAAGGTCAACGGGAGACAGGTTAAACATGACTAAAGGTCAATGGGAGACAGGTAAAACCTGACTAAAGGTCAATGGGAGACAGGTAAAACATGACTAAAGGTCAATGGGAGACAGGTAAAACCTGACTAAAGGTCAACGGGAGACAGGTAAAACATGACTAAAGGTCAACAGGAGACAGGTAAAACCTTACTAAAGGTCAATGGGAGACAGGTAAAACCTGACTAGAGGTCAATGGGAGACAGGTTAAACATGACTAAAGGTCAATGGGAGACAGGTTAAACATGACTAAAGGTCAACGGGAGACAGGTTAAACATGACTAAAGGTCAATGGGAGACAGGTAAAACCTGACTAAGATCAATGGGAGACAGATAAAACATGACTAAAGGTCAACAGGAGACAGATAAAACATGACTACAGGTCAACCAGAGAGAGATAAAACATGACAAAAGGTTAACAGGAGACGGGTAAAACATGACTAAAGGTTTATGGGTAATAGGTAGAATTACACAGGTAAACAAAATCTATTGAAATGAAGTGTTATTGTCTCTTTTAAAACATTGGGCTGCCATATCTTGGGTAAGACCAATGTACCTTTAACAAAACATTTCATATCTATGATCAATTGTGACAGAATTTTGTTATTAACCATAAGAAAACCTTTTACTTATCCTTTTAATACCTTTTTAAGGATAGCACCATTATCTATTGACACTACTTTAGGAGATTAAATTTAAAAAATCCATAATAAATTATTTGGAATTAACACAAAATGAAGAAAATCATCTTAATGAATGCTTGTAGATGAGCTACCTGTTTGTAAGCCTTGAATACTGCCTGCATGTGAGCACTGCTGCGTTCTGACAGCAGCTTCATGAACACACCTTTTGGGTCTGTGAACCTGCCTTCCCCAGCCTGTACAATAACAAGAACTCTTGATGTGAGAAAATGAGACTAAACACAAGACTGTAATTAAAATGGTGGTAATAATTATAAGTTGAACAGGAAAGGACACTTTATATCTCCGAAGATACACATGCTTCAGGTACAAATCTCATTGCAATGGAGACAATTTATCCGATATTAAACAGTTCCATTTTAAGCAACACACAAGTGCAAAATCTAAATAATTTATTATAGGTATTATTTTTTTTTTCATTTGTATTATTTTAATTTATTATATCTGTGGAATAAACCAATTTATTTATGAATCAGATATCACTTTTTTTCATTTATAATGATGTTCCATTAAACCTCAGCCTTCAGATAACATATTCTGATTAGATTTTACTTCTGAATCAAATTCACTATGAAGCACATGTATGCATGTGAAAAAAGTAAATAACTGAACTAAACAATATCTAATTGAAAATACTTTAACGGTGCATATACTGACTAAACTGTTTGAACTGTACAAATACTAACTGAAATTACTTCAACTGTACCAATACTAACTGATAATACTTAAACAGTACAAATATTAACTGAAAATACTTGAACAGTACACATATTAACCTAAACTCTTTCAACTGTACAAATAATAACTGAAACTAATTATACATGTACAAATACCGACTTACATCAATAAGAGCCTGAGCATCAGCCTCAGCTTGTTCTCTGTCCACACGATCTGACTCTGGGCGGCCTCCCTGAGATTATACAGAAACTCCATATCATACACAGAATACAAACAGTGTCAATGTCAATGTCCTGTCCATTATACACAGGCTGTAAGGTAGCATGCACCTTGTCAAGACATACATTATGATACTTTTGTATATCATTATTATTAAATCCCATTCTGCATATGGTGTGATTAAGGGATCGTTTAAAAGAACAGTATTGTTTGCGTAGTTTCCTAAACCAAATCGCACCCAACTTCTGCGTTGTACGTTCTTTTTTCTAGTCGGTTCCTGTCATCAGCTGGTCATGATGTCAGCATTCGTCATGTATACTTTCAACCTCGTTCATAGTCTCTAAATACACATGCTATAATGTATACCCTGTCCACACATACATAATGTACACCTCGTCCATAGTCATTACATTCACAGGCTATACTGTATATCCCCTCCATAAACAAAAGCCATAAGGCATGCAATGTCCATGCATATACAGGTTACAATATGTACCTAGTCCATGCATATACAGGTTACAATATGTGCCTTGTCCATGCATATACAGGTTACAATATGTACCCTGTCCATGCATATACAGGATACAAGATGTACACTGACCATGCATATACAGGATACAATATGTAAGCTGTCCATGCATAATCAGACTATAATATATACCTTGTCCATGCATATTAAGGCTACAATATGTTCCCTGTCCATGCAGCAGCAAATGCATACCTACCCTCTTAGACTAAGTATATGAAATTCTTAAGGTAGGCTGCTAACAGAACTTTTGTAATTAACTTCACATGGTAACTGACCTTAAGTAATACCAACAGCAGATTTTGACAGTCCTCATCAAGGATTTTGTTTCTGATGTCTTCTTCCAGGGATACTTCATATTCTGAAAGAAAAGACAAAAAAAAACTCAATCTTGAATTAAGTCTACAGTAATATTCTGCATTCACTGAACTGTTCAGACACATCATACAATCAAGTGTCTGCCAGCTAAACTTTGACAGACCTTGATTCAGCGAGCCTGTCAGACTTGACAGTAAAGAGATGTTTAATTTAAACACTGATTGATTCATTGAATGAAATACATAAATGGATTGCTACATATGTTTGTATAAACACTGACAAAAAATATTACATCAGAATATATTTTACTAACATAAATTTCAATTCTAATTAAAAACGAATTTTAATGCTAATTTAAAAGAATGTTTTACAGATATTAAAGTATCTGATGAATGATCACTAAAACATAAAATTCAAGGTATAACAATAATGTTAACAAGATAAGTTTCTGTTCTATGAATTGACATCCAAAGTAACATTTAAGTAAAGTTCTTGCATGGCACAATTTGGTGGGATAAATTATTTAAGTTTAATATGTCAAAACAACTCACTTTCCTTGTAGCCTTTCTCCAAAGCTTTCAGACTTTTGGCATTTCTGGCTGATAATATTGCTATTGCTGCTGCTGTATTATTACTCTGAAATTATACAGACTGATCACAGACACAGACAAAATCACCATTATTATACTTACTTTCACCCTACTTTCATTTTAAATGGACAAGCTCCTAGTATTACAAGAACCTACTGATGTCATTCCCTGACAAGTACATAAACACCTACTGATAACAATACATTATGAGAAAGTTAAGAAATTAATCAATTTCAACAACAAAATACATATTTTAATAGTTATTCCCAGGATAGAAACAATAAATGTTCATTATTTCATTGACTAAATCAATGTCCAGAGGCTGTACCGTGAATAAGTGCATTGACTGTGTAGAGACATGACTGTACAAAGACCAGCTGCAGATGGACAGTGGTATCAGCAAGGATGAGATGGTGATATATAGACATGGCTACCACCTGCAGCTGACAACAGACTGCATCTGTCCTGTACTTCATCTGTAGCTGTCCGGAGAAGTCATCTGTCCTGTACATCATCTGTATCTGACTATAGATGTCATCTGTCTTGTATTTCATCTGTATCTGACAACAGATGTTATCTGTCCTGCACTTCATCTCTACCTGTCTACTGATTTTATCTGTCCTGTACATCATCTGTATCTGACTGCAGATGTAATTTGTCCTGTACTTCATCTGTATCTGACTATAGATGTCACCTGTCCTGTTCTTCATCTGTATTTGACTAAAGATGTCATCTGTAATGCACTTCATCTGGATCTGACTATAGATATCACATGTCCTGTACTTCATCTGTATCTGACAACAGATGTTATCTGTCCTGTACTTCATTTTCATCTGACTACAGATGTCATTTGTCCTGTACTTCATCTGTTTCTGACTATAGATGTCACCTGTCTTGTTCTTCATCTCTATCTGACAACAGATGTTATCTGTTGTGTACTTCATCTGTATCTGACTATAGATGTCATCTGTCCAGTAGTTCCTCTGTATCTGACAACAGATGTTATCTGTCCTGTACTTCATTTTCATCTGACTACAGATGTCATCTGTCTTGTATTTCATCTCTACCTGTCTATAGATGTCATTTGTCCTGTACTTCATCTGTATCTGACTATAGATGTCACCTGTCCTGTTCTTCATCTGTATCTGACAACAGATGTTATCTGTTGTGTACTTCATCTGTATCTAACTATAGATGTCATCTGTCCAGTAGTTCTTCTGTATCTGACAACAGATGTCATCTGTCCTGTACTTCATTTTCATCTGACTACAGATGTCATCTGTCTTGTATTTCATCTCTACCTGTCTATAGATGTTATCTGTCCTGCACTTCATCTGTATCTGACTATAGATGTCATCTGTCCTTTACTTTATTTTCATCTGACTACAGATGTCATCTGTCTTGTATTTCATCTCTACCTGTCTACAGATGTTATCTGTCCTGCACTTCATCTCTACCTGTCTACAGATGTTTTCTGTCCTGTACATCATCTGTATCTGACTACAGATGTCATTTGTCCTGTACTTCATCTGTATCTGACTATAGATGTCATCTGTCCTGTTCTTCATCTGTATTTGGCTAAAGATGTCCTCTGTAAGCCCTTCATCTGTATCTGACTATAGATATCATCTGTCCTTTACTTCGTCTGTATCTGACAACATGTTATCTGTCCTGTACTTCATTTTGATCTGACTACGGATATCATCTGTCTTGTATTTCATCTCTACCTGTCTATAGATGTCATTTGTCCTGTACTTCATCTGTATCTGACTATAGATGTCACCTGTCCTGTTCTTCATCTGTATCTGACAACAGATGTTATCTGTGGTGTACTTCATCTGTATCTGACTATAGATGTCATCTGTCCAGTAGTTCTTCTGTATCTGACAACAGATGTTATCTGTCCTGTACTTCATTTTCATCTGACTACAGATGTCATCTGTCTTGTATTTCATCTCTACCTGTCTATAGATGTTATCTGTCCTGCACTTCATCTGTATCTGACTATAGATGTCATCTGTCCTTTACTTTATTTTCATCTGACTACAGATGTCATCTGTCTTGTATTTCATCTCTACCTGTCTACAGATGTTATCTGTCCTGCACTTCATCTCTACCTGTCTACAGATGTTTTCTGTCCTGTACATCATCTGTATCTGACTACAGATGTCATTTGTCCTGTACTTCATCTGTATCTGACTACAGATGTCATCTGTCCTGTTCTTCATCTGTATTTGGCTAAAGATGTCCTCTGTATGCCCTTCATCTGTATCTGACTATAGATATCATCTGTCCTGTACTTCCTCTGTATCTGACAATATGTTATCTGTCCTGTACTTCATTTTGATCTGACTACGGATATCATCTGTCTTGTATTTCATCTCTACCTGTCTATAGATGTCATTTGTCCTGTACTTCATCTGTATCTGACTATAGATGTCACCTGTCCTGTTCTTCATCTGTATCTGACAACAGATGTTATCTGTTGTGTACTTCATCTGTATCTGACTATAGATGTCATCTGTCCAGTAGTTCTTCTGTATCTGACAACAGATGTTATCTGTCCTGTACTTCATTTTCATCTGACTACAGATGTCATCTGTCTTGTATTTCATCTCTACCTGTCTATAGATGTTATCTGTCCTGCACTTCATCTGTATCTGACTATAGATGTCATCTGTCCTTTACTTTATTTTCATCTGACTACAGATGTCATCTGTCTTGTATTTCATCTCTACCTGTCTACAGATGTTATCTGTCCTGCACTTCATCTCTACCTGTCTACAGATGTTTTCTGTCCTGTACATCATCTGTATCTGACTACAGATGTCATTTGTCCTGTACTTCATCTGTATCTGACTACAGATGTCATCTGTCCTGTTCTTCATCTGTATTTGGCTAAAGATGTCCTCTGTATGCCCTTCATCTGTATCTGACTATAGATATCATCTGTCCTGTACTTCGTCTGTATCTGACAACATGTTATCTGTCCTGTACTTCATTTTCATCTAACTACAGATATCATCTGTCTTGTATTTCATCTCTACCTGTCTATAGATGTCATTTGTCCTGTACTTCATCTATATCTGACTATAGATGTCACCTGTCCTGTTCTTCATCTGTATCTGACAACAGATGTTATCTGTTGTGTACTTCATCTGTATCTGACTATAGATGTCATCTGTCCAGTAGTTCTTCTGTATCTGACAACATGTTATCTGTCCTGTACTTCATTTTCATCTGACTACAGATGTCATCTGTCTTGTATTTCATCTCTACCTGACTACAGATGTCGTATGTCCTGTACTTCATCTGTATCTGACAACAGATGTTATCTGTCCTGTACTTCATTTTCATCTGACTACAGATATCATCTGTCTTGTATTTCATCTCTACCTGTCTACAGATGTTATCTGTCCTTCACTTGGTCTGTACCTGGCAACAGATGTTATTTGTCCTGCACTTCATCTGTATCTGACTGGAGAGGTCACCTGTCCTGTACCTCATCTGTATCTGACAACAGATGTCATCTGTCCTACACTTGGTCTGTACCTGATTACAGATGTTATCTGCCCTGTACATCATCTGTTCCTGACTACAGATGTCATTTGTCCTGCACTTCATCTGTATCAGACTGGAGAAGTCATCTGTCCTGTACTTCATCTGTATCTGACTACAGATGTCATCTGTCCTGTATTTCATTCTTATTTGACTTCAGATGTCATTTGTCCTGTATTTCATCTGTACCTGACTACAGATGTTATTTGTCCTATACTTCATCTGTATCTGACTACAGATGTTATTTGTCCTGTATGTACTTCATCTGTATTTGACTACAGATGTTATTTGTCCTGTACTTCATCTGTATCTGACTACATATGTTATTTGTCCTGTATGTATTTCATCTGTATTTGACTACAGATGTTATTTGTCCTGTACTTCATTTGTATCTTACTACACATGTTATTTGTCCTGTATGTACTTCATCTCAACCTGTCAACAGATGTCATCTGTCCTGTACATCATCTGTATCTGACTACAGGTGTTATCTGTCCTGTACTTCATCTGTATCTGACTACAGATGTCGTATGTCCTGTACTTCATCTGTACCTGACTACAGATGTTATTTGTCCTTTACTTCATCTGTATCTGACTGGAGAGGTCACCTGTCCTGTACCTCATCTGTATCTGACAACAGATGTCATCTGTCCTACACTTGGTCTGTACCTGATTACAGATGTTATCTGCCCTGTATATCATCTGTACCTGACTACAGATGTCATTTGTCCTGCACTTCATCTGTATCAGACTGGAGAAGTCATCTGTCCTGTACTTCATCTGTGTCTGACAACAGATGTCATCTGTCCTGTATGTCATTCTTATTTGACTTCAGATGTCATTTGTCCTGTATTTCATCTGTACCTGACTACAGATGTTATTTGTCCTATACTTCATCTGTATCTGACTACAGATGTTATTTGTCCTGTATGTACTTCATCTGTATTTGACTACAGATGTTATTTGTCCTGTACTTCATCTGTATCTGACTACAGATGTTATTTGTCCTGCATTTCATCTGTAAGATTCCTTTCTGTAAATGGCTGCCTTGATGATTATCTTTTGATGTGTGAGGAACAGCTACACAATGATTACAATATATACTTGCAGTTTAAAGTGGAGAAATTAAAATGTACAAAGTGCCAGATGATTATTATAACACAGAGATTTGGTTGCTAAGCAACCCATCAATATAACACATGTCCATTAATTTTAGAAGGAATAGCTAGAGGGTGTTACTTTTTACCAGGTTCCTGAGTAATGGTTCTTCCACAGACCGCTCACATTTATACCGATATTCCTGTTTTCCTCTATTCATTCATGAAAAAGGAGATTCTTAACTTTCCTTATTAATAAACAACCTCTTAAAGATTGGTTTGACTTGTTTTGTGTTGACCAGAGAGTTTAGATAACGTCATCTGACCAAGTTACCTCCCAGTTTTACTATAACCAGGAGAACAGACATACAGCCTGATGTTAAGCAAGAGTATGCACCTCAGCCCACAGATGTTAGAATCATGTAAAATGATCCAGCAGTCCATACAGTTACATGCAGTAGGCCTGAGCTGACAGCCACTGGGTACCTGACCTGTTAGATTGACAGCCACTGGGTACCTGACCTGTTACAATAACAGGAACTGCTTACCTGGAGAGCATCCCCAATGGCATCAGCATCACTCTCTGATGGGTCACTTAGCAACGCATCAATAAGAGATGCATACTTAGGACCAAGGGCATTCTTCAGTTCTGAAGCAAGGTCCTGTCATAATGGAAGAGGTGATAATGTATCTGATGGCATCAATATTAGTGAAGGAAAACAGGTCTTATGTATCTGATGGCATCAATATTAGTGAAGGAAAACAGGTCTTATGTATCTGATGGCATCAATATTAGTGAAGGAAAACCGGTCTTATGTATCTGATGGCATCAATATTAGTGAAGGAAAACAGGTCTTATGTATCTGATGGCATCAATATTAGTGAAGGAAAACAGGTCTTATGTATCTGATGGCATCAATATTAGTGAGGAAAAGCAGGTCTTATGTATCTGATGGCATCAATATAAGTGAGGAAAAACAGGTCTTATGTATCTGATGGCATCAATATTAGTGAAGGAAAACAGGTCTTATGTATCTGATGGCATCAATATTAGTGAAGGAAAACAGGTCTTATGTATCTGATGGCATCAATATTAGTGAAGGAAAAGCAGGTCTTATGTATCTGATGGCATCAATATTAGTGAAGGAAAACAGGTCTTATGTATCTGATGGCATCAATATTAGTGAGGAAAAGCAGGTCTCATGTATCTGATGGCATCAATATTAGTGAAGGAAAACAGGTCTTATGTATCTGATGGCACCAGTATTAGTGAGGAAAAGCAGGTCTTATGTATCTAGTGGCATCAATATTAGTGAGGAAAAGCAGGTCTTATGTATCTGATGGCATCAATATTAGTGAGGAAAAGCAGGTCTTATGTATCTGATGGCATCAATATTAGTGAGGAAAAGCAGGTCTTATGTATCTGATGGCATCAATATTAGTGAGGAAAAGCAGGTCTTATGTATCTGATGGCATCAATATTAGTGAGGAAAAGCAGGTCTTATGTATCTGATGGCATCAATATTAGTGAGGAAAAGCAGGTCTTATGTATCTGATGGCATCAATATTAGTGAAGGAAAACAGGTCTTATGTATCTGATGGCATCAATATTAGTGAGGAAAAGCAGGTCTTATGTATCTGATGGCATCAATATTAGTGAAGGAAAACAGGTCTAATGTATCTGATGGCATCAATATTAGTGAGGAAAAGCAGGTCTTATGTATCTGATGGCACCAGTATTAGTGAGGAAAAGCAGGTCTTATGTATCTGATGGCATCAATATTAGTGAGGAAAAGCAGGTCTTATGTATCTGATGGCATCAATATTAGTGAAGGAAAACAGGTCTTATGTATCTGATGGCACCAATATTAGTGAGGAAAAGCAGGTCTTATGTATCTGATGGCACCAATATTAGTGAGGAAAAGCAGGTCTTATGTATCTGATGGCATCAATATAAGTGAGGAAAAACAGGTCTTATGTATCTGATGGCATCAATATTAGTGAGGAAAAACATGTCTTATGTTTCTGATGGCATCAATATTAGTGAGGAAAAGCAGGTCTTATGTATCTGATGGCATCAATATTAGTGAGGAAAAGCAGGTCTTATGTATCTGATGGCATAAATATTAGTGAAGGAAAACAGGTCTTATGTATCTGATGGCATCAATATTAGTGAAGGAAAACAGGTCTTATGTATCTGATGACATCAATATTAGTGAAGGAAAACAGGTCTTATATATCTGATGGCATCAATATTAGTGAAGGAAAACAGGTCTTATGTATCTGATGGCATCAATATTAGTGAAGGAAAACAGGTCTTATGTATCTGATGGCATCAATATTAGTGAAGGAAAAGCAGGTCTTATGTATCTGATGGCACCAGTATTAGTGAAGGAAAACAGGTCTTATGTATCTGATGGCATCAATATTTGTGAGGAAAACAGGTCTTATGTATCTGATGGCATCAATATTAGTGAAGGAAAACAGGTCTTATGTATCTGATGGCATCAATATTAGTGAAGGAAAACAGGTCTTATGTATCTGATGGCATCAATATTAGTGAAGGAAAACAGGTCTTATGTATCTGATGGCATCAATATTAGTGAAGGAAAACAGGTCTTATGTATCTGATGGCATCAATATTAGTGAAGGAAAACAGGTCATATATCTGATGGCATCAATATTAGTGAAGGAAAACAGGTCTTATGTATCTGATGGCATCAATATTAGTGAAGGAAAACAGGTCTTATGTATCTGATGACATCAATATTAGTGAAGGAAAACAGGTCATATATCTGATGACATCAAAATTAGTGAAGGAAAACAGGTCTTATGTATCTGATGGCATCAATATTAGTGAAGGAAAACAGGTCTTATGTATCTGATGGCATCAATATTAGTGAAGGAAAACAGGTCTTATGTATCTGATGGCATCAATATTAGTGAAGGAAAACAGGTCTTGTGTATCTGATGGCATCAATATTAGTGAAGGAAAACAGGTCATATATCTGATGGCATCAATATTAGTGAAGGAAAACAGGTCTTATGTATCTGATGGCATCAATATTAGTGAAGGAAAACAGGTCTTATGTATCTGATGACATCAATATTAGTGAAGGAAAACAGGTCTTATGTATCTGATGGCATCAATATGAGTGAGGAAAAACAGGTCTTATGTATCTGATGGCATCAATATTAGTGAGGAAAAGCAGGTCTTATGTATCTGATGGCATCAATATTAGTGAGGAAAAGCAGGTCTTATGTATCTGATGGCATCAATATTAGTGAAGGAAAACAGGTCTTATGTATCTGATGGCATCAATATTAGTGAAGGAAAACAGGTCTTATGTATCTGATGGCATCAATATTAGTGAAGGAAAACAGGTCATATATCTGATGGCATCAATATTAGTGAAGGAAAACAGGTCTTATGTATCTGATGGCATCAATATTAGTGAGGAAAACAGGTCTTATGTATCTGATGGCATCAATATTAGTGAAGGAAAACAGGTCTTATGTATCTGATGACATCAATATTAGTGAAGGAAAACAGGTCTTATGTATCTGATGGCATCAATATTAGTGAAGGAAAACAGGTCTTATGTATCTGATGGCATCAATATTAGTGAAGGAAAACAGGTCTTATGTATCTGATGGCATCAATATTAGTGAAGGAAAACAGGTCATATATCTGATGGCATCAATATAAGTGAAGGAAAACAGGTCTTATGTATCTGATGGCATCAATATTAGTGAAGGAAAACAGGACTGCGCAGTATTCAGTGTACTTACAACATTGGGATAGAGTAGTACAAACATTTACCAACATGATCCATTATTCAAATACTTAAAATACTACTTGTATTAATTAAAATCTTAAAATCCTGTCTGTGCTCCCTTCCCCTTAGTTATACATCATTATATTAATAATTACATATAATATATTTTTGTCATTCTTGATAATTACTCTCATGACACAACATGATTTGTCAGCTGTACCCACCAGGTCATACATCTCCTGGAACCTCTCTTTGACGGCCATTCTGTGCTCCGGAGAACGCCTGATGAGGCAACGAAGCAGAGCTGCTTCTGGGTTTGCTGAAATTACCATTACTTAGCATATATGTAAAGGCTGTACTTTCTCATATTTTACTTTGTAACGAGCACAAATAAAAATGAACACTTGATACACTTGTGATTACATAAGTGCCATTAATGGACAATCCAATAATTTTGTTCTTTTCACCATTTCATTAATTGAAAACAAAGCAAAAATGAAAAGAAAAAAAATAACTTAAAAAAATTATATAAATCAACAACCATTTTGTTTTTCCACTGATATATTTGGCTTTTTTATTTTCATGTGCAAAATTTTCAACATGCATTTTAGACCCAAATGGGCCTCTGTGTTTTTTATATACTGGCCTTTAAATTCAGACTACAAGGCTTGAAGCCTGAAGTTCACTAGCTGCCGTGTTGAAGGGTATAGTTGCAGTGACCTGAACTAGATAAGTGTAATCACTGCTCTATATACTACACACACACTCTGTGAAAGGCTAGAGGATTTACCTCAGGTTTATAGTATATAAACTCAAAATGTTGGATAAACAGTTCAAAATTTCTAATTGGTGAACAATCTTCCTATACACATGTAGGGTATAGATATAAGCAGTATATTGTCAGTTTTTTATAATCCAGGTTTATGTTTACAGAAGTTGGACAGTTCTCTGGGTTCATGAGGTTTCAAGCCTATGCGTTGGAGATAGTAAGTCAGTATAATAAAAACACTGAACATTGGCTAGAGTCCTCACCAAGTTGTTTCCCCGCCTTGAAGAGGGCCTTACAGTCTGCATCAACCAGTCCCTCCTGTAAAAACAACACCTCCTGTAATGTCAGGCTCCTGTTTGTTTTATATAAAAAATAATACACACTCACATAGAATTACTGGATCAAATTAGTCATTCTAAATTTGTTGTATATCACTATATAAAATTATGACCTATATAACAGATTCCTTGCAGAAGGTTAAGGAAGTGAGACCAGTATACTGTAACCTGAAAAATAAATATGGTATAGAACAAGTATGCACATGTTGAATACTAAATGTGATGTTAAAGAAATAAACATGAACAGGACTGAACGGCAGTGACAGGCAACTTAAACTGTTAGGAAAATAGATCAACCATCAAGGAATGTTCTGCTAATGCTCAAAGAGGGAGGATGATTTGTTTGGTGTGATGCCTGATGATACAGTGAGAGAGGATGGTTGTCGTCATTGCCTGATAAATATATGCATATAGGAACTCTATGCAAGATCCTAGGAGATTTCAGCAAAATGTATATAAAAAGTGTTTAAATTAAAATTTGAATGACATCCCTCTGTCTAAGGAATATAAAACTAATTATTTCAAAAGTATGAGTAGCAGATCTTCTATTATCTGGTTAGGTTTAATTTTACAACTCTGCATGCAAACTCTCATATTCAGATTTGTTTTATGCATGAAACAAATAAATTACTTCCTCTCCCAATGGTTTCAGCCGTTGAAAGGGTATCCCCAGTTTGGTTGTCTTTTTTCAACCTTATTTTTTTAACTTTGGCAGCAGATTATTTTAGCTTTTAATTTTGAGGTGCCACAAAATATTAGTGACATGGGTGTTAGCTTTATCACGTAATGACTGGGTCACTAAAACTTGGAACCTACTGTTTTAATATAAAGAAAACATATATACCTGATGAATGTATGCATAGTTATAATTTGAATTGCTTCAAGTTTAAGGATTCAAACTTCATTGGATTTTTGTCCCCTGCTTCCTCAGAAGGGGGAACATTCAGAAGCGGATCCAGGGGGGGGTCCAGGGGGTCCGGACCCCCCCTTTTTCACCCGAAGCAACCTTTTTTAAGGGGTTTTAGACGTAATTTTGCGGCCTGGACCCCCCCTTTTCCAGACGTGATGACCTTTTTTTTAGAATTTTCATTAGTCCTCCTGGGTTGGACCCCCCCTTTTCCTAAATCCTGGATCCGCCCCTGACATTTATTGTCTGTCTGTGTGTCTGACTGTCTGTCTGTCTGTTGGCCTGCCTGTCAGGTTTTCGTTTCCGTGAAATAACTTTCCTAAATATTATCCAATTTCATTCAAGTTTGGGTCAGTTATTGCTCTCATGCATACTGTGGTTAGGAATGGTTTTGGAGAGTCTGTCTGAAAATTTATTCTCACCAGCTCAAAAACATAAAATAAAATTTTGTTCCAAATTGACACCCAAATTGCTTCCCTGGCAGAGCCATGCACTCACAGGGTTCAATGTGTCATAAACATGCAACACTTACTAATAAAAGTCCCTCAGGAGAAGACAACTAAAAACATACAAACTGACATAATGCATACTGAAGAGATGACATGATCTCTGACATCAAAGTCCGGCCTCCTGGCCTGAAACTTTTTTTACAACACACATTCAGATACATGTCTGAGTGACAGTTTCATACATTTACTGGTCAGATCAAAACACAGAAATATCAATGTTTGTTTTGGCATGCAGACAGTGATAATATTTGTACCATGATTCTTCATAAAAAAATCATATAACAAATTTTGAACACAGCAATATAAAGCCTTGATTCAAACACAGTTTCATATTTATGCATGGAAAGACAATAACTGTTGTTGCCTCATATGTAAATGCATATGTTAATGGGTCCTTCCCCTTTTCCTACATTTATTAAGTAAACAAATATTCCTAAAGCTACATTGGATGGTAACAAAATGCTTAAACCTGTTGTTTCCTGTTTAATAATAATTTCAATACCATCATTTACTTTCTTTGAGGAATGGCACTTTCCACACCATTAATATACAACTTGGTTAAACATGAGCTTTGTCCCCTTTCCTCCTGGTTACAAACCTGTATTTTTAAGCCCCATCTTACCAAGGTTGCTCTATTTGCTTCCTTTACAAAACTTTCTCTGAACTAAAACTTATCCACAGTTTAAATCAAGACTCCTGTCAACACAGACTGTTGTCATCCTGTATTTATTAGTGAAAATGTCATGCAATGAAAAAAAAAATAACACGCAAGGCTCCACATGAAGCTGGGTGCAAGACATCTGCTGTGACACCATGGTTACCACATCAGTTGTGTCATCCTCATCAATAGGGTCAAGGTTGTTCTTCCTGCCCTTTGACCTTTGTGAACCTTTGCCCTTTTTGCTCTTATTTGACCCTTCACCTCCGTTCTCCTTTGATGTGTTTGACCTCGGGGAGTCTTGGTTGTTCATGTTTTCTTGTTCTTGTAACATTTCAGGATACTGGGTTGAGGTTCAGACAAACAAATGACAAAGATAAAATTCTGCTAAGTGTTAGAGAAACTACAACAAAGTATTGTTAATTTTTTTAACACACACTGTTTGTTCCACACTAAACTGAATTTCCTATAATAACACATCGTTAAAACAACACTCTGCAATTCCAAACTTCTCCTTCATGTCAGTATACTTAAAATATAAAACAAATTAAATGATAGTCAGTTAATACAAAACCCAAGAGGCAGGATGTGTGCCTTGGCTCCTTCCAGATTAATTTTCTAACAATAGGTGACTGTGATCAATGTCAGTGATGAAAAATTACCTATAATCAGCTCAGGAGATGTAACACATCAAGTGACATCAATATATTGTAGCGTATAGAAGAGTATATGGTAAAATAATGTCAAAACACTACTGTGTGCCCGTTAAGTGTCATTATAAAATTTAGAAAAATATTTACAAGAAATTTTTTTTCTCTTTCATTTGAATATTCACATAAACATCTTTTTTTAAGGTGCACACAGGTCAATAAAATGGTGCAGATGTTTAATGTTTTTTAGAAATCTGCAAAGACTTCACTTTTAACAATGCATGTGAACACATATACAAACTCAAATAAGGTACTAGTATATAAAATGTATAGCTACAAAACATCCTGACTTAAGTCTGTATTCAATCTACTGGTAAATAATCTGATTGAAAAAGACCCACGGCAAGACTGGAGGATCATCTAACTGAAGAGTCCCTCATCTGTGTGCTCCTAAGCATCTTTTTTCCATATTGGTGACCAACAAACTGTTATTATAATACAGCCCCAGGGATTCTAGTCTAGCAAACCATCAGAACTAAGATCTTAAACCAATAAGAAGATATCACTGAGTGGCAAGGAACCCAGTAGGTACTTATCAAGACAACATGGAAAACTGTTTGGTTTATATCATGTGATATATGTTTCTGCCAATTTTTACTGCATAGTACTTTTTAAAGTTGCTTTGTAGCTGAACAATTATTTGGTTTAATATTCATTTACATATATACAATAAACCATGATTATACACTAGAACCCCACAATTAAAACCACCTTGGAGACTGCCCAAAATGGTTGTGGATTGGGGATGGTTGTAGTTGTAAAAATATGATGAATATGTATGCAAAAATTCATGGTGATCAATGCATTAGTTGTTCAGATAATGGAGTTTTTGGATCAAATTTTTAATTATTCTGGGGGTACTTCTGAGCCCCATTGCTCAAAGGATATGGGTAACATAGACCTAATTTCAGGTTTCCACGGAGATTTTTTATGGACCTCCCTGGATATCAAGTAAGAAGTTTCTAGGTTAAATAGTGGATTTGTGCCTGGTCAACAGACAAACGGATGGACTGACGGATGGATGACGGACAAAGGTTGATCCCAATAACTCAGATGACTTTCAGTCTGCTGAGCTAAAAATTATTTGTGACAGAGAAAAAGGGTTGTAATTAAGGGATGGTCGCAACTGTGGGGTTGTCACGAGGCTGGGTTCGACTTAATAACATAATTATGTACTCATTAAGAAAGTTCCTTTTAGAATAATATTTAACTTCTTTAATGTTTCAGATGTAATACATTATTACCGTAGTAATTCAATATTGTAACATAAAGCCAGTAGTGACCTGTTTCAATCAAATTAGAATCCATCAGAAAAAATGTAACCTTATTTTGACCATGATTTCCAAAAATCTTACTATTTGGTCAGATCTAGATTAACTAATAACAAGTGACCCATGGGTCATGACGCTCAGCTGACTGGAAAGAGATTCACAAAAGGAAATTTTATCATCTGAATGGGAGTATATACCCATTCAACTGAAGCATCAAACAGATTAACCAACAGGCCAAGATTGTGTCTGTATTTATATATCTCAATAATAGAGAAAAGATGCGTAAACTTTAAAAAAAAATAAAGGTGGCTCCATCAGTCTGCAGAAACTAACAAAAACACTTAATGGTCAATATGCATGCAAAGAATCATGGTGATCTTTGCATTAGTTGTTCAGATACTTCAGCTTTTGTATCAAATTTTCCATTATTCTGAGGGATACTTCGGAGTCCTATAGCTTGAAGGAAATGGGTAACAGAGAACTTATTTCAGGTTTCCACAGACACTTTTCATGGGCTTCCCTGCATGACAAGAATGAAGATTCTAGGTCCAGTTGTTACAATTTGTGCCACGTTAACAGATGACAGCATCCTTAAAGGTCTCAAAAATAGAGAAAAAAATTCGAAATATTGAATTAAATATAGGTGGCGCACCCAGTCTGCAGAAACTGATGGAACACCTCATAATTAATATGTATGCCAAAAATCATGAACATCAGTGTTGTAGTTATTGAGATGCAGCAGGTATTGTATCAAATTTTTCATTATTCTGGGGGGTATTTTTGAGCCATACAGCTTAAAAGATATGGGTAACAGAGACTTAATTTCAGATTTCCATTGAGACTTTTCATGGGTCTTCCTGTGTGTCAAGAATGAAGATTTTTTGTCCAGTTGTTATGATTTGTGCCCTGTTAACAGATGTTCATAGCTTTAAAGGTCTCAACAATTGAGAAAAACATTCGTAAAAACACCTGAACAAATACAGATGGTGCCACCAGTCTGCAGAAACTGATGAAACACTCAATGATCAATATCCATGCAAACAATTATGGTGATCTCTGCATTAGTTGTTCAGATACTTCAGCTTTTGTATCAAATTTTCCATTATTCTGAGCTGTACTTTGGAGTGCCATTGCTCAAAGGATATGTGTAACAGAGACCTTATTTCAGGTTTCCATAGACACTTTCCATGGGCCTCCTTGCATTACAAGAATGAAGAATCTAGGCCCTGTTGTTACTATTTGTACCCTGTTGACAAATAATAACATCTTTAAAGGTCTCAAAAACCAGAGAAAAAAATTCGTAAAAATTTGAAAAAAAAATAGAGGTGGCGCACCCAGTCTGCAGGAACTGATAAAACACCTCTTGATCAATATGTATGCTAAAAATCATGACCATCGGTGTTGTAGTTATTGAGATATTGCAGTTTTTTTTATCAAATTTTCCATTATTCTTGGGGGGGGGGGGGGGGTAACTGGGAGCCCCACAGCTCAAAGGATATGGGTAACAGAGACCTTAGTTCTGGTTTCCATGGAGACTTTTCATAGGTCTCTCACTGTATAGAATGAAGATTCTAGGTCCAGTCTTTATGATTTGTGACCTGTTAAAGATGTTCATATTTTTAAATGTCTAAAAAATAGAGAAAACAATTCGTAAAAAATCGAAAAATACAGGTGGCGCCACCAGTCTGCAGGAACTGATGAAACATCTCATGATTAATATGTATGCCAAAAATCATGACCATCAGTGATGTAGTTAATGAGAAATTGAAGTTTTTGTATGAAATTTTTGACTATTCTAGGGGGGGGGGTACTTTGGGGCCCCATAGCGTGAAGGATATGGGCAACAGAGACCTAATTTCAGGTTTCCATAGACACTTTCCATGGGCCTCCTTGCATTACAAGAATGAAGAATCTAGGCCCTGTTGTTACTATTTGTACCCTGTTGACAGATAATAACATCTTTAAAGGTCTCAAAAACCAGAGAAAAAAATTCGTAAAAATTTGAAAAAAAATAGAGGTGGCGCACCCAGTCTGCAGGAACTGATAAAACACCTCTTGATCAATATGTATGCTAAAAATCATGACCATCGGTGTTGTAGTTATTGAGATATTGCAGTTTTTTTTATCAAATTTTCCATTATTCTTGGGGGGGTAATTGGGAGCCCCACAGCTCAAAGGATATGGGTAACAGAGACCTTAGTTCTGGTTTCCATGGAGACTTTTCATAGGTCTCTCACTGTGTCAAGAATGAAGATTCTAGGTCCAGTCTTTATGATTTGTGACCTGTTAAAGATGTTCATATTTTTAAATGTCTAAAAAATAGAGAAAACAATTCGTAAAAAATCGAAAAATACAGGTGGCGCCACCAGTCTGCAGGAACTGATGAAACATCTCATGATTAATATGTATGCCAAAAATCATGACCATCAGTGATGTAGTTAATGAGATATTGAAGTTTTTGTATGAAATTTTTGACTATTCTAGGGGGGGGGGTACTTTGGGGCCCCATAGCGTGAAGGATATGGGTAACAGAGACCTAATTTCTGGTTTCCATGGAGACTTTTCATAGGTTTCTTAGTGTGTCAAGAATGAAGATTCTAGGTCTTGTCTTTATGATTTGTGCCCTGTTAACAGATGTTCACATTTTTAAAGGTTTAAAAATAGAGAAAATAATTGGTAAAAAATAAAAAAATACAGATGGCGCCTACTGTCTGCAGAAACTAATGTAACATCTCATGATCAATATGTATGCCAAAAATCATCACCATCAGTGATGTAGTAAATGAGATATTGAAGTTTTTGTATGAAATTTTTAACTATTCTTGGGTTTATTTTGGGGCCCCATAGCTTGAAGGATATGGGTAACAGAGACCTAATTTCTAGTTTCCATTAAGACTTTTCATAGGTCTCTCACTGTCTCAAGAATGAAGATTCTAGGTCTAGTCTTTAGGATTTGTGCCCTGTTTAGAGATGTTCACATTTTAAAAGGTATAAAAATAGAGAAAAAAATTCGTAAAAAATGGAAAAATACAGGTGGCGCCACCAGTCTGCAGGAACTGATGAAACATCTCATGATTAATATGTATGCCAAAAATCATGACCATCAGTGATGTAGTTAATGAGATATTGAAGTTTTTGTATGAAATTTTTGACTACTCTGGGGGGTACTTTGGGGCCCAATAGCTCAAAGGATATGGGTAACAGAGACCTAATTTCTGGTTTCAAAGGAGATTTTTCATGGGTCTCTCAGAATGTCAAGTTACAAGTTTCTAAGTCCAGCGGTTACAATTTGTGCCAGGTTAATGGACGGACGGACAGACGGACAGACAGACAGACAAACGGACGACGGACAAAGGGTGATCACTATAGCTCAGATGACTTACAGTCAGCTGAGCTAAAAAGGCTTTAATCAACAACAAATAATGTAGCAGATAATAAGTTAGGTGCAGAACATGTAACACACACATTGAAGCTGATTATGATTCAATGAGATACACGGAATGTGTGAACAAAATTTTAAATATAACTTAAATAAAGTAGCTGTAAATAAAATACATGCATGACATTCTCGGCTTTGTCAACCAAACCAAGTGCTGATGTTTTGCAAATGTTTTAAAACGGACACTTGTTAAAACACACAACTAAACAAACATTGTTGACATGTCTTACACATGAGAATATTTAAACTTCATTTGTACAAGACATCTAGGTTTGAGATCACTTCAGATCCTCACACCAATTATTTTTTATTAAATCTTGATACAACTAAAGCCACTCAAACTTAGTGTCATCGCATCATCAAACTTTCACCAATATTTCTAAATAATACTTGTAAAACACTGCAAAAGTGAAATGAAGCATGTGATCCATGCAGCTTACCCGATCACCCCAGTACATAGCAAACTTCTGTACAAGCTGAAATTGACATCATCAACCTGATTATACCTCGTCAATTTCATCTGTCAATCACCTTGCTGATACCAGACACTTAAAAAAACAGCCCTTTCTATTTTGATTTCTTATCTTATGATCGTGGTGCCAGTTTATTCCACACACACAATAGTTCAACCTGTCTTTTCATTGTTATTCCCTTGTTTATATAGGTATATTCTCGTAAGACCAAACACTGTCTCAGCAGCAAAAAAATAATTTTATTATATCTACCCTTTTGTGCAGTGTTGTACTTAATTCAATTTTTATTTTCAGTTTCCATAACCAAAACTAGTTTAATTAAAAAAATAAAATATTTACAAATATATTCACATTACAAAATCTGACATCTTCATAAATTTGGTAGGGGTAAGTAGTCATAAAGGGCATATCTGTATCAGTAATATATATCTGTAATATATATATATATATATGTATATATATATATATATATATATATATATATATAAATATGTTATAATGTATTTGCAAAAAGTAAAACATTGTCAATTATATCATAATTGAAATTTTCACACCATTTTTTGGTCTCAGTTGTTTTTTTTTAGCAATTAATACTTTCAAACAACATTCACAGTCATGATAATTATATGTATTAACTGCAAAGCAGGTCTGATGTATATGATGATGATGATTTTTTTTGGGGGGGGGGGGGGGAATCATTAACCAGGAAAATTTTAACAAATCAATGACAAACTAAAGCCAAACCAAATGAGATCATAATACATAGTTCATCAGCTAAACTCCTGGAATAAACACTGCAATGTAGACTCATAATGACATTCTGCATTCACTCAAAGTTGTCATATACTATGAACATGGACTTGAGTGGCTCTGATATTGTGATAGACTGGGAACATGCTGCCATATATCCATAAACACAGCCACCATTACTGTATTTAACTAGAATATCAGCAGAAGCTGACAAAAGCCCTCAGCCAAAAGAACAGTGTTTAGAGGTGGTAACAGTAACAAGTACTAAATATCTGTTCTCACATGGATGTATATCTGTACATGTCTCAGTTATAAATTTAAAATTGTTATTACCATGATTAATAACAATCCACCAAATGCTTCCTGAAAAATAAGCTTCGAAGTTTTATTCTATTATAAGCTCTGTGACCTTGAAAAGTAGGTCAAGGTCACCCATCTTCGAACTTGATCGAGATTTTGTCGATATACATCTTCACCAAAGAAATAAAATTCCTACTGTGAATCCTTTTAGAGATATCCTGCTCACAAGGCCAAAGTTGAAAAATCCAAGAAAGATTAATTAAAAATCAGAAATTGTAGGTGGCGCCCCCAAACTTGTGCAACAGTTACAGACCATCAGTCCCTATGATCACAGTAAGTATTGTGAAAATCCACCAAATGGTTCCTGAGAAATAAGCTTCTAAATGTTTTTTTTCTATAATCAGATATAAAACGTAGAAAAATAGGTCAAGGTCACCCATCTTCGAACCTGACCGAGATTTAGTCAATATACATCTTCACTGAAAAAATAAAATTCCTACGGTGAATCCTTTTAGAGATATCCCACTCACAAGGCCAAAGTTGAAAAATCTGATAAAAATTCATTTAAAATCAGAAATTGTAGGTGGCGCCACCAAACTTGTGTAGCAGGTACAGATTATCAGTCCAAATAATCATAGTAAGTTTTGTGAAAATCCACCAAATGGTTCCTGAGTAATAATCATCTAAGTGTTTTTCTATAATCAGCTCTAAAATGTAGAAAAATAGGTCAAGGTCACCCATCTTCCAACTTGACCGAGATTTTGTCGATATACATCTTTACCGAGGAAAAAAATTCTGACGGTGAATCCTTTTCAAGATATTCCGCTCACAAGGTAAAAGTTAACGGACGCCGGACGGACGGACAGACAGCTTGGGTGACGACAATAGCCCATCAGCCTAAGGGCTGAGGGCTAAAAACTGTCAAAAAAGTTTCTTATTAACAAATATTGTCTGAATACAGCAGCTCTTAAAATTCATACTGCCATAAAGAAAGCTGACTGGGTCACACTGATTCATACACTGTGTCTATGTTAATTTGATCTCACCGTCTTCTTGTCATTGATCTTTGGCAGCTTGGTAACCTGGGAGCCCGTACTGCTCTGGAATGATCCCTGTCGTCCATGTGTCTCTCTTGATTCCTAATGAACACAGGGTGATGACATGTAATATCACATTACTTGTAAAATACCAAACAACACTGTGATGACATGTAATATCACATTACTCGTAAAATACCAAACAACACTGTGATGACATGTAATATCACATTACTCGTAAAATACCAAACAACAGGTGATGACATGTAATATCACATTACTTGTAAAGTACCAAACATGTAATATCACATTACTGGTATAAATACCAAACAAAAGACATGGTGATGACACATAATTTCACACTACTTGTATAATACCAACAAAAGACTTGGTGAAGACATGTTATATCATATTAATTGTATAATACCCAACAAAAGACTGATGACATGTTATATCACATTACTTGCATAATACTCAACAAAAGACACAGTGATGACATGTAATATCACATTACTTGTATAATACCAAACAAATTAATTGTCATGCTTAATTGCTATCTATAGCATTCAAATCTACATATTAAGATGGTTCATACACATAACTATAGCGTTCATATCTACATGTTAAAAGGGTTCATCTTAAACATAAAGACTTAAAAATTCCAGGACATTTCTTGGAACCTTTCTCGCATTTTCAAGGACAAAATAATTGCATGATACACAGGTAAATGTGACAATTTAAGGGAATTATTCATATTTATAAATGGTAATTCTTCTTAAACAACTGTAACATCAGAGACAGACGCATACTAAACTACAATTAGGTTCAAATTTAAGTCCATTTATGAATATTGATTACACTGACTGAAAACCAGAAACAAACAAGATACATGTACTGAAGATCCATTCTACAACATTTACAGGTAAACATGTTTGATTCAGTGAATTTGACCTCATTTGCATGTTGAACCCTGGTCTCACCAGTTTTCAAAGATTTGTTTGCTAATTTCTAGGTCACATGTTGAAAACAATTTTCCTAAGACTTTCCGGGCCTGGGCTGTAAAATATCCGTTTTCTCAAAGAAGTAAAAGGTCATGGGTTAAAACTAGTAGGAGGAACGGGTTGTTAAGTGGAATTTGATGATTGAAAGAAAAAAAAAACGAGTGAAGATTGATTATTAAATCGATTATTTTATGTACCTTCTCTATTACCATGAATTTTGCGAAGAAGAATTATCCTCAAATATTGACATATTAAACTCAGTCTGAGTTGTATGTCATGATATAAGTTCAAAGAACAGCCAGGTTACTGACACTTGTTCACTGCACAAGGTTCAGTTTCAGTGCTACTCGCTACTTTTTCTACATTCATTCTTATAAGTTATATCCCTGACAAGATTTGACATTTTTTCCCTGGCTACTATCCATGTCCACACATAATCATTTGTGATTGATTATGTAAAATTGCAATCAATTAATCAATTATGAAAGAAAACGACCAATCATCAATATAATCAAATAATCGGCACATAACTAGAAATAACCCTGTTGTATTTGGGAACGATGATTGTATTGTGCAGACTAATCAAGACATTTTCAGTGTTTATTCTAGAAGTATTCATGGTGCAACATGCACAAATTTTTTATTCCTCAAGACACAGTTAATCAATAAGAAATAACTTTGCTGCAATAACCTCCCTTCTATCCCTCTATACAGATGGGGCCTGGACAGCTGAGTGGTAAAATGATTGGCCTTCTCTGCTGGCAACTAATGTTTGATTCCTGACATGGCTATGAGAGTGGGTTGTAGTGGCTCGTCCAGGGTCGCTGGTTTTCTCTAGGTCCTCCATTGTCCTCCATCCTTACTGACCACTGAGTGCCAACATTCGACCCATGGAAAGTGCCTCGTATTAGTTATTTTAACTAGTTGTTTAATCAATGTAAAATAAATAAAGTTTGTAATACTGATGAACAGATAAATGGAAAATCTTGCAAAGAAATATATCACAGTGACATACACTTAAAACAAGAATGCAACCTTGCCATACTTTTGATTTTGCTTGTTTATATGGTGCACCTGTATTTCAATTTCAACCGTCTCAGTGTTCAGTCTATTAACATCTGTGAACTGTGAACCAAAAGGAACCTAAGAGAGCATCTGTCAAATAAAAATAAGAAGTTTGATCAGATGTAATCTATCCACTACATACAAGCTAGTCATTTATACATATCCAATGATGCAACTGAACATTCAGATTGATGATTCCTCTCAATATAACACAGGCATGAT
Organism: Sipunculus nudus; assembly: GCA_026874595.1. Taxonomy (NCBI): domain Eukaryota; kingdom Metazoa; phylum Annelida; class Sipuncula; order Golfingiida; family Sipunculidae; genus Sipunculus; species Sipunculus nudus. The sequence continues at coordinate 95,181,308 of CM049308.1, forward strand.
TTGTAAAGACAGATGATTCTTAACAATACTCACAATTCTTGGTAACCTGTTACTTGTGTCATCTTCAAAGTCATCTTCATACTGGAAAAAAATCAAAATAACCAGTGTTTTTAAATAACATAAATACTTTTCATAAATAGGTGTGGAAATAGTATCTGTCAAGAGCTGGGACATTCTGAAAACCTTATGATCACCTCTGGTGGAATCAACTGCTTCCTGGTGCCTCTCTCTGGGAGACAGAATTGACAACCAATTTTGCACTATTGTTCTCCTGTCCATAAGGACCAAGTGACAAACCTGAGATTCATTTCAACTGGTTGAAATGTCACAACAGCATTAACTGTGAAGTTCATCTTTGGGCGGCTGACCTGTCATGGCACTTTTTATTTTTATAATAATACAACAGTTCTTTTCCATCACAATTTTATTTATGGTCAATAATAAAAATTGTAGGACCTAAGAACCATGTCAGCTCACAAGTCATCAATACCAAAACCAAAAGCTGCCAGTTCAATTCAGTGATGAGTGCTCACCTGGTCAGTGGAGTAACACCTATAGCATGCTACAATATGTGAACACACATCCCTCTCACGACTAAGTCATGACTTCAGGGTTGTCAAGTTTGTTAGTTCTGAGACAGATAACCTGTATAAATTAACTGAAAGTTTACATGGGGTAAACAACTTGAAGCGCGCTTTGGTTGTAGCTCAACAAAAACAGACACTGCTTGGTTGTTACCATAGTAACCATACTGTTATTCCCATGGCAACCACATTGTCATTTGCATAGCTATCATGTCACTACCATCATGACCATATTTTCTGAAACTATTCTTCTTTGAATCATGGGACACAATCACACTTGTATCTTATCAAAGTAAAAACTTCCTGGGAGAAGTTACCGGGTAAATTAAATACCTTAATGCATCTGTCAAAAGATATTTCCGTAGCTTGGATACAAATCCCCTATTGTTTGTATCTGTCCACACATGAACATTTCAGTTTGGTAGCTAGTGGTTTATTTGATGTATGAAAGGATTTAACAGGACTTGAAGTGAGAGATGAGGCAATATTACATGTGAATGTAACATGAATGCCGTAATCTTTAGCATGTCTGTAATATCTGACAGTAGGAGTATGAGACATAAATATAACAAGATATAACAATGATTCTCACATGGGAATCTTGAAATATTAAAGGGAAGGCCATAAAGAGAACAATGATCACTGTACCTCGTAATAAAAGTGAAGGCCATAAAGAGAATAATGATCACTGTACCTCATAATCTCTCCACTGACTGCGAGGAGTTGTTTCATATTCCTTGGTGGTTGTTTCCCACAAATCCAAGTAATACTCATGCTTTTTGAATTCATTTTCCTAAAATAAAGGCCACATCTACATCAGTGTTGAAATATGATAAATGTTCAAATATTATTTAAGTACTGTTACTTTACAAATCAGTTTTAAAATTTGATTCTCAAAAAATTATTCACATGTCAATGAATTATGCAATGAAACAAATAAAATAGCAGTATTAATCATTTTTCATTAAATCTTAAACAATCTGAGCTTTACACAAAGTGTTTCCAACAGATTTTTTTTTTATATTCATCACAGTAGAAAACTAGAAAATGTCCAGAGGACTGTATCCCCTGCCAAACAGGAATGTGAGAAACACACCATCAGACACACACACACACCCTCACAGTCACAGAACTGACCAAAAACACTTTGTGAAGGCTTAATTAGAGAACATAGAAAGCTACTTATAGGATGCACCTGCTATTATAATTAGATGTAGATCCCAGTATAACTTTTTGAGAAATAGTGTCACATATTTAACTTTAGATTCAGATCTAATTTTGGGTATACAATTGAATCTTGATTAAATAAAGTTATATCCCTGATAAAAAGTCTCTCGTTTCAACAATTATCATGTAAAGGAGAAAATATCTTTCCTGATTTTTTCAAAGTGCATTATGTTTCAGCCCATAACTTTTGACAAGGCCTACAGGTCTAATGTGAACCTGTGCGATGGTATATACATCAGGTATAATTCTTCCATGCTGGACCATTACTCAAGCACTTAACATTTTGAACCCAAGTGCATGCACCAAATACACATATGTCACTGCTGAAATAAGTCATGGATGCACACAGCACAAAAATGATTGTAAATGGCACATGAAGGTCTTGTGTATGAGAAAGCCATCAAAGATGTATGGACATGAAAAATGTCAGGCAGATACTTCAAACCACTGTTAGGCTATGTGCACAGTTGCATGAACCAAATAGAAAACCTGTAGTTGACAAGCGACAATATGTCTCCGCTGAAGTCAGATTGGTACGGGTGGTGACAGATGGATTGAGTGGTATGTCACACCACTGCTAAAAATAGTCAATTAAAACTCTGAGAAAAGGGCATTTATTTATTTAACAAAACACCTGCCACCACCTGTCTGGTTTATGTGACACTTTTCCAAGATGGATAAACATGCCAAATTTCAGACCAATACCTTGACCAATCCTGAGATATGAGCAATTTTCACCAAAACACAGTTACAGATGGATGCCACAGGTAAACAATTGTTGATGGCACCACCAGACTTGGGTACAAAATGGAGGACTCCAAGATCTATTGATATGCTATATTTCAGGCTGATACTGATAATCACTTCTGAGAAAAGGGCATTTATTTATTCTACAAAAACCGGAAGGTAGGTGGTGTCACCTGTCTGGTTCATGTGACAATTTTCCAAGATGGATGAACATGCCAAATTTCAGACAAATACCTTAACCCACTCCTGAGATATGATCAAATTTCAGCCAAAGCACATAAACAGATGGATGCCATGAGAAAAAATTGCAGAATGGCGCCACCAGTCTTTGGTACAAAATGGAGGAGTCCGGTAAGATCAATGAATATGCACAATTTTATGCCAATACTGCAAAATTTTTCCTGAGAAATGGACATTTATTTATTCTACAAACACAGAAAGGTAAGTGGTGCCACCTGTCTGGTTTATGAGAAAACTTTCCAAGATAGATGAACATTCCAATTTTCAGAAAAATATCTTGAGCCCAGCAAGAGCCCTGAAATTGTGAAGGGCTACAGGCATTCATAAGGTGTCTACAAGCAGCCCTGGGGGGCATGGCACCCATAATGTGATCACATGCAGCCTTGAGGCTGACCTTATGACCCCTGGCAAACTCAGTGTGCACTCACTGAACTCTTGACCTGTACCTGGCTGCACTGAGTGAACTCTTGACCTATATATGGCTGCACTGAGTGAACTCTTGACCTGTTGCATAATCTGATACAGTTGGCAGTCTGCCAAAGCTATAAATAGATACAGACACAGTCTTGGCCTGTTGGTAAATCTGTTTACATATACTGAAAGACTTGGGCTAAATGCCTTTTTTTTCAAACTGATATAAGATTTTTTTATCAAAATGATTGATATAATATAAAATGAAGTCCTTTCACTGTTAAAGGTTCAATAATTCTGCCAAAAATCATTCAAGTAAACTTGAACAATGGTCACCTAAGAAGCATTTTTGTGCAATGTTACAGAAGTTATAATTGGAACATCATTTTTGTTTAAGAAGACTACTGCACTCCTAAATTTGATAAAGACTTACTAATGGCTTAAAGAGTAACTTCAGCTTTCTATGACTCTACCAATAATCAATGAACCCAATCTATTCTTATAAAATGGAAAGAACTAATATTAAATTCTTGTGAAACTATAACCATTCAGCTTCAGTTTCATCATGAAACATTTTAAGCTGAAAGAGGCAAAATTTACAAGTTTTTTTGCCATAAAATAAACAGGTCAATGAAGGCAGCACCACAAAACCTTGATTTCATGTTGCTACATTTGCACAAAACTTAGTGATGCTAGCTCCTGTCGTTTCTGAGATTCTTATGTTAGTTTGGCCAAATGACTAATTTCAAATTCCGGTAACTCAGCCAAAATTAACCCAACTGAAACCAATGGAACAAACTTTGGAGGGCGTATCCCTGGGATCATTTTTTGGTGAAATATTGAACAATTTGGCACAATGATTTCGGAGAAGATTTTCAATGTTTTTCAAGCTTTTTCTCTGTAAAATGTAAAATGATGCAGGTGGTGACAAAAAAGGCTGTATCCCAGAACATTTGATATGTGACTGATTTTTGTGTAAATTTTGGGGATGCTAACATTTGCTGTTCCTCAGAAATTATGGGTTAATGTACTGAAAACTGATGACCCCTGCACAATAACGGTTGATGCAGGTGGAACCACCAGATATTACTCATATGACCAACATTGGCATAATATTTGGTGATTAAAGCTCCAGCCATTTCTGAGATGGTAATTTTAGAATGATTTTTTGGACAGATGACTAAGTTCAACTTCCTGTTACTCAGCCAAAAATCACCGAAATTGAACCATTAGAACAAACTTTAGAGATATAGATCCAGCTATCATTTATGTGAAATTAAGGACAATTTGGCTGAACAGTTTCCGAAAAGAAGATTTTTAAAGTTTTTTTTAGCTTTTCTTTATTAAATACAAGAAAATGCAGTTATCTAAAATATATGCAAAATCTGAGAGTTTTTTAAGATGACTAATTTTTTGCATAAATTTGGTGATGCTAGCTCTTGCCTTTTTTGAGAAAGTATGTGGTAATACAGATGACAGATGAAGGACGACGCCACACCATTATGAGCTTGCAGGTTCTCTAAAAATTATGTAATACTGACCTTATTTCTGGCATATCAATAAGAACTATATAGGGAAATATTTAAGATTTACATGAAGAAAAACAAACGAGTGGTTTTGATATTAGGCAGTTTTTAATAGGTTTTAAATAGAAAATCGGAGTTTTCCTTTTTTTCTCGAAGGAACAAAGTCGCAGTGACTCAGTTTTCATTTTGTTAGGAGATTTTTGGGCCTTCAGTATGCCAAATATTGGATTCGTAGTTCTAACAGTTTCAATACATGCCAGTTGAATGTACAAACAGATTGACAAACCACAGACAATGGACCATAACTAATTGACCTTAAACAACTTAAATAGTAGTGCCATACATTAGTTACAGCACAGTCCACACAGCCATACATTAGTTACAGCACAGTCCACACAGCCATACATTAGTTACAGCACAGTCCACACAGCCATACATTAGTTACAGCACAGTCCACACAGCCATACATTACTTACAGTAGATTATACACAGCAATTAATTTTTAACAGCACAGTCCACACAGCCATTAAATAAATACAGCACAGTCTACCCAGCTATACAATATTTACAGGACAGTCCACACATTTTTTACAGCACAATCCACAAAGCCAAACATTATTTGCAGCACAGTCTACACAGCCATACATTATTTGCAGCATAGTCCACACAGTCATATATTATTTACTGCACATTCCACACAGTCATACATTATTTACTGCACATTCCACACAGCCATTAATTATTTACAGCATAGTCCGCACGGCCATACATCATTAACAGCACATTCCACACAGCCATACATTATTTACTGCACTTTCCACACAGATAATTATTTACAGCATAGTCAACACAGCCATACATTATTTGCAGCATAGTCCACAAAGTCATATATTATTTACTGCACATTCCACACAGTCATACATTATTTACAGCACAGTCCACACAGCCATACATTATTTACAGCACATACTACACAGCCATTAATTTTTAACAGCACAGTCCACACAGCCATTAAATAAATACAGTAGAGTCTACCAAGCTATACAATATTTACAGGACAGTCCACACAGCCAAACATTATTTGCAGCACAGTCTACACAGCCATATATTATTTAAAGCACAGTAACACAGCCATGAAATAAATACAGCATAGTCCACACAGCCATAAATTATTTACAGCACAGTCCAGACAGCCATAAATTTAGTACAGCACATTCCACACAGTCATTCATTATTTACAGCACAGTAACACCGCCAATAAATATTCACAGCATAGTCCACACAGCCATTAATTAAATACAGCACATTCCACACAGCCATACATTATAAACAGCACTTTCCACACAGCTATTAATTATTTACAGCATAGTCCACACAGCCATTAATTAAATATAGCACATTCCACTAAGCCACAAATCATTAACAGCATAATACAGCACAATCCAAAAAGCCAAACATTATTTGCAGCACGGTCCACACAGCCATACATTATTTGCAGCACAGTCTACACAGCCATACATTATTTACAGCACAGTAACACAGACATACATTATTTACAGCACAGTCCATACATTATATACAGCTCTGTCCACACAGCCATACATTATTTGAAGCACAGTCTACACAGCCATACATTATTTACAGCACAGTAACACAGCCATACATTATTTACAGCACAGTCCACACATTTTATACAGCACTGTCCATACAGCCATACATTATTTACAGCACAGTCCAAAAAGCCAAACATTATTTGCAGCACAGTCTACACAGCCATACATTATTTGCAGCACAGTCTACACAGCCATACATTATTTACAGCACAGTAACACAGCCATACATTATTTACAGCACAGTCCACACATTATATACAGCACTGTTCACACAACTTTTTATATTAAACCTTTCCCGCTAGTTGGTCACAAACTTACCCATTTGTCCACATCATACAGAGGTTGAACTTTCTGTAAACTTTTGGCGATTTTGACATTCTCATCAGCAATCCTTTCCTTCTCTCGCTCCCTGCGGCTTTTGTTTAAGCTGAAATGATACATTAAAATACTCACTTAGTTTTCCAGAAAAAAAACCTGTAGACCAATTGTCACAGGTAACAATGGCATGACAGTCCTGTAGACAGACTGTCACAGTTAACAGCAGCAGGACAGTGCCTGTAGACATACTTTCCCAGTTAACAGCAGCATGACAGTGCCTGTAAATAGACTGTCAAAGTGAACAACAGTATGACAGTGCCTGTAGACAGACTTTCCCAGTTAACAGCAGCATGACAGTCCTGTAGACAGACTGTCACAGTGAACAGCAGTTTGACAGTGCCTGTAGACAGACTTACCCAGTTAAAAGCAGCATGACAGTCCTGTTGACAGACTGTCACAGTGAACAGCAGCATGACAGTGCCTGTAGACAGACTTTCCCAGTTAACAGCAGCATGACAGTCCTGTAGACAGACTGTCACAGTGAACAGCAGTATGACAGTGCCTGTAGACAGACTTTCCCAGTTAACAGCAGCATGACAGTCCTGTAGACAGACTGTCACAGTGAACAGCAGTATGAAAGTGCCTGTAGACAGACTTTCCCAGTTAAAAGCAGCATAACAGTCCTGTAGACAGACTATCACTGTTAACAGCAGCATGACAGTGCCTGTAGACAGACTTTCCCAGTTAAAAGCAGCATGACAGTCCTGTGGACAGACTTTCCCAGTAAAAAGCAGCATGACAGTGTCTGTAGACTGACTGTCACAGTGAACAGCAGTATGACAGTGCCTGTAGACAGACTTTCCCAGTTAAAAGCAGTATGACAGTGCCTGTAGACAGACTTTCCCAGTTAAAAGCAGCATGACAGTGTCTGTAGACTGACTGTCACAGTGAACAGCAGCATGACAGTGTCTGTAGACAGACTGTCACAGTTAACAGCAGTATGACAGTGCCTGTAGACAGACTTTCCCAGTGACATTCTCATCAGCAATCCTTTCCTTCTCTCGCTCCCTGCGACTTTTGTTTAAGCTGAAATGATACATTAAAATACTCACTTAGTTTTCCAGAAAAAAAAACCTGTAGACCAATTGTCACAGGTTACAATGGCAATGCAGTGCCTGTAAATAGACTGTCAAAGTGAACAGCAGTATGACAGTGCCTGTAGACAGACTTTCCCAGTTAACAGCAGCATGACAGTGTCTGTAGACTGACTGTCACAGTGAACAGCAGTATGACAGTGCCTGTAGACAGACTTTCCCAGTTAACAGCAGCATGACATTAGACTGGGCATCTTGTAGACATATACTACTAAACACTTGGCAACCTGTGAACAGGCAAAACGTGACATCAGCTGCCTGTAGACAGGCAAAACAAACACTTTACAGCCTGTAGACAAACAATATACTATACACTGGGCAGCCTGCAGATAAGCAAAACCAAACACTGGCAGCCTGAAGAGGCACAACCAAACACTGGGCAACCTGTCTACAGGCAGTACTTTACACTGGCAGCCTGTAGACAGGCCAAACCAAACACTGGGCAGGGGGTAGACAGACAAATATCAAATCCTTGGCAACCTGTACACAGGCAATACAAAACACTGGTATTCAGTAGACAGGCCATACCAAACACTGTGCAGACTGTAGACAGAAAACACCAATCAATGGGCAGACTGTAGACAGGCAATACCAATCACTCGTTGGGTTATATACAGACAATATCTAACACTAGGCAGCATGTAGACAGGCAGTACCAAACACTGGGCATCTTGTAGACATGCACTACTAATCACTGGGCAGCCTGTAAACAAGTAAAACATAACATCGGCAGCCTGTAGACAGGCCAAACAAAACACTTGACAGCCTGTAGACAGACAATACTTAACACTGGGCAACCTCTAAACAGGCCACCTGTAGACAGGCCAAACAAAACACTTTACAGGCTTTAGACAGGCAATACTAAACACTATGCAGCCTGTAGACAGGCAATTCTAAACACTTGCAGCCTGTAGACAGGCAAAACCAAACACTGACAACCTGTAGACAGACAATACTATACACTGGGTAGCTTGTTGACAGGCAATTCTAAACACTGACAGCAGGTAGACTAGCAAAACCAAACAACAGCAGCCTGTACACAGGAAATACTAAACACTGGCAGCCTGTAGACAGGAAATACTTAACACTGACAGCCTGTAGACTGGCAAAACCAAACACTGACAGCAGCAGATAGACAATACCAAACACTGACAGCAGTAGATAGACAATACCAAACAGTGGGCAGACTGTAGACAGAAAACACCAAACAATTGGCATCCTGTCGACAGGCAATACTAAACGCTGGGTAGGTTACAGACAGACAATACCAAACACTGGGCAGCCTGTAGACAGACAATATCAAACACTTGGCAGCCTGTAGACAGGAAATGTGTTATTCTAGGCAGCCTGCTGGGACTATCTTTATTATGTGCAGCAGTTTCATGCCTATTAGAGATCCACAAAGTATGGCGAGTAGTTTCCTTGAGTGCCATTCGTCTTATCATTAACTTTCCCTAGCAGCACTGGGTACACAAACAAAGAGATCGAAATATGGTGACTCCAGGCTTGTTCAATAACAGATCCAGGCCTAAGAACGGTCTATCCTTAAATAGACTCAGCTCATTAAATGAGGCTACCAAGCCTATAGATTTCATTCTTTCATATCCTTGTATATATGGAGAGGTTCAATTCAGTAGCTTAATTCTGTAGCTTAGCTTTCTGAATCTTATCAGAAGCAAATGTGAGCTAAGCTAAGGAAAAATCCCCAGCTAAAAATATCCTAAGGTAAACAACAATAAGCCATAAGGGATATAACATCCTTAAACTGGGCTGACAAATATATATAAAATTACTAAAATACTAAGTGAGTCATGAAAGTCTAATCACATAATGTTCACACAAGCTGTCAACTCACTGACTTCACAGTCGTTGATGTGCTGGACAAAGCTGACAGCTACAACTCAAACATTTATGTAATTTCCTGAGCTGAGAGTTTTTACTGATGTCATGGGATCTCCAGGGAGAGGTCCAACATTCACAGACATAGGATCAGATATCACTGCATATCAAAAGATCTCGTACTCTGGAAAACATAACTACCACAGTTAAGACACTGATACCAGATCAACATATTATGGAGGACACTTCTATTTTGAAACAATGAACGTAAAGAATTTCAAATAAATGCACTGTTTACATGAATATTTGAATTGACAAGGATCAGTTCTATTTGTATAAAATTTGGTCAATAGCTTCTCAAAGTGGCCACTCCATTTAGAGCTTATAGATGGTGGGTACAGTATGGATGTGTGGCTGTAGAGCTTACAGACTGTAAACAGTGTGTGGATGTGTTGCTGTAGAGCTTACAGATAGTGTACAGTTAGTGGATGTCTGGCTGAAGAGCTTACTGACACTGTGCAGTGTGTGGATGTGTGGCTGTAAAGCTTACACACTGTGTGCAGTGTGTGGATGTGGCTGTAGAGCTTCACAGTGTGTGGATGTGTGGCTGTTGAGCTTACACACTGTGTACAGTGTGTGGATGTGTGGCTGTTGATCTTACACACTGGGTGCAGTGTGTGGATGTGTGGCTGTAAAGCTTACACACTGTGTGCAGTGTGTGGATGTGGCTGTAGAGCTTACACACTGTGAACAGTGTGTGGATGTGGGGCTGTAGAGCTTACACACTGTGTACAGTGTGTGGATGTGTGGCTGTAGAGCTTACACACTGTGAACAGTATGTGGAAATGGGGCTGTAGAGCTTACACACTGTGAACAGTGTGTGGATATGGGGCTGTAGAGCTTACACACTGTGTACAGTGTGTGGATGTGTGGCTGTTGAGCTTACAAACTGTGAACAGTGTGTGGATGTGTGGCTGTAGAGCTTGTACACTGTGGATGTATGGCTGTAGAACTTACACACTGTATGTACAGTGTGTTGATGTGTGGCTGAATAGCATGCAGACAGGAGAAGTTTTATGCATTTGCAAATTTTTAAAGTATATTTCACTGCAGCTTGATATCAGCCTTGTCTTTAAGCCATCTCATTATGTACCTGTAATCTAAGTCCCTGCCTGACAGAGGTATAGTACTCTGTTCAAATGGTTAATTGAACCAATACTTCCACTGCTTTCCTTCATTAATCCAGCATTAACCACTGCCAACCTCTCCAAAAAGGATTTAAACCAACTGCACAAGCATACCACTGGAAACACACCAGCTCTCGGTGGTATTTACTCACAATATCTGCTTAGTAAATGCCCCCCACTGGAATAGTTTGTGTTTTCATATGGAATACCCAAGGGCACAATTAAATTGCAGGCCACTTTACAAGTCAAACCTACAGAGACTGGACAAACTGGTCGACCAGTTTCTGTATACCAATGCACAGATGGCTAATGAATCACTTTCAATGGACCTTTCTTGTCAGCATTTTTTAAAATTTCTTCTGTATTTTAAGGAACTTCCTAACAATATGTCAGTTATTCCTTATGTAACTATGTGTTTATCAGCCTTCCACACACACAAACAGTAACCAGCTTAATGGTGTCTGGCTGCAGTGAAATGCACCCATCATTTAGTATACCTGACCATCTAATACACCATACAGGTTTATAATTTAAATCACCTGTGTGCCAAGGGTAGTTTCACATGCCACATAACTTAGTGGCAGATCTGTATTTACATACAGCTGTTGGAAAAGAGATTCCTGTTGGTTTCTTTTGCATGAAGTAAATAATGTCTAAGTTGTCTCACAGACATAACTGAGTACAATTAAGTTTCACTTGCTAACCTGACTAAACCTTACAAGCATGCATGTATGTCTTACCCTGTCTTCGTAATGTATGACAGTCAGACTCCTCTGAGGTATTCATTCTGGTTGTAATGTCATTGTCTGTATTGTATGTGTATATGTATTTGTTACCTGTGTGTGTGATATTGATTCTGGTTATAATGTCATTGTCTGTATTGTATGTATTTATGTATTTGTTACCTGTGTGTGTGATATTCATTCTGACTGTAATGTCATTGTCTGTACTGTATGTGTATATGTATTTGTTACCTGTGTGTGTGATATTCATTCTGGTTGTAATGTCATTGTCTGTATTGTATGTGTTTATGTATTTGTTACCTGTGTGTGTGGTATTCATTCTGGTTGTAATGTCATTGTCTGTAATGTATATGTTTATGTATTTGTTACCTGTGTGTCATATTCATTCTGGTTGTAATGTCATTGTCTGTATTGTATGTGTTTATGTATTTGATACCTGTGTGTCATATTCATTCTGGTTGTAATGTCATTGTCTGTATTTTATGTGTTTATGTATTTGTTACCTGTGTGTGTGATATTCATTCTGGTTGTAATGTCATTGTCTGTATTGTATGTGTTTATGTTTTGTTACCAGTGCGTGTGATATTCATTCTGATTGTAATGTCATTGTCTGTATTGTATGTCTTTATATATTTGTTACCTGTGTGTGTGATATTCATTCTGGTTGTTATATCATTGTCTGTATTGTATGTGTTTATGTATTTGTTACCTGTGTGTGTGATATTCATTCTGGTTGTTATATCATTGTCTGTATTGTATATGTTTATGTATTTGTTACCTGTGTGTGTGATATTCATTCTGGTTGTAATGACATTGTCTGTATTGCATGTGTTTATGTATTTGTTACCTGTGTGTGTGATATTCATTCTGACTGTAATGTCATTGTCTGTATTGTATGTGTTTATGTATTTGTTACCTGTGTGTGTGATATTCATTCTGGTTGTAATGTCATTGTCTGTATTGTATGTGTATATGTATTTGTTACCTGTGTGTGTGATATTCATTCTGGTTGAAATGTCATTGTCTGTATTTTATGTGTTTATGTATTTGTTACCTGTGTGTGTGATATTCATTCTGGTTTTTATATCAATGTCTGTATTGTATGTGATTATGTATTTGTTACCTGTGCGTGTGATATTCATTCCAGTTGTCAACGCGGCCCTTTTTTCTCATTTTGATGTCATCTTCTGTAACAGTAGACGGTTGTTGTGTTCAATCTCTGCCTGCTGTATTGTATGTGTTTATGTATTTGTTACCTGTGTGTGTAATATTCATTCTGGTTGTAATGTCATTGTCTGTATTGTATGTGTTTATGTTTTGTTACCTGAGCGTGTGATATTCATTCTGGTTGAAATGTCATTGTCTGTATTGTATGTGTTTATGTATTTGTTACCTGTGTGTGTGATATTCATTCTGGTTGTAATGTCATTGTCTGTATTGTATGTGTATATGTATTTGTTACCTGTGTGTGTGATATTCATTCTGGTTGAAATGTCATTGTCTGTATTTTATGTGTTTATGTATTTGTTACCTGTGTGTGTGATATTCATTCTGGTTTTTATATCAATGTCTGTATTGTATGTGATTATGTATTTGTTACCTGTGCGTGTGATATTCATTCCAGTTGTCAACGCGGCCCTTTTTTCTCATTATGGATGTCATCTTCTGTAACAGTAGACGGTTGTTGTGTTCAATCTCTGCCTGCTTGGATTCCTCTTGCTACAACAATAATAAAGTTTGATTTATCCTATGACATTTAAAGCCTCATAAGTAAAGATGGGACAGAGAGAAAAACTAGAGAGACTGGCCCTCCAGAGAGAAAAACTACAGAGACTGGCCCTCCAGAGAGAAAACTACAGAGACTGGCCCTCCAGAGAGAAAAACTACAGAGACTGGCCCTCCAGAGAGAAAAACTACAGAGACTGGCCCTCCAGTGTTACTTTCTCTACGGTAAACTTATTACTGAGTTGTTTCAGTTCCCCTGAAGGAGAACCCCACAGGACAACATGAATCACAAGTAAAGAGTGCACAAGAAAACCAGGGTCAAATACTCCTAATTACAGACCCTAATTAGGAAAGGTTGCCACAAACCAAGAGGATCACATTACTAATCAGTAAAAGACACCCACAAGTCAAGGGGATCACATTACTAATTAGTAAAAGACACAACAAGCCAAGGGGATCACATTATTGAGTGTACAAGTTTGTCATCCTTTTCTTCTGTGTGATAAAATTTATTTTATTTACTGAATGTTTTACTGAAACAAAAGTAGATTTATTTATCAATACATGAAATAATAAACTATGACACATTAATACCTTTAATTGTAATCATGACCATTATACATTCAGGTGAATTAAGATTGAAGATGATGGCTTGTCATGGATCACACACTAAATGTAGTGTTTTAGATCTGTTCACCTTCAGTCAGGCCAAGCTCCAGCACTGGGTGTTTATCCATCATTCTTCTGACCAGCTGTCAGCTGAACACAAATAAAGTCTGCCCTGTCCCAGCATCAGTTATAAAGCATGTAAGGTAGTTATCTAAAGAGCACTGGGGACAAAGTTTTTGTTCAGATAAATGATCATTCAGCTAAATGGTTTTGCAAGAAAATGCAATTTGTTTGTTCTGGTTCATTAAATTAGTTGTTTCTAGGTCCAACTGCTATGATTTATATCTGTCTGACTATGAGTGTGCTATAAGAAATATTCTTCACATATCTTGCAGAATACAGTTTACAGTCACCTTATTTCAGATGTCAAAGGAGACATTACAATGACCCCCTTTACATGAAGAAAGACGTTTCTTGATCCAACAGTTAAGATTTGTGTCCAGTGTGACTCTCTGGGTGCTCAGATTTAGGTTTTTAGTTCATAGCTTACAGAATATAGGTCATCATGACCTAATCTCAGGTGCTGAAGGAGTTTTGCCCAGGACCTCCTTGAATTATAAGTTAGAAGGTTCTAGATTGCACCCTATTGATTGGTGCTCAACTTTTACAGTACTAAAATTGTGTTTTTTTTCCTAAAGCAAACAGAATATGGGTCTCAGTGACTAATATTGTTTCCATGGACATTTATCCAGGACCTCCCTGAATGTCACCTTAGAAGATTCTAGGCCAAATGGATAAAATTTGAGGCCTATCTGACTCTTGCTGCTGAAAATCATATTTCTGGCCGTTAGCTTGCAGAATATAGGTTAGACCTTATTTCAGTATTCCAAGGAGATAAGCCTAGGACAACCATGGATATACAGTTAAAAGTTTCTAGGTCTAACAGTTACGGTAAGAGCTTCATCTGAAGGTCACACAAAAAGAAAAACAAGGGACCTATGGGTCACTGTGCTCAGCTGAAGTTGACCTTGACGGTAAAAATCTAAAATAATATCAAATGGAGATAAAGTGCAAGAGGAAGAGGTAATATAGGCAATGGTTGGTTTATATGATTGGTTTGTATTGATGAGCAAGAAACTGTTGCAAATAATATTTTGTGACCTGATCATGTGTTTCCTTATGTTGAAACTGAAGCATGTGAGCAGTTTGTGAACAAATGATCTGTACTATTACCATGATCATTAGTTTGCTTTTTGATTTACTGTTGACATTTTAGTAGTTTACACATTTGTTCAATTGAAATTATTTTTTTTAATATATATCATTAAATATATATGTATTTTTTATTTTTATGAAATGTATACAGTTGAAATATAACTAATTAACAACATAAAACAGGGCAAACAAAGCTTGATCTCCAATTCTGCTGATGCAGGAAAATAATGAACACATGTTTGTATTAGATCCTCATTTTTTATAACATCAATTTTTTTTTCATTATAAGTTTATATTTCTATACATTTCCAATATAACATATATATCTGAACATAAATGTTGATTCATAATTCTAAATTGCATCATAATAAATCTCAATCTTGTAAGATAACACCACATCATGCATACAAATGTTTATTTTTTTACCACAAAAATGTATCTTTTAAATCTGTAAAACAATAAATATCTAAAAATAATACTTGATTTAGACTTCACAATTTTAAATTGTGTCTTTATTTATCCATAATGTGATTCATGTTTTATAAATTTAAGCATACTGATGGGTTTAATCATATTTGTTAAAATCATTTAAAAGAAAATTAATTTCTTTAAAAATGCTACATTAAAACAAAATGGCATCTTCTGGATTACACCTTGAATTACTTTTTCAAGGTAAGTTTTGTATATTGGAGTGGAAACAGCATTACAATTAAGGAGATACAGTGAAAAAAAAAAAACAATTACTGCATAACACTTGTTGGGTTGAGTTTGCAGGGGTGGGGGTGGGGGGGGGGGGATGGGGGTGGGGGGGATTGGGGTGGTGATATGAGAATAACTGTACACCTGCAGGGGATCTCCGCAGTGACTGTAACAAATCAGAAACCCTGGCATAGCTGACTTCCAGTGACCTGGAGTGGGACCCTGCATCTGTAATCTGTAATCAAAGCAAATGACTACAATAGAGCCTCAAGAAAAAAAACCAATAACCAGCCTAATTTTCAAGCCTTTATATTCCAGATTTAAACAAATTAAATTCTTATGATTACATGCTGTGAAAATTAAATCAATGGTACTTACAGGAAAAAACGTGCCATGGTCAAAGTTCGGCAAAATTTAAGGTACTTATTTTATTTTTATGCTGATAACTTAAAAATTTACAAAATTCTATCTAGTTTTGGGTAAACAATTGAATCTTAAGTAAACATTGTTAGATACTTGGGAAAATACTCTAGTTTCAAAATTTTTCATGTAAAGTGAGTAAATATTTTTCCTGATTTTTTTACAAAGTCCATTATGTTCGGGCCCATAACTTATAGAAACTAGAATACGGGTAGTCGACAAGCGACTACGTGTATCCGCCTAAATCAGAGTGGAACGGGTGAAGTGAGGCATGGATTAAGTGGCAAGGGGAAATAGAGTGAAGTGTTGCATATTAGCATGGATGTCTGCAGCCAAATTGTGTATGAAGGTTCCCCCCCTACCACAAAATCCAGAAAGCCGTCCCAGTTGTATACATATGCAAATATGAGCTTGGATGTCTGCTGCATAAACTAGAATGCAGGTGGCTCCACCTGTTATAAAATCAAGAGAGCTGTCGGGGATGTATAAACCTGCAAAATTTTAGCCAGATATGTCAAACCACTGCCGAGATATGAGTGATTTTATCCCATGGCAGACAAACAGACAGGAGCTGTGCAAAAATGGCTGTAGGTGGCGCCACTAGTTTTGCGTATGTTATAAAGCTCTCCAAGGGCTACATTTGTGCATAAAAATTTTCCTGATCGGTCAAACGTTTCCCGAGATATTAGCTTGGATGTCTGCAGCGTAAACGTGAATGAAGGTGGCGCCACCTGTCATAAAATCAGAAAAGCTATCCAGGATGTATACGCATGCCGAATTTCAGGTGAATTAGTCAAGTCACTGCAGAGATATGAGTGATTTTAACCCAAGGCAGACAAACAGATGGACACTGTGCAAACATGGTTGCAGGTGGCACCACCATTTTTGTTTATGTTATAAAGCTCTCCAAGGGCTACATATGTGCAAAAAAATTTTCCTGATCGGTCAAACGGTTCCCGAGATATGAGCTTGGATGTCTGCAGCTTAAACGTGAATGTAGGTGGCGCCACCTGTCATAAAATCAGAAAAGCTATCCAGGATGTATACGCATGCCAAATTTCAGGTGAATTAGTCAAGTCACTGCAGAGATATGAGTGATTTTAACCCAAGGCAGACAACAGATGGACACTGTGCAAACATGGTTGCAGGTGGCGCCACCATTTTTGTGTATGTTATAAAGCTCTCCAAGGGCTACATTTGTGCAAAAATTTTTCCTGATCCGTCAAACGGTTCCTGAGATATGTGGGTTTATGTGTGGAAACAGACGCACAAACGGACGCAGAGCGCAGAGGAAAGGTCAGAGGTCAAAACAAAATCAGGGCACAGCAGTTCACATGTGACCCGAACATAATCCCTGGTTTTGTAAAATTCCACCCAGCGGTTACGGAGGAGTTCTCCGGAAACCTACACGGCGGCGGCGTGCAGCTGAAAACATAGTATCCGCAAAACTCTGTTTTGGCGGATACAATTTTACTTAACAGACTTAATAACTGGCATGTACATAGAAACTATATAGAGGAATATTTATGGTAAATATGAGGAAAAACAGATGAGTGGTTTTGATATTAGGCAGTCCTGAAACGTGAAAATAGGTTTTTAATAAAAAATTGAGGTTTTCCTTAATTTCTCAAAGGAACTAAGTTGCAAAGACCCAGTTTTTGGCTTAGTAGGAGATCTTAGGTACATCTAACATTATGCCAATTTTGGATTCCTAGGTCTTACGGTTTCAAAACATGCCACATCTACGGACAGATTGACAGACAGACGACGGACAATAGACCACAACTATAGCTCAGATGACTTATAGTCAGCTGAGCTAAAAATGGTAATTATTAGAAAAAATACAGGTGGCACCACCAGTCTTCATTAACCGATGAAACACTCCATGATAAACATGCATGGCAAGAATCTTGGCAACCAATGTGTTACTTCATGAGCTTTTGTATCAAACTTTTAATTATTCCGGGCTGCACAAACAGGCCCCTTAACTCAGAGAATAAAGGTTACAGTGACCTAATTTCAGGTCTCCAGAGATGTTACAATGACCTCCTGGGATGTTAAGAATCCAGGTTATAATTTGAGACCTGTTAAAGGACGGACAGACTAACAAACAGATGGGTGACAAAGAGTAAAAGATAAAGCTCAGATGACTTTCAATCAGCTGATGTAAAAAGTAGGAAAAATAGAAAACTTTCACTTTTTACAGATGAAAAGGATAATAATTTTTTTTTAATATGCATATTTAGGGACTGGATAACAGAATCAATTTTACAGCCATGCATGACTGAAAGAAACATGTGTTTTACAGCTTGACGAAATTCCACTATACATGTTTTGAAGCTTGATGACATTCCACTAGACATGTTTTACAGCTTGACTGTTTCAGTATTTCCCTTTAAGTTTATCAGGCTTATCCCAGTGATGAGCTCTGTCTTTATTACAACACCACAGAGTGCTTCCATCCACCTGAGTGGTTTCATATTCACTCTGGGATCATTAACCCTTTAATTACTTTCATTTTCAAGCAAACAGTAGGAACAAAATAATAAAGAACCATAAAGCTGAACTATGAAACCAACTCTATTTCAGACACCGCATAGAGCTGTTGCGTGACTATGCCACTTCTTACAGCTTTACCCTAATTCATCATGGTAACATATGCTGAACATGAACTGGTTGATCCCAGATGAATACACCTTGGCTATGAGTACATGTTTTGTGTCCTGTATGCAGAGATCACAGGTGATTACACAGGATAAATAGGTTAATTAAGTAGTTCATGCGCATGTTTATCTTGCCACTTTTCTGTTGATACTTTTTATGGTACTGTTTGTAATACCTAAAGTTGGTCAAATTGGTAAAACCACTGTTTGCAGCTACAGTTTTTTGTAGCTGGTTTGGTGAATCACATGTTTGATCTGTTACTGTGGATGTGAGAGTTTGTACATGTGAGAGCTGGTAAAATGGATGACAGTTATTTGTGTCTTGTAGTGTAGATGACACAAAAGTTTTTAGATAGTACTATGGATGATGCTATATGTAGCTGTACTGAAGATGACAGTAATTTTCAGCCGGTACTTTGAGCTGGTACAGTACTGTGAATGACACAGCTGTTTTTAGCCTGCACTGTGGATAACACAGCTGTTTTTAGCTTACACTTTGAATAACACAGCTGTATTAGCTTGTACTGTGGATAACACAGCTGTTTTGAATGACACAGCTGTATTAGCTTGTACTGTGGACAGCACAGCTGTTTTAGCCTGCATTTTGAATGACACAGCTGTATTAGCTGGTACTGTGGATAAATAGGCTGTTTTTTTTACTGCACTTTGAATAACACAGCTGTATTAGCTTGTACTGTGGGTAACAAAGCTGTATTAGCTTGTACTGTGAAAACACAGCTGTATTAGCTTGTACTGTGAATAACACAGCTGTATTAGCTTGTACTGTGAATAACACAGCTGTTTTTTAGCTTGCACTTTGAATGACACAGCTGTATTAGCTTGTACTGTGGATAACACAGCTGTTTATAGCTTGCACTTTGAAAGACACAGCTGTATTAGCTTGTACTGTGGATAGCACAGCTGTTTTAAGTTTTCATTTTGAATGACACAGCTGTATTAGCTTGTATTGTGGATAACACAGCTGTTTTTAGATTGCACTTTGAATGACACAGCTGTATTAGCTTTTACTGTGGATAACACAGCTGTATTAGCTTGTACTGTGCATAACACAACTATATTTAGCTTGCACTTTGAATGACAAATTATTAGCTTGTACTGTGGATAACACAGCTGTTTTTAGCTTGTACTTTGAATGACACAGAGGTATTAGCTTGTACTGTGGATAACACAGCTGAAATAGCTTGTACAGTGGATAGCACTGCTGTTTTTAGCTTGCATTTTGAATGACACAGCAATATTAGCTTGTACTGTGGATAACACAGCTGTTTTTGGATTGCACTTTGAATGACACAGCTGAAATAGCTTGTACTGTGGATAACACAGCTGTTTTTAGCTTGCACTTTGAATGACACAGCTGCAGCTGTATTAGCTTGTACTGTAGATAACACAGTTGTTTTTAGATTGCACTTTGAATGATACAGCTGTATTAGCTTGTACTGTGGATAACACAGCTGAAATAGCTTGTACTGTGGATAACATAGCTGTTTTTAGCTTGCATTTTGAATGACACAGCTGTATTAACTTGTACTGTGGATAACACAGCTGTTTTTAGCTTGTACTTTGAATGACACAGAGGTAAAAGCTTGTACTGTGGATAATACAGCTGTATTAGCTTGTACTGTGGATAACACAGCTGAAATAGCTTGTACTGTGGATAACATAGATGTTTTTAGCTTGCATTTTGAATGACACAGCTGTATTAGCTTGTACTGTGGATAACACAGCTGTTTTTAGCTTGCACTTTGAATGACAGAGCTGTATTAGCTTGTACTGTGGATAACACAGCTTTTTTAAGCTTGCACTTTGAATGACACAGCTGTATTAGCTTGTACTGTGGATAACACAGCTGAAATAGCTTGTACAGTGGATAGCACCGCTGTTTTTAGCTTGCATTTTGAATGACACAGCAGTATTAGCTTGTACTGTGGATAACACAGCTGTTTTTGGATTGCACTTTGAATGACACAGCTGAAATAGCTTGTACTGTGGATAACACAGCTGTTTTTAGCTTGCACTTTGAATGACACAGCTGTATTAGCTTGTACTGTGGATAACACAGCTGTTTTTAGCTTGTACTTTGAATGACACAGAGGTAAAAGCTTGTACTATGGATAATACAGCTGTATTAGCTTGTACTGTGGATAACACAGCTGTTTTTAGCTTGCACTTTGAATGACAGAGCTGTATTAGCTTGTACTGTGGATAACACAGCTGTTTTTAGCTTGCACTTTGAATGACAGAGCTGTATTAGCTTGTACTGTGGATAACACAGCTTTTTTAAGGTTGCACTTTGAATGACACAGCTGTATTAGCTTGTACTGTGGATAATACAGCTGTTTTTAGCTTGTACTTTGAATGACACAGAGGTATAAGCGTGTACTGTGGATAACACAGCTGTATTAGCTTGTACTTTGAATGACACAGTTGTTTTAGCTTGTACTGTGGATAACACAGCTGTATTAGCTTGTCCTGTGGGTAACACAGCTGTTTTTAGCTTGCACTTTGAATGACACAGCTGCATTAGCTTGTACTGTGGATAACACAGCCGTTTTAGCTTGCACTTTGAATGACACAGCTGTATTAGCTTGTACTGTGGATAACACAGCTGTTTTTAGCTTGCACTTTGAATGACACAGCTGTATTAGCTTGTACTGTGGATAACACAGCTGAAATAGCTTGTACAGTGGATAGCACGGCTGTTTTTAGCTTGCATTTTGAATGACACAGCAGTATTAGCTTGTACTGTGGATAACACAGCTGTTTTTGGATTGCACTTTGAATGACACAGCTGAAATAGCTTGTACTGTGGATAACACAGCTGTTTTTAGCTTGCACTTTGAATGACACAGCTGTATTAGCTTGTACTGTGGATAACACAGCTGTTTTTAGCTTGTACTGTGGATAGCACAGCTGTTTTTGGCTTGCATTTTGAATGACACAGCTGTATTAGCTTGTATTGTGGATAACACAGCTGTTTTTGGATTGCACTTTGAATGACACAGCTGTATTAGCTTGTACTGTGGATAACACAGCTGTCTTTAGCTTGCACTTTGAATGACACAGCTATATTAGCTTGTTCTGTGGATAACACAGCTGTTTTTTAGCTTGTACTTAGAATGATACAGCTGTACTAGCTTGTACTGTGGATAACACAGCTGTATTAGCTTGAAATGTTGATAACACAGCTGTTTTTAATTTGCACTTTCAATGACACAGCTGTATTAGCTTGTACTGTGGATAACACAGCTGTTCTAGTTAGTACTCTGGATAACCCAGCTGTTTGCAGCTTTGACTGTGGACCAAAGCTATTTATAGCTGATTGCAGCAGGTACTGCGGATGACAGCTGCTTGTAGCAGATACTGTAGTTGACACAGCTGACTGCAACTGATACTTTGAATAACACAGCTGTTTGTAGCTGGCACTTTTGATGGTACAGCTGGATTAAATTTACACAGCAATTCACCTGAACTTTTATTTAGTTCATGCTATATGCAAGGAAATAGTACATGAGTTTCATAGAAATGGATTGATGAATTGTTTATAATTTTATATTTTTTGCAAAGTCAGTCATAGCTGACGCCTCAGTTTGCTTTTTTGGTCTGTTCATTTTCTAAATTTAAGAAGGGCATCAAAAGGTGCTGTAAGAGGTAACAAAATAGTACTATACTTGGTGATATTGGATATAGCAATTGGCACAATGTTTATGAAAATGTCTATCAATGTACTCTTGATACCTATCTACGTGAATTTCAATTTAAGATTATTAACAATTATCTTCCTGTAAATAAGAATCTTTTTAGATGGAAATTGATAGACAGCCCAAGATGTAGTTATTGTTTAATTTACAATGAGTCAGTAAGTCATCTGTTCTATTATTGTCATACAACAAAAAACCTTTATATCCGGTTGAAAAAGTGGATTGAAAGTACAGGATATATTTTACCGGAGTTTACAAAATCAAATATTATGTATGGTCAGTTGCCGGATAGTAGTAACAGTAGGCTTAATAATACAATTTTTCTCATTTTTAAATACGTAGTATTCCTTAAAAGGGAAACTGATAATCCTAATTTGTTAGAAATTATAAAGTTCAAGCTAAAAGAGGTGTATAACATCGAATATCTCTTGGCCATCAGGAAGGGAAAACTGAATGTACATATGGAAAAATGGTCACAAATTATGGACATAATCTTGACGTAATTCTAACCACGATGTGTGTGTCTTGTTCTAGTGTTTATTTAATTTTATTTTTTTTTAAGTGCATATGTCTCATGTAAAGAGCTCACTTTCATGTGTACTCTATTTGTCATTTAGAAAGGTATTGGTGAACAAGCGGAGGGTGTTGATGAACTGTTCTTAATAAACATTTTCCTTTATTCTTAACAAACATTACATTCAGAAGAATATGAAAGACTAAAATATGCACTTTTGTCTGTACCTGTATTAATCTATGTATATCGCTTATTTTGTTATGCCATGTATGTATATGTACGTGTGTATGATCTTTTTGAATAAAAAAAAAAAAAAAAAAAAAAGGTAACAAAATGCTATCCATTCTTCATCTGCTTAAGGTCTAATACCAATTTTGATGAAAACAGAAGCATCATTATTATCTGTGGTAAAGCCCTTGGCCAAGGGTCTTAGATCTGTAGAATTGTTCAATGAGGATACATAGACAAACCTTTGGGTATACCAGTAAACCACCAGGCTAAACACTGTGACATGTTAAGTTCTGAGTAACAGTTTGCCACAGAGATTTTACTATCTTGTGCTACTCCAGGTACAAACTTGGTCCAGTACCATTTTAATACAACTAACTTCGTCACTGCCAGGCCTGTATTGACAATGATGAAGCTTTATAATATTTTTTTAAGAAACAAGACATGAATCAATAAAGGAAACATTTGAAAGTCTGATAAAATTAAATAATTACAGTGTAATTCAATGTGAAGTTTTTCTTATTTATAATTTCTAACATCATCAATCAAGAGAATATACATTTATGATAATAAAAATATATGCTGTATCCTGTATGGAATGTTACTATATAAATTTTTAAAGAGCAAATAAATAAAATGATTAGTTATAACCACAAGCAGTGTCTTCTGGAAGACATTATATACTAAGAATCATGGTTTTTATCTGTAGCCATAACACTGGGACCAAGTTTTATACAAACACTGTTGGGCCACTTTGACCAGCGCCTGGCTGATTGCTGTGATATAATATTTATAAATCTTGCCACAGTCATACAGATACCACTGCCAGGATTTACTGAAATAAGACGGTGTCTACTGAATAATGTATCATGTGATCGATCTCCTGCACTGGCGAAGTAAACACTGAATTTAACATGAGAGCCCTTTGAACATGATCTATGTTGTGAGTTATGTGTAATCTTCGATGCTGTCTGCCAGGTATCAGACATACCTGGAGAGGGCGGCTCATTGGTCCTGTACACTCATGTGCTGGATACAGAATTTGTAGGGTTTTGGGGTGTAGAACAAAGGCCCATCCTGACAAAAGCCCACCCAGACAAAAGCCCACTGGACAAGAACCAACTGGACAAAAGCCCACTTTTAAAAATGCAGACTTTAACAAAAGCCCACCCTTGACTAAAATATATAATTAAATGATTTTATAATGTTTTTCTAAAGAATTTTAAATACCACTGTATCATTTTCTAAATGTATATAACATTTTTTATATTGGTGATGTCAGAGAATGGTGACATAATTAAAAGGGATTGAACCAGATCAGGATGGATTGAAGCATCTGTCACATGCTCAATTGGAAGTAAGCCCAGCTGTCACATGATCAAGAGGGACTGAAGTAGCTATCACATGATCAAGGGGGAATGAAGCAGCTATCACATGATCAAGAGGGACTGAGGCAGCTGTCATTTGATCAGGAGGGATTGAGGCAGATGCCACATGATCAGAAAGGATAGAGGGAACCATTATATGATCAAGAGGGATTGAGATAGCTGTAACATGATCAGGAGGGACTGAGGCAGATGTCACATGATCAGAAAGGATTGAGGGAACCATTACATGATCAAGAGGGACTGAGGCGGTTGTAACAAGATCAAGAGAGATGCAGATAGCTGTAACATGATCAGGAGGGACTGAGGCGGATGTCATATGATCATTAGGAACTGAGGCAGATGTCACATGATCAAGAGGGACTGAGGCAGATGTCAGATGATCAAGAGGGACTGAGGCAGAAAAACACATGCATCCTATCATTTAGTTAAATCTAATATAAAGGCCAGCTGAAAGAGCGCTGTTAATTATATGAATGTTCGACTGAATTTGCACAAATGAAAATGGAGCATGGTGGTATAATGGCATATGTGCCAGACTTGTGATCAAGCGGTCATGAGTTCAAATCCTGTAGCCTCTCATGCACTTCATTGCTAAGACCCTTAGGTAAGGTCTCAGCAACAAGTGTGCTCATGTCTGCCCAGCATTACAAATGGGTACCGGATTAAGTGGGAGCTGCTTATAGCGCGCCCTAGGGACTTTAAAACCATGTGTGGGCCCTGTAGCGTCCCTAGGGGGCTACCCCTGGGAAGTAAATTGTTAAAGTCTTCTGAGCCAGTTAATGGGAAGCAGATTTAAACATGCTACTTTTTTTAACTCTTAAATCTGTTACCATGCTTTAGCTAATATGATGATTGCTGTCAGTTTACAGTGTGGACATTTGAGCCTGGTTATGTAAAACCCGATTTATCAACAGACATGAAAGTGAATCTAATTGACAAACACCAGACAACTGAGTGCTCTCTCTCACAGTGACATTCAGCCTCTTACTACACGCATGTATCTTCGCATGTATCCTCGGTGCTTAGATATTAGTCAATATTTTCTGAAGCCTCGCTCACTTCACCTGTAGGACCATGTACAAGCTGCCGGGATCAAGCAGACATTAATGACATATTGATCCGGACCTTGCTAACTGCCTCTTCCAAGAGGAGATTACCCACGTCCTTGTTGTTACCTCCTCACCTCTTCCGGCAGAGAAGTTGACACATCAAGGTTCCTGACAACTTTAGTGTGGCTCTCATATACATGGAGCTTCAGTCAGAGTCTGATTACATGAGTTAAACAACTGCTATCCTTTGGAAAAGTAGTGGTAGAAAAATATAACTGACTTGTCACTAGGAAAACCATCAGAATTTTATTGATTATAGAATATTAAAACACAGTAACGAAAAAAAAATATCAAAGAACATAGAGTAACTACAATAATGATTGTTACTGGGATGTGAAGAATGTACCTCAATATAATGATGAACATAGGCCTGGATGAATCAGGATAATGATGAACCTAGGCCCAGATGAATCAGGATAATGATGAGCCTAGGCCTGGTAGAATCATTATAATGATGAACCTAAGCCTAGGGGAATCAGCATAATAAATCAACGCCTAGAGGAACCAGTATAATGATAAATCTAGGCCTGGAGGAAACAGTATAATGATGAGTCTAGGCCTGGAGGAATCAGTATAATGATGAACCTAGCCCTGGAGGGATCATTAGAATTATACACTTAGGCCTAGGGGAAAAAAGTTTAATGAATCTAGGCCTGGAGGAACCAGTGGAATGATAAACCTAGGCTTTGAGGAATCAGTATAATGATGAACCTAGGCCTGGAGAAACCAGTAAAATGATGAACCTAAGCCTGGAGGAATCAGTATAATAATGAAATTAAGCCTTGGGGAATCAGTATAATGAATCTAGGCCTGGAGGAACCAGTACACTGATGAACCTAGGCCTGGAGGTATCAGTATACTGATGAACCTTGGCCTGGAGGAATCAGTCAATGAACCTAGGCCTGGAGGAATCAATATAAAAATGAACTTGCACTGGGAAGAATCATTATAATGATAAACTTAGGCCTGGAGGAATCATTATAATGATGAACCTAGGCCTGGAGGAATCATTATAATGATGAACCTAGGCCTGGAGGAATCAGTATAACGTTGAACCTAGGCCTGGAGGAATCATTATAAAGATAAACTTAGGCCTGGAGGAAACAGTATAATGATGAACCTAGGCCTGGAGGAATCATTATAATGATGAACCTAGGCCAGGAGGAATCATTATAATTATGAACCTACACCTGGGGGAATAATTTCAATGATGATCCTAGGCCTGGAGGAATCAGTATAATGAGGAACCTAGGTCTGGAGGATTAATTATAATGATGAACTTGGGCCTGAGGGAATCAGTATTTAATGAATCTAGGCCTGGAGAAACCAGTATAATGATGAACCTAGGATTGGAGGGATAAGTATAATGATGAACCTAGGCCAGGAGGAATCAATATAACAAAGAACTTACAACTGGAGGAATCATTATGATAAACTTAGGCCTGGAGGAATCAGTATAATGATGAAACTAGGCCTGGAGGAACCATTATAATGATGAACCTAGGCCTTGGGGAGTCATTATGATGATGAACCTAGGTCCGGAGGATTAATTATAATGATGAACTTAGGCCTTGGGGAATCAGTAAAATAAATAGAGACCGTGAGGAACCAAAATAATGATGAACCTAGGCCTGGAGGGATCAGTATTATGATGAACCTAGGCCTGGAGGAATCATTATAATGTTGAACCTAGGCCTGGAGGAATCATTATCATGATAAACTTTCACCTGGAGGAATCAGTATAATGATGAACCTAGGAGGGGAGGAATCAATTTAATGATGAACCTACAGCTACAACTCTGGAGGTATCAGTACAACTAGATATTTCTTGGCACTGCAGGCGCCATAATATCCCAAGACAATTACCCCCCCCCCCTCCCCTGAGCCCTTGATAAGATGCATCTAACCTGTAAGTTTGGTGACTGTATCAAGAATTTTTTTTAGTTATTACTATAATTTCATTTTAACATTATCGCTGCTGTGACCTTGAAAAAATGTATCAAGGTCATCCATGTTCAAATTTGACCTAGCTG
Source organism: Sipunculus nudus (assembly GCA_026874595.1). Taxonomy (NCBI): domain Eukaryota; kingdom Metazoa; phylum Annelida; class Sipuncula; order Golfingiida; family Sipunculidae; genus Sipunculus; species Sipunculus nudus. Next base: position 95,209,219 of record CM049308.1, read on the forward strand.
TTGATAAGATGCATCAAACTTGTGGGTTTGGTGACTGTGCCTCTCATTCTTACAAAGTTATTCCTTTTAAACATCATTTAAGCACCAAAACAACATAAGGTGGCGCCACCTGTCTTCTGCAGAAAACCATGCTATCAAAGATCTTATATCAATTTGATTTTAGGACCAATCCATGCATCCCTCAGTGAGAATTTAAAGTTTACATCATTTCAGCATTATCGACTCTGTGACCTTGAAAAATGCATCAAGGTCATCCATATTCAAACTTGGCCTAGCCCTTGATAAGATGCATCTGAACTGTAGGTTTTGTGACTGTACCACAAATTCTTCTTGAGTTATTGCCCTAATATCATTTTAATATAATCGCTGCTGTGACCTTGAAAAAAAATGCTTCAAGGTCATCTATGTTCGAACTTGACTTAGCTGTTGATAAGATGCCTCAAACCTGTGGGTTTGGTGACTGTACCTAAAATTCTTACAAAGTTTTTGCGTTAACATCATTTTAACAAGCAAACAACAGGAGGTGGTGCCACCTGTCTTCTGCAAAAGACAAAGCTATCCAGATACCTTTGGTCAATATGATTTTTGGATCATTCCATGTATCCCTTACTGAGATATTAAAGATTTTGTGTGAATTTCACCAAATACGGGAATATTTAAGGTCAAGGCCACTCTAATAGGAAAGGTCATGACCCCAATTTAATTAAACATCATCCCATAACCCATATCTATGTATATGCATAATATAAAAGAAATCTGTCCATTAGTTTTCGACTTATAATGCTCACAGTACTGTCAAGAGGCAATTTCGGGAGTATTAAAAGGCACAAAAACAAGTAAAGAATAATAGGTGGTGCCATCAGTTTCTGGAACATGACAACCCTATCCATGATCTTTGATGAACTTGATTTTGGGATCAATCCATGCAAGATTTCTTGAGATATTTAAGAATTTGTGTGATCCCCAAAATTGGATTTATTCAAGGTCAATGACACTCTCCTAGTAAAGGTCGTGACCTCTTTTTAAATAGGTGTCCTCTCACCCATATCTATACATATACCAAGTTTGGTAAAGATCTGTGAAATTTTTTTTGAGTTATCATGCCAACAAGATTTATATGCGACAGCGGCGGCAGGACCGTCACAAAAACATAGTATCCCCCGACAAACAGGCCAGTAAAAATAGAGCACACATTTAACAGGAAAATCATCTATGAACATGTCCAATCAGGTTTGCTTATGAAATCAAGTGATACAGTAACCATGAAGTGTTTCTAATGTTCCTTTATACACAATGTCAAAACAAGTAAATCATCAACATGAACATCTGCTACAACTACACTCTCCTGATGTACACTTTGTTGACACATCACTTCCCGTGGGGGTCTTCAACAAAACAAATCCTTCCTTACCTGAACTTTCTTGAGTCTGAGGACCAGATGAGGGTATCTTTTTGGGGGCTTGTTGTCAATGCCATGTTTCATTTGTCGAATCTGTAACACAAAATATCTTGTTCAAATTTACGTCAATAGATTTTCCACAGAATACATTTATCAGATCCATTTTCATTACAGCATCTCACTTGAGTCAACAGAGAAGGAAATGAACTACAACTTTCATTGTAAATTTAACAACTTTTGTAAACTCACCACAGGTCCATGTGACATTAATAACTCTCAGCACAGTTCCTCTGTTTTGGTTACAAAAGTGCTTTATGGATGATCTAGATAATTTAAATATATGCCAAGATGCATGAAATCAGCAAGGACATGCATAAGGTAGATTTTTTTTTCGAATACAGAGTGCAAAATACATTAACTGGATTGTGAACAGGAGGAAATATCACGTCCTTAATGCCAACATATATCATTCAGTTACTGAGCAATACTGAAAACCTTCTACACCACAAAAACTGTAGGCCTGAAATGCAGAGCTCTGTACACTAACTCTTGTTGAACCATTGTATAATTGTCATTATACAAAACAAACTTAGTAATAATACTATAAATATTAACACCAGAAAGACATGAAAGTTCTTTATTTGATGAACTTGAACTTAAAATTCATGCAGTCCATGCAATATGTGCATTAGGCATACTTCGCAAAAGATAATGTTATGAAAACCCTGTAAAAACGCATACTTATTTACCAGAGACAGATAAAATATGTTAATCCTGAAAGTGAACATCAACAAACACACCAATATTCCAAAACTTGTAGCCAAAGAAAAATATGAGTTCATTAATGTATAGAAATTTGCAATATAAGCAGTAAAATTTTCTGAAAATCATGTATTTTTATATGTTGTGCTTTGGTTCAGAGAGATTTCTGATTTTCTAAGATTTATTGGAATTCCAAGCACAGGCCACACAAAACGGATCAAAGGGACCCGTTTAAAAGAGGTTAAGTCCTGATTGTCAGACCGTACCACTCTGCTTACCCATGAAATATACATGTCAACAAATCCTGTCATTAAAGCGTGCTTCCACTTGGTGTAAAGAGAGCGCTGCAACGAGGCAGAACCCATGTTAATACCAGTGTGTAAACATCAAACACGCCCAGCCCAGCACTGTGTACTTATCATAAGGAATGCACTAACACATACAATAACAGCTTAAACATTGCAGGATCAATCTAAAGCTTGCTGACCATGGATACCTCACGTCATATTCTATTATTTATTATTAACACATATCAGTTATGGTCAAAGTAAAACTAGTTGTAAATGCTTCATTTTTGCAGTTTGTAAAACAGTGGTAAAATACAGATGATCTGACCATTGTTTAAAATTTCTCTTTATTGAGATTGCTACAGTTATGAATTTTTTTTAATTGGATAAAATATCTAAACTCTTATTAAGATTCAAAGAATGTTTTACACATCTTAAAAGAACCACTTCTTACAAATATGATTTGCATGATCATTTTTTATTTTCAGTCTCAAGTAGGATCAGTTCATTAACTCTCATTCCTGCAATAACTGTAGTAAGAATACTAAATGATTCAGTTATATTCTCTGTGTAAAATCTAATGAAACAAATTCTAGCCATTGAATGTAAATTACTGCCTGGAAATATATATGTATGAAGAAAAGTGTATACTGCCAATATGCAGTGACTTGACAACTGATTTGATTTGTTTGACAATATATTCGCTGCAGGTGGATATTTCAGTTATCATTTACCAAGTCATGTTTTTTTAACGTTTTAAAGCAGCATAATTTTACTTCACTTTAAAACACTTTCAATAAAATTGTGAACAGACTGCAATCTTATTTGAGTTGCTTTTGTGTGAGAACAACATAAAAACAAAAGCTATTTAGAGAAATAAATATATGATATGGATAATTTTCTTGAAGTAAATGATATAATACATCTGGTGTCAACATAACTGAACTTGCACACTGAGAGTTTCCAAGAAATAAATAATGCCCGTAAATCCAAAATATAGGTATGTATTCCTTGAGATGGGTTTTGGTCAATACAGATTTGTACAATGATTTATGACAAGTCATGTACCCACTATACATACTCTAAAGTAATATGTAAAACTCTTGTATAAATGTTAGCAATGCAGTGAGCAGCTGGAAGCACTGACAATGTGACCAAGATAAATGACACTGGTTTATCTATGAGAAGGAGGATAATACAGTAGTGTAAGTGGTAAACCTGATCGTTCCCTTGTAGGAGTGATAAGCCTTGTATACAGTAGTGTAAGTGGTAAACCTGATCGTTCCCTTGTAGGAGTGATAAGCCTTGTATACGTGGAGATAAAGCTCCTGAACAGCCCACTGTTTACATACAAGGTAGATGGATTACATCAAAGCACGTAAGTCAGAACACTGCCACTCACTACCTCCTGGTGCTCGGGTGTTAATCTGCTACTATACAATGTTCAATTATAATTACATTATCAGCTTAAGCAGCTCTATATAGAGCCTGGCTTTTTTCTGATGTTACCTGCTGTGTCCAAAAATAAATGTGTGATGTTTCGGATGCACACACGAAATTTTTGGTTTTATTGAAGTGTGTAAATGAATAGTTCAAGGCCAAAATGTACCAAAAGGTTTTACAGAGGTGTGTAAATGAATGGTTTTATTTGGCAAAACGTGCTAAAAGATTTTCCTGAGGTGTGTAAATGAATGGTTCAAGGCCAAAATGTACCAAAAGGTTTTACTGAAGTGTGTAAATGAATGGTTCAAGGCCAAAATGTACCAAAAGGTTTTACTGAAGTGTGTAAATGAATTGTTAAAGGCCAAAATGTACCAAAAGGTTTTACTGAAGTGTGTAAATGAATGGTTCAAAGCCAAAATGTACCAAAAGGTTTTACTGAAATGTGTAAATGAATGGTTTTTAGGGCAAAATGTACCAAAAGATTTTCCTGAGGTGTGTAAATGAATGGTTCAAGGCCAAAATGTACCAAAAGGTTTTTGTGAATTGTGTAAATGAATGTTTTACGGCCAAAATGTACCAAAAGGTTTTACTGAAGTGTGTAAATGAATGGTTCAAGGGCAAAACATACCAAAAGTTTTACTGAAGTGTGTAAATGAATAGATAAAGGCCAAAATGTACCAAAACTTTTGTAGGTTCCTCGGTGGGGTGACCCAGCAATCGGTGATTACACCCAGGTGCAGTAGTCACAGGGTCTGGTTAATACCAGAATTTAACATGAGAGGAAGCTTGAAATGGATCAGTTATTTAAGGTAGGTGGGTGCTAGGTTGTGTTGGCACTAAAATGTGACTATGTGAACAATATAATTTTAAATCTTATTGAATTCTCTGCAGCTTCGATATTAGTCTGTCTGATAGGCCATATAACACAGAGTCTCGGTGATCCAACCCTGATGTTATAAAGGCATGAATCAAGATTTGCCTTGTTGGCCTAGCCAGATACCTATGTATCCAACCAATGTTTCTCATAGCAAGGTATGCCCCTCTACACAGAGAAGCCACATGATCCTGGAGGTTTAGACACCAGTCAATTTCAAATATGACACCAATACTGCGGGCACTATTTTGTGAAGGCATAATTGTGGCTTTTCAGACATTAATAGTTGGGCTAGAGGACAGCATGGTGAGCTGGTTCTTGCTTCCAATATAAGGAATTCAGTCTTGTCATCATTAAACTTGTAATATTTTACATCCAAAACTTGACATCAGCCATACCTCATACATGTCAGGATGTGCATGCCATCTTAAAGTGACGCCACTGTGTTTGATTCTGCGTGGTTTACGAGTTTACTCATTATAAATATATCATCAGGGTTAGTAATGACACAGCAACAGTCAATATAAATAATGGAGCTATCACAGAGCCAATAACTATAAACCAAGGTCATAAATTTATCACTTTCAATACCAGAGCAATTAATTATAAACAATAAAAATAAAGACTGCAGCCATGGTTATTGATGGCATTGCTGACCTTCACTGCAGTAAAGCTGTGTTTCAAATGTGTGCACATATAAATGTGTGAAAAATCACTCATGTGATTTTGTTTCTGTGGTGTTTCCATGTGTCCATCAGCATGTATGTGTGTGTATGCAAATAAATCACCACTAGAACTATTTTTATGTATCAGGTCTACAGAAACTCATGGATCCCCATTAAATAATATCTTTTATGCTTGTTAGATCCACTGTATCACTGTATTCGTCTACCAGTTCACGCTCACATGCACATACACGCACATGAAAACACACTTAATTTAATTAATTATTACATATATTTTTAATTTAATCAATTTCTGTAACAAGAATTGCAGCCCTTATCAAGGATGCCTACATCACTACAGTAATTATAAGAGCTGTATAGTGTAACAGGGTATAACACCATAAATACACGTGGGTTGTGACACTTAGTGTAACAGGGTATAACACCATAAATACACGTGGGTTGTGACACTTAGTGTAACAGGGTATAACACCATAAATACACGTGGGTTGTGACACTTAGTGAAACAGGGTATAACACCATAAATACACGTGGGTTGTGACACTTAGTGTAACAGGGTATAACACCATAAATACACGTGGGTTGTGACACTTAGTGTAACAGGGTATAACACCATAAATACACGTGGGTTGTGACACTTAGTGTAACAGGGTATAACACCATAAATACACGTGGGTTGTGACACTTAGTGTAACAGGGTATAACACCATAAATACACGTGGGTTGTGACACTTAGTGTAACAGGGTATAACACCATAAATACACGTGGGTTGTGACACTTAGTGTAACAGGGTATAACACCATAAATACACATGGGTTGTGACACTTAGTGTAACAGGGTATAACACAATAAATACACGTGGGTTGTGACACTTAGTGTAACAGGGTATAACACCATAAATACACGTGGGTTGTGACACTTAGTGTAACAGGGTATAACACCATAAATACACGTGGGTTGTGACACTTAGTGTAACAGGGTATAACATGATAAATACATGTGGGTTGTGACACTTAGTGTAACAGGGTATAACACAATAAATACACGTGGGTTGTGACACTTGTTCACATCTTGTGAACCCTCGGGGTCACTGATTTTAATTATCAAATGTTCTTAGAATACTAAGGTCCTTTCAATGCAACAAATGGTGACATTCTTGTTCATGTTGTGTATGTACTGAGGAACGTCAGCTGGTGTTATTGTTCATGTTGTCTTCGACTGAGGGACGTCAGCTGGTATTATTTTCACGTTGTGTATGTACTTAGGGATGCCAGCTGGTGTTATTGTTCATGTTGTGTATGTACTGAGGGACGTCAGCTGGTATTATTTACACGTTGTGTATGTACTTAGGGATGCCAGCTGGTGTTATTTTTCATGTTGTGTATGTACTGAGGGACGTCAGCTGGTATTATTTTCATGTTGTGTATGTACTGTGGGACGTCAGCTGGTATTATTTTCATGTTGTGTATGTACTGTGGGACGTCAGCTGGTATTATTTTAATGTTGTGTATGTACTGTGGGACGTCAGCTGGTATTATTTTCATGTTGTGTATGTACTGAGGGACATCAGCTGGTATTATTTTCATGTTGTGTATGTATTGTGGGACGTCAGCTGGTATTATTTTCATGTTGTGTATGTACTGAGGGACCTCAGCTGGTATTATTTTCATGTTGTGTATGTACTGAGGGACAACAGCTGGTTTTATTGTTCATGTTGTGTATGTACTGAGGGACATCAGCTGGTATTATTTCCATGTTGTGTATGTACTGACGGACACCAACTCGTGTTATTGTTCATGTTGTGTATGTACTGAGGGACGACAGCTGATATTATTTTCACGTTGTGTATGTACTTAGGGATGCCAATTGGTGTTATTGTTCATGTTGTGTATGTACTGAGGGACGCCAGCTGGTGTTATTGTTCATGTTGTGTATGTACTTAGGGACGTCAGCTTGTGTTATTGTTCTTGTTGTGTATGTACTGAGGGAAGTCAGCTGGCATTATTGTTCATGTTGTGTAAGTACTGAGGGACCTCAGCTGGCATTATTGTTCATGTTGTGTATGTACTGAGGGACATCAGCTGGTATTATTGTTCATGGTGTGTAGGTACTGAGAGACGTCAGCTGGTATTATTGTTCATGTTGCTTAGGTACTGAGGGAAGTCAGCTGGCATTATTGTTCATGTTGTGTAGGTACTGAGGGAAGTCAGCTGGCATAATTGCTCATGTTGTGTATGTACTGAGGGACGTCAGCTGGGATTATTTTCATGTTGTGTATGTACTGAGGGACATCAGCTGGTATTATTTTCATGTTTTGTACGTACTGAGGGATGCCAGCTGGTATTATTTTCATGTTGTGTATGTACTGAGGGACGCAGCTGGTATTATTTTCATGTTGTGTATGTACTGAGGGACAACAGCTGGTTTTATTGTTCATGTTGTGTATGTACTGAGGGACATCAGCTGGTATTATTTCCATGTTGTGTATGTACTGAGGGACACCAGCTGGTGTTATTGTTCATGATGTGTATGTACTGAGGGATGTCCGCTGGTAATATTGTTTATGTTGTGTATGTACTGAGGGATGCCAGCTGGTATTATTGTTCATGTTGTGTATGTACTGAGAAACGTAAGCTGGTATTATTGTTAATGTTGTGTATGTACTGAGAAACGTCAGCTGGTATTATTGTTCATGTTGTGTATGTACTGAGGGACGTCAACTGGTATTATTGTTCATGTGGTGTATGTACTGAGGGACGTCAGCTGGTATTATTTTCATGTGGTGTATGTACTGAGGGACATCGGCTGGTATTATTTTCATGTTGAGTATGTAATGAGGGATGCCAGCTGGTATAATTGTTCATGTTGTGTATGTACTGAGGGACGCCAGCTGGTATAATTGTTCATGTTGTGTATGTACTGAGGGACGTCAGCTGGTATTATTGTTCATGTTGTAGATGTACTGAGGGAAGTCAGCTGGCATTATTGTTCATGTTGTGTATGTACTGAGGGACAACAGCTGGTGTTATTGTTCATGTTGTGTAAGTACTGAGGGACCTCAGCTGGCATTATTGTTCATGTTGTGTATGAACTGAGGGACGCCAGCTGGTGTTATTGTTCATGTTGTGTATGTACTGAGGGAAGTCAGCTGGCATTATTGTTCATGTTGTGTAAGTACTGAGGGACCTCAGCTGGCATTATTGTTAGTGTTGTGTATGTACTGAGGGACATCAGCTGGTATTATTGTTCATGGTGTGTAGGTACTGAGGGACGTCAGCTGGTATTATTGTTCATGTTGTGTAGGTACTGAGGGACGTCAGCTGGTATTATTGTTCATGTTGTGTAGGTACTGAGGGAAGTCACCTGGCATTATTGTTCATGTTGTGTATGTACTGAGGGATGTCAGCTGGCATAATTGTTCATGTTGTGTATGTACTGAGGGATATCAGCTCGTATTATTGATCATGTTGTGTATGTACTGAGGGATGTCAGCTGGTATTTTTGTTCATGTTGTGTATGTACTGAGGGACGTCAGCTGGTATTTTTGTTCATGTTGTGTAGGTACTGAGGACGTCAGCTAGTATTATTGTTCATGTTGTGTTGGTACTGAGGGTTGCAGCTGGTACTATTGTTCATGTTGTGTATGTACTGAGGGGCGTCAGCTGGTATTATTGTTCCTGTTGTGTATGTACTGAGGGACGTCAGCTGGTATTATTGTTCATGTTGTGTAGGTACTGAGGGACGTCAGCTGGTATTATTGTTCATGTTGTGTAGGTACTGAGGGTTGTCAGCTGGTATTATTGTTCATGTTGTGTAGGTACTGAGGGATGTCAGCTGGTATTATTGTTCATGTTGTGTAGGTACTGAGGGATGTCAGCTGGTATTATTGTTCATGTTGTGTATGTACTGAGGGATGTCAGCTTGTATTATTGTTCATGTTGTGTATGTACTGAGGGACGTCAGCTGGTATTTTTAATCACTCAGCTTCAGGTTTATACCTAACCTATAGCTTCTCTGTTTTCAGAAGGACATTTAAAATAAGGTTTCATATATGATATTACTTTATATTATTTCTTTAGATCAATTTTAAAGAAGTTTATAATATTGGATCATAAACTCACACAGTAAAATCACTGTGATACAGATGACAATTTTAATCAAACAAATTTAATGTTGGGCACTTCTGGCTTTTACACTGTGATATGCTATGATATGAATGTTCTTTGCAAAAAGAACTTGTAAAGATTTATAACTACTAATGACTTATGTAACAAGAACTGCTCCGCTCTAAACAGGTAATGTATAAATAAAGCTCTGCTCCGCTCTAAACAGGTAATGAACAAATAAAGATCTGTTCCGCTCTAAACAGGTAATGTAAAAATAATGATCTGCTCCGCTCTAAACAGGTAATGTATAAATAAAGATCTGCTCTACTCTAAACAGGTAATGTATAAATAAAGATCTGCTCTACTCTAAACAGGTAATGAACAAATAAAGATCTGTTCCGCTCTAAACAGGTAATGTAAAAATAAAGATCTGCTCCGCTCTAAACAGGTAATGTATAAATAAAGAACTGCTTCCCTCTAAACAGGTAATGTATAAATAAAGATCTGCTCCGCTCTTAACAGGTAATGTATAAATAAAGATCTGCTCCGCTCTAAACAGGTAATGTATAAATAAAGATCTGCTCCGCTCTTAACAGGTAATGTATAAATAAAGATCTGCTCCGCTCTTAACAGGTAATGTATAAATAAAGATCTGCTCCGCTCTTAACAGGTAATGTATAAATAAAGAGCTGCCGGTGAACTTAACAGGTCAGTTTACAACCTCCACCATTGTGCGTGCAGGAATTAACGTGATTATGTAACGACTGTTCTCATCAACTCAAGTTCTTCACAGGTAGGTATAGAGAGTACTTCACAAGTTCTCTAGTACATGTACACAGACCTAGCACAGTAACACTAAACTACTGTATACCAATACTACACGAGACTCCAGCTTAATAGCATGCACCATTTCTCAGCTGTACCACAGACCCTGTGGACTGACTTCAGTGCATATAACTTGCAAGTAGATACAAAATGCTGTGACAAGCAACTGATTTATTTTATAATTTTATCAGGTTTCTTTGGTAGCACCATGTCTTAAAAAACAATTTTGGAGTTGTAACATATAGATTATTTTTTTTAAATATAAAGCAACACTGCTGTTTATTATGCTAATAACCTTAGAAATATTTACAGAGAAGTATATATCTATTACATTTCACAGATTTGGCAACATAGTTTATTATTACCAGAGCTAAGCAGAGACAATCCCAATGAAGTAAACTTTAGAATATTTAATAAGAATAAATTTATAAAAAAAATAATATCTTGTCCTAATGCAATGAATAAATATGAAAAGATTAGCCTGCATATGCTCAATACTGCCATGGCCAATGAATGCATGACAAAACTAGCTGGTAGTTGGAGACCAAACACATACCTCCACCGGGATCCTGAGGCATCAAACATGAGTGTGTGAAACACAAGCACAGGAAATATATGAATGTAAGTCCCGTAAAATATGTCTCACAGTTCATAAACTCCATTGTTATATCACAGGTCAGCTATGCCTGCTAGAACAAAGGTTGCCAAAGTACCAGTGAATTACACCAGCCCTTGGCTGGAAAAAAAAACCACTTCCCTAACTCAAAATGGTAACTCCTTTTAACCAAAAACTGTACACAAACGGTAACCCAGATTACCTTCAAAGTTAAATACAAGGTAAAAGTATACCTGTCAATTACTAAACTCAAGGTTAATGTATACCTGTCCATTACTATACACAAGGTAAAAGAAAACCTGTCCATTACTAAGCACAAAGTAAACTTGTACCTGTCCATTACTAAACACATGGTAAAAGTATACCTGTCCATTACGTAACACAAGGTAAATGTATACCTGCCCATTACTTAACACAAGGTAAAAGTACACCTGTCCATTACTTAACACAAGGTAAAAGTATACCTGTCCATTACTAAACACAAGGTAAAAGTATACCTGTCCATTACTTAACACAAGGTAGAAGTACACCTGTCCATTACTAAACACAAGGTAAAAGTATACCTGTCCATTACGTAACACAAGGTAAATGTATACCTGCCCATTACTTAACACAAGGTAAAAGTACACCTGTCCATTCCTTAACAAAAGGTAAAAGTATACCTGTCCATTACTTAACACAAGGTAGAAGTACACCTGTCCATTACTAAACACAAGGTAAAAGTATACCTGCCCATTACTTAACACAAGGAATATGTTTACCTGCCCATTACTTAACACAAGGTAAAAGTACACCTGTCCATTACTTAACACAAGGTAAAAGTATACCTGTCCATTACTTAACACAAGGTAAATGTATACCTGTCCATTACTAAACACAAGGTAAAAGTATACCTGTCCATTACTAAACACAAGGTAAAAGTATACCTGTCCATTACTTAACACAAGGTAAATGTATACCTGCCCATTACTTAACACAAGGTAAAAAGTACACCTGTCCATTACTTAACACAAGGTAAAAAGTACACCTGTCCATTACTTAACACAAGGTAAAAGTATACCTGTCCTTTACTTGACACAAGGTAAAAGTATACCTGTCCTTTACTTAACACAAGGTAAAAGTACACTTGTCAATTACTTAACACAAGGTAAAAGTATACCTGTCCTTTACTTAACACAAGGTAAAAGTACACTTGTCAATTACTTAACACAAGGTAAAAGTATACATGTCCATTACTTAACACAAGGTAAAAGTATACCTGTCCATTACTTAACACAAGGTAAAAGTACACCTGTCCATTACTTAACACAAGGTAAAAGTACACCTGTCCATTACTTAACACAAGGTAAAAGTACACCTGTCGATTACTAAACACAAGGTAAAAGTACACCTGTCCATTACTTAACACAAGGTAAAAGTATACCTGTCCATTACTAAACACAAGGTAAAAGTACACCTGTCCATTACTTAACACAAGGTAAAAGTACACCTGTCGATTACTAAACACAAGGTAAAAGTACACCTGTCCATTACTTAACACAAGGTAAAAGTATACCTGTCCTTTACTTAACACAAGGTAAAAGTATACCTGTCCTTTACTTAACACAAGGTAAAAGTATACCTGTCCTTTACTTAACACAAGGTAAAAGTACACCTGTCCTTTACTTGACACAAGGTAAAAGTATACCTGTCCTTTACTTAACACAAGGTAAAAGTACACTTGTCAATTACTTAACACAAGGTAAAAGTATACCTGTCCATTACTTAACACAAGGTAAAAGTATACCTGTCCATTACTTAACACAAGGTAAAAGTACACCTGTCCATTACTTAACACAAGGTAAAAGTACACCTGTCCATTACTTAACACAAGGTAAAAGTACACCTGTCGATTACTAAACACAAGGTAAAAGTACACCTGTCCATTACTTAACACAAGGTAAAAGTACACCTGTCCTTTACTTAACACAAGGTAAAAGTACACTGTCCATTACTTAACACAAGGTAAAAGTACACCTGTCCATTACTTAACACAAGGTAAAAGTACACCTGTCCATTACTTAACACAAGGTCAAAGTATACCTGTCCATTACTTAACACAAGGTAAAAGTATACCTGTCCATTACTTAACACAAGGTAAAAGTACACCTGTCCATTACTTAACACAAGGTAAAAGTACACCTGTCTTTACTTAACACAAGGTTAGAGTACACCTGTCCTTTACTTAACACAAGGTAAAAGTATACCTGTCCTTTACTTAACACAAGGTAAAAGTACACTTGTCCATTACTTAACACAAGGTAAAAGTACACCTGTCCTTTACTTAACACAAGGTAAAAGTACACTTGTCCATTACTTAACACAAGGTAAAAGTACACCTGTCCATTACTTAACACAAGGTAAAAGTACACCTGTCCATTACTTAACACAAGATAAAAGTACACCTGTCGATTACTAAACACAAGGTAAAAGTACACCTGTCCATTACTTAACACAAGGTAAAAGTACACCTGTCCTTTACTTAACACAAGGTAAAAGTACACTGTCCATTACTTAACACAAGGTAAAAGTACACCTGTCCATTACTTAACACAAGGTAAAAGTACACCTGTCCATTACTTAACACAAGGTAAAAGTATACCTGTCCATTACTTAACACAAGGTAAAAGTATACCTGTCCATTACTTAACACAAGGTAAAAGTACACCTGTCCATTACTTAACACAAGGTAAAAGTACACCTGTCCATTACTTAACACAAGGTAAAAGTACACCTGTCCTTACTTAACACAAGGTTAGAGTACACCTGTCCTTTACTTAACACAAGGTAAAAGTATACCTGTCCTTTACTTAACACAAGGTAAAAGTACACTTGTCCATTACTTAACACAAGGTAAAAGTACACCTGTCCTTTACTTAACACAAGGTAAAAGTACACTTGTCCATTACTTAACACAAGGTAAAAGTACACCTGTCCATTACTTAACACAAGGTAAGAGTACACCTGTCCTTTACTTAACACAAGGTAAAAGTATACCTGTCCTTTACTTAACACAAGGTAAAAGTACACTTGTCCATTACTTAACACAAGGTAAAAGTACACCTGTCCTTTACTTAACACAAGGTAAAAGTACACCTGTCCTTTACTTAACACAAGGTAAAAGTATACCTGTCCTTTACTTAACACAAGGTAAAAGTACACTTGTCCATTACTTAACACAAGGTAAAAGTACACCTGTCCTTACTTAACACAAGGTTAGAGTACACCTGTCCTTTACTTAACACAAGGTAAAAGTATACCTGTCCATTACTTAACACAAGGTAAAGGTACACCTGTCCATTACTTAACACAAGGTAAAAGTACACCTGTCCATTACTTAACACAAGGTAAAAGTACACCTGTCCATTACTTAACACAAGGTAAAAGTATACCTGTCCATTACTTAACACAAGAAAAAAGTATACCTGTCCATTACTAAACACAAGGTAAAAGTACACTTGTCCATTACTTAACACGAGAAAAAAGTATACTTGTCCATTACTTAACACAAGGTAAAAGTATAAGTACTGTGGTTGGCTCTTTGTTTGTGAGGGTTTCATATTTGTGATATTCATGAAAAGAGACATAACTTTCATGAATTAGAGGTTCCATCATCAAAGACATAGTTAAAAAGTAAAAGGTTAACATAATGAATAAAAATATCATGTTTGGTCAAAGACTGATATTTTAAATCATATCAGATCCATTTGTCTGCCATTAACAAAGAATTATTTTTAATATGATTTTGTGCACATAATATATGATATAATCAATTCCCATAATAATGGTTATATGCTTTGTACAGATCTTTTGTTATGTCAGATTGTGATAATGGAAAACCATCCTAAAACACTGAAAAGGTCAGAATCGTGAGATTTTAAATAGGCAAATATGAAGCCAACCACAGTATATATCTGTCCATTACTGCCATTAGTTCTTGTTACCATATATATATATATATATATATATATATATATATATATATATATATATATATATATATATGAATGGATAAGACCAGTGAAATCAACCAGTAAATACCTCGGAACAGTCAAAATGCGATACGAGATCAGCAAGTCTCACAAACGGTCAACCTTGACAATGATTAGGCCTATCACAAGACCAATTGGAAACTAAATTTTAAAAAAAGTTTGGCCAACCAAGATAGCAGGACATCACAAGTGTCACAATGATGCATAATTTCCAAAATCAGAGAAATAGAAAAAATAATTGGTTCAATCAACTGATGACCTTTTCCTATACTCAGGGATTTAAAAAACAATTGGTTTGGATAATATATATATATATATATATATATATATATAATAAATATATAATATATTCCTTTATTAACAGTTTAGGTCTATAACTTTTATCTATAGACTTTCATCTATTCTATCGAAATCAAGATCAATATCTAAATCAACTTGTAGTCATATAAAAAATGAAGTATATTAACAGAACTAGAATATAATTGTCTTCATATGCATCAATAAAACGTGCAGTATTTGAGGTGTAGCCTTACCTTATCTTGATGTTGCTGGTACTGTCTGTCCTGCCATTTCTTGCTGAGCAATTTGCTGCTTGAAGAAAACCCAGGCATCTTGGTTTGTTCCTGATATCACAACAACAATATTCAAACACAAATCGTTTTCTCCTTCATGTAATGTTAATAATGGTTAGTTAAACTGGTTAGTCAGATCAGGTTGCACTACGTTAAACACACAGTTTTTATCCCCGGGAGGCACGTGTGTCCCGTTCTGTGACAGGATGATGTGTTAGGTCATCACTCAGTAACAGATGTACAGGGGGACACTCCGTGAACACCACTCCGTTCACTCAATATCAATCTTCCAGTAAGCTCCGTTGGTACAGTGATAGCTCAGCAGTCCTAAAACTCTATGTGATAATTTACTGGTGTTAGATCTAAGTAATATTACGGGGTACTTTCACCACTGATCACAAGTTTACCATTTTTACAAGTTTTTTGCCCAGGTATTCCCAGATTGGGTTGGTTCCTCGCTTGAGATCCGATCACTTTCGCCAATTCACACAGCACCGCTCAGGTAAATAATCGCCCAACCAGTGCGCTTGCCGTTGCTAAGCGATTATATTGATGCCAACATGGCTCCTGGCGGGAGCAAACACGCCCGCATGGCTTGGTGAAATTTAGCACCCGTGCTTTATTATATGTATACCATTTAATATTTAGAATACTTGCTAACGTAGAAGTGACAAACTCACATAATAATAACAGTTAGTGGTGTCTCTGTAATGGTTCGTGAAATAATGATCATTCACATGATATCGCAGTGGCACCGACAGCGAGAGCTCGGCTCATCCTCGCATGCAGTCAAATCCCGACAGCGACACACCCGGGCCCTGGCGGTTGAGGCCTGGGACCTAGATTAAATGACTTTTTTTTAATATATTTATATAAATTCGACTAATTAAATACGAGCAGCTTGTCATGTGAAATTAAAAGATAACAATCTATCATTATGCATGCGGGGGTAGACCTGTTTATAGGAGAAGCGCCTTCGGTTGATTAAGGGGAGCTGTTCACCTCGATCAACTGCCGGCAAAACTAAAACATGGAGTGGAGCGCGGAACAAGGAACGAATTAATGGAACAAAATGGAGCATATTCCTGGAAAACAAATCATGGCATTTCAGGGGCGAATCCAGGATTTAGGAAAAGGAGAGGTCCAACCAGGAGGACTTATGAAAAGACCTAAAAAGAGGGCCCTAAGTCCGGAAAGTGGGGGGGGGGGGGGCAAAAAATTTGCCTGAAACCCGAAAAAGGTTGCCGGACCCCCTGCATGGACCCTCTCCCTGGATCCGATTCTGCTTTTCATCATCCGATTTCGACCGTACTTGCTCTGTGTATGCCTGAAGAAATGTTATAGGCCTATATGCTTTAAGGAATGTTTCATGTTTAATAAAGCATTTAATAGCATGTATATATGCTGTCTTTTATTTTACACTTTACCGAGTTTTTGCTCAGCTGTAATAGACAAGCTACAAACCCAGGGGAAGGGCGCTTATATGTATGGGTATTTTAAAAACTATGTATTATATATATATATATATATATATATATATATATATATATGTATGTTTGTATATATATATATATATATAATTATTATTATTATACGTTATATATTTGAGTGTATGGAAATATAGATTTCTTTTTTATTTTCAGGTATGAAACATGGTTTTTTAAAGGTTAATTACAGGTACATGGGGACAGGGTTGGTACAATATATATGCTGTCTTTTATTTTACACTTTACCGAGTTTTTGCTCAGCTGTAATAGACAAGCTACAGACCCAGGGGAAGGGCGCTTATATGTATGGGTATTTTGAAAACTAAGTATTATATATATATATATATATATATATATGTGTGTGTGTGTGTATGTTTGTATATATATATATAATTATTATTATTATACGTTATATATTTGAGTGTATGGAAATATAGATTTCTTTTTTATTTTCAGGTATGAAACATGGTTTTTTTTAGGTTAATTACAGGTACATGGGGACAGGGTTGGTACAACCTTCCCAGAGGGAAAGGAAGGGAAGGGAAGAAATACTTTTTTCCCGGAAGGGAAGAAAGTATCCACCATTTCTTCCCAGGGAAGAAATGCAGTCATGACATATTCATGTCATTTTTGTCTTTCAAATGATATTTTGGCCTTTCATGTCACTACAAACCAGGGGGATTGTGTTTACAAACTTTTATATATAAAGGATGTGCAAACAAACCCTTTGGGTTTCTGAGAAAGCAACTGAGAGGACTGTGGGGCCCAGTGGGATTAGTCTTTATTTGAACAATTAAGATGAACACAGTCCAAGGGGTAGAATGTGCACGGTTTGTACAGTCTTTAGTTGAGTATTAAAGGTATAATCTTAATTTATATATATACATATATATATATATATATATATATATATATATATATATATATATATATATTGTACTCTAGGGGTGCTTTGTATCGTAGGATTTAGCCTTAAGCTGAGTAATTATACTTTGAATTAAACTGAATAATCACTTCAATTGAATAATGTTTTAAAGCAGAAGCATACACTGTTTGAATTTTTTCCTGACTATTGAGCAGATTGCTTAATTATTTTCCTAGTTCAGGAATAAGCAAATTTCATCTGTAGATACAAATCGCTGGGCCTTCCAAAAAAAAAGTCTGCTCCCAAAATATCTACACAACATTCTCCAAAAACGTCTATAGAAAATGAGTGGAATCACAAAATGTCTAAAGGCTTCTGTTACTAATCTGTTACTTGTTATTTTTATTCTGACAGATCACATTTAAGGATCAATAGCTTTTCACACTTTTTTAACAAAGATTTGTTCTATTATTTACAATTGTAAACATATGGAATCCGTACAGCTATGAATGATTATCAAACTTTAAGGCAGCAAGTAGCTTTATTAATTAATTATTGGTACTAACTGGTTATTTTAGTGCCTGAAACCATGCCTTTTTTGGCCTTATAGCTTTGCGTTATATAGTCAAACTGTAGAGAGGTTCAATATTTGATATTAATATTTTTTCAAAATTAGGATATAAAATTTCAGCAGTTTTCAACATGTTAAAGTCAATGGCGCAAAGGAGAATTTATGTTTATAATTTGCAAAATATTATCTTATAAATGTTATGCTCGGAGTAAAATAACTGATATGTTGAAGTTTTATTTTAAACTTTGAATTTTACCGGGGCTGTTGTCTCGACAACATACAAGACTCGTAAGAGAACAGATCGCACCAGAGGAGCCGTGAGATTGTTCAAGGTCGACCCCAACCAGGCCCTGCTGCCCTGCAGTTGTTCTGTTGCTGTTCATAAATAACCTAATCCTCAACTAATGAATTCGAAAGATATAAACTGCAGATAACTTTAATAAAATATACTTGCAAATGAATATAAAGAAATATGAAAAATTGAAAATTAATTACAAAAATGGCCCCCATTAGAACTTTGGGGTCGTACTTTTTAGGTGTTGTGGGAGCGCAGGTTAACCTGGTGAGTGAGGCTTGGGTAACCACAAACTTTCCTGAAAACGGAATCGTCCAATCCATGAATCAAGAATTGTTTATGACCTCTGCCAATGGGGGATAAAGGCATGGGTTGAACAAGAACTGAGGACTCAGCCGGAGGGAGGACTACTCTCTCAGTCCCTTTAGTCGTGACGTCCATGGCGCAGTTGACCATCCAGTCATAGTGTGTAATGTCAATGATACTTTATTTGCAAGCGGGAAATGGTTGTGCTCCTTTGTTTCGAGAATAATGGGTGAGGGAATCTGTGGTAGAGGTTTTGAAAAAAGGCAGAGCGTGTGGGAGAATAGGCGTGGCAAGATCAGGTAGACAGAATATAGTGGTATAACCAGGTAGTGCTGTTGGGGCGAATTTTTTTATCCCCACAGGAATGTCTGGGAGGTTCCCCAGGGGTTGAGTCACTTGTAAAATTGGAAAAAAGGTTCAGTGTGTTCTTTTTATGTTCCAGTTAAGAGCAATTCAACTTCGTCAATGGTCATTTGGAAGGGCACCTGTGTAGGTAATCTCCACGCAGTCCAAGCGGTAGTGACCCGCTGACGACCTGACGGACACCCCCGTGAATGAAGAGGTGCAGGAACAGCCAGGGCAGGGTAAGGTAGTGATTCGTTTCAATTCAATTCATTCTTGCGAAAATGACCCTGGCTTTGTATGTGACCTATGAGATCCAGATCTTGAATTAGATAATAGCTCTCTAATTTCCGAGCATGGGAAAAAGTTATTTTGAGGGAGAAAGCAACGCCTTTGCTCGAAATGACGATGATGAAGGTTGTGTTCCTGATTTCACATTGGATCTTAAACTGTTGAACGAGGAACAAGTGCTACAGCCATACACGTCCCGTCTGCCGGTTAAGGTTTAACAGATTATGTGATTAACCTGTTGAATAAGGGTTGGATTAAAAAATTTGTTTCTCATTATTCGTCACCAATGGCTGCTGTTCGAAATAAAGACAAGTTCCCTTAGCTTTGCAACGACAACCGGGATTTGAACAAGAATATCCTTCCAAGCCAGAGACCGATACCTCGTAAATAAGACCCTTTTGATAATCTAATTGTTTTTCTATCTTGCACCAAGAGAATTTCTATCACAAGGGCTTTGTAAGCCCTGTGTGTCGGCTCTTAACAGCCTTCATCATACCCTGGTTCTTGTTTGAATAGACCAGGATACCATTTGGGCTATGACAGTACCCAGATTAATTTCAAACCTTCATGAAGAAGACAGTATATGGGATCTCAGGGATAAGAAGTGTGTCCCATATTTAGAAAATACTTTTTTTAACAAGAGTTTACAGTCTTGAAGCGTCTATGGCAAAATGGTATCAAACGTTAACCACGAGAGTGTGTGCTTTTCTGCAAGGAGTTAGGATATTTGGGTCAACTCATAACTGAAGCAAAAAGTCGGATTGATCCTGCCGATCTGGAGGCAGTTATCTCCCTCAAGTCTAAATATTCAAGTCTAACTTGGAACGAACTCTATCAGTCCATGCTTGAAGAATTAATTGTTGATTTAATCTGTCCTCATGTAATGGTATTTGACGTATTGAACAGTTTGTTTGTCGAAGCAACCCAAAATTGGTTGTCACCCATTTTGTACAAGAGGCGGGAGATGAATGGTAGTGATCGCATATGGGACTCATACCCTGAAACCTGCCGAGAAAAACTTTCACTTGTATTGAGGTAAACTTGGGTTATTTGTTTGTGTTTTTGTTTGATTTCAGCAAAGTTGGATGTTACTTGTCGGAGGTGCATCGGTTGCTGGGTTAGCTGAATTCAACCTGAACCTTTTACTTCCCGGACGTCAAAACTCTAATGCACCAGGGACATTGATCTTGCCTTTATATGTTGACCGGACCCTGACGTTTTGGAGGGAAGTGGATCTTTCGTGGGTGAAGGAGCTACTCCGATCAAGGTCATGATCAAAGCTCTATTCATGAAGTCTAAGGACTCTGACACAATCTTGAAACTGGTTAAAATTTGTGGACACAAGCCTACCCCTTGACAAATGAAACAAGAAGCACCCTTAGTGAACATGTGGTTGAGAGATTTTGAGCGCCTGACTGAAGGGATTCTTCATAGGTCGTGCCATCTACCAAATAGTTCTACAAGTATCACAACTCTGCTTACCAAAGAAATTTCAAAACTGGTCTTTCAAGAACTAACCGATAAAATGGACGATCCAGGTGCAGAGAAGGTTATTGCTACAGCAAGGGAAAGGTTGCATTGGTACTAGAAGGCAAAGAATATTACTTACCGTCACAAAGCATTGTAGGTGTGTGCAAGATAAGAAACCATAATACACTGTAAGGCTGTTTAGCAGCCTATTCAGACTACCTTTCCATTTGAAATAGTATCAGTGGATTATCTCCATCTTGAATGGTCAAAGGGTGTTTACGAGTATATCCTGGTCATTATTGACCATTTTACTCGGTTCGCTCAGGCCTACCCCACACGAAACAAATCAGGCAAGAACGCGGCTGACAAGATTTTTAGCGATTTTTTTCCCCGGTTTGGGTTTCCAGAGAGTCTGTGTCAAGATCAGGAATCATAAATTTGAGAATACCTTGTTCCATAGACTGCGGATAAACGTGGCCTCACCCACCCCAGGACTACTCCCTGCCACCCTGAGGGAAATGGGAAATGCGAGGGCATGAACAGAATGCTACTGAGTAGTGAGTATGTTGAAGACACTAGGATTAAAAAAAAACAAGGCTGACTGGAAGGAAAAGGCAACAGACTCGTTCATGCCTACAACTGTATGGGCCAAGAGTCACTGAGGTCTTCCCCAGTTAGATGGTTGTTCAATCGTTCTCAAAGGATTCCCGTTGACCTGGTATTTGGGTTAGATTTGTGAGAGTTGAAGTAAACCAGTTGGCCCAGAGAAGGCATCCAAAAGTGATGAGAAGCAAAAGAAACATTACGATCGAGCGCTCATGGAGCTCAGTCTTGAAGGCAGGCGATAGGGTCCTGGTACGGAATGTTGTTGAGAAAGGGTCTGTCTAAAACGCGGAGAATCCGCGGAGAGATGGAGAATTCGCGGAGAATTCGTGGAAAATTTGCTGAGAGTTTTTATATGCAATGATGCTTTTAAATACACGTTAAAATCACTTAAAACCCCCAAACATATTACTCTTTATATATTTGCGCACTAATAAATGAACGAAATAATTTTTAAAAATCTGTATATAATTAAGCATTTTATGCTTAACAATATAAACTCGCCGCCGAGTGAATGCGTTACACAAAATCTAACACCCGTCTGAGTCACCAGCCGACACTGACTGTGCAAACAATAACAAAACCATGCACGTGAATCAAATTAACAGGTGTTAAACGAAATATATAATATGATTAATACATTTATTGATAGATAAAAAAAACAATTTCATCATTTAGTGTATGGACCAAATTTACATGCACAAATAAAAGGTGAAACATAAACATGCGACTTTACACACTTTATACACAAAATAATAGATTGCACCTTTAAGATAATGAATGAACTTGGTAATAGGATTAAATAAAATAAAAAAAATATAGTAAATATATATTGTAATCGTAGTTAGAGAATTAAATTTTTCTTATTCTGTACAAAATACACCATACTGCTTTTTGGCCAAAACAATACAGAGTATAATAATAAAAAAATTAAAACTATAGCACAATGTACACAGCAATAGTACAAGAACTTATTTGTACAATCTTCACAAAACCATTTTTAATTGCTTTAGTTATTTTAAAGACATATGCACATTTAAAATGAAACGACTTATTTCACTTTTTTTTATTTTTTCATCACAACCAATCATGTCTTCGAATACATCTCCTAATCAACATTCACATTCAATCCCAATGGTTACAGTTGCATTATATTTAAGTTAGGTAGGTTTTGGTATTCAAGAAGAACGTTTTGCTTGATGAAATGGTGTAAAAATGCCTGAATTGTAACAGAAAACTAAGTGTTGTTGCATCAATCCATAGTTAAAATCAACTGCATTTGCAATCGCAAATAGTCCACAGTCTCCTGATGCTATTCGTTGTCTCTGGCATATGGCACAAATAAAATCTTAAGAGAAGAACTGAGAGCTGAATTTTACGTTAAAGTACAGATTTTAAATTATTTCGGTCATTTAACAGATAGATTAATATGTTAAGAGTAATATAGTTGGAGATTTTAAGTAATTTTAACGGGGGGGGGGGGGGGGGGGGTAGATGTCATTTTCACGGAATATGTAAATATATGGCAGCTTCTAAAACTGACCATTAGATGTCGCCACCTGTCAAGGAATATCACTAAACACATATACAACTATCAATTTCCTCCAGGTATTTTTATTGATTAAATTTTTGCTTTCGCCCACCTGCTTTAAATATTGTATACATCCTCAAATATTTTTTCCTGACATGTTCTGGTACCAGCTCTATTCAATGCCTATAGCGATTTGACGCAACAGAATCAACTGACTTGACCTAAATCGGAATAAAGATCACTCTCATCTAAATTGTTGTCTATATTTGTCTGCCTTTGTTTTGATACATCTCCTTACAGTAAAACATAATAACATAATTTATTGTATTAATTAATATAATAATTATATTGAAAAATTTGAGGTTTTGTTATAGCTTTTAAATAAAATATAAAATATTGAATTTTTTAAAATATGTAATTAAATAACCATAAAAGCAACACATGACAAGCACACTTACATGCAAATGAATTCGCATTTATATCAAGCTACATGTTTATTATTACGTGTTACTTATTATTTTGCATTATTCCATTAAAACATATATGATGTTTTATCTAAAATTGTACATGTTTTATTTAAATTATTTGGTCTCATTACTAAACGATAATGGCTTCTGACTTCGAGCTACTGTTGAAAAATTAAAGTACTAGTTAAATTTACCTTTCGCTCTTCACACAGCGCTTCACTCATAGGCCAACTACCTATATCGTAAGCGCTGTTTGTTATGACCTCGTATCCTGAATCTCTACACCAGAGGGGGGCACTGTAATTTGATCCAATCAGATGAGACCCTGTGATAAAGACAGCAAGGTTTTAATTTACAAGCCAAGCGAGGAATACACAGAGCCATTGTTGTTCATCTCGTTTTGAGTGATAGCTCATCGCCCCGGCGACCGTTTGAACAGGCCACAGGCTCAGAGAGAATTAATTGCCCCGCACGTGGTTTCTGGGCGGAGCCTGATGCATGTCGAGTGTTTGTTGACTTGCATTTGGTTGGCTGCTCGTCACATCAGCAGTTTTTTTTCAGCAGACAGGCCCATGTGCACCACCTGGTGTTTAAGTGCATCATATACGGTCAAAGCAGGCAGCGCGAAAATTTGTAGCTTCTTTAGAAGCGCAAGATTTCCGCTGCCTCGGGAGCGTTAATTTACCTGTAAATTGTTCGGTAGATTATGCCCTGATTCCGTGTTTTGATCCGTGTTTTGGACTTACTCATCGAATACAGCTCTTACACGTTTGAGATAGAAAATGGTGTGATGGCAAAGTACGGTAATTCGTGGTCTCAAGACTGACTAACGTGGTATGTCATGAACAAAATAATCCACATCTAAATACATATTAACTAGAAACACCGTTTAGAATGCTGAAATGTTTATTTTATTCCAAAGTGTCAATAAACTGGAAATAGTCTGCTTGTTATAAAGGCACTTTTTACAGAGCTTGCGGTATATACATTCACAACAACTTCCGGTGAAAACAAGCCAGGAACGGTTAGCATTAGATGGAGCAGACCTACTGTAGGTCATGAATTATTCATATCCGGGGGATCTTAAATGGCATACCCCAGCGGTACATTACCGACCATACACTACAAAATCGGACACCCGCTGAATTAGAGCGGGGAACATGGTATTTAACAGGTTTCCCACTTCTTCTTTGTTCACCCTAACACGACCACTGTGCTTATGAGTGGCTAGCCTGCTTCAGACAGCATAGCTAGGTTAATTAACATGTGAGAAAAGATAACGTGTAAAAATCCAGATTTTCTTGCAAAGCCCACTAGATGGCGTAATTTAAGCCTCTGATCTCAGCTGTTCTGGCTCATACTTCAGCCGTGGTAGGCCTACATGACTGTCGAGTAGAATAGTACATAATTTGAAAGTAATATGTTATACAATTATGTATATACCAATTACATGAAGTGATAATTTTAATAAATCATCGGGTCTTCATGGATTATAAATTTTTATAATTTATGTCTTGGTTTGGTTCGATCTATATATTTATTGATTTTCCACCTTTTATATTAATGAAAGCTAGTAGGCCCCAGTGAAGAATATTTACCTAAAATACACCACCAAAAACAAGTGTATATTAGAAAGGTCAATTGTAAAAAAATTGTTTCGCAACAGTGAAATAACCTTTTTCTATTTATTGTATTGTTATTGATAGTGTATATGTAGGAGTAAAGTGGTACTTCCATGTGAGCGTATAAGCGTATGTGCGTATATACATGAAAAATCGCTCATATGATTTTGTAGCTGGGGTGTTTCCATGTATCCGTCAGCGTATATATATATGCGCATGCCTGTATTTGCGTGAAAATCGTCACATGCAGCCATGCAGGTAAAGTTTTGGTATCTCTTAATAACTAAACAACCACTCACCCTATCTTTTTTTATATTTCATATATATTATTAATTGAGGTGGGGGCTGAATTCGATTATTCAACACATGAGCCTTAGTAACAAAACCAGGGGCGGATCCAGGATATTGAAAAAGGAGAGATACAACCCAGGAGGACGAATGACGAAGCACAATAAAAGATTCCCAGGTCCGACAAAGGGGGGGGGGGGGGGGGGGGTCCGGGACACAAAAATTGGTCTGAAACCCTTAAAAATGGTTGCGGTGGCCCGAAAAGGGGGGGGGGGGTCATGGCCCCCTGGACCCTCCCCCTGGATCCGCTTCTGAAAACGGACTTCATCTTCAATATTTTGCCAGGCTTAATTACACATTTACTGAAAGTGCCATCTTATTAACTTGGGTGTTATACTGACTAATATAGAGAGTATACTATAAAGTCGCCCATCATTCTTTCTCTTGGCAGTAACCAGATACGTCTTACTGACAAGCAAGAGTTAAATAAAACGAAGAAAGGATTTTCATTTGAAAAGGGCTGACGATTATAACGTAGTAAGTTATTCCAGATTGATTCATAAATTATAAAAATTTGTTAATAATGCACAAGGAACTGTGTATAGCACTGCCAAAAGTCCAAGATGTTTTGTCCATATTAACTACCTGATCATGAACAAACTACAACTATTTTTTACAGAATAAAATAAGATAATTTATTTAATATATTTGTATGTATTTGGTAATAAATACACACACACATATATATTATATTTATTATATGTTGATTATGTTTATATTTTGTTCTGAGTAGAGCCAGTTTTGGGGTTTTCAACACATGCATGCATGGGTCTGAGTAACTAAATGGACTCTATCCATGATTGGTCATGCTTAATTATGCATTCACTGAAGGCGTTCCTTTAATAAGTTGCCATCTTGCAGTGACTAATTTATTATACCAAGTACATGTATAAACTTAAGTGCCCATCCATTCTTTCTCTTGCAGAAACCCGATAAGTGAGCCTGGCTAGCAAGAATGCAATGAAAAAAAGAGGAGTGGATTTTAGTAAATAATTTCATAGCTTTTTCCAAATCTTAACAAGTATTATTGATGCACAATGCATTGTGTATCACAACGCAAAAGAAATATATTTTTTTGTCTGATTATAAATAAAATCAGAAGGTATATAATTACAATGGTTATACACATTATAAAGTAAATAAGGGTAAAGTAGGTATTTTATCATATTTCTGTGTTTGATATGTCGTTGTAAAAAATACATGTTTACTATGTTTAAAATATTCATTGTATTAACTATCAAAGTAAATGTGCTTAAACCGCCGTTAATTTCAGGATTATACGAACAGGCGATGAACAACTGGTGGTAAGACACTTGTTTTGATTTTTGTCTTTATATTTATGAATCGCATTTTCTTTTTTCCAGATCGATTCTCCGCCGCATCGTTCTTTTCCCAGCAGGCATTATGCTATATTGAGGAATGTGACACGGAAGGAGTATTTTTTTCGACCGTCGCGATGTTTATAGGAGTTTCTTGTCGATCACACAGCGAATCGTTCTACGCAGACATATCGTTTTCGGATGAAAGACTCGAATACACTGAAACAATACATATATGCATACAAAATGTTTTGTTTTTTTTTACTTTTGGTAAAGATTTTAAATGATTTTCAGCTGCTTGTGGACCTTCCAATCGCCATTGAAATTGTTTTTAAAACAGAAAAAATAAAAGCTACTTTATGATGTCGCTTCGATAAATCAGCAAGAATGTGATGGGTTTTAATGAAACTCAAAAGAAATTATTAACCAATATAATATCTTATATGAAATTGATTACTGACAAAATGGACACATATTAAATGAGGTCAGAGATCGCAAAAAGTGGCATTTTATACGTCCCCATGCATGCATGTGGTACTCTTTGTTTTCTGAATTCCCCGAAATCTGAGAAAAGTAAGGGACTTTAAAAATTGCATCAAATCAAGGACACGTCAGGGAAATTAGCCAGTTTGCACTATTTTGTCTCATCTCCAATTTCTTTATTTATAAAGTATGATTGATTATGCTGGCCTTTTTACAGATTCAGTTGAAAAAGTCTTTAAGCTTGATATTAATAAGAGAAAATGTATCGCAGAATACGGTATTTTTTTAACAACTACACGAGAACCTTAATGACGGAGTCATGCCTATAAATATATATATATATATATATATATATATATATATATATATATATATATATATATATATTTATTTATACAGTAGAACGCCTGTATTACGGTCACCTTAGGGACTGGATGAAAGTGGCCTTAATACACGAGTGGCCGTTATACAGGACTTGACCAGGAGAGGGGGTTTAAAATGTAACACGAAACCAAGTTCAAATCTTTATTACAATCAACAAAATAAACGTATATACAGAGTATTAGTATGATTACTGTTATCAATAAAAAGAATAAAATAATTATTTATTGTCTTTTATTTGGTCGCCATATTGGTCAAAGTGATTTGGACAGTGTATGCGTAACATTTTATACATGTAACAATGTTTATTTTGCATTCATAATTATTCATGTATGAGAAAATTGTGCAATGTTTTCACTGTTTTCGTTTGATGTACGTGTTCACAAGGACATTAAAGAGAGTTTTAGGATCCACAGTTTGCCTAACGTTTTTCTGATGACATATTCATCGGGACCCGCTGGTTTTCATTCGTAAATTAAATGACAAACACCCTGATTAAGATCCGGCTCGCACGACGGATTCCCAAACGTTCACGCAGGTGGGGACACACGCCTTATACTATTGTGCATACTAAAGAGGCTGAGTTGGGTGGTACGACGCTGGCTACGTGTCAAACAACTCATGCAGCCACGGTCGAGTGGTTACCTTTATCCAGGCACAGACAGGAATATGTGAGAGCAGACACTTGTGTAATGATATTAAGGTCAGAAGTGGCCGCTAGATTTGTTGAGCACATATCACGGAGTCACTGCATGCCCCTGACCGTAATTGAAGCGTTTACCGGCCTGCGGGACCGAGACACCTGGCCGTAATACGGAATAGAGGAGTGACCGTAAATGACAACAAAATGATTATGAAATATAACGGTCGAAAATTCGGGACCGGAAAATCTGACCGTAATAGACGTATAGGCCGTTATTGAGGCGTGGCCGTTAGCAGGCGTTGTACTGTATATATTAACTTGAATACAACAAATAAGTATTTAGAAAAGATATAGATCATATATTTCCCCTCAGTCTGGTGTATGTAAAGTCATCAATATATCGCATAATAATGATTTTTTATTTATTTTTATAAGTTACAGTATATGGAGGTTCACTATTTATCGCCTAATATGTAGCGTATAAGTTACATATTTGCATATCACCTCACATCGATAAAAAAGCTGGTTGTAAAACATGCAACAGATGTTTACAGCAGTAACCCTTTAGCAGTGCAAACCCTGCAACCACACATGCAGGATCCTCAACGCACTTTATCCGAATATGCACTTATATACATTTTGATAACACTTTTCAGTGTTCCAGCACTCCATAAATATTCGTGAACATCATTTCAACTTGTCTTTTATTTAATTTTTTGCTTAGGAATAAAGAAACTAGGTAAACAAAAGAACGTAGGAAATTATTTGGTTAAAATATGAATAGAGACCTGTAGAATACATGCAGATAAGCAAACAGGCAAAAAATAAGCAAAGTCAGCTGAAACATTAAAGCCTGCTGATCCAAAACTCCTGCAAGGAATAAAACATGCAGATAAAGAGCTGAAAACATAACCTCCTCTGTCAAAGGTCACGTATAGCCAGAAGTGTGGATTAAAATTGTCAAAAAAAAAGCAGAGAACGAATCAATTACATCCGAGGCTGAACATCCAATCAGATTCTAACTGCATGGTTCAGTATATAGGTCGCAATAATTTATAATCCATGTATGGCTACAGGGTATATATATACAATATTTCAATATCGTTTGATGTCCTAACTTTTTTTTGTTTTCATGATTAAAACATCAATAATTTGCATTTCCTCCTATATATCAGAATAATGGGCCTCATTTAAACACGTAGTCCCGTCGTTGTGAAATTATATAAAGAATTTTGCAAAACTGTTTTTAGATTAATATTACATATTCATCAAATTGAGTGTTCAATCATAAAAAAAAATTGAAAAATAATATTCTTCAGTCAGTCAAATATTCCTGTTATGCAAATTGGTTAAATTAGGGGACCCCTTTCTGTACAATACACAGTTGTGAAATTCCCCAATTAAACAATTATTCCACTTTGACATTCATGGATTGACCGTAATTGCGTTTGGTAAACATATTGATATTCGATAATTGATAAATTGGTAGAGAATGATGCAACCACTTAAATAGAAAAACAATATAAGTTTCAAAGTATTTTTTTTAATTAACAAATATATTGGTCATACGACAGTTATTCCTTATCATTTTATATTTTGGATCAAATCGGAAAACTGGAATAGGGTACTCCAGTTAGACCTATTCCATACAACTTTATCAAACTCGGATGTGTGTGTGTGTGGGGGGGGGGGGGGGGTGACCCTCTGTGGCCTCCCCTCCCCGCGGATACACCAAACATTGTGGATCAACTGTATTTATATGTAAGTATAAACCTGTAAGCAGTTACTGGGAAAGTTAATTTTGTCAGTTATTTGAATATGAAAGCATTACTACACATTAACATATGGTTATATATAGGTACTTTCAGTTTATTTAAACAATGTAAGTGACAAAAATGCCACGAGACTTATATATAAATGTATCCAAAGTAATAGTAGATATTCCTTGATATGTTAAATGACCAAGATTAATAATAATAATAATAATAATAATAATAATAATAAAACTAATATTAATACGTATACTAATATTATTAGAAAATAATAGGTGGATATTTCTTCTGTCATGCCAAATCTCCAGTAACCATATACTAAATGCGCTGTCACGTCATACATATCCCGAGCTTCTGTTTGGCTTATCATATATGCATGTATCGCTCTTACACACATAAATCCACAGAATAAATTTACAGGCAATGAATAAAAAAATAATCAGCTCGACATTGCCATCTTTAGGGCGATTTGTACAAAATCGCCCTTTGATCTCTACTTGGAATCAGCTGGTTTCTTTAAAAATATACTATAAGACAAAAGTATAACAAATTGATGCATGATGTGAACTTTATTTACATCTATCTTGATGCCGTTGTATTATGCCATAGATGGGTCCCCCTACTACACTATAAGTGATATGTCATCACCCTGTCAGGCTTTCACCCTGGCAGCAGTTACCCACCCTATATCTTCCCGTAATCCCCGCCTTGTTGCTGGTTCAAGGGGTTTTTCACCAGCGCCAGTATACATTTAAGCAGTATACATGTCCATTCCTTGAGCAATTATTACCAACGATGTCAGCAGATTACGACGAATATTCCGGGCCTGATGCACCCTGGTCGCACCACTTTGACTGGTGTGAGAGCAGTTTCCATGGATATGTTACGTCCCACGAGAAATTAAAAGAACTTATCCTTGAATATGAAACTGCAACCGTCACCAAATTCTCCGTGCAAACTTCTACCAAAGACTTTGGACAGACCGAAAGTAAGTTACTCTACTCAATATTTTAAGTTATGTAACCTAAACTCCGAAAGCATAGTCCAGACTCTACATAATTGTTTTAAAATTGTGGCGGGACATGACGCACTTGCTCTTTCCTACTTGCATCAAAGTTTAAAAAATGTTATAACAATATAATTATTTAGTAATTTATATTGCGCTCATATCAGGTACACCTGCTCACAAGCGCATTATAATGCTGTTGCACTCTTTTAGGTGATGGTAGACTAAACAGTTATATCACAGATACATCACAAATTAAAGTACTAAATTTTATGTATATACCAAGTAACCAGTGTAAAATCAAGTTAAGAAATTAATGCTAAAAGTTCCAGAGAATATCAAACTACAGTTGACAAGTTAATTTTAAAAGAATGCCACTATAAGAAGTTATTGTTTTAAGATTTTTTTTAAATGCTGAGATATCAGGAATAGAATTCCATACTTTTGGAGCAGCAGCTGCAAAATCGCGATCACCACAGGACATCAGCCTTGATCGTGACATAAAAAAAATCTTGTGGAAGATGATGATCTATACATTATAAGTGATCGCACAGGCATCTGTACATATATATTCAACAGTTCAGACAGATAATTTGGAGCCAAACCATGCAATGACGTATAAGTGAGCAGCAAAAGCCTACACATAACTCTTTATTTTGAATCGGTAACCAATGTAGCCGAATAAGTGCAGGTGTAGTGTGTTTTTACTTCTTTATCCCAAGTATATAAGACCACCATCAGCGTTCTGGACACGTTGAAGTTTCTGAATATGAATACCAGGTAACCCATAAATTATAGGCTGTTATTTACAGTTATCTGGACGAGACTAATGCACGCACTATAACCTCCGTGGCGGGTATGGTAAGGTATTTTTGGCTCTTGACAATACAAGGTTGCATGGAGCACCAATATGACATTAATGTAGAAACATAATATAAAATACATCAGACTAGTTTTTTGAACATGTGCAACCCCGGGGGCGGGGGATGGGGGGGGGGGGGGTTTAGAAAACGCGAGTGTTGAGTGTTGTACCGGCTGAGCGGGCTGGCGTAGGCGGGGTGATTTCCTACTACGGTGTAGGATTTTTTTTTTTAATTTCAAGCAGTATTGAAGCAAATTGAGAATATTACAAGCAATGCTATCGCTTCAGAAAACAACTAGAAGTAAAATACTTTTCTTAAACATTCTAATCTATAAAACCTGCATGTTTTTTAGAGCGTTTAAAGGTCGAATGCCAGTGTCGTTAAAACGGTGGTATCATATCATATTAGCAATCATTTTGCTAATTCATTCATTTCGGAAACACTGAATTTTATAGATACTTGGTTAAATTTTTGACATTTTTGTTAATAACGTTTTTGACAAATTCCAGTTAGAGCCCATATTTATTAACAATATTTACACTCATTAAATTTATAAAAAGTGTGAAGGTGGACATCAAACTGTATCCCCCCCCCCTACCGTTTGTGTGTAGGGAGCGATGGGAGACATATCTATCGGTTGCGCCAATTGTGGTCATGCAACAGATACACCCCCCTCTCACACGTCGTTAAGTATAGACATCAATTATTTGGCATTCCAGTAGTGTCTGGTTGTCACCTTTAAATAAATGTACCAGACTGCTGGTATAGAAGCCCACGACTTTTATGTCTGACTGTAACGTTAAACGTTATACCGTATATAAGATAAGTAGTCCTGCATGTAGAATATTGTGTATATTTTTGTGTGCTTTTGGATGTATATATAATGGGTAAAATCAAACAAATTGTAAATTGCCCGATAGTTTTCGACATTTTTTTAAAATGACTGCAAATTTCAGGCACTTTACAAATTGACTGAAAATCCAATCAGTTTATTTGACACATTGAGCAGAATTTTAACATAATGAGATTAAATTGTAAAAAATAAACATAAATTGAAATTACCTTTCCTTTATTTGATAAACCGTATGCTCTCATCAAATAAGTGTATTGTATTTTTCACATCTTATTAATGTTTAAATGTAGCGTCCATTAGGTTTAATTCTGGTTCCTTCAGAAATTAAGTTATATGTAATCAAGTGAGATATAAGAT
Organism: Sipunculus nudus; assembly: GCA_026874595.1. Classification (NCBI taxonomy): domain Eukaryota; kingdom Metazoa; phylum Annelida; class Sipuncula; order Golfingiida; family Sipunculidae; genus Sipunculus; species Sipunculus nudus. The sequence continues at coordinate 95,242,696 of CM049308.1, forward strand.
ACTCTCTGACGGAAACATCGAGATCAATCCCCCCCCCCACACACACACACATACCCCAACTATCACAAACACATTTTCCTAATATTTGTGCTTTAGCGCGGGGGGGGGGGGGCGAAAGTATTTAATTTTCAATAAAATTTTTTCAACATTTCTTATATAAAATAACGGAATTTTATCGCTTCACACACCAACAACAATTTAAAAGCTTTTGCCCTGTAAAATGAGCAAGGCATCAAATTGCACATTGTGGTGCATAAATGTCCATTTGACCAAATATTAATTTCTAAATTAACTGTAGATGTAGAATTATGAGATAAAAAAAGTATTTTTCATATTGTTATAATATTATGCATATTTTAACTTTTTTTCATTGTGGTTACCCCTATCTCAGTCTGTGAAATTTATCTTATTGTGTGGTCAATATCCTTCATAAATAGCTTGAGAACGGTTAAAAGTTTACTATAAAAATGTTCGTGTCATGTATGAAAGAAATAAGAAAACTGCAATTTATGCATCTGTAGTTGTGTGCCTCGCCTGGTTTAGAAAAGTGATGTGTGACGGGGGACGGCTTTCCCTCGGCCCGCTGCTTCCGTATAGCCAGTGTGTAAATATGCATATTGTTGTTTTTATAGTGTATATTCAATTAACAATTCTATGTATAATTAGATGATATAGTATTGGTTGCCATATTCTACGTTAAACTTTTTATCATAATTAAACAGTATGGCACATAGCATGGAGATGCTTAGATAGGTCTTAGCTATCCTTACAGCCCATCCCATGTTATCTGAGACACTCTAGGGCAATTGACTGTAGACATTCTATCTGTTTCTTTTTTTCTTTCTTTCTTTCTCAGGCGTTTGTTGTTCCGTTTACCCCCCCCCCCCCCCCCCCCCCCCCACCGTTTAATGTACCGGACCTGTTGTATGAGAACCGCAGTGACACTTGCACGACTGTCAACATTATAGGTGACAGCAGTAGTTAATATGAGGTGTGAGGTCTTGTAAGGTCAAAAGAAACAGGAAATACCATTTAGTCTTGTAAACTATACCTTGAATATTTGTAATGTACGCCTTAGTTGTATGAACACCCTGAATGTCAGTTAGCGACAAATTATATCTGTTAGGCCTAGAATCTTCTAACGCAACATCCAGGGGGTTCTAAGCAAATCTCCCTGGAAACTTGAAATTAGGTCATGGCGATCTACATTTTGTGACCTAAAGGTAGAAAACCGGATTTTGAGCACCCAAAAAGTCAGACAGGGTACACATTGTATTCGTAGACCTAGAATCTTCAAATGTAAAATTCTAAAACGCCCTGGCAAATGTCCGTGGAAGACTGAAATTAGTTTACCATGACCTATATTTTGCGACCTCTCGGAAAAGAAGTTATATAATCACACAGAAAGTCAGTCAGAGCACACATTGTATCTGTTACACCTAGAATCTTCTAACATAAAATTTAGGGAGGTCCAAGTCAAATATCTCTGGAAACCTGAAATTAGGTCATGATGACCTATTTTCTGCAAGCTACTGACCAGAAGCATGATTTTTAGCATTCAGACAGGGCACAAATTGTCTCCATTAGCCCTAGACTCTTCTTACATGATATTCAGGGAAGTCCTTATCAATTCTCCTTGGATACCTGAAACTGGGTCATAGTGACCTATATTCTGGTAGGGACCAGAAACATGATTTTGAGCAACCAGACAGACAGGGTACAAATTGTATCCATTTTACTTGGAACCCCCTCTATTGTGAAATCCATGGGGATGGGGGGGGGGGGGGGGGTCCTGGGCAGGTTTCTTTGAATCCTGAAATTTTTATTTTCTGTCTATTTTTCAACACAGTTACATTAGCCATAGGCTATACTCACAGAAAATATATAACATTAATTAAAAAAAATGAGCACCCAGTCAAAATTAGCTGAGCGTCATGGTCCATAGGCCACTTGTTTTAAATAGCCGCAACGAATAATCTTAAATATATCACATAGCAAAATACTGTTATTCATGTCACTTGATAAGTTTCTATTTTTAACTATTGTTTTGATCTTAAATTGCAGTTGAGCAAGCTGTCGATGGGCATAAAGTTTGGTGGGCGGAGCCGCAACCAAAATCTTTGAAAGGTCCATCTTGCACAAATGATTATGGTCCTTACGTGATACTGGGCTCACGCGTGTATCAATGTCAGCATGGAATTGACAAACACAGCTCCTCCAAGGAGACAAGAAGGCTGAAACTGCAAAAACAAGAGAAGGTAGACCCACAGACTGGTCTAAGAAATTAAAACATTTAATATGTATTCAATTCATGATTCAACTATTTCATTTACAGAGGTCCATTTTTTCGAAATGCCTTTCATTTGACAATATGTTATACTAACACTAATTTTATCATGAGTTTTACAGAATTATGCGCCTAATTGTCGTTCCACCATCCATGTCTACCTGTTTTTTCGCGGTATTTCCTTCAAATATATTTGGTTTGCAACTACAATTTAGCTATTATCAAAATGAGAAATGTGGCGATTTATAATTAATTAAATAAGCATTAGATAAATATATTTACTTTGCCGGACGGTGTTGACCTGTCCAGAAGGAGTACAAAACGGATGACGTCAGTTGAATCGGCCACATTATTTATCCGGGCGATTTAGGAGGGAAGTATGTATAACGTATCAAACATGATTTTTTAGGAACTCGGACTAGGAATTAGTCTAAAGAAAACATACCGAGTCCATCTCGAGTTCAGTTGGAGAAAGGCTTGGTCAGACACTATAAAGTCATTTATATATATATATATATATATATATATATATATATATATATATATATATGCAGGGCTCGCCCTGCTTCGAAAAAATCTTAAGTCAAAATTTTAGCCAACCAGAATTTTCTTTAGCCACATCAGAAACACTTTTGCCAGCACTAATTCTCTGAATAATGGGAAATATTGATATTTAGCACTGAGCAGAATTCGAAATATCATGAATTGATCACAACTTGACAACATAAAAAGATGTGTGGACAGTGCAATTCATGATTATTCTGTGTGACTTTGCGTTGAACATTGTTATATATAGTCACTATAGTTAAATCAACTGAAGACCAGTCTTTCTTGATAAACTTTTATTTCAGAATATTATAGTCTATTGTTTTGCTCATGGGGGTTTGAGCCTTGAGCCATGGGGCACAATAAAGTCACTTCATAGATCTTGTTAGTTGTACAAGTCACAAATAGTGAAATTACCGCTAATTATATCACAGTAATGATTCAGTTAACTGGTCTATGATCTTAAGAATAAATTATGTATAAATGTGTAACAGAGTTACAGTGTTCATATGTATGCAGGGGATCATTTAATTACCATGTGCCAGCCTTCTATAATGAGGGTGGGGTAATATTACAACCTGGTTCCTCGCTCCTTTTTTTGGACAGTAGGACAACATGGGAGGGTCTGGTATATATATATATATATATTTCTGATTATTTTCTTGAAATCTATGTGTGAATTAATTCAATCTGAGCAACAGCAGCAAAATTAAATATTGAAATAGTCTTCTAATAAGCCTGTTTTATATCACACGGTAAAAAAAATATTAAAGATAAATTCCCTACCTACCTACTCTAAATTTTTCACCACTGTAATCAGAAAAAAAGAACCTATTTTTTAGGCCTAAGGGCATTGGAAAGATTGTTTTCGCCCATAAATTAGTCAGAGGGGATATTGTTTCGCCAGATCTCCCCATTGCCAGCCATTGGCGAATAGGCAGGGCTAGCCCTGACATGTATATATATATATATATATTTATATATACATAAATATATTATATATATATATATATATATATATATATATACATGTGAAAGCTTTTAAAAAAAGGTATACATTTAAAAGACTATATGTACGTAAATTTAGCTCTGCACATGGAGCTAAATTTAACTAAACACTGAAGTGGAAAGCATGTGTAAAATTAAGTAAAACTCATGACTCGATGAAAGTGGATTTGAACTCGAACCTAAAGGACTCGAGTCGACAAGTCTCCCACTGGCAGTTCGATAATAATAATACGTTTTAATTAATGTTCAGTTCACATGATAATTATTTCCTTCTCCCCAGACGAGGGACCATGATTATAGCCACAAGAGAAAAAGACAGCTAATCCAGACAACAAAAAAAGTGGGATGCCCTGCCAAAATCAGAGTCCGAGAGGTCATTCAATTCGAGTGCTTCAAGGTAAAGAACATTTAAAACATCTTTGAACCTTAATCAGGTGTTACATTCTTCAGTCCAGAACAGGGGAATTAACTATTTAATGTTGTGCATTCATACTGGTCAGCATCGATCCATCATTCCAGCTTACAGAGATTCCAATTCAGTCCAACTGGCGATAAAATTGAAGATTTATTCTTTAGGAATGTTAATAAAATAGGAGTTCATTCCAGCAGAAAATCATATAGAAAAAAATTGAAAAGTGAAACTGTTGCTGACTACTCTATGATCCTGTAGATCTTCTTTTAAAGTCTATGATCTAATAAAACGGAGCCCTTCATGAAATTTGAAAGCTATGCCACAATGCTCCCCGAGTATATTCTGGCGGTGCTAATATATAGGTCAGACCAACCAACCAGTTTCATGAAGATACTCTATTGAATATCAATATACACACTTCGGACCGGGACACTAAATATTGTCCATTCAGGAGCTAGACAAAGTTTTAGGCATTAATAAATCTGCATATCTTTAACATATACCATGTAGTTAACTCAGTTAAGGCTTAATGAAATAAGAAATGTTATTTTTTACATCTCTGACAACTTGCAGCAGTGTATTTCTTGATAAGCTAGGTATAGTTTTCAAGACTAAATGGGTGGACCTACGGTAGGTGTGTTAGATGTGGTGGACCTCCGGTAGAAATGTCAGATGGAGCGGACCTACATTAGGTGTGTTAGATGGAGTGGACCTACAATAGGTGTTTTAGATGGAGTGAACCAACGGTAGGTGTGTTAGATAGAGTGGACCTACGGTAGGTGTGTTAGATGGAGTGGACCTAAGGTAGATGTGTTAGATGGAGTAGACCTACGGTAGGTGTGTTAGATGGAGTGGACCTACGGTAGGTGTGTAAGATGGAGCGGACCTACGGTAGGTGTGTAAGATGGAGCGGACCTACGGTAGATGTGTTAGATGGAGTAGACCTACGGTAGGTGTGTTAGATGGAGTGGACCTACGGTAGGTGTGTAAGATGGAGCGGACCTACGGTAGGTGTGTAAGATGGAGCGGACCTACGGTAGGTGTGTAAGATGGAGCGGACCTACGGTAGGTGTGTTAGATGGAGCGGACCTACGGTAGGTTTGAAAGCTGGAGTGGACCTACGGTAGGTGTGTTAGTTGGAGTGGACCTACGGTAGGTGTGTTAGATGGAGTGGACCTATGGTAGGTATGTTAGTTGGAGCGGACCTACTGTAGGTGTGTTAGATGGAGCGGACCTACGGTAGGTGTGTTAGATGGAGCGGACCTACGGTAGGTGTGTTAGTTGGAGTGGACCTACGGTAGGTGTGTTAGATGGAGTGGACCTACGGTAGATGTTTTAGATGGAGTGGACCTACGGTAGATGTGTTGGACGAAGTTGACCTACGGTAGGTGTGTTAGATGGAGTTGACCTACGGTAGGTGTGTTAGATAAAGTGGACCTGCGGTAGGTGTTTTAGATGGAGTGGACCTACGGTAGGTGTGTTAGATGGAGTGGACCTACGGTAGGTGTGTTAGATGGAGCGGACCTACGGTAGGTGTGTTAGCTGGAGTTGACCTACGATAGGTGTTTTAGATGGCGTGGACCTATGGCAGGTATGTTAGTTGGAGCGGACCTACGGTAGGTGTGTTAGATGGAGTGGACCTACGGTAGGTGTGTTAGTTGGAGTGGACCTACGGTAGATGTGTTAGATGGAGTGGACCTACGGTAGGTGTGTTAGTTGGAGTGGACCTACGGTAGGTGTGTTAGATGGAGTGGACCTACAATAGGTGTGTTAGATGGAGTGAACCAACGGTAGGTGTGTTACATGGAGTGGACCTACGGTAGGTGTGTAAGATGGAGCGGACCTACGGTAGGTGTGTTAGATGGAGCGGACCTACGGTAGGTGTGTTAGTTGGAGTGGACCTACGGTAGGTGTGTTAGATGGAGTGGACCTATGGTAGGTATGTTAGTTGGAGCGGACCTACGGTAGGTGTGTTAGATGGAGTGGACCTACGGTAGGTGTGTTAGTTGGAGTGGACCTACGGTAGGTGTGTTAGATGGAGTGGACCTACGGTAGGTGTTTTAGATGGAGTGGACCTACGGTAGATGTGTTAGACGAAGTTGACCTACGGTAGGTGTGTTAGATAGAGTTGACCTACGGTAGGTGTGTTAGATAAAGTGGACCTGCGGTAGGTGTTTTAGATGGAGTGGACCTACGGTAGGTGTGTTAGCTGGAGTTGACCTACGATAGGTGTTTTAGATGGCGTGGACCTACAGTAGGTTTGTAAGATGGAGTGGACCTACGGTAGATGTGTTAGACGAAGTTGACCTACGGTAGGTGTGTTAGATGGAGTTGACCTACGGTAGGTGTGTTAGATGGAGCGGACCTACGGTAGGTGTGTTAGCTGGAGTTGACCTACGATAGGTGTTTTAGATGGCGTGGACCTATGGCAGGTATGTTAGTTGGAGCGGACCTACGGTAGGTGTGTTAGATGGAGTGGACCTACGGTAGGTGTGTTAGTTGGAGTGGACCTACGGTAGATGTGTTAGATGGAGTGGACCTACGGTAGGTGTGTTAGTTGGAGTGGACCTACGGTAGGTGTGTTAGATGGAGTGGACCTACAATAGGTGTGTTAGATGGAGTGAACCAACGGTAGGTGTGTTACATGGAGTGGACCTACGGTAGGTGTGTAAGATGGAGCGGACCTACGGTAGGTGTGTTAGATGGAGCGGACCTACGGTAGGTGTGTTAGATGGAGTGGACCTATGGTAGGTATGTTAGTTGGAGCGGACCTACGGTAGGTGTGTTAGATGGAGTGGACCTACGGTAGGTGTGTTAGTTGGAGTGGACCTACGGTAGGTGTGTTAGATGGAGTGGACCTACGGTAGGTGTTTTAGATGGAGTGGACCTACGGTAGATGTGTTAGACGAAGTTGACCTACGGTAGGTGTGTTAGATAGAGTTGACCTACGGTAGGTGTGTTAGATAAAGTGGACCTGCGGTAGGTGTTTTAGATGGAGTGGACCTACGGTAGGTGTGTTAGATGGAGTGGACCTACGGTAGGTGTGTTAGATGGAGCGGACCTACGGTAGGTGTGTTAGCTGGAGTTGACCTACGATAGGTGTTTTAGATGGCGTGGACCTACAGTAGGTTTGTAAGATGGAGTGGACCTACGGTAGATGTGTTAGACGAAGTTGACCTACGGTAGGTGTGTTAGATGGAGTTGACCTACGGTAGGTGTGTTAGATAAAGTGGACCTGCGTAAGGTGTTTTAGATGGAGTGGACCTACGGTAGGTGTGTTAGATGGAGTGGACCTACGGTAGGTGTGTTAGATGGAGCGGACCTACGGTAGGTGTGTTAGCTGGAGTTGACCTACGATAGGTGTTTTAGATGGCGTGGACCTACAGTAGGTTTGTAAGATGGAGTGGACCTACGGCAGTTGGACAGTATATCATGCATTAGATGGAGTGGACCTACGGTAGCTGTGTTAGATGGAGTTGACCTACGGTAGGTGTGTTAGATGGGGTGGACCTACGGTAGATGTGATAGCTGGAGTGGACCTACGGTGGATGTGTCAGATGGAGTGGACCTACGGTAGGTGGACAGTATATCATGCATTAGATGGAGTGGACCTTCGGTATGTGTGTTAGATGGAGTGGACCTACGGTATGTGTGTTAGATGGAGTGGACCTACGGTAGATGTGTTAGATGGAGTGGACCTACGGTAGGTGTGTTAGATAGAGTGGACCTACGGTAGGTGTCTTAGGTAGAGTGGACCTACGGAAGGTGTGTTAAGTAGAGTGGACCTACGGAAGGTGTGTTAGATGGAGTGGACCTACGGTAGGTGTGTTAGATGGAGTGGACCTACGGTAGGTGTGTTAGATGGGGTGGACCTACGGTAGATGTGATAGCTGGAGTAGACCTACGGTTGATGTGTCAGATGGAGTGGACTTACAGTAGGTTTGTAAGATGGAGTGGACCTACGGCAGTTGGACAGTATATCATGCATTAGATGGAGTGGACCTACGGTAGCTGTGTTAGATGGAGTTGACCTACGGTTGGTGTGTTAGATGGGGTGGACCTACGGTAGATGTGATAGCTGGAGTGGACCTACGGTGGATGTGTCAGATGGAGTGGACCTTCGGTATGTGTGTCAGATGGAGTGGACCTTCGGTATGTGTGTTAGATGGAGTGGACCTACGGTATGTGTGTTAGATGGAGTGGACCTACGGTAGATGTGTTAGATGGAGTAGACCTACGGTAGGTGTGTTACATGGGGTGGACCTACGGTAGATGTGTTAGATGGAGCGGACCTACGGTAGGTGTGTAAGATGGAGCGGACCTACGGTAGGTGTGTTAGATTGAGCGGACCTACGGTAGGTGTGTTAGATGGAGCGGACCTATCGTAGGTGTGTAAGATGGAGCGGACCTACGGTAGGTGTGTCAGATGGAGCGGACCTACGGTAGGTGTGTTAGATGGAGCGGACCTACGGTAGGTGTGTTAGATGGAGCGGACCTACGGTAGGTGTGTTAGATGGAGTGGACCTACGGTAGGTGTGTTAGTTGGAGTGAACCTACAGTAGGTGTGTTAGATGGAGTGGACCTACGGTAGGTGTTTTAGAAGGAGTGGACCTACGGTAGATGTGTTAGACGAAGTTGACCTACGGTAGGTGTGTTAGATGGAGTTGACCTACGGTAGGTGTGTTAGATAAAGTGGACCTGCGGTAGGTGTTTTAGATGGAGTGGACCTACGGTAGGTGTGTTTGATGGAGTGGACCTCCGGTAGATGTGATAGCTGGAGTGGACCTACGGTGGATGTGTCAGATGGAGTGGACCTACGGTAGGTGTGTTAGATGGAGTGGACCTACGGTAGGTGTGTTAGATGGAGTGGACCTACAATAGGTGTGTTAGATGGAGTGAACCAACGGTAGGTGTGTTAGTTGGAGTGGACCTACGGTAGGTGTGTTATATGGACTGGGGTCATAAGGTCAAAGATGAGGGCCACAGGTGTCATCTGTCCAAATATTAATTTCCTGATGGTGACTCCAGTTTGGTCTGATTTGGATTTCAAATTTTACTTTCATAGGGCCAACCAGTAAAGCATGCAAGAAACCTATTTATTTTGCGGTTATGATTTCAAAGGTCAATTAAGGCTGCCGGGCCCACATTTTTAATTTATTGTGGATGCATTTTAAGCAAAGCTTTTCATCCCAGACCTTCTCTCTTATAGCTCACTTGCCAATAGGCTAAAATTCCTTTCAATTTTCGGGTCACTTAGTAAAAGGTCAATGTCACGAGAGCCATCTGTCCTCAAATCTACAGAAACATAGGATTTTGTTTAACCCAATAACTTTTGAAGTACTTCATCTCTTTCCTTCAAATTGAACATAACAATCTCGTTCCAACATTTGGGCCTAAGCCACAGTGGCCTTAGCCTTGCCAAGTGTCAATATATGCTTCAAAATAAGGGTGCCTATTTCAGATAGGGGTATGCGTTATTTGTCAGGGGATACTATGACATCACTGATGCAAGAAATGTCTAGTTAACATAACGCTAAAATCATATAATGTTGTGTCGTATACCAGTATAACTATTATTAATAAGACTTTCTTTTCAAGAATATTATTATTACATTCGTATGATGCCGCATCCAGGTTTTTAACCATGAAGCCTGTATAATGGATTGTATGAAAATGAGTTTTGGGCTGATTTGATAGTTTATATATTAGAGGCGTTTTCTTCCAGGAACATGGTTCAAGCCAGTGGATGCGCCGCCAGGCCGTCAAGAAGATCAGACAAGGAGAATGTGATGCGTCTTCAGCACAGCGCCGCTTCTACTTGACTCTCTGTCGCACCAAAGAACACATGTATCACATCTGCGGCAAAGTGAGTAAATTGTTTGATAACAGTAGAGTGGCAGTCAGAAAATGAACTTGAAGTGGTTCAGAAGAAAATTCATGTTTGATGCAGTATAATATAACAAAATTTATTTCTAAAAAATATTTCTTTATATGGCTGCTTGCGAAATTAAGTTGTCAGCGCCATACATTCAGCTGTACATGTAATTTTTGCTTACATTATATCTCCTTACTTAAAACAATCTTTTTATTGAGCTTCCGCTTTTTCGCAGGACGCAAAACCCGTCCAGCCTATAGACAGGCGAATTATCAACAGAATTCATGAAATCCATCAAGAACATGGGACAGCTCAGGTTAAGGATGTGAGACGGCTGCTGAACTATTACGTCAAAGGGGAGCTTAAACAAGAAAACCCTGGAATCGAACTTAGTAGCAGAAGGTTTAATCCAACGGGCCAGGATATAAGAAACCATTTATATCAAGCAAAGATACGGAACAGGTAGGATTTGGGAAAAATTCATGTTGCTTTGGATTCCCAGTAAATGCCACATAGATAAATTCCATCACATCATTTCGAGATAAAATTGTATTCACTATTCACTGTTATAATTTGAGGGGATCAATTTCAGTTTGTGAAGCCTGAAAAAACCTGGTGAGACATTTCTTTAAAAATACTACTTTCATATCGTTCGAGGGCTTCGAGGTTCCTCGTTGTATCAATTTTGACACGGGAAACTGGGTCAGGGCGACCTAGATTTACGAATCATTTGACTAAAACATTTAATGAGTCTTTTTCACACTTTGGCATATATGCAAAAGAAGACGAAGCCTATTTTTAATGAGTCCATGCTCTTTCCTCTCAATGACCTTGACCTTGAATAGGTCCACTTTGAGTGAAAATCACATAAAACTTTACAAATCTGAAGAATGACTTCCTGAATTAAACTGAAAATCAAATTAGCAGAAGGTTGGCGCAGTTCAATATCCGAACATTGCAACTTTGAGAACAGCAGAGGCAAAATAACCGAAAAACTAATATTTAATAACTAGGATAGAGAACTCTCTTCATCAGACGTCTAAAGATTACAGGTCAAGTTTGCAGAATCAAATTATTTTAAAAATTATCGATGGGGTAAGAATCTAATGATTTCGAGTTCAAAAGATCATTTTTCAAGGTCACACAAACAACTTCTTAAAAAAAACATCTTGTGAAGGATTTTAGGCCACATATTTTATCAAACTTTATACTTTGATATATTGGTCAGCAACCAATATAGGAAAATTACTCTTATGATCACAAGATTAAAAGTAAAGGTCAGGCTTTCGTTCTTAATTTCTTCAGACCACCAAGTTTACAGCTGGATATATCCCATCTAATCATGACCCATTTTCGAGAAGATATTCAGTTTTGTGGTCCATTTTTGTCCACGGACGAGTGTACATCTCGCGAACTTGGAAGTGAAGAATGACTGGAAACGTATATAATATTTGTGAACCTCATACTTTAAAGTCCTATGTATTTTGCTCTCAAATGTGTCACCATCTGTGTTAAGGGTTGAAGCCGTCAGACATGTAAGAAAACTTGTGACTTTGAATTTGATATTCAAGGTGAATTCGACCAAAATACATAATTATTTTAACAACATAGCGTTTGAAGGACTGCATTTTCCCCGTAGGGACTCTCGGTCATATAATATAAAAATTACCATGCGAGGATCGAGGGCAAGCAAATGATTTGAATCCTACAATTTAGCTTTGCCATCATTTAATGGTCTCTTCCACGTGTTTCCTCGTGGACATTCATAATATTTTAAGCATATTTATTGTAATGAGTCATATGTGTTAAGACATGTACTTATATTTCAAAGAGGATGAGATAAACCTTTGTCTTGGTATAAATAAATTTGACAAAATATCATATCAAAATTGATTCAAAAATAGCTGAAATTTGTTTACCATTGCGTAACTCCTCCAAACAGGCACTCTGACAACGACCAGAAAAACACAGAGGCATTCATAGAAGAGTGGAGGATGGAAAACCCGGAAGACAGTATATACTTTCGGCCACAAAGGTAAATTATTTTATATTTTGATTTTCCACATCATACATTGAATCCATAGCTCTCAAAAACTGTATATTCATACTGCATGTAAAATTAAGTGAGATACACAGATACATAAAACTTAGCATTATGTTTCCTTCGGTCTCGTATGATCATACTGAATACATACCTAACGAGATAAACCGGTACAACATTTGCATTACGTTTATTTCAGTTTCATATCCATGGATTGGCTTTCTGGTGTTAGGTTTTCTCTTTGGTCATAGCGACTTCCGTTTTTTTTTTATATTTTCAACAGGAATAATGGAACGGATGAAGAAACATTGCTTCTAGTAGTGCAAACAGCATGGGAGAGACGATTGCTTAACAGATATGGCAAAGAGATCTGTCTTCTCGATGCAACGTATAAAACCACACAATACAACATGCCCTTGTTCTTTTTGTGTGTACTAACAAACGCCGGCTACAGCACAGTGGGTTCCATATTGGTGCAAAAGGAAACAACAGAGTGTTTGATGGAGGGTCTTCGGATTATTAAGACATGGAATCCCGGATGGTCGCCCTCTCATATGATGACAGATTATGATGAACGAGAAATAAAGGCTGTCGAGGCTACCTTCTCAGGTAGGACAGTCCCTTGTTAACCGAATACACTACCTCAATCTACAGTGCAAGAGTAGTTGTTATGATCATTTCATGATTATGAATTTATATTGGAGAGGCGCTCGTTTATCAAATTTGTCAATTTTCTGTCAAATATTACCTTTGTTTAAATGAACTGCACATTATATACTTAAAGTCACTGGATGAGTGTTCTCCCATATTGGTAAATCAGATAATAAAGGAAGGCCATTGATTAATATTCCATATTTAAAATAACAGATTTCTGTAGGATAATGTTTCACTGAAAGTATGAAGTCGAATGTGTTGTCCCTTCAGGATGCATGGTCTATTTATGTGATTTCCATCGAGAACAAGCGTGGCGAAGATGGCTCCTGAAATCGAAGCATGGATTGGCGTCCAAGTTGGAAGATACTTTGTACTTGTAAGTAAAATGTAATTGCTTATTCGTGGTAACGTCTTTTCAGTTAAATATCTGAAATGGGCCGAATAGAGAAATGCAATCGCCAACTTGTTTCAAGGCCAATGCTTTAAGCTATGTAGGCTGGTCATTTACGAGGCCATAAGACAATTGACAAGGTTGACTCCATTTCCTCATAAAAAAGCTTTTATGTGATTTGTAAGCAACAGGGCAAATCCCGTAAAACACCTCCACCAATTCATATGTCCCGCTGTGACCTTCCGAAACGTTTCTGTGACTTCAGTTCTTCTTGGCCAAAATTTGAACGCAGCCACCATGAACCTGACACTGGTGTATGTAAACCTCCGATTACACTGAACTGTCAAAAGTAGTAAACCGGGTGAGTTTTGCTCTGTCAAGTTAAGCATAAAGGGGTGTATTGTTGATGTACTATCGTAGATGACCAGTAAAAAACTTAAAGGGACCCAATCACCTATCCTACCTTTATAAACTAGATAAAGGTGATCAGTTGGAGCTTTTTTTTTATAAATAGGCCAGACAACGTAGATGTCGGTGCAATCAGGCTGCTTGTTTTGTTTATTTCGACGCGCTTAATATATGTGGGGAGCCCGCCAAAACAAGTTCAACAAAAGCTTCTGGTGGCAAGTCAAATAAGCCACAGCATGGCAAATGGCGTCTTGCAACCTTTCCAACTCCACAAATATGCAGCCTGCCACATAAGGTTACATGTTTTTCTTGTTTTCACCATTTTTGTTTACGAAAAGGTTGTTGATAAACAAGTTCATTCATTTGTTAAGGAGATGTTATCAGACCTTTTCATGACCAGAGGTAACCCCAGATCATAAACATATATATATATATATATATATATAGATACTTCTGAAGCGTAAGACTGCCCATGTCCTGCCCCTCCTCAAACAGTTCTATGGGCTTCCAGTCAAGTACCGCGTAAAATTTAAAATTGCTGTTCTTCTTCACCACCACTTGAAAATCTCATTTCAATCATTCTTGTCTAAAAACTTTGTAAACTATTTGCCTTTACGTACGCTGGGTTCGGCTGGTTATTCGGAAGGTCCATAGTTAAATAATATGTATAATTTCTTTTTACAAAAGTTACTTATCTATTTATCTATCTATCTATCTATCATTATTATTATTATTATTATTATTAATGAGTAATACACGAACAGCTGTGTCGTGTGGGATGAGTACATAAAATGATATAATAAATAAATAGATAAAATAATAATAATAATAATAATAAATACATTTATTACTGCGCGGAAATTATGTGTCTAAAAACGAGATAATTTGGTCTGGAATGATAGAACAGCTAAAATGCAATCTTTCGCCGTTGTCTTAAAGGTTTATTGTCCTTTATTTGATTTCAGGCTGCGGAGCATAGCAAGGGCAGACAGTGAAGCAGAGTACCAAGAGGCCCTGGGGATGCTGTATGACAGTCCAATGTGGAAAGAAAATATTTCCTTCCAAAACTGGCTGAACAATAAGTGGCTAAGTCAGACAAAGGTCCGTTTACTTTGTACTATGTTCTGTAAAGGAGGCCGTCTGAAAGGCCGTCAGAGAGTCACCAGATTATTAACACCTGTCTTTAAAGTATAATCGTCAAGTCTACACCTATTCAGTTGATATATATTTTGAATCTTGACGTTAAGTAACAGAGAAAACATGGATTTGAACTTATTCGTAAATTAGACTCCATTAGGAAAACAAAATAGTTAAAAAACTTTTTGTAGTCCTGAAATGATTTTTCAAGAATGGATTCATGGAATGTTTAGCTCAGTTGACTTGAAGTCCACTGAGGTATAGGCATGGCGCTTTGTCAATCGTTAGCAAGGCACAAATCGTAACTGCTTTGCCTAGAAATATCTAAGTTAAATCCTTGGAATTAAATTTAAAATCGCTTTGGAAAATTGAAATTAGGTCACTGCGACATCCTACTAGCTATGGGGTTGTAAGTTATGGGGCTTGTACGTACCAACCAGAATAATATTAAAAAAATGATACAATACCACCAGTATCTTGATACTTAATGCTCGTGTCTTCATGAATCTTGCCCTGAATATTGACCATGACCACTTTTGTCAGTTCCCGAAAACTGGTGGCACCACCTGTATTTTTCTATTTTTTAGACAATTAAATGACAGCAATTCATTCAGTCTCTCAGCTTTGGTTTTATCTAGTGTCCCCAGACCTGGTGTGTTTATTGATCATAAGCTCATACACTACAGTAATCACCCTGTCCGTCCGTCAGTTCGTCTTACCATCAGTCTGTCTGTCAACCTATCCATGAAATTGTTTCCAGATCATAACTCCATCTCAGTTTGATATATGAGCTTCAAACGTATGTATGGCCCACCACGAAGGCAAGAAAGCTAATGATTTTGGATCATTATGTCAAAGGTCATGGTCACAGCGCCCACTTATTTAAAAAGTCTGTGAATTTATTTTTAAGCCAAACATTTTATCCCAAACGTTCTGTGTTGCGTATATAGTGTATATGACCAATTAATAAGGGAAGAGCCTAATTATATATTGGGTTACAAGGTCAAAGATTAAGGTCGCAAGGGCGCACTGTCCACATATTAGATTCCAGATATTATTTCCAGATTGGTTTGACCAACTGGTTTCATCTTAACTTATACAGGGCCCATCACTAAAGTACGACCACTATCCAATTCGAGGTTATGACGTCAGTGGTCTAGGTCACTGGACCCATTTCTTTAAAAGAAAGGACTGTGGATGCATTCTTAGCAAAAAAAAAAAACTTCGATCTTTCAAATATTGCTCACTAGGCCCACTTTCTTTAAAGATTGTTATGAACATCAAAATTTTGTATGATCAAGGATAGCAAATTCTCAGATTTTTTGGTTACAAGGTCAAGGCTCAAGGTCACGGGCCTCGCGTTTTGAAGAAGCTAATTAAAATACGGTTATAGACCAATTCAACTGAGCTTCGAGCAACATGGGTTTTAGTTATAGTTCATAAACTTTACAAAGCGCCACAATTACACATGTAAACATGTATAATAATACTCACTTACGCTGTACAGACTAAAATTCAAATATATTCGCTGTGAGATCAATTTTCATGTTCATAAAACGATTAATATTGAATTAAAACAATAATAACATCATGACCTGTTAAAAAGAAAGACTAAAGAGGCTATAACTAAATTGCAAATAAAATGATAGCAATAAACATAGGTGTTATCGGTGAATACATTATATTTGATAGACAGTTCTGAATAAATGTGTTTTTAATTAGACTTTTAATGATTTAATACTGTCTTGGCATTCGCTGTGTTCCGGAATTATTCTAAACAGCCGGCACAGCAATGGTGAAGGCCCTTTACCCCAATGTTTTTTTCCTTGTCTTGGTAACTACAAGCAGGATACGTTGACCGGACCTCAGAGCACGGCTTGAATTATTCTTCTCAATTAAACAAGACATATACTCAGGTATCTAGCCATGCTTGCTGGCACTTAAATACCAAAAGAGCTATTTCACATTCAATTCATTAGGCAAACGGAAGCCAGTGAATATCCTTCGTTAATGGAGTTACATGATCAAATCTGTGTGCTCAAAATACCGGTTCGTTTTCTTTTTCAATTTATAAATCACATTCTTTGGACAGTCATACAATATAGATTTACAAATGTATATATCTGAGGTTACAAAAGATTGAATTAGGGGTTCAACTGTTGATTTGTCCAGATACTTCTTTATCTGTCTAATTTTAGTCACTTACAGTAACCTATTTTGCAAAAAAAGGTTTACATGATCATAATTCAAAATGTTTGAATCAAACATTATGCCCAGGTATTTTATATTTAATTTTTGGTTTGAGGTAACCGCCTCCAGTTTTAAATGCTAACTTTACTATGTATATGTACATTTCCATTCCTGTTTCGGACTACGCTACAGGGCCGTATCACACGCTTCCTTTCATATAATATCCAGGCGTTAACCAGGCAAGTGATTACTGCACGTACGGGCCTTGGGTGCTGGTTCATACCAACGAGGAACCCCCAAAAGCGCATTGGTTTGTGAGTGAAACACGGCCGTGGGCACGACTTTCCCATTAAGCCTGCAGAGCGCTCACCCTGGTTGGCGGCCGACCGTTAAAATTCTCACCTCCTCGAACTCACGATCTCCCGGCTTCAAGTCCTGTGCTCTACCCCTGGGCCACAAAAGTCGGTCATTATGCCCATGTTCCTTATTTTATCAACTGACCTTATCAATGCATTCGCTAGTTTTATTTCGTTAACGTTTACTTTTTGCTAGTTGTTTTGTTCAAACTAACATAAATTCCGCTTTGATGTCTTTGATTTTTAGTCAGCAGATGAGCATTCATGCTCTGACATCTGAAATACATTTCTCAAGGTTTCTGAGGGGTCCCTATTTTTGAATCTGGTACGCGTAATCTTCTGAAGTACGAGTAATATGGACCCAAATTCCAAGACATTTTCAGCAAATATATGTAAAATTACCATTATTACTGAGTAAATAATCTTAGAAAATATAAGAATCTGAAGGGAAGGATACGTTTTTATGAAATCTACGTGTGTTCTATCCATCGTCGATTAAATAAATAACTGCATATGACCTTTAGCTTGGACTATACTTTTTTGTTATGTCATTTATTAATGACAGATGATTCTAAAAAGCCAATTAGTATATTAGTGGCAAATACAAGCCCGGTCTGATAGCCTCAATACTAAGCTGCTTTAATATAGAGACGACGCCTGATAATAAACCTCAGGTTTACCCCCCCCCCCCTTGGGGGCCAAGTTATATTTGTCTTTTCAATACGGATATGGAGGTCGTAAAAGAGTTTGAGAAGATATGAGAAACATATTTAAAAATTAAATTAGAAATGAACCCATAAATAGTCATTATTGTAAACCCAGGTCAGTTAGGATGAGCACTAGATGAACATTCAGTGTATTATTTTGACATGCATGAAAGAGAGGCCGTCTTTTTAAAACCAACTCCCACAATATTTTAATCCGGCAGAGCTTTTAATATGTTTCATGAAGTTATCCTCGCACATATTTGGTGACATTATACACCAAATAAATTGCATGTGCTTACAGGTATAGCGCTTCCTGACTCATTTCAATGATGCATTTAAATGTATCTGATAATTGTGAAATCTATATATCACAAACGCGTTTTATATATTGATTTAGAGATGGGTACACGCATACAGGAGAGACAACTTGAACATCAAGGTGAATACTACAAATGGCCTAGAGCGTCAGCATCAAGATCTAAAGAAGAAACATTTCGGCTCAGCCAATGATAAAACAGTAGCAGGGATTCTTAACACATTACTCAACAATTTTCTGCCTGCCAGAAGAGAACGGTAAGTATATACCGTATTTCCTTCTGGTCTAAAACAGTCGCCTGCCTTATTTAGGAGGAAAACAGTGCCCCGGAAAAAATAGCCTTCTTCAAAGGCCTGGTTTCATAGTAGGTTCCTTGTCTGTTGCTAAATGTATTTTGTGGTCACTATAACTGGTGCATTCCCCGGTAAAATTGACCGAAGACTGTTGTATGAATTCAGTTTGTGTATTGATAAGATCATAAATTCCTTTATAACGCTTCCATTTTTCTTACGTGCAAGCCTTTTTCAATAAGGGACACCAAATATTCCCGATTCGTCCTTATGATTAAAGCCGATCACCGATCATATAAAAAGCCACACAGATATATATATATATATATATATATATATATATATATATATATATATATTATATATATATATATATATATATATGTATATGTTAAGGTATGTGATGAATCTGGATCACGACCGTCGGTTTCGCCTCGTCGGCTCAATTCAACTAGTTGCGATATTGGTTTTTATCATTTCTTTTTAGCACGGTTGGGTTTCTACTTAAAAAAAAAAATTATATATATATATATATATATATATATATATATATATATATATATATATACAGCAGCAGTGAGAAAGCTGACATTATCACTTCTGTAAAGCTTGGTAAAAATAGCACCGTTTGACACAAGCAGAACAACTTGGTACGATGAGAGTTAAACTTACGGATGGTCGAACAGAACTGTTCCAATACGTTTGAGCAGATATTCCTTGTGTGTCATGAACACACAAAATGTTAATGCCAAATGGTACAATTTGCAGCTACTCTCAACCAAATTACGCTCCTGGCTCTCATTTTTTGTACTTTAAGGTGCGCCCTCAATGTCACCAAAACCAGAATGCAGCAATTTTTATCATTGAGAAATAATTGTATTTAGGTCTCATCACTGTAGGTGTCTCATTTTATATTTATAATGGCTCAGGTTTAGATACAAGCTCACAGGTCATGCTTTTTTTTCTGCGAATCATCTTCCCCATAAGAACTTTCTTGGGCCATTTGGCACCTGTTTAATTAAGTTTGTAGTAAGAAACAATACATAATCCCACCAGGTACATTTTTTATACGGTCTCAAACAAATGAATAAGTTATATTTATTCTGGGCATCCGCTTATTTAAAAAGATGCACATTTTCGAATGCAATATTTCACCATGACTTTTTAACAGTTTTTGCATGGGTCTTTTATTCAGGTATGAACAAGCAAATGCAGCGTGCAGGTCAGACGTTCGTGCCTATAACGAAGAGGTGCCTGAGTGGCTTCATAACAGACCGAGGCAATTTGTTGTGCACTGCATGAAACACATGCCAATAATGACACATAGAAAAAGAAATGTGGTCATGCATGCACCAGGAGTATTCACTGTGTCTAGCAGCACTGACACCCAATATAATGTCCAGTTTACTGGGCCGAATGGCATGCCGAACTGTACGTGCGGAACCTGGCAACGAACACATTGGCCATGTAGCCATTTGTTAACCGTATTTGTCCACTTCCCACACTGGGGATGGGATAAACTGCCTGCCGAATACAGAGACAGTCCAATCTTCAACCTGGACCTCGGTGATACTCAGAGGATATCCGAGAAACGGCCTCAGGTAACCCATAATAAAACTCAATCAAAAAGACAGTCTAAACAACCATCAGAGGAATCAGAATTGAAATTCACACAGAATCCGAAACGATATCCTACCCTTGAAGAGGTTTCGCTGCCATTGAAAGTATCTGGTATAAGCGTGGAATCAAGCACACCTGAACAGTCATGCACCCAAATAAGCAGAATCTCTGGAAACTGTAGAGAAATATTACATGAACTGATTAACATGACTTATCTCATTATAAACCATAATGAGGCCAACAACATAAAGGTGCAGCTTGAGTCAGTTCTGCGGAATGCAAGGAAAGCAATTCCAACAAAACATGGCTTGCCCCTTTTGCCATGTCCATCACGGAAAAGAAAAAAAATAACTATGCGCAAGGGTAAAAACTTGAATGCAGGTCTGCAATATGGGATTCCACAAGGCTACGTTTCATCAGAGAGAGGTAAGCTACATCGGGCTTAAAAGCTTAGGTGATGTTATAACATATCATATGAACAGCCACCTCCTTCTGAGAATTTTGAAACCTTACACAATAATTCTTACCCGAAAACAAGGGCCCAGAGGCACAAATAGTCCCCAATCCCATGCATAACTCAAATGTTGGTATTTTCTGTGATTTGCTTTCCTTGGGATTGGCTGAAATAAGATAAATCAGGATCAAAAGGTGTCTTTTGTAATTGAAGCAACTAAACAAGAAGAGCAGGAGTGCAAAAAATGATTATCGGTGGGGCCACCTGTATTATGTATGCGATCGTTCAATCTAATAACTCTTCTCTCTGTAGGATTTATTAAATTCCACAGGCTCCATTGGACCAAGGAATCCTTGCATGTAGTTTGATGGTTAATGTGTTTTTATTGGCCGAGTTATCTGAACGAAAATGGAAAAGACCATATTGGAGCGCAGAAAGTCAATAAACAGAGGTGGCGCCACCTGCAGGGATAATCAGATGTCCGTCATGTGCCGAGTAAGTGTGTAACATTTGGTAAAAAAGTAACAACAGTCTTAGAGAAGTGCGGTAAAAGAATGGGTGAGATAGACGGAATGAAAGAAATCGCGATCGGCAAAATTTGAACTGAGGTGGAAACATCAGTCTGAAAATAATTCTGTTCAGTATATAGTACTCAATGAATTCACCTAGTTTATAGAGATCCTTACATATGATTTGAAGGCTAAAGTATTCTCGTTTACCAAGTTATCTGAAAAAAAAGGGAAAAAAATATTTTTAAACACAGAAAGTCGTGAAACAGAGTTGGCGCTAAAAATCATATTGAAATATATATAATATGATCAATATGTATGCATAATTTGGTGAAAAAAGATGCAAGTCTTTCCATGAAAATATGTAAAACCAAGAATATTTGCCATCAGCAAAATTTGAAAGTCCCGTGAAAACGCCAGTTAAAAAGAAATCCAGTTCAATCTAAATTCTTTTAAATTCCTTGATCTAAGGAATAATTGCATATGATTTAAAATATCAGGTGTTCTTATTTATTCACCTATCGGTAAAAAATTGGAAAAGAACCTTTTGGGTCGTGGAAAGTAGCGTAACAGTAGATAACGCCACCTGCAGGTCACAACCACGTGCCAATCATCTGAATCATGTATCTAAAATTTTGTAAAAAAAAAGCTGCAGGGGTTTGGAGATATTTGGTAGAAAAAGGACGGACGGACGGACGAACAGACGGAAGGACGAACGGACAGACGCGGGCCTTTTCAGTAGTCCCTATTCCTACAGCGGGGGAATAAAAATGTCATAATATCAAAAGGTGGAGACTTCTCATAATTCACAGGAAAAAAAGTACTGAATATTTAACAATGCAACGGCAGTACTGATCATGATCTTACGCTAATTCAATAACAAAAAAAAAATAGGAAATCCTATATGATATATTAGGCAATCTCATTAACTCTTTTACCTGAAATGCTTACCACTATGTGCTTATTTTTTCTAATGCAGAAAGTAAGACGGAGAAAGGGTGTGCCGAGAGGTTGAACATCGACAGAGTCCTGACCGGTACCCCAATAAGCAAACAAAGTGATTTTGACACCCGTGTAAGTATTATGGTAGTTGCCTTATATAAATTTGTTGGGCTAATCATAATAAAATGATATAATCAAAGGAATTCCAACCTGACGACGACCCGCAACTTTCAAAAGAGATTTCTTTTTAATGGAAAGTACTTCATTGACACGTCAATAATATCAACAGTTACATATTATATTTTTATATGATCATTGATTTGATGCATATTAATGAGGCATTGTGCCGAGAATTAGGTGAAGACACTGATTTAACTGTTAGATTGCAAACATGTATTTAATATATTTAACCACATGACCATGCTCGATCTGGGTCGTCTGAGAGATTCACAAGTAAAGGTTATGTTAAGGTGATGGTTAGTGCGCTGAAGCATATTGGTCAGTTCGATGGACTCGCAAGCTGGTCGGTTCGCATCCCGATTTGACCGCTTTCTGCGCTAAGATTCATAGCCAAAGTCTTTATCAGAAGAGTGCGCTCTCTCTACCCAGGGGTACATGAGTACTCCTACTCGTCCAACATGTACGGCAGGTAATTTTAGACGAATAAACCTCTAGTGCCTGTTACGGCTGCTCGAGTTGTTGCACCCCAGGGCGAAGAGAATTCCCTGTATACCTTTATCTTTTATCACTTGAACAGGAAGTTTAATAACTTTTATCCGCTATGGGACTATCCCTCCACATATCATTTAAAGCACTAGACAACATGATCAATGGTCGGAAATAAAATTGGAAAAGTTGACAAGGTGTAACATTGTTGCTGATACAGGATCTACCCGACCTGAGCCCAACTGAGTCCCAAGAAAACGAAAAGGACTGTCTGGATAACCTTTCATATACGGTAAGCTAATCATTCTCATGATTCAAACAAATTATTGACCTCGAAACTAAAACTGGAGCAGTTGACAAGGTGTAACGTTATTGCTATCACAGGATCTACCGGACCTGAGCCCAATTGAGCCCCAAGAAAACGAAAAGGACTGTCTGGATAACCTTCCATATATGGTAAGCAACTCATTCTCATGATTCAAACAAATAATTGATCTTGAAACTAAATTTGGAACAGTTGACAAGGTGTAACGTTGTTGCTATTACAGGATCTACCGGACCTGAGCCCAATTGAGCCCCAAGAGAACGAAAAGGACTGTCTGGATAACCTTCCATATATGGTAAGCAACTCATTCTCATGATTCAAACAAATAATTGATCTTGAAACTAAATTTGGAACAGTTGACAAGGTGTAACGTTATTGCTATCACAGGATCTACCGGACCTGAGCCCAATTGAGCCCCAAGAAAACGAAAAGGACTGTCTGGATAACCTTCCATATATGGTAAGCAACTCATTCTCATGATTCAAACAAATAATTGATCTTGAAACTAAATTTGGAACAGTTGACAAGGTGTAACGTTGTTGCTATTACAGGATTTACCCAACGTGGACGCAATTGGGCCCCAAGTAAACGAAAATGACTATCTGGATAACCTTTCACATACGGTAAGCTTATCATTCTCGTGATTCAAACAAATTATTGATCTCGAAACTAAAACTGGAGCAGTTGACAAGGTGAAACGTTGTTGCTATTACAGGATCTACCCGACCTGAGCCCAATGGACCCCCAAGAAAACGAAAAGGTCTGTCTAGATAACCTTTCATATACGGTAAGCTAATCATTCTCATTATTCAAACAAATAATTGATCTTGAAACTAAATTTGGATCAGTGACAAGGCGTAACGTTGTTGCTATTACAGGATCTACCCAACGTTGACGCAAATGAGCCCATTGTAAACGAAAAAGACTGCCTGGATAACCTTTCATATACAGTAAGCTAATTATTCTCAGGATTCAAACAAATTATTGATCTCGAAACTAAAACTGGATCAGTTGACAAGGTGTTACGTTGTTGCTGTTACAGGATCTACCCGTCGTGGACACAGTTGAGCCCCAGGAGAACGAAAAGGACTGTCAGGATAACCTTTCATATAAGGTAAGCTAATCATTCTTATTATTAAAAAAATTATTTATCTCGAAACTAATATTGGAACAGTTGACAAAGTGTAACGTTGTTGCTGTTACAGGGTCTACCAGAACTGAGCCCAGTTGGACACCATGAAAAGAGGGATTCACCGGAAAAGGATGTCCCAGACACGGTAAGTTAAAATGTTCTGTCCCCCAGAAACAGCAATCTCACATGATCAATATCCATGATTAAAATATATTGGAGACAATTGAAAAGGCACTACGTTTCATTTTTGTAGGATATGCCTAAGCTGAGCTCACCAAGGCCTCGAGAACAAAGAGGTCCACACCAAAAGCGTGCGGTACCTACAATGAGTGATTAACTTATATCTTCATCAACGAAGTACATTTCACAGACAAAAGGCCGCAAGCGATGGACTAAGGCTCTTATTTAGGAGACAGGTTAATTCATATTAGCACCAAGTTCGATTTAATAGGTGCTGCTGAATTTGTGGGCCGTTGTTCAGTATAACTGTTTTGCTACAGAATAAATCATACATCATGTAGAGGTTGTTAAATTCAAAAAGTGTTGTAAAAAATTAATCAAACTTATGTGAGAAGTGTGAACTAGAATGTCATTCAGCAATGCACAAAACTCCGCGCGGCGGCAAACAAAATCCAAATCCTGATAACAAACACACATACATGAACAAATCAAAACATAAGCCCTTTGGCAAAGGTAATAATCATTATGTTCTATAGGATGGTGTTTTATATATATATATATATATATATATATATATAAAATTTGTATTGCTCACATAACATGAATTCATTACATCGCGGTGATAGTGCACTACCATATGGGAGCGTTTATCAATAATTATATATATATATATATATATATATATATATATATATATATATATATATATACAATGTACCTGCTTGCAGATTCTTGAAACAGAAGGTGATGTCACTGTGGATAGTACATCTTCAGAGATCGGGAACAGGACTTTGGTAATAATTGTTAAGTTTTTTTTTTACATGGATTATATTAAAAGCTATAATTACGCCTGCAGTGGTGCCGTAGATAAGTCTAAAACGAGTGAGGAAACTAAATGATATATATTTACGCAGGCTGTTACGCAGGCTTGTAACGTATCGTATTTGCGGTTATACATTTGTGTCATAGCTTTATTTTTTTCTGTCACTGGTCACTGTTAAATATGGTATGTTCAATTGCATGATGAACTTTTCGGCATCCCATCATAATTGTGCTCTAAGGTTCCAGTCATGCCCGAGGTATCAGATTTGTGGAAGAACCATGCAGATGAAGCATCCCTTGTTGCTGTAGTGGAGGGGCACAAGATCTATAGTAACTCTATAGGATCATTAGCTCCAGGTTCTTGGGTTTCTGATGAGGTTTGTACCATTTTGTTTCTTCTGATTTAGAGTTTATTATCATTTTCAGCTCAGCTGACCCAAAGTCTTCTGAGCTCTATGGTAATTGCGCTTTGTCCACTATCTGTCCGTGTTGCCGTCCGGTATATACTGTGTACATATGCGATTTCATTTTCTACAGCATGTTCGACATAGCTTTCATTTTATATTTTGGACAGCTTTTATTTTGTACACAAAAATTATGACCTATTTTTTTCCTGGTGTCAGTCCAATCATCTATGTTTTGTGCAGATTACATTCGCTTAGGCTGCACGTTCTCATCTCCCAGTTAGCGTTTTACTACAATATAAAAACCACAACTTGCGTATATATATAGCGTCCAGTTATGCATATATATGGAGTGGTTTGGCGTATAGGCACGAAATTTGGCATCTTTATAGATCTTAGATCTTTCTTGCACACTCTATTGGTAGCACCGACCACATTCTTTTCTACGTGAGTTCTGAGTGTCCAGGTTTAATAAAAAATACCTCATATTGGCATAAAGTATTGGCCTAAAATTCTTCTTTTATTCAAAGTACAGTTTTCCATATTCCATACCAGACGTTAATGTTATCATTTTCTTCCAGGTAATAAATGCGTATTTGCTATTAAAGGGGAAAGGAATAAGAAGAACGAAAGTGCTTGATGTATTCCTGGCCTCCACCATCATAATGTCCCCATGGAAAGCCAATTTGCAGCGTCGTGTAAGTATTTGAGGTATATTGTCTGAAGATGTAATAAAGAAACATGGTGATGTACACATGCTCTGAATTGACCAGTATAGATGTATAATACTTTTATTACTGTTTTATAAGTAACTATCACAGGACAGATCAAAAATAATATAAAACAGTCGAAACACTTTTGAACCTTTGTTTTTGTTATAATTTATGTTAAATGTTAGGTAAAAATATAAATTAATAAATAACCAGTATACCCTGTCAACAAACATAACCATTAATGGTTTTATTATGTTGTTGTGTGTGAAATATACGTTTAGGTGTGTCTGGAAGACTACGATAGAATTGTAGCACCCTTCAATTCCGGTGGCCACTGGGAGCTGTTCTGTGTCATCCCCTCTAGACAGCATGTCTTGTACATTGATCCTTGTGGCGAGGATGCCTCCAAAGTTGATAAAATCCGAGAATCATGGCGGGTGTACATGAGGCGCAGACAGCAGGAGGGATTGGAGGAAAGGTCACCGGAGAAGTGGAGGGTTGTTACCACGGACCACGACACACAGCAGGACTTCTCGAGCTGTGGCATTTATGTCCTCAAGGTACCTGAGAAAAGGAGTTGTTTATCGCAATTCAAAGATTTTTTTTATTGGGACAAAAGATAATAAAAAACAGGTGTTTTTAGTTTATACATGTTTTCTGCATGCCATTTCGTCCAGGGTTGGCTGTGTAAATATTTTTTTTGATAAATGAGTGAT
The DNA here is from genome assembly GCA_026874595.1 of Sipunculus nudus. Classification (NCBI taxonomy): domain Eukaryota; kingdom Metazoa; phylum Annelida; class Sipuncula; order Golfingiida; family Sipunculidae; genus Sipunculus; species Sipunculus nudus. The sequence continues at coordinate 95,269,797 of CM049308.1, forward strand.
TCAAGTCGTAATGGAAAATTAGCTGATTATTTTTTTTCACCAAACATGTTAACCATGTTTTGTTAACCTTGTGGGCCTCAAAATATGTTCTCATTTAGGCAGCGTAAATTAAAATGGCCATTGAATTAAATACTATTCTTAAGTCACAAAGGTTAGATTCTTATGGTAACCGGGTACCAATTCATATGTGCTATTTTGAATGATTAATGTAGTATCTTTTGATTCGATAGAACAAGTCTCATTACAATATGAAAAATTAAGTCACAGTTTTACATCTAATAATAGTCTCTGACTAATTATTGTTCAGTCTATAAAACAATTATTTTTTTTTCGGGGGAGGACTCTTTTTGGATTTTGTAATATATTTTCAAACACGAATTTTATCCTATTCGAATCATAATATTTAACTTTTATGAAGAACACAAAACGTGTTTAATTTTTCTTACAGATGAGATTGTTCACTCATTTTTTTACAATAACTGTGTTCACGCCCACAGTTTGCAGAGCAGCTATTAAACGGCGAGCATCTCTCATGCAGACAAGCCTGTGTTGAAAACCACCGACGGGAAATTTCAAAGGCATTGCTGGAGTCAAGTGGTATGCTTCGTTACTTTAATAACTATATATTCAATGTTACTCCCTAGCTATATTTGTTGGATACATAATATAAAAATACACACACACACATACACACACACACACATATATATATATATATATATATATATATATATATATATATATATATAACAGAGCCATATAAGCAGCTTTTGTTTGAATGATATTTCCAACATAAAAAATTTCAATAATATTTATATATTAAGCATTAGAAATTAATTTAACAGTAACTTTTCATCGAATTTACATCTAACATCTTTAAGCATGACACATCGGAACCCAACAGGTTTTTTATTTAATAAAATATCACTTTAACGCCAGCCTACATGACAATTGTGCAGGATTATTCCTCTTTTGTGATTTGCAGTTATTTTGTCCACATGTATAGTAGTTAATTTCATTAAAAAAATGTGCATTCATCCATTGACGTGCAAGTAATCACATTTTAAACTGCTCAATAACCCGTGTATAATCAGGTCCTTCCTCAGCAAATTAATATAAATACACATTAAGTTTGAGTGTCTGTCATGCTAAGAAGTTCCCGGAGAAGTTACCATTTTCGTGCACAAATTTGCACAACAAATGTCTTTTTTTTAAGGCTGCGTAAAGAACTACTGTCGCAGGTGTGCTGCAACTACAGGGGATACAAACTGGGTATGTTAACTATTTTATCATGTCATAAATTGTCTATCGATCATTTACAAAATACACATTGCGAAGTTCCCTATGTTCCATGAAGCTCAGTAAAATAGGTACATCATACAGACTGTAGCAGCACAATGTATGGACATCAGTACATTAAAACAGGCTTGGCAGAAGCGGATCAAGAGGAGGGATCCAAGGGGTCAAGACCCCCCCCCCCTTTTTCATCCGCTGCAAACTTTTTTACGGGTTTCAGACAAAATTTAGCGGCCCGGACCCCCCCCCCCCCCTTTTTCCTGACCTGATGATATGAATTTCAGTAGTCCTCCTTGGTTGGACCCCCCCCCCGACACACACACACACACACACACCTTTTCCTAATTCCTGGATCCGCCCCTGCATGGTCGAAATAGAATTTAAACCTATGTCGCACAGTAATCATAATCCAGGAGCAACGAATCATTCATACATTAAACATTTTGGTTCGACTGCAAATAAGCCACAAAATCGCCTTGTGAGAAATTTCTGCATGGATGGTGTTACACCATGAGATATTCCGTTCAAATAATTATCAGTGGCGGATAAAGATATTTTAGAAGGTGGGGGTGGGGGGTAATGGGTATTATGAAACTAAATTCTTAATTTGAGCATTTAAATTTTATTTTTTTAACTACAGACACATGGGGAGGGTAGGGGGTGGGGGTGACCCCCCGCCTATATTGGAAAAATAATATGCAATTTGTAGAATACATTTTGAAAAACTTTTTACCAACAATATATGAGGAGTTCCTGTTCCTGGGGGAACTGTTCTCTTAAATGTCTTTGCATAATGTAGTCAGTAAATTTTAGAGGGGCTTAGTATTTAATATATTTACATTTCTTCAAAATTAGGATATGAATTCTTTTTATTCTTTGGAAAATGTTGATTTCAATTGCCCAAATGCACATCCACCTTTATACATGAAAAGCATCATCTTTTGATTTAATGCTAAGGGTAAAATAAATGAATAAAAGTTAGTCTTCCGTTAAAATTAAAACAGGCTTCTTAGGTCTCGGCAGCACACAGGACTCAGCACAGATCATGAGTTCGAGCACTGGTATCAGTCGAGGAGCAGTATAAGATATTTCATTCTCAAATCAAACCCAGGCCTAGCAAGAAGGCCGTGCCCCACGTTTTCGATGTGTGGAAGTTCTTCGATTAGTGACCCAGCAGAGAGTAATAACGAAGTAATAACGAGAGTAATATAGAAATATTTGATAATATATCCTCACGGAGCAGATCACACAGCAGTTCATTCATATCCCCAACTTCAGAATTAGAAAGTAATAAACTGTGGATAACTTAAAAATCTGATTGCCTTTTAATGAAAAAGAATTCTGAAATGATAAAATGATTCACAAAAATTGGGGAATTAAATTGATAAAATGAGAGGTGTTACAACTGAATGGGGGGGGGGGGGGGGGGGGTCAGGGTGTCCCCCCTGGATCCGCCAATATTTGTTTTGCAGGATAACATGGGACTGATTCTTTGTGAATTATATAGAAAATTCTTAAGACCTACCTTCACGAGACACACTATATCTATCGGGGATGAAGCATATTTCGACGACGTATTTTACCATTTAACCATGTTTGGACAGAATATCCGCATCCTACTTCAATATCCTTTTATCATTTTAAGACTCAGAACATGAGAATAAAAATGAACGCAGATGAAAGTGAACATTTATGAAACTTGACGTAAACATGACTGATATGTTAATATTTTAAAATTACTTTCAAACATGAATTTTTTTAGCAAATATTTAGTCTGGAAGGTTTTCCGCTAAATATTATTTTCAACACTTTCAAAGTCGTATGGGTAGACGACATGTAAATTTCTTCTGTATTTTCCACACGAGAAACATTATTTTATTACCAAATATAGTATAATTGTTCAGGCAAGCATGTTGGTCTGGGTTGGGGTACTGCATGGGCCCACTAGACCTGCTTTGTTGTTATATATATAGCCTGTATCTGAACCCTTTTTTTGCAGGTCCAGTGTGACACGTGTCACTGGTGGCTTCATTACAAATGTACCGGGCTGACCTGCGGGATGGCAGCAGCCAGGAACAAAGTTTATATCTGTTCCATCTGCCAAACGTCTCAGTCGACCACCACACAGAACAGTCCGCGAGAACAGGTCACTGAAACTAAGGAACAGTTTATTCTGGTACCTTTAACAAAGGCCAGGGTATGCCAGGGATGCAGAGGCCGCTTCAGAAAGGGTCCTCTTGACAAAGACAAATTAGTTTTAAGGCATCGAGAAACATATTGTTACTACAATAAATACAAGGATAAAGAGAGTATCACAACCGGCAATAGATCTTATCATGCTAGAGCAAACTGTGTGCTGAAGAAATGGCCTACCTTTAACCTTGAAAATGTTGTGATACCTATTCAAACACAAACACTTTTAACAAAAGAACACAAATTGCAATTATGCAGAAGTGGGATTTACGTTGATTACATCCTAAACAATATCAGTGATTATGTTTAAATTTTTAATTTTATATCTACCAGAAATACTGTGATATAGGAAAATAAGGAAATCTTCAAAATATGCAATATATATATACCTCTGACTTGTGTCATAAAAGGCTCTTTTCCTAATATTAATATTAATTTATATGAGCACATTATTTCTTTTTTAGTCTGTATCTGAATTCGTTTTAAAGAACATATCTCGAATCATTAATATGTTTTAATGCATTAATATGCATTCAGAAAAAAAAGCATAAACTGGTACAGTAATTAACAGATGACTCCCACAAATGCAAATACATCACCACAAACTTGTATTCATGGGATTTAAAGAATTAGATGTGTGTGTGTATATGTATATGTATATATATATATATATATATATATATATATCGGTATGTATCATGTACTTCTTCAGGACAGGCTATTTTTCATTTCAATTTCTGCACTTGAAAGACCTATAGCTGATTAGGGTTTTAGAGCTGTAACGCAAAAACAATCACACGCACATTTTGATAGCGTGGTCCAAGGGTGCGCCCGTAGCAGAGAAAGCCGTTCGCGATGAAAGGTGGCATGCCTGATTTTAAAAAAAATCAAGTCTGCAGTTATATTTTAAATAAATTGACGAGCTTACATTTTGGGATTCATATGTGAAAATAACACAAAAGGGAATCTCTTTGTCACATTATAGAATGATATACACTTATAACTATATTTCTACTCATAAATCATGTTTGGCGAGATTCCTGTCCATGTTTTTCTTATGATGAAGACATCACGCTGTCGCTTCTGCTTAAAGACTGTGTGGAATAATGTTCAACTGACAGTATATATGAATGTCGCAGTAGAAATCTACATTCTACGGAATGTAGGTCTCCATCTTCGGAGTGGGTCCGTAATGTATAGGATGCTCCGAAAAACTGTTTGCATTAACTTTTTCGGTCCGTGTTCCCGGTTTATTCGTGCATTTGTGACCGTAAATTTGTAAATATTCCTTGATTACATTCCTGAATATTGACCATTCTCCGGATCAACACCAAAATCTAATCGATGCTGCATTGGCAAATTTCCAAAATACCCAGATAAATTCATGAGATAACATTACTTGATTGCTATAGTTATGTTCGATAACACGCACGAACAGGGATAAACGCATACCCTTGAAATAATATTTGTTTCTAGATAAAATAAGTCGTATTAGTAAGTTCATAAAAACCAAATTTATCTGCTCTCTTTATCCTTGTATTTATGGTAATTTAATTATGTAGGTTCCTTGGATTTGGATTATTGAGTCATATTGTTTCATACATTACTTAATGGCTATTTTTATTTTGTGAATATTTTAATGAAGTAATATTTTATTTTTAATATACATTTTTATGACATGTCTCGGATGGTTGATTTTATTGCCATGGCTTTTCCTTCCTGTATAAATCTGCATATGTAGTTGTATTATTGGTTGAGCGGACTAAAAGTCATCTGAGTTAAACTGATCGGCCTTTGTCAGACGTCTGTCGAGTCGATCTGAAACCATGTGAACCCTTAGTAGTTAAATAACTTGTTCTGATAGGTTAAGACCTGTATTGGTCAGGAATCATATATACCAGGTTTATCAAGAATGGCTTTACGGGATGTCATCAATTTATTTATTTATTACAAATATATTTGTGCAGGATAGCTTATTTAGCAAAATGTGTTTTTTTTTCAATAATTTATGTCATGAAACTGGTGTTCTTGTTGATCTTGAGGATATTTTTCTTGCAGTGCAGTCTTCATTTTTTATCGGACTCCTGTTCTCTTTCACGTTTGAGAATAACATATTGGTGTCGCCTCTATCATGGCTCCAATCATGTATATCATATATATATATATATATATATATATATATATATATATATATATATATATATATATATATATATATAACTGTTTGGAGTAAATAACTCCAGCGCTACCTCAAGACAGGTTGAAATAGTATTTCCTTGGAAACCTTAAAATAGGTCACGGTGACCTATTATAGAAAAGTCACTGTTTTTGCACTCAGACTTTTATTCGTAAAATGCACCAACTTTCACAGGACCTGTTATTTATATTACCCTGAAGTTTGATGTGTTTATTGATCGGATTATATTTCACAAAATGTATATCCAGAGTTGATATCTGTAATTCCATTTTTCCGATATCCTTATTTATTTTAGAATAATATATTACATATGGTGTTTTTCCGTTTGTAATGCATTCGTTATAAAATACTACCATAATACGTCTTTATAAGATCTGCTGAAACATAAACTTAAGTCACTTTGACCTCAAACAATGGGCTGAAAAAGCGGGCTTATCACCCATGTATATAGTTAAAGGTTCATGCCTACAAAGGCGTAGATTTCTCGGGATTTAAACGAAATTTGCTATGTTTATCGAACTGAATTCATCGGATGATGATTCACTCAAAATCTGCATTTTGAGAATGTCACTAAATAGGTGTTGTTTCAAGATGTGACAAGGCACAATCCGTAAATATTACAGACGTGAAAACTACAGCATCACATTAAGATGGGTCCTCAAAGAATATCCACAAATTTTAAGATGAGGTCCTTCAAGTTCACAGTTTAAGTTTAAGCACAGTCGAGGGAAAAACCCGATAAAAATAAAATAAAGGCTGGATCTTGCAGGATCGGATCCATGGATTATAGTGAACGGATATAGCTAGTAATGTGAGATCTTTATGATTTATCAGTGTCAACATGAAAAGAAACCTTATCATGTCATGCACAATATCGATTTGTAAATATATTTGTATTTATTTGATCAAATGCAGTCCCCCTTGCACGTGTCTGTTAATGTTTCAATGCTCTGATATCAAAATGACTAATTTGAATCTGTTTCTCCGAGTCTACTGATCAAAGCATTGATGATAGGACCTATGGGTCTCTAGTTTCATTTGCATGCAATGACATCCAATTTGTTTAGTTTTGGTTTTGGCAATAGCTAGTATACATAGAATCACATAACAGGTATGCATTCAGGAAGACCAATGCAACAATATGTAAATATAATTTAACTGAATGAAACCAGAACTCGTTGTACACATATCAATGCTATTTATATTCTGTAAATAAAAGATTTACTACCTGAAAGTATATTTATGCACTTTTCCGGCGTTTTAACTCCTAATTCCAAAAAAGAGTGGCCTGTATATATATGCATGTGTGTATGAACGTGGACCAGGTTTCTTTTTCTTTCCAGTTTCTATCCCCTTGTGCGCCCATGTGTGTGTGTTATGTGTGTGTGTGTGGGTGGGGGAATAGTGTGTGTTTGTGTGTGAAGATTTGCGTGTGTTTGGAGTTGGCGTGTTGGATGATTAGTAAAGGTCAACTTCATCGAACACACCTGCCGTAGGTCCACTCTATCTAATGCATTATATACTGTCCACCTACCGTAGGTTCTTTCCATCTAAAACATCTACCGTATATCCACTGCATATAAAACACCTACCGTGGGTCCACTCCATCTAACACACCTACCGTAGGTCCACTCCATTTAACACACATACCGTAGGTCCACTCCATCTAACACACCTACCTTAGGTCCACTCCATCTAACACACCTACCGCAGGTCCAAGCCATCTTACACACCTACCGTAAGTCCACTGCATATAAAACACCTACCGTGGGTCCACTCCATCTAACACACCTACCGCAGGTCCAAGCCATCTTACACACCTACCGTAAGTCCACTGCATATAAAACACCTACCGTGGGTCCACTCCATCTAACACACCTACCGTAGGTCCACTCCATTTAACACACATACCGTAGGTCCACTCCATCTAACACACCTACCTTAGGTCCACTCCATCTAACACACCTACCGCAGGTCCAAGCCATCTTACACACCTACCGTAAGTCCACTGCATATAAAACACCTACCGTGGGTCCACTCCATCTAACACACCTACCGTAGGTCCACTCCATTTAACACACATACCGTAGGTCCACTCCATCTAACACACCTACCGTAGGTCAACTCCATCTAACACACCTACCGCAGGTCCACTCCATCTAAAGCATGGTATACTGTCCACCTACCGTAGGTCCACTCCATCTAACACACCTACCGCAGGTCCACTCCATCCAACACACCTACCGCAGGTCCACTCCATCTAACACACCTACCGCAGGTCCACGCCATCTAACACATCTACCGTAGGTCCACGCCATCTAACACACCTACCGTAGGTCCACTCCATCTAACACACCTACCGTAGGTCCACTCCATCTAAAACACCTACCTTAGGTCCACTCCATCTAACACACCTACCTTAGGTCCACTCCATCTAACACACCTACCGTAGGTCCACTCCAACTAACATACCTAACGTAGGTCCACTCCATCTAACACACCTACCGTAGGTCCACTCCATCTAACACACCTACCGTAGGTCCACGCCATCTTACACACCTACTGTATGGTCCACTCCATCTAACACACCTACCGTAGGTCCACTCCATCTAACATACCTACCGTAGGTCCACTCCATCTAACATAGCTATCGTAGGTATATAATGATCACAAGCATGAGTGATATGTTTGTCCATTCTAATGTATAGATCATCGGAATTCTAAGTGAAAATAAATGCAGAAAATCTGAAATTCAATTAATTTTATCAAATTTTTAATAATTACATGTTCCCACTTTAAAGTATGTCGCTTATACTTACTGCCTAATTGCCCTACTACAATTAAGATGAGTGAACGATCTCGGTTAAAGCGAGCATAGTTAAGATTAAAAAATACAGAATAAAGTGTAGGCCTACATAAACTATATATTTTCTTCAACTCTTCTTCAACTTTTCATCAATTCTTGTCATACATTATACAAATAAAGTTTAAGTATTTTGTCTCATATGATATGCACCATATAAAAGGTAATTTCATGAATTAAAACTAATTATATTGTATCGGAACCGGCTAGTGGTGAACATAATTCAGCTTAAAAATTTGTATGTATCATTAGTGGCGGATCCAGAGGGGGTTCCGGGGGTCCTGACCCCCCCCCCCCCCTTTTTTAGCCAAAACGATATATATATATATATATATATATATATGAATATATATGTATATATATATATATATATATTATTTACGGTGTGTGTATATCCAATATGTTGTTCATCGCCTTGCCATGCATGTGAATAAAGGCAAACAAACAAGATATGTTATACCGCGGCCTATACCGGTACACACAACTTCACAAGTGAGGAAAGCATCATGAAAGAAAGTTGGCCTACATTAATCTTTGATCATGTAATCGATATTTCCAATTTAATTGTCCATGTAAGAACATAAGCCTAATTCGCAATCTGCTGTCGTGATGTGACATCAAGTGTAAAATACCGTAGTCTCCCAGGCTCCTGTGTAACTGAACATAGAGGAAGACTGACATTCATCAAACAAGAGCGGACATAACAATCTCCTCGCTACATGCAAAACCCACTAGTAAGGCTACTTGCAAATGTTTGTATGCAGGGAGAGTATTCAGCTACCGCGAGCACTCCTACCCACTTGGGCGTGATTGGCTGGCGAACATTAATAATTCATGAGCTACAGTAGGTCTGCTCCATCTAATGCTAACCGCCAGGAACAACAAGGCAAGTTTTTCTGACGAACCGAGGCGACACTGGACACAGACTGGACTACAGGTTCGTTACAAGTGCACAGTCCTTTAGATTTAATCATTGATCTAGATGCTGAGTCACTAACGCCAACGCCCATGAAGGGAAAGACGGGAGTAAATTTGTTCGATCGAACAGAGTAACCAGAAACAAAACTTGTCAAAAATGCCACTGCCCAACAGGTAAAACTCCCGGGCAAAAAATAAGCTCGGTTGGCCCAAGTATAGAATCCGGCCTACATTTGCATCTGACAAGAATGGGTCTTAACTGGCTGGAACCATTTAATAATTGCCATAAGCCATCAAAGAATATTCAATAACTTAATCTTAAGTGTAATGAGTCCTGTCCTTAATATGTGAACTTCATATACTTGCTGTTTCTTGTCACCTCAACGTCAACTAACGTATCCATCCATCACTGTTTATGTCTCGCCATGTTGTGTTTCCTTGTGCACAAACTATGCTGACGTCATACACAACAATCCAAAGGGGGTGACTTCAGAGGGGGTGTGGGGGCGGCCAGCCCCCATTTAATTTATTTCTACTGTCTTTTACCACACATTCTGCTTTTTATTTTGCTTCACATTCTCAATTACCATTTCAGAATTTTAGCGGGGGTGTGGGGGCAGCCAGCCCCCAATTGAAACACGTTATTACATGTACTATTATTAACCTTTGAGAATCCACCCATAAAACACAGCGATATCTGGTGGACATTTGAGCAGTTATTCATTCACAATAGTTTGAATAGGCTTAAATTTCCTGGCTTTTCTCTCGCTTGCAACTTGCTTTCGTGGCACAGTTAGTTACGCAGACGGCTTCTGGGCATGCGGTCGGTGGTTCGAATCACGTTGTATGATCACATCTTTGCATGTTCTCGATGTACTAATAATTCACGTATTTATCTCAGTTTCAGATTGCACATACAACCAAGGTGAGAGAATGGAGGTCATGCAACATAGAAAATAACACAGAACACAGAATCACTCCAAAAAACTTTATTAATTTTCCACCTTCTCCGATGTAGGCCGGATTCTATACTCGCTCCGCTCGGTTAAGCTGTTGTTACGAATCACTCAACTTAGTTGAATGACAGTGGCCGAAAAACTATCCTTTCCTATACTATAGAGCAATAGACGTTCAACTGAACACGCACCAGACCCTGAGATTTACATGTGCAGGCAGCTGTGCTACCCCTCATCTGGCCAATCAGTTAGACCCAGTTGTGGCTCTGTTGTAAACACAGAGCCACAGGCGGTTCGACTTTTTACCGAAACCAACCTGTTTTACCGGAACTGACTTTAAAATATATTAAATCACATTGAAATTACAATTTTTTATGCCCCCGCCACAAAGTGGCCGGGGCATATAGTTTTACCCATGTCCGTCATTCTGAAATCAAACAGTTGAACAGACTTTTTTTTCGCAATGCCTGCAGATATTGGCCTGATTTTTGGTGTGTGGGCAGATATAGACCAGTTACAGATTGAGTTCGCGTTTCGTCCCGGTTGACCCATTTTTGACCGTTTCATGGCTCCTAAACTTAGAAAATTTCATGAAAAATAGAAATTTTCATGACAAATACACATGTACGGACTTTTTTTCGCAATGGCTGCAGATATTGGCCAGATTTTTGGTGTGTGGGCAGATAATGACCAGTTACAGATCCAGTTCATGTTTCGTCCCGGTTGACCTACTTTTGACCGTTTTACGGCTCCTAAACTTAGAAAAATTCATGAAAAATAGAAATTTTCATGACAAATACACATGTACAGCCGTTTTTAGCCCTCAGCTCATAGGCTGATGGGCTATTGTTGTCACCCAAGCTGTCCATCTGTCTGTCCGTCCGTCCGTTCCGCGTCTGTTAACTTTTACCTTGTGAGCGGGATATCTCTAAAAGGATTCACTGTTGGAATTTTATTTCAGCAGTGAAGATGTATATCGATAAAATCTCGGTCAAGTTCGAAGATGGGTGACCTTGACCTGTTTTCTACATTTTAGAGCTGATTATAGAAAAACACTCAGAAGTTTATATCTCAGGAACCATTGTGTGGATTTTCACAAAACTTACTATGATCATTGGGACTGATGGTCTGTATGTGCTGCACAATTTTGGTGGCGCCACCTGCAATTTCTGATTTTTTAATGAAATTTTATCGGATTTTTTCAAATTTGGCCTTTTGTGCAGGATATCTCCCAAGGTATTCAACACAGGAACTTCATTTCTTCAGTCCTATTGCATTATATTTACAAAATCTTGGTCAAGTTCAAAGATGGGTGATCTTGACCTATTTTTCAAGGTCACAGAGCTTTTTTATAGAAAAAAACTTAGGAGCTTATTTCTCAGGAAGCATTTGGTGGATTGTTATGAAACATGGTATATACCTCTCCAATTTAAATTTATAAATGATTATCAACTTTTACTAATATTCTAGTTTCGCAATGCAATGCTTACAGATACTGGCCTAATGTTTGGTGTGTGGGCGCATAATGACCACTTACAGATCGTGTTCGCGTTTCGTCCCAGTTAACCTATTTTTCACCATATGACAGATCCTGAACATAGAAAATTTCATGAAAGGCAGAAATTTTCATGAAAAATGCACATATATGGACTTTTTTTCACAATGCTTGCAGATACTGGCCTGATTTTTGGTGTGTTGCTTGATAATGACCCTTTACAGATCGAGTTTGCATTTTGCCCTTGTTCACCTACTTTTGACCATACAACACTTCCTGAACTTAAAAAAATTTACAAAATTTAACAAATGTTTCTAATTTGCCCCAGGCGGGGGCATTCGTGTCGTTCCGACACATCTAGTTTATTTCTTTATTCTCAGACAGTGTGAAACATATAATACAGTAACAACACAACAAAACAAACATAATAAAATACAAGGTTTTGTGAAAGGATCATACAAAAATTACCTCATTTTTATGCCCCTGCCACAAAGTGGCCGGGGCATATAGTTTTACCGATGTCCTTCCTTCCGTCATTCTGAAATCAAACAGTTGAACGGACTTTTTTTTTCGCAATGCCTGCAGATATTGGCCTGATTTTTGGTGTGTGGGCAGATAATGACCAGTTACAGATCGAGTTCCCATTTCGTCCCGGTTGACCTTCTTTTGACCGTTTTACAGCTCCTAAACTTAGAAAATTTCATGAAAAATAGAAATTTTCATGACAAATACACATGTACGGACTTTTTTTCGCAATGCTGCAGATATTGGCCTGATTTTTGGTGTGTGGGCAGATAATGACCAGTTACAGATTGAGTTCGCGTTTCGTCCCGGTTGACCTACTTTTGACTGTTACACGGCTCCTAAACTTAGAAAATTTCATGAAAAATAGAAATTTTCATGACAAATACACATGTACGGATTTTTTTTCGCAATGCCTGCAGATATTAGCCTGATTTTTGGTGTGTTGGCAGATATTGACTAGTTACAGATCGACTTCGCGTTTTGTCCCGGTTGACCTACTTTTGACCGTTTTACGGCTCCTAAACTTAGAAAATTTCATGAAAAATAGAAATTTTCATGACAAATACACATGTACAGACTTTTTTTTGCAATGCCTGCAGATATTGGCCTGATTTTTGGTGTGTTGGCAGATAATGACCAGTTACAGATCGAGTTCCCGTTTCGTCCCGGTTTACCTACTTTTGACCGTTTTACGGCTCCTAAACTTAGAAAATTTCATGAAAAAATAGAAACTTTCATGACAAATACACATGTACGGACTTTTTTTCGCAATGCCTGCAGATACAGCCCTGATTTTTTATGTGTGGGCAGATAATGACCAGTTACAGATCGAGTTCACATTTCGTCCCACTTGAACTACTTTTGATTGTTTTACGGCTCCTAAACTTAGAAAATTTCATGAAAAATAGAAATTTTCATGACAAATACACATGTACGGACTTTTTTCCGCAATGCCTGCAGATACAGCCCTGATTTTTTATGTGTGGGCAGATAATGACCAGTTACAGATCGAGTTCACGTTTCGTCCCAGTTGAACTACTTTTGATTGTTTTACGGCTCCTTAACATAGAAAATTTCATGAAAAATATATATTTTCATGACAAATGTACATGTACAGCCGTTTTTAGCCCTCAGCTCATAGGCTGATGGGCTATTGTTGTCACCTAAGCTGTCCGTCTGTCTGTCCGGTGTCTGTCTGTCCGTCCGTTCCGCGTCTGTTAACTTTTACCTTGTGAGTGGGATATCTCTAAAAGGATTCACCTTTCGAATTTTATTTCATCAGTGAAGATGTATATCGATAAAATCTCGGTCAAGTTCGAAGATGGGTGACCTTGACCCATTTTTCTACATCTTAGAGCTGATTATAGAAAAACACTCAGAAGCTTATATCTCAGGAACCATTGTGTGGATTTTCACAAAACTTACTATGATCATTGGGACTGATGGTCTGTATGTGCTGCACAATTTTGGTGGTGCCACCTGCAATTTCTGAATGAAATTTTATCGGATTTTTTCAATTTTGGCCTTTTGTGCAGGATATCTCCAAAGGTATTCAACACAGGAACTTCATTTCTTCAGTGCTATTGCATTATATTTACAAAATCTTGGTCAAGTTCAAAGATGGGTGATCTTGACCTACTTTTCATGGTCACAGAGCTTAGTATAGAAAAAAACTTAGGAGCTTATTTCTCAGGAAGCATTTGGTGGATTGTTATGAAACTTGGTATATACCTCTCCAATTTAAATTTATAAATACTGATTATCAGCTTTTGCTAATATTCTAGTTTCGCAATGCAATGCTTACAGATACTGGCCTAATGTTTGGTCTGTGGGCGCACAATGACCACTTACAGATTGAGTTCGCGTTTCGTCCCAGTGAACCTATTTTTGACCATATGACAGATCCTGAACATAGAAAATTTCATGAAAGACAGAAATTTTCATGAAAAATGCTCATATGTGGACTTTTTTTCACAATGCCTGCAGATACTGGCCTAATTTTTGGTGTGTTGCTTGATAATGACCCGTTACAGATCAAGTTTGCATTTTGCCCTTGTTGACCTACTTTTGACCATACAACACCTCCTGAACTTAAAAAATTTTACAAAATTTAACAAATGTTTCTAATTTGCCCCAGGCGGGGGCATTCGTGTTGTTCCGACACATCTAGTTCATTTTATGTTCGCTTGTATATATTTGTTCAGTTTTACATAATGTTTAAATTTTTTTATGTAGAGCGTGCAATTTCATGTTATTTTTAATTTTCAATAATTTTCAATTATAGTTTCCACAGTAAAATTATAATATTTTCAGCACCTTTTCCTAAAGGATTTTTAATTGTAAACAGAGTAGCTAATCCATTAAATAACAGTAATTCAGTGGATGAAATATATATATATATATATATATATATATATATATATATATATATATATAATTTGGTAGAAGCATGAAATATTTTACACAGATTTATATCTGCAGTAATATATATATATATATATATATATATATATATATATATATATACACATACACACACACACTATATATATATATGTGTGTGTGTGTGTGTGTGTGTGTGTGTGTGTGTGTGTGTGTGTGTGTGTGTGTTTTAAATCACTCAAATATGGATGTCCAGCCTCTTGCTTATTTTATGATGATCTGATTAGGGGTTCTAATAACAGGCTGGCTACCCTCACCCCTAGGCTTGTCACTCTGAGCTGTTGAGGCTTTTATGAGTTTGCTCATTGATGCTTTTTACTGGTTCTCAGTTCTGAGGGCCAAAGTATTAAAATTATTTAAAAAAATGTAAACTAGAAAACTACTCTTTTGTGTTCATATATTTAATTCTGAATTTTAATTTCAAATATGGTGCATGTGCAACACTTAAAAATATATCTACCAATCCAAGGTAATAGGGACAGGGATTACATGTATGCATTTGCTATGTATAAATAAGCTGTTTTGATGAATTCTTACTCAAAACTGATTGATTGTAGTGAAATTTCATATTTGTTTTTTTAAATGGTACAAATTATAATCATTAAACCCTGCAACTTGTTGCTTAACATCAAGAGAGGTCCAGATGAAAAAGCTTTTAAAAAGGGTGTCATGAGCTGTTGGACACTGTTTTAATCACATTCTGGATACTATTATACTATTATAACTGAAAACTAAGTGGTGTATACATGTATCCATTTCCGTGGATCTCACCAGAAGGAGCTAGGGATAGATACTGTAGATCAGTAAATTGTCATGGTCCATATCTTAAGTTTACTTGACACATGAGGTATTTGTTGTCGACAGTGACATACAATTAATAATAACATTGTACATGGATTTATAATTTATTTATAATTCTTTATTTTTATACCTGTATATCCATGCTTACTGATCTGCTGTTTTGTAATTTTACTTTTAAAAACAATTTGGGGTGAAGTAAAGCAAGATCACATGTTTGTTTTTCATATCAGTTCCAGTACCATTTTAAGCAGATCCTGTAAGATATTGGTAGTCAACTGTAGTTAGTTATAAGTCTCAAGTTACAGTATTATAAATTATGTTTTAATATTACTTATCAAGCACTTTATTTTTGTGTGAGTTCTGACAGCATGCTGTCAGTTATGGTCAGTTCTGGTAATATGAACTCAGTTTCAGTCAGTTCCTGTAAAAAGTCGAGCTGCCACAGGTCCCTGCCTTCATTAATCTAGCGGACAGGAGTAGGCTATATCTGATGTTGGGTGCATATCCCAGTGCCCCTGTACCATTGTTTCAAGCAGCAGTGTACATGCATGTGTTACATCATCACTCAGTTGTGTATGGTGTGAGTGTCTTGTGACTGGACCACTGCAAGATACACACAGCCTCTGGCTACAGGCAGCCTGGTTACCAAGGTAACACACTGGATTGTTTCAGCTGGCCAGGCCCATGTATCACATTTCAGCTGGGTGCACCTGTAAGTTGGCAATGATGATGTAACACCTGCAGTGCACACCCAGCTAGCCTGAAAAAAATCACAAGCCAATCCTTTCTACTTGACTCAAGATGGACTAGGCCTGATTTCTCAAGTCCTAAATTAGGAGTCTGAGTACAAATCCAAGT
Organism: Sipunculus nudus; assembly: GCA_026874595.1. NCBI lineage: Eukaryota > Metazoa > Annelida > Sipuncula > Golfingiida > Sipunculidae > Sipunculus > Sipunculus nudus. Next base: position 95,286,341 of record CM049308.1, read on the forward strand.
CCAAGGCGGCAAGGCCCTTAAGTACAAGTCTGAGTCCTTTAAAAAGTGGACTCGAGTAAGGATTCAAGTTAAAGTCCAGACTCCAGTCCTACATCACTGTTAAAGTAATTTATTATTTTAAGCTCAGCTGACTATAAGTCATCTAAGCTATAGTCATGGTCCATTGTCTGTCGTCCGTCTGTCCATTAGACTGGCACGTTTTGAACCTGTTAGACCCTAAGGATCCAAAATTTGGCATACTGTTAGGTGTCCCCAAGATCTCTTACCAAATCAAAAACTGGGTCACTGCAACTTCGTTCCTCTGAGAAATTAAGGAAAAACTCCAATTACCATTAAAAACCTATTAACACACTTCAGGACTGCCTAATATCTGAACCGATCCCTTATTTTTCTACTTGCCAGAAATTAAATCCGTTGAGTGTAATCACCTAAAAGTTATGGGCCCTAACAAAATGGATTTTGTAAAAAATCAGGGAAAAAATTTACTCATTTAACATGAAAATTTTTGAAGCTATAGACTTTTTTCCAAGTATATAACTTTGCTTAAATAAGATTCAGTTCTTTACCTAAACTTATATCTGAATTTTGTAAATTTTTAAAGCTATTAGCATAAAAATAAAATTGGTACCTTAAATGTTGCCCAACCTTGACAATGGCACATTTTTTTCCTGTGAGTAGTGTTGATTTAATTTTTCACAGCATGTAAACATAAGTATTTAATTTGTCTGAATCTGAAAATCTGAAATTTGAATATAAAGGCTTGAAAATTAGACCAGTTATTGAATTTTTCCTTGAGGCTCTATTATAGTCACTTGCTTTTGTCCAGATGCAGGCAGCCCATTCCTGGTCACTGAAGTTCATCTATGCCAGGGTTCCTGATTTGTTACAGTCACTGGGGGAGATCCCCTGCTGTAAAGGTGTACTGTTATTCTCATATCCCTTCCACCCCACCCCCCCCCCCCCACCCCCCCCCCCACCCCCAAGACAACCCTACCTATCAAGTGTAACAGTAATTGATATTGTTTGCACTGTATTTCCTCAATTGTAATACTGTTTCCACTCCAATATATACAAAACTTTCCTTGAAAAAATATTTCAAGGAGTAATCCAGAAGATGCCATAATGTGTTAATGTAGCATTTTCTTTTAAAGAAATCAAGTTTCATTTAAAAGATTTCAACAAATTAAAATATAATTAAACCCATCAGTATGCATAAATTTATAAAATATGAAGCAAATAATGGATGAATAAAGGCACAATTACGAAATCTGAATCAGATATTTTTTAAGATATTTATTGTTTTGCTAATTTAAAAGATATATTTCTGTGATAAAAAATAGATATACATTTGTATGCATGATGTGGTATATATCTGACAAGATTAAGATTTATGATGATGCAGTTTAGAACTATGATTCAACTTTTACATTCAGATATAAATGTTATCTTTGAAATGTATAGAAATATAAACTTAAAATGAAGATCTGATACAATCATTTGTTTATTATTCCCCTGCCTCAGCAGAATTCGAGATCAGGCTTTGTTTGCCCAGTATGTATACCAGTATGCAGAAGTGAAGTTAATCCCACCATCCATGTGACTCCCATCATTCCAACATCCCCCAACATTTAACATGATTTAACTTGACTGGCAAAGTACTGAGAGTAGGGTAGAAATGTCAACCTTGATTGTGAACAACAAATAATTTTAATTGTACATATAAATGTTATATCATATGGCTTATGCAGCATACCATTATGGCCAATGAGAAACATAATTTTCAGTAATTTTTCAGTCAGTTAAAATAATTAATATTCTTGTCACTTTCAGATAACACGCTGACAGAAAATGCCTCCCAAGAGATACCTGAGAGGTACAGACGGGATCGATAGGAGGATTGGCCTTGACCCTCGTATTATCATCCGACCTCTTGGCATGGACACTCAGCAGTATTCCTTCACATCGCTACCACCTGCTGCTGCTCTTTTTAACAAATCCGATCTGAGTGACATCACACTCTGCGTCGGTGAGAATGTTTTCCACGCTCATCGTCTGATTCTGTGCGCGGGCAGCGATGTCTTCAGGCACATGCTGGACCAGAAATGGAAGGAGAGCAGCAGCAAGGAGCTGACATTAGACGAGGACGAGGACAGCACACGGGTGTTTCATCACTTCCTGCAGTTCTTTTATACAGGGCAGATCGTGATACAGGAGAGTCACGTGATCCCGCTGTTTATGTTGGCGGACAAGTATAACGTGAAGGCCTTGTACGAGGAGTGTGTCAGGATCATAGAGAAAGAGCTGAAGGTGTTTACCGTCAGGAGTAACCATAACGCCGGGCGCAGCTCTCCCACCAAGACTAAGAACGACTCAACCACTGTTCAGCCCAGTGTGTCCGAGGACTTTGCGTACAGCGGTGTATCGACAGACTCTGATACCAGTGATGAGGATTACTTCTGTGTTAAAAAATCATCACATTCATTGCTCATGCCAGTCACACTTGTTCCCAGTAAAACATTCCCGATAAATTTAGTGTTGAAAATGTTACATCTTAGTAGCAGTCCTCGACTGACAGCAGCAGCTCGCTATAATTTACAGGCACGACTAGGACACCAAGTTATGATGGGAAACTATGCCTTATGGAATGACCTTGAACAAGACCTAGTCAAGGACATGTTAACTGATGATTATTTTTACTGTAATGAATACTCCCTGTTCCGAGCATGTATTGCTTGGATACAGTACAGGGAAAGTCGTCAGTGTGTGTCGGTGATTAGTGATGTTCTGTGTGGAGTCCGGTATGCCACCCTCTCGACAGATGAACTTTATGAGGTTGAGAGGAATGATTTGGTGAAAGAATGTCCGTCAGCAGAGGATTTGGTGCACCAGGCCATCAGGTACAAACTGTTCCAGAACTGTCTGAAGGCGAGCGACCAAGAAAACTGGTGTGGCTCACAGTTCCAAGCAAGGAAGTACAGGGAAAACTGAATTAATAAGCAAGCTTGCTTGATATGCTTGCTACCACTTGGCCTTTCCTGTTTTATAAATTGTTATAAATGGACCAGAGCCATGCCTTTATTGAAGGGTAGGACCAGCTGGTGTTAATTATCTTTCATCAAAGTGTCCTCACCTAAAGAATGCACAAATCTCCTGGATGCACAGTGGCTTTGAACCATAGAACCTCTGTCTGTTATCACATGATGTTCAAGTTGCTATTAAACAGAATACCTGTTACTTATTCATAATGCCACTTCATACATAAGACTCAATGATACTGCCATCAGAATTTATCTCATTCTGTTATTTTAGGTTTTTCTTTAAAAGTTAAATCACAGTATATGGAAATTTATGAATACATTAAGTTAGCATATGTAAACCATATTATAATTACCTGATTAATTTTACGATTCACAGAAACAATTCTACTTTATTTAAACCAGTATTTTATCACAGGAATAAAAGGTTTAATTAAAATGAGAGATTGAAATCCAACAAATACAGAGAGAACGGTGTACATATAAACAGGAAACATTTCTGTCTCTGAAAAAATGCATTTTACTGGTGATGTAACAGAATTGTGACCTTGAAGTAAAACATTGATTTTAATTAAATTCTTCCATTAAAAAATGATGAAATATCACCTGAATGCTGCTTATTGCTTGGGGATTTGATTGAATTTTGGTGGCAGTCTGTGAAAATGATGGAAAACCTCAAAGTGCCTACTGTATTATAATTAGGTGGATAGTTGTGTTATGGATTGCATGCAGTTGTAGAGGTAAATTGGCAGCAGTTTTAACAGTGCTGGATAAAAAGTTCTTGAACCAATAAATGACATTTTAGACATTAAGTGCAGTTCAGGCTGCTATGGTTTTGTTCCCAATGATCTGTTAGACATAATTTTGATTATCTGAGTCAGTCGGACATTTTGATCTTTTGGTGACACATTAGTTGCCGATAATGGTAAGTCGGACACTATTTTGATTATTTGGTGAACTACATTAATTGTTCCCAGCGATCTGTCAAACACCATTTTGATCATTTGGTGAAGAATGTTCGATGCACTGATGTTGTGTATTTTAAGAGACCATTACCAGCAATGGATCAGTTACTGCACATTAATATTTAAATATGCAAATATAAACAGTTGCTGTTACCTGCAGACTGTCACATTTCTGATATTTACTCATTTCTAAATGTTAAGATTTTTTTTTTCACCAGTGTATAATAGGGTACTGCTACCAAATAAATTAACAGGCAGTGCCAAGGTACAGAAAGAAAAATATGTCACAGATTATAAGAGGGGTAGAGTAACTACAGATTACAGTTAACATGCAGCCTCCCTGGTGTTTTTATGTGGCCATAAAATGTTTGATAGTGGTCACTTTGTATATTCCAAGGAATTCCAGCTAAGAATAATACTCTTGACAACACTAAAATGTGACTTTGCAGCATGGTTTGAATGATGGTGATGAACAGACTAATATTTTCTTTGTACAGTAGTTAATGATATCAAATTATGCTTTAACATGTATTCGAAATGCAAACAATGAGTGATAGAAACACCACAAAATCTGAATATTGAAGATAATTGCCATACTTTCAACAAGGAAGTTATGTGTAAAAAAAAAACTAGTATTAATCATTGTATTAATTTTATTTTTGTGGAATGCAGCCCAAAGAGACACTAGAAATATTGAGTGTGGACCTCAGGGTAAAAAGTTTGATCATGGTCTCATGCTTTTATTAAGTGAATGTAGAGTGGAGCTTCAGTCGTGTATATTATGGGATGTAATCCTCTAGGCAGGTGAAGTTTGTCAGTTACATAAAGGACAGATTATTCAACAAAGGAGTATGGTTTTAATGAATCTGCTAATACTGGATGGAAACTGAATATGCTTGGTTAATAAATTACAGTTGCATTAAATTCATGCATGATGGTGTTTATGATTTGTTCATTTGATGATATTTAGCTCAGATGACTGTAAGTCATCTGAGTTATAGCGATCACTCTTTGTCCATCGTCCGTCCGGCCGTCTGTCCGTTAACAAGGCACAAATCGTAACCGCTGAACCTGGAATCTTCTTACTTTACATACAGAGAGGTCCATGAAAAATCTCCTTGGAAACCTGGAATTAGGTCTCTTTTACCCATATCCTTCAAGCTATGGGGCCCCAAAGTACCCCCCAGAATAGTAAAAAATTTCATTAAAAAACTTCAATATCTGATTAACTACATCACTGATGGTCATGATTTTTGGTATACATATTGATCATGAGATGTTTCATCAGTTTCTTCAGACTGGTGATGCCACCTGTATTTTTCAAATTTACAATTTTTTTTCTCTATTTTTGAGACCTTTAAGAATGTAGTTATCTGTGAACAGGGTTCAAATTGTAACGACTGGACCTAGAATCTTCATTCTTGACACAAAGGGAGACCCATGAAAAGTCTCCATGGAAACCTAAAATTAGGTCTCTGTTACCCATATCCTTTGAGCTGTGGCACTCAAAGTACAGCTCAGAATAATGGAAAATTTGGTACAAAAGCTGAAGTATCTGAACAACTAATCCAGCGAACACCATGCTTCTTTGCATGGATATTGACCATTAAGTGTTTTTATTAGTTTCTGCAGACTGGAGGAGCCACCTGTATTTTTTTTTAAAAGTTTACGCATTTTTTCTCTATTTTTGAGATATATTAATACAGACACAATCTCAGCCTGTTGGTTAATCTATTTGATGCTTCAGTTCAATGGTTATATACTACCATTCAGATGATAAAATTTCCTTTTGCAAATCTCTTCATAGTCAGCTTAGCGGCATGACCCATGGGTCACTTGTTGAAGGCTGGATTCGTTTAAAGATCACACATGGGGTACCTTGACAACCCTAGGTGCCTGCATGGTGCGTGTGTACTGTGCCTTGTTGCACAGTTGGGTGCTGTCAGTCAGCCAGATAAATTTAGTTTGTCAGGTGTGTTCGAGATTCAGAACCTTTTAAGTAACATTTATGAAATATCTGTATCCCAGCCACCCATGATGCACATTGTGTATCCAAGACTGAACCCTGAAAATTCATTGACCTAAATATTCTCAGCATTCTGCCAGGTACCTGATGGCAAATTCTAGTAAACACTGCTATTGAAAGCTGTGGGTATGAGAGACAACAGAATGAATGAAGCACACAACTACCGTGTGAGGAGTGTACACATTCCTTAAAAGCAGTCACAGGCTCTGTCAGGAACAGATCAGAGATCTAACAAGCAGTCACAGGCTCTTTCAGGAATGGATCAGAGATCGAACAAGCAGTCACAGGCTCTGTCATGAACAGATCAGAGATCTAAGAAGCAGTCACAGGCTCTGTCAGGAATTGATCAGAGATCTAACAAGCAGTCACAGGCTCTGTAAGGAATGGATCAGAGATCTAACAAGCTCTGTCATGAACCGACTCTGATCTGTTCATAACAGAGCCTGAGATCGCTTGTTAGATCTCTTATCTGTTCATGACAGAGCAGTCAAAGGCTCTGTCATGAACAGATCAGAGATCTAACAAGCAGTCACAGGCTCTGTCATGAACCGATCAGAGATCTAACAAGCAGTCACAGGCTCTGACAGGAACGGGTCAGAGATCTTACTAGCAGTCACAGGCTCTGTCATGAACCAATCAGAGACCTAACAAGCAGTCACAGGCTCTGTCATGAACCGATCAGAGACCTAACAAGCAGTCACAGGCTCTGTCATGAACCGATCAGAGATCTAACAAGCAGTCACAGGCTCTGTCAGGGACAGATCAGACATTCAACAAGCAGTCACAGGCTCTGTCATGAATGGATCACAGATCGAACAAGCAGTCACAGGCTCTGTAATGAACAGGTCAGAGATCTAACAAGCAGTCACAGGCTCTGTCATGAACAGATCAGAGATCTAACAAGTGGTCACAGGCTCTGTCATGAACAGATCAGAGATCTAACAAGCAGTCACAGGCTCTGTCAGGAACCGATCAGAGATCTCACAAGCAGTCACAGGCTCTGTCAGGAACCGATCAGAGATCTAACAAGCAGTCACAGGCTCTGTCAGGAACCGATCAGAGATCTAACAAGCAGTCACAGGCTCTGTCAGGAACCGATCAGAGATCTAACAAGCAGTCACAGGCTCTGTCAGGAACCGTTCAGAGATCTAACAAGCAGTCACAGGCTCTGTCAGGAACCGATCAGAGATCTAACAAGCAACCACAGGCTCTGTCAGGAACCGATCAGAGATCTAACAAGCAGTCACAGGCTCTGTCATGATCAGATCAGAGATCTAACAAGCAGTCACAGGCTCTGTCAGGAACGAGTCAGATATCTAACAAGCAATCACAGGCTCTGTCATGAACCGATCAGAGATCTAACAAGCAGTCACAGGCTCTGTCAGGTACCGATCAGAGATCTAACAAGTAGTCTCAGGCTCTGTCATGAACCGATCCGAGATCTAACAAGCAGTCACAGGCTCTGTCATGAACCGAGATCTAACAAGCAGTCACAGGCTCTGTCAGGAACCGATCAGAGATCAAACAAGCACTCACAGGCTCTGTCAGGAACCGATCAGAGATCTGACAAGGAGTCACCGGCTCTGTCGGGAACCGATCAGAGATCTAACAAGCTGTCATAGGCTCTGTCAGGAACCGATCAGAGATCTGGCAAGCAGTCACAGGCTCTGTCATGAACCGATCAGAGATTTAACAAGCAGTTACAGGCTCTGTCATGAACCGATCAGAGATCTAACAAGCAGTCACAGGCTCTGTCAAGAACCGATCAGCGATCTAACCTGTAGTCACAGGCTCTGTCAGGAACCGATCAGAGATCGAACTAGCAGTCACAGGCTCTGTCAGGAACCGATCAGAGATCTAACAAGCAGTCACAGGCTCTTTCCGGAGTGAGTCAGAGATCTAACAAGCAGTCACAGGCTCTGTCATGAACCGATCAGAGATCTAACAAGTAGTCACAGGCTGTTGTCAGGTACCGATCCCAGATCTAACAAGCAGTAACAGGCTCTGTCATGAACCGATCAGAGATCTAGCAAGCAGTCACAGGCTCTGTCGGGATCCGATCAGAGATCTAACAAGCAGTCACAGGCTCTATCCTGAACCGATCAGTGATCTAACAAGCAGTCAAAGACTCTGTCATGAATCGATCAGAGATCTAACAAGCAGTCACAGGCTCTGTCATGAACCGATCAGAGATCTAACAAGCAGTCAAAGGCTCTGTCATGAACAGATCAGAGATCTAACAAGCAGTCACAGGCTCTGTCATGAATCGATCAGAGATCTAACAAGCAGTCACAGGCTCTGTCATGAACCGATCAGAGATCTAACAAGCAGTCACCGGCTCTGTCATGAACCGATCAGCGATCTAACAAGCATTCACAGGCTCTGTCAGGAACCGATCAGCGATCTAACAAGCATTCACAGGCTCTGTCAGGAACCGATCAGCGATCTAACAAGAAGTCACAGGCTCTGTCAGGAACCGATCAGAGATCTAACAAGCAGTCACAGGCTCTATCCTGAACCGATCAATGATCTAACAAGCAGTCACAGGCACTGTCATGAACAGATCAGAGATCTAACAAGCAGTCACAGGCTCTGTCAGGAACCGATCAGAGATCTAACAAGCAGTCACAGGCTCTGTCCTGAACCGATCAGAGATCTAAAAAGCAGTCACAGGCTCTGTCAGGAAGCGATCAGAGATCTAACAAGCAGTCACAGGCTCTGTCAGGAACAGATCAGAAATCTAACAAGCAGTCACAGGCTCTGCCAGGAACGAGTCAGAGATCTAACAAGCAGTCACAGGCTCTGTCAGGAACAGATCAGAGATCTAACAAGCAGTCACAGGCTCTGTCAGGAACGAGTCAGAGATCTAACAAGCAGTCACAGGCTCTGTCATGAACCGATCAGAGACCTAACAAGCAGACACAGGCTCTGTCAGGTACCGATCAGAGATCTAACAAGCAGTCACAAGCTCTGTTTTGAACCGATCAGAGATCTAACAAGCAGTCACAGGCTCTGTCGGGATCCGATCAGAGATCTAACAAGCAGTCACAGGCTCTGTCCTGAACCGATCAGAGATCTAACAAGCAGTCACAGGCTCTGTCATGAACCGAACAGAGATCTAACAAGCACTCACAGACTCTGTCGGGAACCGATCAGAGATCTAACAAGCAGTCACAGGCTCTGTCATGAACCGATCAAAGATCTAACAAGCAGTCACAGGCTCTGTCAGGAACCGATCAGCGATCTAACAAGCAGTCACAGGCTCTGCGAGGAACCGATCAGAGATCTAACAAGGAGTCACCGGCTCTGTCATGAACCGATCAGAGATCTAACAAGCAGTCACAGGCTCTGTCAGGAACCGATCAGAAATCTAACAAGCAGTCACAGGCTCTGTCATGAACAGATCAGCGATCTAACCTGTAGTCACAGGCTCTGTCAGGAGTGTATCAGGGATCAGCCATATGTGCCCCCGTGATTTTGTTCAACTGTACCTATGTTCAGTGCTTTCTATGTTCCCCTGATATATGTTATGCTCAACAGTAACATACATCGGTGTTAAGTATAAAAATAACCAAAATTTTGCTGTGTTTGTGAGCTCACACTTTGAGTTTATGCACAGAGAAGCAAAAAAAAAAAAAAAAAAAAAAAAATTTTGAAGAATTGGACTAGTGTACTAGTAGTTAAAAATGCACTTCTTAAAAAACTAGTGTCCCATCGGCCATGACACTCAGCTGAATTTGAAATACAGGTGATGCATGTATTTAAATGAATGATGCTATGATCTTGAGAAATAGATTTGTTAAGGAACCTTAAACAATGGGTAGAATGACTTCCAGAATGCTCAAAATCATGTTTTTTCCCCTATAGTCCTTAGAAAAGAGGTAACAGCAACCTTATTTAAGGATTCTTAGAAGACTTTACTAACTCCCTGGATGCTAATTAGAAATTTCCAAGTAGAACTCATTCACTGTGACCTTATTTTTGATCTCCAAGGAGATATTACATTGACCTCCCTTCAAATTAAGAAAGAAATTTCTAGATCCAATAGTTAAAGTTTTGTACCCTGTATGACTTTTTTGGTGCTCAAGATTAGGTTTTCTGCTCCTAACTCGCAGAATATAGGTCACTGTGACCTAATTTCATGAATTCAATGAGACCAGCCCAAGACTTCCCTGGATAATACGTTAGAATATTTTCAGGCTAATGGATATAATTTGTGCCTAGTCTGACTTTCCGGGATGTTCAAATCATCTTTTTGTCCTATAGCTCACAGAATATAGGTCACGGTGCTTAGATTCAGGTTTTAGTTCAGCTGACTATAAATCATCTGAGGTGATAGCATGGCACTTTGTCCGTCGTCTGTCTGGCCTAGCCCTGCCAGGGGTTTAGTGTATTTACGTTTACTACTAAAATGCTTAAAATTAAACGTTGTTCCATGTACCGATAGACGTAACTTAGTACCAGCTCTTATCACCAAAGCCCTGTTAAGTCCGTATGGTGAATCCCTGATATTTGCATATAAGGGCGTCAAAAGGCTCCTGACGATTCTCTCGCATTTGCATATCAGGCCGTCACGCCTCCTGTGAATGGCATCGTTGCTATGTGGACGCTAGCAGCGGTCCCAATGGTAATAGATTCAATGATAACATTCATTGACGTCAATTTTTCTTCCGGGGGGGGGGGGATGACTTTGTATATACACACACACACACACACACATATATATATATATATATATATATATATATATATCAAATAATTATAATGTTTTAGAAAATATGTTATTTTGTTTATTCTTAGCAAGGTTTAGATACAATATTTTTAGTTAATAGATCCAGTCTTTAATTCTATGTGTTAATATATATTTTATTTGCAATATTGTAATATTATTCTCTGAAAAGTGGGGGGATGATAACATTGACTACTCTGTTTTAAAAAAAGTGGGGGGTATATATACTCCCCCCCCCCATATTGACGCCCCTGATAACATTCACACTGTAACCATGTTTACAAAAAGTCCATACATGGACTTTCGTGTCCTACGATATATCTCTGCTGTCGAACACTGCAGTCCATGGGCCAGATAAAAGTGCATTGTAGACACTGTCGCATCAATTTTGTACGTTGTATGTGTTAGTGTTCAAGTTATACTTGAATGTCTTGCCCCTGTTAAGTTGCCAACACGCTGAACGCCGTGATCGTTTCAGCCAGCCGGTACATGACTGCATTCGTCGCGTGTGGACCTGAATATATCACGCTGATTGGCTGAGCTAGAGATTCATTTTCAAACCGGCCGGCCTTGAAAAACGATGGTCTGATAAACAGTGACACACTGACTCACTGTGGCTGAGGGTTATATATAGTGTTGAAAGTCTTGCCGTTCTCAAAATAGCCGAGGACCCTAACATATGAAAATATTAAAATGGGTATATAAATAGCAAGTTAGAAGCCCACAATAGGCGGTTACTGGATAACCCATGTTAGTTTTGAAAAAAAAATATTCTGGGAAAGACCACTATAATTACTCCCTAGTAAGACCTTAGTTCAGCAAGGCGGTGATGTATGGCGCTGACTGTCCGGTACGGCCCAAGTTTACCAGTCGATGAAATAAGTTGGTCAGAGAGTGGTAATTAGTTATAGAAGTAACCGAAAGGTGGCAGTACCGACACTACGTGCGATACAGTGAGAGAACGTTTGGTTTCTATGTCAGAGACAACAATTAAGAGCCATTTCATTGACTGGGCCAGTCTAGTCTGGCCGTCCGTTAGCAGGGCACAAATCGTAACCGCAGACCCTAGATACCTGTAACTAACAAGGGACCTATGGGTCACTGTGCTCAGCTGAAGCTGACCTTGAAGGTAAAAATCAAAAATAATATCAAATGGAGATAAAGTGTAAGAGGAAGAGGTAATAAAGGCCATGGTTGGTTTATATGATTGGTTTGTATTGATGAGCAAAAAAATTGTTGCAAATAATATTTTGTGACCTTACCATGTGTTTCCTAATGTTGAAACTGAAGCATGTGAGCAGTTTGTGAACAAATGATCTGCACTATTACCATGATCATTAGTTGGCTTTTTGATTAACTGTTGACATTTCAGTAGTTTACACATTTGTACAATTGAATCTATTTTTTTGTATAATATATATTGTTAAATATATATGTATTTTTTAATGAAATGTATACAGTTGAGTAATAACTAATCCTTGCATCTCTAATCTGTAATCAAAGCAATTGACTACAATAGAGCCTCAAGAAAAAAATCAATAACTAGCGCGATTTTCAAGCTTTCATTTTAAAATTTCAGATTTAAACAAATTAAATATTTATGTTTACATGCTGTGAAAATTAAATCAATGGTACTCACAGGAAAAAAACGTGCCATGGTCAAAGTTGGGCAAAATTTAAGGCACTGATTTTATTTTTATGCTATTAACTTAAAAAATTTACAAAATTCAGATCTAATTTTGGATAAAAAATTGAATCTTAATTAAACATAGTTATATACTCGGGAAAATAGACTCTAGTTTTAAATTTTTTCATGTTAAGTGAGTAAATATTTTTCCTGATTTTTTACAAAGTCCATTATGTTCGGGCCCATAACTTAAAGAATTTATACTTAACAAGCTTAATTTCTGGCACGTATATAGGAACTATATAGAGGAATATTTATGGTAAATATGAGAAAAAACAGATGAGTGGTTTTGATATTAGGCTGTCCTGAAGTGTGAAAATAGGTTTTTAATAAAAAAAATTGAGGTTTTTCCTTAATTTCTCAAAGGAACGAAGTCGCAAAGACCCAGTTTTCGGCTTGGTAGGAGATCTTGGGGACATCTAACATTATGCTGAATTTTGGATTCCTCGGTCTTACGGTTTCAAAACGTGCCACATCTACGGACGAACAGACGGACGGACGACGGACAATTGACCACGACTATAGCTCAGATGACTTATAGTCAGCTGAGCTAAAAATCTAGGGAGGTCCTGGAATCTTCTTACTTGACAACCAGAGGGGTCCATGAAAAATCTCCTTGGAAACCTGAAATTAGGTCTCTGTTACACATATCCTTCCAGCTATTGGGCTCTGATGTACCCCCAAGTTAATGGAACATTTGATACAAAAGCTCAAGTATCTGAACAACTAATGCATTGATCACCATGATTCTTTGCATGGATATTGATCAGGGAGTGTTTTATCAGTTTCTGCACATTGGTGACACCACCTTTTTTTCTCTATTTTTGAGACCTTAAAAGATGCCTCCGTCTGTTAACAGGGCACATATCGTAACAACTGGACCTAGGATCTTTTATCCTGACACGAGGGGAGGCCCATGAAAAGTTTTAAGCAAACCCGAAATTAGGTCTCTGTTACCCATATCCTCTGAGCTAAGATGCTCCTAAGTACCCCCAAGAATCAGGCAAAATTTAATATAAAAGGTCAATTGTCTGAACAACTAATGCATTGATCACCATGATTCTTTGCATGCATATTGATCATGGAGTGTTTCATCAGTTTTCCAGAAAAAATACAAACGAGCGAACTATATTCAAGAGAATGAACAACCAAAAATACTTGCCGATATTAATGTTCCGACACTTTCAGCAGACGAAGCAGTTTTGTGAGGGACTAGTAAGCAAAGAGGAAGTTTTAGCAGCCTTAAAAGAAATGAAAAATAATAAAACCCCAGGTAACGATGGATTGCCTAATGAGTTTTATATACAATTTTTTAACGTACTAGGAGATGATTTTGTTAACTGTTTAAATAAATGTCATATAAAAGGGTCACTTACAAATAGCCAGCGGCAAGCAGTGGTCACACTTGTGGAAAAAACAGGTAAAGATAACAGATATATATCCTCATGGAGGCCAATAAGTTTAGTAAATGTTGATGTTAAAGTCCTTAGTAAAATTTTAGTTAAACGTATTCAGTCGGTACTGCCAAAAATAATAGGTGATGATCAAACGGCCTTTATTAAAGGTCGGAAAATTTCAGACAACCCGTCTTATAAGTGATGTCATTGATTACTGCTAATTGGGAAATAAACAGGCAATTCTTTTCGCAATAGATTTTGCAGCAGTATTTGATTCTTTAGACTATAGCTTTTAATTTAGAGTGCTACATAAATTTGGTTTTGGAGAAAAAAAAATATTTTCTTTGGGTGAAGCTACTACATAAAGGTTTGAAAAGTTGCGTAATTAATAACGGTAACTCGACAGGTCATTTCGAGCTAGAAAGGGGAACCCGACAGGGAGACCCATTGGCTACATATTTATTTTTAATCGTAATTGAAGTTTTGGCAATATTGATAAGAGAATCCCATGCTGTTAAAGGCATCCATATTGGTAACTTTGAAATAAAACAGTGCTTATTTGCCGATGATACAACATTTTTTCTTGAGGATATCGATTCATTGGAAGTGGTTTGTTCAATTTTAGAAAGATTTAAAGTATGTTCCTCCGTAGAAATTAATTACAATAAATGTGAAGCGGCATGGTTGGGGAGGAAAACAAATTCCTTTCCGTATAATAGCCGTTTTAAATGGGTAAATCTACATACAGACGCAATAAAAATTCTTGGGATATATTTTTCATATAGACAGGATCTCTGTAACATATATAATTTCGAAAAGGTTTATGATAAGATCAGAGTATTATTCAATTTATGGAAACCAGGAGCCTTGACAATTTTCGGCAGAAATATTAATGTGAAAACTTTCGGAACGTCTAAGTTACTATATATCATGAACACGATGGATCCACCCTTAGGTTTTATAAAGAAGATAAAAAGTTGTATTGTTGATTTTATATGGCATGGAAGGAAACCAAAACTTAAATATGAGGTACTTATAGGTCAGCAGGAAAACGGGGGCATTAACTTACCAGATATTGAAAGTATTTTAGAAAGTCAGAGGGTTACTTGTATAATGAGAATGAAAACGTTGAAAAATACAAAGTTTACAGCCATACCAGATAATTATTGTAAGAGAATTGGTGGCATGGAAAATATTGGTTCGAATTTTGATTGCAGAAATATTCAAAGAAACGTATCTAAATTTTACGGTAATTGCTTTAAAGTATGGAAAAAAATTAGCTCATATGGACCCACTAATATCGATTCTATTTTGCTTCAACAGGTGTGGAACAATAAGTACATACTAATTGACCGTAAACTAGTTTACTTTAAGAACCTGGATAATTTAGGAATAAAATATGTTCACCATTTTTATCATGCCAACGGACGGAAAAAATATTTATATGATATTTTAAATCCGTCAAGTTTTGCCTATAAAAAATATTTTATCCACTGGTTTTCAGTTCAACAAGCAATACCTCCAAACTGGAAATCATTGCTACTAAGCAGCGATACTTCTCTCAGTTTGGAGGAGGGCATGTTAATGCCATTAAGAGATACTATTATTGACTTGTCAAAAACAGGTTTTAAATTGATTTATAAATATATTATACAAAAAAGACTGTTGAGCCAGTAAATAAAGAAAAGCTTATGACAAAAATGGTTAATCCTGAGTTTGCTTGGAGTTATGCAGCTTTGCATGTACACAATGTAACTTCTGATATGTATATACGTCAGTTCCAATTTAGAACACTGTATGATATACTAACTGTGAATGAGATGCTTTTCAAATGATCATGATAGATGTTCTTATTGTGCAACTGATAAAGAGACTGTAATTCACCTTTTTTGTGAATGTCGTGTCACATCATCTTTATATTGTCAAATTGTACTTGGGCAAGGACAGCCGATATACAATTGCCAATACTCTGCCCGTATATAATCTTTTCAGGTTGTTCAAAGAGTATAGAAAGGAAATAGGTAATTGATGTACTAATTTTGATGTATACCTTTATTATATTTAAATTCCGAGATTCTGGAAAAGTACCATCAATGGGAGTGTATATAAAATATTTAAAGAAGGTTGTAGTTATGGAGCGTAAGGTTGCTGAGAAAAATGGTAGACTGCAGCAGCATGATGATGATTGGAACGATTTAAATCAATGGAAAATTATAAGTAGATAATTTTTCTCTTTTTTTTGGTATGTATTTTCTTTAATATTTCTTTATACAAAGAGTTATCTCTGTGAACTATGTATCAATATGTAGCAAAATGATCACAAGTATTGATTAAAAATGTTTGTATGCCAATGATGAAATTTTCAAAAGAAAAAAAATCCTAAAAATCTGAGGCATACAGAAGAGAGGAGAAAGAAAAAAAAAAAAAAAGTTCCTGCAGACTATTGGTGCCACCTGGATTTTTTATTTTGTACAGTTTTTTCCTCTATTCTTGAGACCTTTAATGATGAGGTCTTCTGTTAACAGGGCCCAGATCGTAATCACTGGACCTCGAATTTTCAACTTGACATAAAGAGAGGTCCATGAAAATTCTCCAAAGAAACCAGAAACTAGGTCTCTGTTACCCATATCCTAAAAATTATGGGGCTCGGAATTAGCGGCCAAAAAATTAAGAAATTGATACAAAAGCTCAAGTATCTGAACAACTAACCCATTGATCACCATCATTTTTTGCATGCATATTGATCATGGGGTGTTTCATCATTTTCTGAAGACGAAGTGCCACCTGAAATTTTAAAAATTGTTGAGAATGTTTTTCTATAATTTTGAAACCTTTAAAGATGCAGACGTCTGTTAACAGGGCACAAATCATAACCACTGTATCTAGAATCTTCTAACTTGACGTTCGTGGAGGTCAAAGAAGTCTTCTTTGAAACCTGAAATTAGGTCTCTGTTACCCTTATTACCCAGATTCTCCGTCACCCTTATTACCCAGATTCTCCAAGCTATGGGGCTTATAGGCACCCCCCCCCCCCCCAGAATAATTGAAAATTTGATGCCAATTGGACCTAGAATCTTCTAACTTGACATCCTGAGAGTTCCTCAAAAGTTAATTTCTCCTCAGAAGCCTGAAATCAGGTCATTATTACCTATATTCTCTGCGTTTCAGTCCATGTTTGAGCACCCCAGAAACAAGGGACCCATGGGTCACGGCGCTCAGCTGAATGTGACAGATATAATTGTATCACCATTGTTGTATGTAGATCTGTAAGATTTCATTTTGACAGATGTAATTTTTTTGTATTAATTATGTAGTTGAGCGGAATAGTTATATAGAACTATCTGTATTTCAAATATGTACAAGAATGTGTGTCTAAAATATTGCATTTGGAATGACCAGATGCTGTAAACTGTATAGGAAGGAAGTGAAGATTTGCAAGTATAAAATTACACATTTAATAAATCAAAATAATTATGGAAAATTAGAAAACTGATATGTTTTTGGAAGCAGTTGTTGCTGAATAGGAGAGGAAACAGAATGTCTCAAAAAGAATCTATAGAGAAGAAATGGTAGATTAAGCTCTGAGAAGTTGCCATTTTTTATCTGATTTCCATGGTCATTGGTTGGTTCTCTGACTAGTTGTTGACATTTAAAGAGTTGACATAACTGTGTCAATTTGGTGTTATATATTATATTAGAAATGACAATATTGAAATCACCCATGATCACTATAGGCAGGTTGAGGTCAACTTGAGAGACTAAAACTTGGAGTTCAGAGACTGAAGTGACTAAGTCTAAGTGTGAATATAGAGAAGAGATGACTCAAAATCTAGTGTTGTGTGGTGGTGAAGGGTTACATCGGGACTCAGCTGTTCGACCAGATGGGGGGGGGGGGGGGAGGATGACAGTTTAAAAACACCTTTGTACCTCTGTATATTTTAAAATTTATTTTCAGTAATAAATTTTATGCAAAATACTCAGTGGCAGGGAATGAGGGGGGAGGGCAGGGTTGCCACGTGATTCTACATTTGTAAAAGCAGTGTTGCATTACTAATACGTTTACCCAGACTAGGCTTTAGGGACCAGACATGGCTGGTCTGGAGGTTCAAAATGTAAATACATTTAAGCCTCAGAAAAACTTCAATAACTAGAATAATTTTTAAGCTTTTACTTTCTTTCAGAATTTAACAGATTAAATCTATATATATACCAACTGTGAAAAGTACAATGTTCTTACAAGAAAAAAACCGTGCCATGGTCAAACTTGGGCAAAATTTAAGGTACCAATATTATATTTTTTGCCAGTATTTAAAAAAATTTAACAGATTTTGATCTAATTTTTGGTATACAATTAAATTTTGATTAATTAAAGTTGTTTTACTGAAAAAAAAGTCCCTAGCTTTAACACTTTTTCTCTTAAAGGACATGACCAGCGAAATATACTCCATTTGTGTAGAGTGCATCTTACCCCTATTAAAGCGACATACCGCTGGTGACTTGTGCTGACTGAGCTTTATTAATGAGCAATTAGGCAAATATGTGGCTACTGGTCACAGGGTCAGTGCTACACAGCCGCTCGGGTTCTCAAGTGCAGGCACAGGCTGTGACGTCAGCTCAGGAACTGCAGGCTTACTACGGCAGTCACCCTGTGTATATACAATAGCCACTGGTTTTGTGACGATGTCCTTTCTGAAAGTTTCGAGTCCATCACGGATTCAACAGTCGAGTTTGACTTTTCAAGCTACGACATCTTTAGTGATCATTCAGGTAAAGATACAAGGATACAGGGGAGCGAAAATGTACAGCCGTACAAGTTTGAGCCGACCCTGAGCAGGGATGATGACAATTCGAGTGACGAGTCAATAATATACAATCACCGTAACGAATCGGGAACAAAGAATGGTTATTTTATAGTCGTTTTTATTCCAAATAAACATGTAAAATAGGTGAACGTTATGTAAATTAATTGCACATATTATGTGATAAATGCACATCAATTTTTAATACAAGACATGTCAGCTGTGAATGATAAAATGTCCACGTTAATATCGTCCCGCGTGAAAGACAGGTGTGCAAGTCCTTTAAAATGATGCGAATGACTAACAGACGGGTATCCTTATCATATTAATATAATGCCGAGAATTTACTTTTGCATAATATGCGATACATTTAACCATGTCAAGGCTGACCGCATTTTTATGACGTCCTTCGATTTAGGTACGTACATTAAAGGATGGACGGTCGTCCTTAAATCGAAGTAGGAAACCCACAGCCTTCGTGTCGCCAACTTGCGATTACTTTACCCGTATTTTCTCCATATTAAGTCAATGTTTATTGGTCAGTTTTTGCTCAGAGCCACTGCCAATGAATCGGGCAACCTGATTGGATGCCAGTTGACAAGATCGAATATTGCACATAGTGGCCGACACGAGACGATCTTTGACGAGGTTTTTTGCACACAACGTTAAAATCGAGCTATTTTGAGCGTATTATCACACGGGCAACATCAACTTTATGTTAGAATGAAGAATTAATTACTATTTTAACGGAATTCGGATAGTTTATTAAGATTCTATCATCGATTTTAAAGCAATCCACTGTTATCCATTGTTTGTAAGTTGTGTATGTTCGCGTACTAAAATCGAAATACGCAAGCATGCCGTGAAAAACGATTAAAATATGTAAAATATAAATAAAGATATAGCTGTAAGATATTTTGTGGAAATTATTTATTTTGTGTATTTAATAAACTTAATAATATTATTAAGTATATAATGTTGATATGTTACATGTAGGCCTATACCGTGCATGGTGGAGTGTTTATGTGCAAGACGCACGTGTGTGTTTGCAAAATATCAGTTTACTGTTCTGGTTGTTAATTCAATTTAGTTATAAATGATATAGTGTAAAAAATACTTGTATATTTAAAAAATAAAACTGTTATTATGAATTAATGTACCCACGCAGGAAATTAAATTAAATTAAATTTATTTTTTAAATGTAATTAAAATACATTTATTTTCTACATCTGTTAAAAAACGAATTACATGCCATCACAATGTCCATTTTGGACATTCACAAGTTAAAACTAAGGTGTTTTTAACGAAGTCATATGGATATGTTCTCTTAAATGTCTAATTTTGTTGAGTGACCAAGGCATAATTTTAAGCTTGTGTTTCAACGAAATTGTATGCACCAAAATTCAACAAGGAAATAAATTGATGACCATATATAATTTATCTGTCATACGCAAACACATAAATACAGGGGCGGATACAGGATTTTGGAAAAGGGGGGGTCCAACCCAGGAGGACTATAATGAAATTCCTAAAAAAAGGTCATCAGGTCTGGAAAAGGGGGGGGGGTCCAGGCCGCAAAATTATACGTCTTAAACCCCTTAAAAAAGGTTGCTTCGGGTGAAAAAAAGGGGGGGGGGGGGTCCGGACCCCCTGGACCCCCCCCCCTGGATCCGCTTCTGAAATATATTTATATTCTTTTTTATTTGTAATGGGTTATATTTAGGAACTGCAGGAAAAGATGATAACAGCTATGCATCTTCACAGCTGTGGTCCGGCAGCAAACCTTGATGTGCAATTTTTGCATGCCTCCGGCCTTCCGATGAACTCCAGTTAACACGTCAGATCTTTTAAATCACGGTTATTCATCATACATTAAATCCATTTGTGTTGTGTTTTTCATATTTTTTATGTTTCTGATAATAAAATACAACATCATTGTTAAGAGGTTCAATTGATTTTTATTCAACATTTCAGGTGTTTATATATCACATGATTGAAAAATTAAACAAGATGTGTCATCATCTGGCTTTATGACCGACTGCCGTTCCTGAGCTGACGTCATTCCGAATATTTATGAGGCACGGAACCGATCATTGCCGAACGCGGGCAGGGTGAAACCAAGCATCTCAGTGCTCTTATTAGACGCGGTTTTTATTACTTTAGACCGGTAGTAATGACTACACACAGAGCAAAAAGTTACAAAAACAATTCATCTACGGTATAATATGATCAAATTGCAGTTTTATTTACGCTGGTCATGTCCTTTAAGTGACCAAATATCTTTCCTGATTTTTTACAAAGTCGATTATTTTTGGGCCCATAACTTTTTTAAATTATATAATAATATAATACTATAATTTCTGGCATGTACATAGGAACTATAAAGAGGAATATTTATGGTAAATATGAAGAAAACCAGATGAGTAGTTTTGATATTAGGCAGTCCTGAATTGTGAAAATAGATTTTTAATAAAAAATTGAGGTTTCTCTTAATATCTCGAAGGAAAGGAGTCCTATTGACCTAATTTTCGGCATGGTAGGAGATTTTTGGGACATCTAACTTCATGCTGAATTTCAGGTTCATAGGTGCAATGGTGTCGATCATGCCAGTCTTACGGACGGACAGACGGACGGACAGTTGACCACAGCTTATAGTCAGCTGAGCTAATAATGCAAAATACACACAAATTGCCAGACTGGATGGATTGTCATCAAAATTGGTGTGCATATGGGTCTTGATGAACTTGAGCTAATATGCATGAACTATGATGCCACCTACATTATCTTAATTAGTTGCCTGTGCAAGGATATGCTGTCAACATGTCAGTCAGCTGAGTGTCATGACCCATGGGTCAATTGTTTTACTATAAAATGACAACAATCATGTCAGTTTCTCAGCTGTGATTGCATAGTGTCCCAAAACCTGGTGTGTTTATTGATCACAAGTCGATACCCTATAGTAAATCACCCTGTCTGTCCTTCCGTACATCCACACAAATTTGTTTCCAGATGATTACTCCAGGTTGGATTGACATATGGATTTCAAACATGAACTACATATGGCCCACCACAAAAGAACGAACCTGTATGATTTTTTTGGTCAAATTTAAGAAGATTATGGCTGCATTTTAAGCCAAGCTTTTCATCAAAAACTTTCCACTTGCACATTTAGTGGACTTGCCAGTATGTGGAGAGCATAAATGAATTTGGGGTCACAAGGTCGAAGTCACAGGGGCCATGTGTTCACAAATAAGTTTCCAGATGATAACTCCAATTTGGTTTGACATTCAAACTTAAATTATATATGGCTCACCACTAAAGTAAGAACTCTGTCTATTTTGGGGTCCAAAGGACAAGGTAACAGGACCTATTTCTTTAAAAGGAATGTGTATGGATTTCAAGCCAAACTTTTCATCACAAGCCTTCCATCTTCAAGATATCATACTCACCTGTCAATAGGGGAAGATTCTTTTCGATTTGGGGTCATAGGGTCAAAAGTCTAGGTCACAGGGTCCATCCATTCACAAATTAGTTTATTGATGAAAATTCTGTTTTGGATGGACAGATTGGCTTCAAACTTGATTTATTAATGACCCATCACTCAAGTAAGAAAAAATTTTGATTTTCAGGGTCCAGATGTCAAAGGTGAAGGTCACAGGAGCCACATCTCTAAATTGATTGTGGATGCACTGTAAATCAAACTTTTCATCCCAAACTTTCCATCTTTCACACATTGCTTGCTTGTGGAAGAAATCTTTAGATTTTGAGGTTACCTGGTCAAAAATCACTGGACCCACTTTTTTTTAAAAGATTGTTACAATGATCTGAATGCTGCAAGTTCAAGGATAATAAGTTCTCAGATTTTTTGGTCACAAGGTCATTGATTAAGGTCACAGGACCGTAATTCTGAAAAATTTCTTTAAAATATCCTTATAGACATATTCTGCTGAGCATCAAGACCCCTGGGTCCCAAGTAAGAAAATTTGCCAAGGACCACCCTTTATGTTGTGTTAGAGGATTCTAGGCCTGACAGATAAAATTTGAGCCCATCTGACTTTCAGGGTGCTCAAATCGTGTTTTTTTTCCTACAGTTCACAGAATATAGGTCAAGGTGACCGAATTTCATGTTTCTAAGAACATTTACCTAGGACCTCCCGGAATGACACATTAGCAGATTCTAGGCCAAATAGAATATATGTGCCCCATCCAACTCTCCGGGTGCTCAAAATCATGTTTTCAGGCATAAGCTGGCAGTGCACAGGTTATTGTGACCTAATTTAAGGTTTCCAAGGAGATTTGCCTAGGACCTCCCTGGATGTACAGTTAGAAGTTTCTAGGTCTAATGGTTACGGACTGCATCTTAAGGTCTCAAAAAGGGAGAAAATTATGTGGAAAAAAATAGAAAAAAAATAAACCAGTCTTCAGGAAATGAAGAAACACTCCATGATCAATAGGCATGGAAAAACTAGAATACAGTTAGTCGACAAGCGACTACGTGTATCCACCGAAATCAGAGTAGGACGGATGAAGCGAGGCATAGATTGAGTGGCAAGGGGAAATAGAGTATGATGTGTTACATTGTAGGTGGAGCCACCTTTTATTTGAAAGAGAAACTATCCAAGATGTATCCACATGCAAAATGTAAGGTGGATAAGTGAAACCACTGCCGAGATATGAGTGATTTTAACCCAAAGCAGACAAACAGATGGACCCTGTGCTAAATGGTTGCAGGTGGTGCCAACAAATTTAGTGTATGATAAAGAGCTATATGAGATCTAATCACATGCTGAATTTCAGGTGGATATGTCAAAGCAGTCCCGAGATATTAGCATTGATATCTGCAGCATGAAAGTGAATGTAGCTGGCGCCACCTATCATAAAATCAAGAAAGCTAGCCATGATGTATACGCATGCCAAATTTCCGGAGAATAAGTCAAACCACTGCCGAGATATGAGTGTTTTTAACCCAAATCAGACGAACAGATAGATTATGTGCTAAAATGGTAGCAGGTGTTGCCACTATTTTCTTGTATGATAAAGAGCTATTTGAGATCTAAACACATGCAAAATTTCAGGAAGATATGTCAAACCAGTCCTGAGATATTAACATTGATGTCTGCAGCATGAACGTGAATGTAGGTGGCACCACCTATCATAAAATCAAGAAAGGTATCCAGGATGTATACACATGCCAAATTTCAGGTAAATAAGTCAAACCACTGCTGAGATGATTTTAACCCAAGGAAGAGGAAATGATGAACACTGCGCAAAAATGGTTGCAGGTGGCGCCACCAGTTAATTGTATGATATAAAGCAACCCAAAAGCTACACTGGTGCAAAATTTCAGCATGATCGATCAAACAACAAATAGTTAGGCACCAGTTCACATGTGACCTGATAATTGGGTTAAGTTTCGGAAAAATTGGTCACGTAGCCTCAGAGGAGTTCTCTAGTAACGAATACGGGGGTGGCGGAACCCGGTCAAAACTTTGTTTTGGCAAATACAATTAAACAAGGGACCCATGGGTCACGGCGCTCAGCTGATCGTGATTGGACTATAAATGTTTCGCCACTGTGAAGTCTGTGATACTATATAGAGTCGGTAAAGCTTATGAATCTCATGGACATGTTGGGCTATTATAAAGGAATGTTATGTAATATGTGAGTAAATGATAAATGAAATTATCTGACTGATGGATTAATAGAGTAAAATATAGTGGTTTATTTTTTATTTATTTAGGAGAGGTTGAAAATTGTGATATATTTGAGCAAATATGAATGCAATGACAGCAGTAATAAGCAGTAGTAGAATGATGATAAGGCTATTTGTTGAATTATCTAAAGTGTATGGTAGTCTGCAAGCTTTCAATTTGACAGATATGATGTTATGATTAACTATGCTGATGAAATGATTTATGAATTTGTGACTGTATGACACAATATCTCTTTAGTCTTGACAAAGTACATTATTGTGATGCCCACTATGTCTACATATTACACAATATTGACATAATTTCTGGCATGTACATAGGTACCTATGGACGAATAGTTATACAAAATATTAAAGTATGAATATATCTGATTCTTCTTGTTCTTGCTTACTGAGGCTGACTTTGGGATGGGGTTCGAAGAAGGGAAAAGTGAGGGCAGCACGAAGGTGGATGTAGAAATATTCTATTGTAATGTTTTTCATTTATATAAGAATAAGAAAAGCTAAGAGGAAAGGGGCCCTCCTACTTGGTTATAGTAAAGTTCTAAATATATGATTGCAAACTAATACTCTGACAAGACTGTCATGAAGAAAAACAGTAAAAGTTTTGAGATACTGTGATGCATATGAAAATTTACAGATGGACAGACAAGTGGACAGAATGGACTAATACCTTAATTTCACTTTCAAGGGAATAATGCATTTAAGTTTATATATAAGCCTATTTGTTTAGCATATCCACTTTTTCCATTAAGAAGTTTTTATCTGAATCATTTTTTTTATTTACAGGTTTTATTAATTTTTAATAAAAAAAACTGAAAATATAAGTTAAGATATTAGAATTATCGCATAAGTTACAATCATAATATATACAGAGTAAAAAACTGAAACTATAAGTTAAAATATTAGAATTTTTGCAAAAGTTGCAATCATTATATATCCAGAGTGTAGCTTATATTGGGTCATATTTACACATATATTTTATTATTTTTAAATCTTAAATGTTTAAACTGAATTTAAAAGAAAATAATGCCACAACATGGCATCTACAAGAATATTCCTTGAATCACTTTTAAAAAGTTTTGCTCACTGGAGTTTTCAGTACATGCTTAATTTTATTCACCAAAATAAAATAAAAGATTCAGTAAATTTGATAAAATAAAACATCTTTTCAAATAAAGTATACACACTGTTGGTTGAATGAGGGACAAACAATATCATTGTGCTAATTACTATCCCAGTTTTAATTTATTACTGGAATTAACAGTCAATTTCACACTGGTGAAGTTTTTACTCTTCTGAAGTAAGGAATTACTTATCTCATGAACATCCACACTTTCATAGCAATACACCACTTTGTGGACACAATTAAATGTACACTTTAATCATTGTAACCCTGGTGGTACAATACAAAATCTAAAATGTAGCATAGCCTAGAATAAGAATGAATCAAATACAGAAAATAATAACATATATCTAGTTTATGCACCATCTGGGGGGGGGGGGGGGGGGTGCAGGGCAGAGGGGATGCCTGCTGGTAGTGGCCAAGCTGACCCAAGGCAAGCTGCCTGGGGTGGGTTACATAATGCAAGTGAAGGCTGTACTACTAGGTGGGCTAGATGTAAACAACACTTGACATGGTGTATGAAAACATGAATTAAAGCTATTCTTTCTTATCAATTTCTTTGAATTTTCAGATTTTTAAACATTAAATCCTTATGTATATATGCTGTGAAAATTAAATCAACAGTGCTTACAGTGAAAAAACGTGCCATTGCCAAAGTTGGACAAAATTTAAGATATTGATTTTTTATTTATGCTAATAACTTGAAAAATTTGCAAAATTCAGATCTAATTTTGGGTAAACAATTGAATCTTGATTAAATAAAGTTATATTCCTGAAAAAAAAGTCTCTAGGTTCAGGAATTCTCATATTAGGTGAGTAAATATATTTCCTGATTTTTTAAAAATTGCATTATAATTTGGCCCATAACTTCAAAATAATACCCAATACTGAACTAATTTTTGGTATGTTCATAGAAAATGTATGAAAGAATGTGAATACTAAATATTATCAAAAACAGATATGTGGTTTTGATATTAGGCAGCCTTGAAGTGTAACAATGGCTTTTTTTTATGGAAAACGGAGTTTTTTCCTCAATATCTCGAAGGAACGAAGTCCTAATGACCCAATTTTCAGTATGGTAGGAGATTTTGGGGACATCTAACATTATGCCAATAGCCTTGGGAGCACAGAGATGTGCACTGAATGACCTACAGTCATCAAAGTGGACTGCTTGACAATGTAAGGGAATACAACAAGAGCCTCCAAAAAATTCAATAACTGGCCTAATTTTGCAGCTTTTATTTTCAAATTTCAGATTTTAACAGATTAAATCCTTATATGTACATGCTGTGAAAATTAAATCCACAGTGCTTACAAGAAAAGACGTGCCGTGGCCAAAGTTGGGCAAAATTTAAGGTACCAATTTTATATTTTTGCCAATATTTAACAAGTGACCCATGGGTCATGACGCTCAGCTGACTTGGAAGAGATTTGCAAAAGGAAATTTTATCATCTGAATGGTAGTATATAATCATTCAACTGAAGCATCAAACAGATTAAACAACAGGCTGAGATTGTTTCTGTATTAATATATCTCAAAAATAGAGAAAAAATGCGTAAACTTTAAAAAAAATACAGGTGGCTCCACCAGTCTGCAGAAACTAATAAAAACACTTAATGGTCAATATCCATGCAAAGAAGCACGGTGGCCTCTGGATTAGTTGTTCAGATACTTCAGCTTTTGTATCAAATTTTCCATTATTCTGAGGGATACTTTTGAGTCCTATAGCTTGATGGATATGGGTAACAGAGACCTAATTTCAGGTTTCCACAGACACTTTTCATGGGCCTCCTTGCATGACAAGAATGAAGATTCTAGGTCCAGCTGTTACAATTTGTACCCTGTTGACAGATAACCACATCTTTAAAGGTCTCAAAAATAGAGAAAATTATTCGTAAAAATTTGAAAAGAAATAGAGGTGGCACACCCAGTCTGCTAAAACTGATGGAACATGTCATGATCATTATGTATGCCAAAAATCATGAGCACCAGTATTGTAGTTATTGAGATATTGAAGTTTTTTTTATGAAACTTTTGACTATTCTGGGTGGTACTTTGGGGCCCCATAGCTCGAAGGATATGGGTAACAGAGACCTAATTTCTGGTTTCCATGGAGACTTTTCATAGGTCTCTCAGAATGTCAAGAATGAGGATTCTAGGTCCAGGGATTTGTGCCCTGTTAACAGATGCTCACATTTTTAAAGGTCTCAAAAATAGAGAAAACAATTCATAAAAAATCGAAAAATACAGGTGGCGCCACTAGTCTGCAAAAACTGATGAAACATCTCATGATCAATATGTATGCCAAAAATCATGACCATCAGTGATGTAGTTAATGAGATATTTATGTTTTTGTATGAAATTTTTTACTATTCTGGGGGGGTACTTTTTGGCCCCATAGCTCAAAGGATATGGGTAACAGAGACCTAATTTCTGGTTTTCATGGAGACTTTTCATAAGTCTCTTAGAATGTCAAGAATGAAGATTTAAGGTCCAGTCTTTACGATTTGTGCACTGTTAACAGATGTCCACATTTTTAAAGGTCTCAAAAATAGAGAAAAACATTTGTAAAAAATAAAAAAATACAGGTGGCGCCACCAGTCTGCAGAAACTCATGAAACATCTCATGATCAAACTACATCAGTGATGTAGTTAATGAGATATTGAAGTTTTTGTATGAAATTTTTCACCATTCTGGGGGGTACTTTGGGGCCCCATAGATCAAAGGATATTGGTAACAGAGACCTTATTTCTGGTTTCCATGGAGACTTTTCATTGGTCTCTCAGAATGTCAAGAATGAAGATTATAGGTCCAGTCTTTACGATTTGTGCCCTGTTAACAGATGTTCACATTTTTAAAGGTCTCAAAAATGGAGAAAACAATTAGTAAAAAATAAAAACAAGGGACCTATGGGTCACTGTGCTCAGCTGACGTTAACCTTGAAGGTAAAAATCTAATATAATATCTAATGGAGATAAAGTGTAAGAGGAAGAGGTAATAAAGGCCATGGTTGGTTTATATGATTGGTTTGTATTGATGAGCAAGAAACTGTTGCAAAAAATATTTTGTGACCTGACCATGTGTTTCCTAATGTTGAAACTAAAGCATGTGAGCAGTTTGTGAACAAATGATCTGTACTATTACCATGATCATTAGTTGGTTTTTCGATTAACTGTTGACATTTCAGTAGTTTACACATTTGTTCAATTGAATCTATTTTTTTATATGATATATATTATTAAATATATATGTATTTTTTTTATGAAATGTATACAGTTGATTAACAACAGCTAATTAACAACATAAAACAGGGCAAACAAAGCCTGATCTCAAATTCTGCTGAGGCAGGAAAATAATGAACAAATGTTTGTATTAAATCCTGATTTTTTTATCACATCAATTATTTTCTAATTTAAGTTTATATTTCTATACATTTCCAATATAACATATATATCTGAATATAAAAGCTGATTCATAATTCTCAATTGCATCATCATAAATCTCAATCTTGTCAGATAACACCACATCATGCATACAAATGTTTATTAATTTTTTACCACAAAAATATATCTTTTAAATCTGTAAAACAATAAATATCTAAAAATAATACTTGATTTAGATTTCACAATTTTTTATTGTGTCTTTATTTATCCATAATGGGCTTCATATTTTATAATAATTTAAGCATACTGACGGGTTCATTTATATTTGTTAAAATCATTTAAAAGAAAATTGATTTCTTTAAAAATGCTACATTACACAACATTGCATCTTCTGGATTACACCTTGAATTATTTTTTCAAGGAAAGTTTTTGCATATCGGAGTGGAAACAGCATTACAATTAAGGAGATACAGTGAAAACAATAACAATTACTGCATAACACTTGGTGGGTTGGGTTTGCGGGGGGGGGGGGGGGGGGGGTGATTAGGGTTGTAATATGAGAATAACTGTACACCTGTCACAGCAAGGGATCTCCCTCAGTGACTGTATCAAATCAGAAACCCTGGCATAGCTGACTTCCAGTGACCTGGAGTGGGACCCTGCATCTGTAATCAAAGCAAGTGACTACAGAAAAAAATCAATAACTAGCTTAATTTTCAAGCTTTTATTTTCAAATTTCAGATTTAGACAAACTAAATATTTATGTTTACATGCTGTGAAAATTAAATCAATGGTGCTTACAGGAAAAAAACGTGCCATGGTCAAAGTTGGGCAAAATTTAAGGTACTGATTTTTTTTTATGCTAATAACTTAAAAAATTTACATATTCAGGTCTAATTTTGGGTAAACAATTGAATCTTAATTAAACATAGTTATATACTTGATAAAATAGACTCTAGTTTCAAAATTTTTCATGTTAAGTGAGTTATTATTTTTCCTGAATTTTTACAAAGTCCATTATGTTTGGGCCCATAACTTAAAGAATTTATACTTTACAGACTTAATTTCTGGCATGTACATAGGAACTATATAGAGGAATATTTATGGTAAATATGAGGAAAAACAGATGAGTGGTTTTGATATTAGGCAGTCCTGAAGTGTGAAAATAGGATTTTAATAAAAAATTTAGGTTTTTCCTTAATTTCTCAAAGGAACGAAGTCGCAAAGACCCAGTTTTCGGCTTGGTAGGAGATCTTGGGGACATCTAACAGTATGCTGAATTTTGGATTCCTAGGTCTTACGGTTTCAAAACGTGCCACATCTAGGGACGGACGGACGGACGGACAGACGACGGACAATGGACCACGACAATAGCTCAGATGACTTATAGTCAGCTGAGCTAAAAATACAGGTGGCACCACCAGTCTGCAGAAACTGATGAAACATCTCATGATCAATATGTATGCCAAAAACCATGACCATCAGTGATGTAGTTAATGAGATATTGAAGTTTTTGTATGAAATTTTTCACTATTCTGGGGGGTACTTTGGGGCCCCATAGCTCAAAGGATATGGGAAACAGAGACCTAATTTCTGGTTTTCATGGAGACTTTTCATAAGTCTCTTAGAATGTCAAGAATAAAGATTCAAGGTCCAGTCTTTACGATTTGTGCCCTGTTAACAGATGTCCACATTTTTAAAGGTCTCAAAAATAGAGAAAAAAATTTGTAAAAAATAAAAAAATATAGGTGGCGCCACCAGTCTGCAGGAACTGATGGAACATCTCATGATCAATGTGTATTCCAAAAATCATGACCATCAATGATGTAGTTAATGAGATATTGAGTTTTTGTTTAAAATTTTTGACTATTCTGGGGGGGTACTTTGGGTTTCCATAGCTCAAAGGATATGGGTAACAGAAACCTAATTCCAGGTTTCCAAGAAGATTTTTCATGGACCTCTCTGGATGTAAAGTAAGAAGATTCCAGGTCCAGTGGTTACAATTTGTGCCTTGTTAACGGACAGACGGCCGGCCAGATGGCCAGATGGTTGGACGGCCGACGGACAAAGAGTGATCGCTATAGCTCAGATGACTTACAGTCAGCTGAGCTAAAAAAATATAACAGATTTTGATCTAATTTTTGGTATACATTTGAATGTTGATTAATTAAAGTTGTATTACTGAAAAAAAGTCCCTACCTTTAACACTTTTGGTCTTAAGTGACAAAATATCTTTCCTGATTTTTTTACAAAGTCCATTATGTTTCGGCCCATAACTTTTAAAAATTAAACTAGACATTTCTTGGCACCGCAGGTGCCAGAGTATCCCCAGACATAGTAGGCCCCCACCCCCTTTATAAATAGACCCCCATTTTTAGCAGCATATACTGACACTTGGCATATTCATTGTTTCTTCCATCTAACAGTCCACAATCTTGTTAAAGATGTTGGCCCTGTGACCTTGATCTTTTTAAAGATGTGTCCTGTGACCTTGACCTGTGACCTCATGACCCCAAAATCAAATCTGGTCTTGCTTTTCCAATGGGACATATGCAAGTTTAGTTTGAAATCTATACATCAATAAAGCAGGAATTATCACCCAGAAACTAATTTTTGGACAGATGGCTCCTGTGACCTTCACCTTTGACCTTGTGACCTCAAAATTGATAGTGTTCTTCCTCTCTTGGCAGGAGAACTATATGTGCAAGATGAAAGATCTGAGATGAAATATTTGGATGAAAATGCATCCACATCTTTTTAAAGATGTGTCCTGTGACCTTGACCTTTGACCTCATCACCCCAAAATCAATTTGGGTCTTGCTTTTCCAATGGGACATATACAAGTCAAGTTTGAAATCCATACATCAATAAAAGCAGGAATTATCATCCAGAAACTAATTTTTGGACAGATGGCTCTTGTGACCTTCACCTTTGACCTTGTGACCTCACAATTGATAGGGGTCTTCCACTCTTGGCAGGTGAACTATATATGCAAGGGAAAAGATCTGAGATGAATTGTTTGGCTGAAAATGCATCCACAATCTTTTTAAATAGGTTTCCTGTGACCTTGACCTTTGACCTCATGACCCCAAAATCAATTTAAGGTCTAGCTTTTCCAATGGGTCAAATTCAAGTCAAGTTTGAAATCCATACATCAATAAAAGAAGGAATTATCATCCAGAAACTAATTTTTGGAAAGATGGCTCCTGTGACCTTCACCTTTGACCTTGTGACCTCAAAATTGATAGGGTTCTTCCTCTCTTGGCAGGTGAACTATATGTGCAAGATGAAAGATCTGAGATGAAATATTTGGATGAAAATGCATCCACATCTTTTTTAAGGGGTGTCCTGTGACCTTGACCTTTGACCTCATAACCTCAAAATCAATTTGGGTCTTGCTTTTCCAATGGGACATATACAAGTCAAGTTTGAAATCTATACATCAGTAAAAGCAGGAATTATCATCCAAAAACTAAATTTTGGACTGATGGCTCCTGTGACCTTCACCTTTGACCTTGTATCCTCACAATTGATAGGGGTCTTCTACTCTTGGCAGGTGAACTATATGTGCAAGATGAAAGTTCTGAGATGAATTGTTTGGCTGAAAATGCATCCACAATCTTTTTAAAAAGGTTTCCTGTGACCTTGACCTTTGACCTCATGACCCCAAAAACAATTTGGGTCTTGCTTTTCCAATGGGACATATACAAGTCAAGTTTGAAATCCATACATCAATAATAGCAGGAATTATCATCAAGAAACTAATTTTTGGACAGATGGCTCCTGTGACCTTCACCTTTGACCTTGTGACCTCAAAATTGATAGGGTTCTTCCTCTCTAGGCAGGTGAACTATATGTGCAAGATGAAAGATCTGAGATGAAATGTTTGGCTGAAAATGCATCCACATCTTTTTTAAGGTGTCCTGTGACCTTGACCTGTGACCTCATAACCTCAAAATCAATTTGGGTCTTGCTTTTCCAATGGGACATATACAAGTCAAGTTTGAAATCCATACATCAATAAAAGCAGGAATTATCATCCAGAAACTAATTTTTGGACAGATGGCTCCTGTGACCTTCACCTTTGACCTTGTGACCTCAAAACTGATAGGGGTCTTCCTCAATTGGCAGATGACTTACATGTGCAAGATGAAAGGTCTGAGATGAAATGTTTGGCTGAAAATGCATCCACAATCTTTTTAAAGATGTGTCCTGTGACCTTGACCTTTGACCTCATGACCCCAAAATCAATTGGAGTCTTGCTTTTTTAATGGGACATATATAAGTCAAGTTTGAAATCAATACATCAATAAAAGCAGGAATTATCATCCAGAAACTAATTTTTGGACAGATAGCTCCTGTGGCCTTGACCTTTGACCTTGTGATCCCAAAATTTATATGGATCATCCACTACTGGCAAGTGAGCTATATATTCAAGATTGAAGACCTAAGATGAAAGTTTGGCTTAAAATGCATCCACAGTATCTTTTAAAATGCCAGTCCAGTGACCTTGACCTTTGACCTCATGACCCTAGAACCTATAGGGTTCTTACTTTAGTGGTGGGCCATACATAAGTCATGTTTGAAATCCATATGGCTATCAACACTGGAGATATCATAAGAGGTGTGTGATTTTCACCATATATGGCAATATTCAAGGTCAAGGCCACTATCATAGGAAAGGTCATGACCCCAATTTAAATTAACATCATCCCATAACCCATACCTATGTATATGCATAATATAAAAGAAATCTGTCCATTAGTTTTTGACTTCTAATGCTCACAGTACTGTAAGGTGGCAATTTTGGGGGTATTAAACGGCACAAAAACAAGTAAAGAATAATAGGTGGCGCCACCAGTTTCTGGAACATGACAACCCTATCCATGATCTTCCATCAACTTGATTTTGGGATAAATCCATGCAAGATTTCTTGAGATATTAAAGAATTTGTGTGATTTTCCCCAAAATTGGACCTATTCAAGGTAAAGGACACTCTCCTAGTAAAGGTCATGACCTCATTTTAAATAGGCGTCGTCCTCTCACCCATATCTATACATATACCAAGTTTGGTAAAGTTCCGTGAAATATTTTTTGGGTTATCGCGCCAACAAGATTTATATGCGGCGGCGGCGGCGGCGGCGGCGGGACCGGTATGAAAACATAGTATCCCCCGACTTTGTCTGGGGATACAATAATACTGACTTAATTTCTAGCATGTACATAGGAACTATATAGAGGAATATTTACGGTAAATATGAAGAAAACCAGATGAGTTGTTTTGATATTAGGCAGTCCTGAAGTGTAAAAATAGATTTCTAATAAAAAATTGAGGTTTTTCCTTAATATCTCGAAGGAACGAAGTCCTATTGACCCAATTTTCGGCATGGTAGGAGATTTTGGGGACATCTAACTGTATGCCAAATTTCAGATTCATTGGTCCAATGGTGTCGAAACGTGCCAGTCTTATGGACGGACATCTGGACAGACGGACGGACGATGGACCACGACTATAGCTCGGATGACTTATAGTCAGCTGAGCTATTAATCATGGCAATCAAGGCTATAGTTTTTCAGATACCAGAGCTTTTGAATCAAATTTTTTATTATTCTGGGAGATGCTTTGAGCCCCATAGCTCGAAGGATATAGGTCACAGTGACCTAATGTCCTAGGAGATTTTTTTATGGACTGCCAAGGGTATTCAATTTAAAGATTCCACATCCAGAAATTACGATTTGTGCCCAGTTAATGGACTGACAGACAGACTGACAATGGACAAAGAGTAATCGCTATAGCTCAGATGATTTTCAGTCATAATACTTCCTTAAGTCCATATTTGTACTCATTTTATGTAAAATTGGCAAAGGTTATAAATCCCTATAACATAGTTATTAGGAAACATAGATACTCTCCTGTCATTGAAAGGTAATGTTATATCTTTAATTATGTACTTTTGATCCACTGTGGTTCGTTGTACATGTCCAGACATCTTTCTGTCATTGGTCTTGGTCTTTTATAGTACGGTTTTTCATGTATAAGCATTATTCCTGTCAGGAACACACAGAATACCAGACATCTGCATCCTAAAGAATGAAGGCTTCCGCCATAAGAGGGGTCTCTATTGTGGCCAGGGAGCACAGGCCTCTGCTGTAAGGGGGGGGGGGTCTCTTTTGTGGGATGCTCCCAAAACCTTGTTAACATTCACTTAACTGGCCCATATTGCCAGTTCCATACTTGCAGTACAGTGACAGGACATTTGTTAATACATTGATGATGATTTGTATTCCTGGATGACATTCCTAAATCTGGATCACGTGCTGAATCCACACCAAATTCTCATTCTTCATTGGCTCAAAAGGCCCTGAAAATTTCATGAGATTCTGTTCATGATTGCTTGAGTTATGTTGTGAACTAACACACAAACCCTCCTGGCAAGGCACTTGAGACATATTTTGGTCTTTTGCAGTCTTGTAACAAAAGACACCTGAGAGGACAGGACAACGATGTAGTTGATGTAAGCAGAAGATTTATTAGTTATACATTGTTATTTAAATTGTTGTACTTTCTAAATATGGTTTAGCATGCACATTTTCATATTTCTACAATACATGTACTTTTTATTTATATCTAATCACCACAGATGTGAAATATGAACATTTTTACAGACATTGTTAATATGACCAGCAGATATTATGATTATATCAGATCAGCCTGGCAGGATCAGGATCCCCCCTGTCTGATGTCACATCTTACACAAGGACTTAGTATGAACAACCAACTCCTCTGTCTGATGTCACATCTTACACAAGGACTTAGTATGAACAACCAACTCCTCTGTC
This sequence comes from Sipunculus nudus, assembly GCA_026874595.1. Lineage (NCBI taxonomy): Eukaryota > Metazoa > Annelida > Sipuncula > Golfingiida > Sipunculidae > Sipunculus > Sipunculus nudus. Next base: position 95,322,040 of record CM049308.1, read on the forward strand.
TGATGTCACATCTTACACAAGGACTTAGTATGAACAACCAACTCCTCTGTCTGATGTCACATCTTACACAAGGACTTAGTATGAACAACCAACTCCTCTGTCTGATGTCACATCTTACACAAGGACTTAGTATGAACAACCAACTCCTCTGTCTGATGTCACATCTTACACAAGGACTTAGTATGAACAACCAACTCCTCTGTCTGATGTCACATCTTACACAAGGACTTAGTATGAAAAACCAACTCCTCTGTCTGATGTCACATCTTACACAAGGACTTAGTATGAACAACCAACTCCTCTGTCTGATGTCACATCTTACACAAGGACTTAGTATGAACAACCAACTCCTCTGTCTGATGTCACATCTTACACAAGGACTTAGTATGAACAACCAACTCCTCTGTCTGATGTCACATCTTACACAAGGACTTAGTATGAACAACCAACTCCTCTGTCTGATGTCACATCTTACACAAGGACTTAGTATGAACAACCAACTCCTCTGTCTGATGTCACATCTTACACAAGGACTTAGTATGAACAACCAACTCCTCTGTCTGATGTCACATCTTACACAAGGACTTAGTATGAACAACCAACTCCCACATGAATGAATCCCTCTTCTACCACTTTGTAGATAATGCTTAGTTTTAAAAATGCATAGTTAAACACAAGCTTATACATTGTGGTTTATCAGGATTTTACAATGTATAAACTGAAATTTTTTAACATAAATCCCCCATACATCATCATTATATCTTATGAACTTTTTTATTTAACAGTAAAATAATTATACAGTAACATTAACAAAACAAGGGCAACTGCACGTACAGCTAACTTTAATGATCACATGGTTATATATCGTCCTGCATGATGCAAAACAGATCATAATTAAAAAAAAACTGGTCCAGTTAAAGTGTCAAAAAATATATACAAGTATTCAAAGTATTATGAGTTATCAGTATCTGTATGTATTATCAGGTTGACCATATGGTTACTCCCTGGCCTAATATCAGTGAATGTTGAACAGAAGCACCCTTATCTGAGAAACTGAAGTTTACCATATACAGAAATTCTCATAGATTAAACATGAAAGTGACTTTTAGCACTACTTGTTGACCATGCTAGAGTCCTCAGCGCAAGGTCACAACTACCCAATATTCGCATTACACAAACTCATTTTTTTGTACAAATAGAAGTTACCAAAATATATCTGTGTGTATCAAGACCACTCATAACAGTTTGTAGAAGGCTACACTTGTGTTGCTGTTACAAACAAGACCACTCATAACAGCCTGTTATCTGTATCAAGAAGACCACTCAAAACAGTTTGTAGAAGGCTAAACTTGTGTTGCTGTTATGAACAAAACCTCTCATAACAGTTTGTAGAAGGCTAAACTTTTGTTGCTATTATAAACAAGACCACTCATAACAGTTTGTAGAAGGCTAAACTTATGTTGCTGTTATAAACAAGACCATTCATAACAGCATGTTATCTGTATCAAGAAGACCAATCATAACAGTTTGTAGAAGGCTAAACTTGTGTTGCTGTTATAAACGAAACCTCTCATAACAGTTTGTAGAAGGCTAAACTTGTGTTGCTGTTATAAACAAGACCATTCATAACAGCCTGTTATCTGTATCAAGGAGACCACTAATATGAGTTTATAGAAGGCTTAACTCGTGCTGTGGTGATAAAATGATAAGTTAAAAATCAATAAAGGAAATATGGTTCATGTGTGGACAAGGCCCAGCATGTGAGATGACACCAGTCTAGTGTCTTCCTGGTCGGGTTTACTTTAAACCTCTTGCAGCCATTTTACACACATTCCTTTAACACATTCTGCTATATGACTTGCACATACACATACTCATGGAGAATAAGCTTAACATATGCACTGTGTGCCTTTAAAATATAATGAGAAATCATGACAACCTAACCGTTGATACACACAGATACCAACACGACAAAAGATATCCTATCTCTTGCCAGCAAAACACAAGAAACACAAGGATCTTACCATCAAAACACAAAATCTCTAGGTTTTTATCATCAAAACACAAAATCTCTAGGTTCCAACAATCAAAGCACACACAAAAATAGCTAAATATCCAAGAATATATGCAATCCCAAGCTAGTCTCTTTTAATTGAGAAAAAAATTGAGAAAATGTCATAGTGCATGATATAGGGAATGTTATATAATATACAGAATATCCTGATCATATATATATATATATATATATATATATATATATATATATATATATGAATGATATGAATTACTTTTGTATATATGGTGTGTTGTAATTTATAAAATTTTCAGTTGCTTTATAATGGTTATGGTTGTCATCAAACTAACCAGTCTACACTACATTTGAATCTAATGCCATTATTGAAATGAAATGGATGAACTTATATACTGACCACTGTCCAGATTTGTACATGAACTTATTTGCAGTCTTGAAATGGTTATTCAGCAGACATTAACAGAACTTTGAGGTAGATGTATGTACAAGTCAGCAGAAACACACTTTCTCCTGTCATATCAAACAACATTACCACAACTACTTACCCTTCAATCACAGAACTATTAAGTCGGCAGAAATGCACTCTGTCCTGTCAGGGTAAACAACATTACCACATCTACTTACCCTACAATCACAGAACATTCATATAAAATTAGGAAATGGTATAAAATACTACTTCGTGACTGTCACTTTGATAACATGAATAAATTATCAGTGATCTTTATAATGTTTACTGGTTTTAACCAGTGGTTTAAGATACTAGCAAACATAAAAATAATATGATTCATATTCATATGTGCATTTTGTACAACAAACTTTATACCTAGTGGCAGAAAATCTGTAAATCAAAGTGTAAATCAGTGTACTATAACAATAAATTGTACTTCCATTTGCTATTTTTTATTTGTGTACTGGTACTCCTCCTCTAACTGGTAATATCTCGACAGAAAAAGCAACTCTACCATTCACATAGCTGTATTTACCTTACACATTTACCTTCAAAGTTCACATGTCCAAAGGATTCAAGAATCTATACTCCAATACAAATCATGCAGGGCAGGGAGATTTAATATTCATTGGAACACAAACAACTTTGTAGACAGTAAGCTTGAGCACTGAAGCATTGCTTGTTTAACAGAGGGCAGAGTAAGCACTGAACCAGTTGTTTAGCAGCACAAATACATGAGAAAATTGTGTTGAATGCAATATTCCTTAATGTCTTAAATATTTTAAATTGGTAAAAAAATTGAGAACACAACAAAGAATATTATATGTCTAGAACAACATGACAGACTACCATCTGATAAGTCTCTTATCTCACATGCAAGGTATAACGGATCAGGTGAACATTGTCTATTCATCATATACATGGGGGGGGGGGGGGGGGGAGAGGGGGCAACAAATCTTTAAGCCACTTTTTTAAATGACCATGTGAGTTATCAACTTGATAACAAGGTAACTAGACCCACACAATAATATATAGCACTGGGCACTTAATAAAAATATTATCAACCTTTCTGGTATTACGTTGTTACTGAACTGAAGGCAGCCATTTTGTAACAAGGTCCATAGGGCCAAGTGCTGATATGGGAGCCTGTTGGTTGATATAAAGACAATACTAATAAAAATGTGATAATGCATATGAAAGGGAGTACTTATGGCAAGATGGAATGTTAAAGTATAAAGTACTGAATGGACTGAACCTCCTCAAGTTGTAAAAGTGATCGACCCGTAAAAGTAACCAACAAAATGTGAGGCAATTTTTCTATCACAGTACTGTATTTTTGGAGAATGAATAATAGAATATTTTCTCTTTTTAGAAGACATATGCAAGTACCACAGAAATTTTTATTTAGTTTTTTTTTTATTTCTTTAAAATATGCAATAAGCAGGACTGGCTAGGGTGTATAAAATTCTATTTTGCTAGTAATTTGTATTTAACATTTATATTTGTTTTTGTCCCCTATATCTTGTTCCCATACTGCTTGTCTAAGAACACATTTCAGGATTGTCACTTTGTATGTTTCAATATTATTAAATACATGCATAATCTGCAAACAAAAAAATATCTTCATTAAAACATTTAAAGGATCCACTGGTAATTCTTCCTTAATGTTACCTGGTTATAACAAATCTAACATAACACTGACAGACATGTACAGGAATAAAACAATAATGATTAAAATGCTTAATTAAGAATTACATAAAAACAAGTTTGGGCTCCCTCTCAGATAACTACCTTTGTGTTACATCATTTATCAGCAGCTTAACATTCAAGAAAAATAATCTGAAAAAAGTGACAGTAATTCAAGTTTGCTGTCAAATCAAAGATGACTTGAAGGCAGGTAAGTAAACCCTAAGCATCTACAATAATTTGAAGTACCAACTGATTTTCAAAGATATAAATAATATAATTCTTGCATTACAGTATGTGTACAGCTAGCACATACACTGATTGCAGTTAAATGTACATACAACAAAAATGCATACTGTTAAACTGAATAGTAACATGAAATCATAAATTAATGATGAACCATGGTAATTTGCATCAAATAAAATGTATAATACAAGGATAACACAACAATGTTTACTCGGGAATTTTATTTATACAATTTATTTTTGTATATTAACAAAAATAAGCACATGGTCGAAAAGGAATGAAAACAACTCTCATTTCAGTTAGCTTACATTACATTATAAAAGTAAAAGTATGTTTAAGTGACACCAAAGGAAGAATGGGTGGTTTAATACATGTCATTAGAACAATCATCACATATAATTATTAATCTTGTGACTGGATTCTTACCCATCGTTAAAATTCTTGCTGTACTCCTCAGAATTTACATATCGTAATACTGATTGTTGATATTTTTCAGTTTGTGAAGAGCTTTTCGCATAAGAGTGGTATATATAGTATTGTGACAAAGTCAACCATTATCAGGTATTCACATTTCAAAAGACAACTGGTATTTATTCTAGATTTGTAATTTATATCAAAGGCCAAAGTTTCTTGTTTGGATAAAAGAAACCAGGCCAGAAGACAGTGAGGAACAGGCATATCCACCAGCAGATATTTATATTCAAGTCATACATCACTTGACATGTCTCTTAATGAACTTTTCCGTGAATTGTAGTAGCATGTATATCATCATGACTGTCAAATCCAGACAGCTTTACTGCTACCACAACATTATATGCATCTTTACTGGTATGTTCACAAGGATACTGGTGATCTATAACAGTGAAATGGTGCCATAAATATGATATTTAACATAAACATTTGTAAACTTTTCACACTGATTAGTAATAATGATAATACCAAGTGAATACAGTACACCTGACTAACAGGGTATCTTAAGATGTTGCTTTCAACAAATGCCTAACTCAGGCTTGACAGTAAACTTTACCTGTAACACCCATGTCACTAAGGTGTGACAGCAAGCAGTAACCTAAAGCTCTCTAGGGTGACTAGGGTTAAACCAGTGTCTGGCCTTTTCCTTAACAATGAGGTAGACATATTTTTGGTAAGCACTTTACTGACTGTTCACCACCTACCTATGACTGGCTCTGAATGGTGACAGATGTGAAGCCGTACCTGTACTTGATAAAAAGAACCTTGACTAAATTCAATTATTACAAACATCTTGATATTGGACCCCTAGAATCTCAAAACTGAATCACTCAAAATTCAAAACTTGACCTTAAATAAAGCATCAATATGTATTGTCTTTTACAGTTCTCAGCTCAAGCGCACAAATTAAACAGTTTGAATTCTTCTTAAACAAAATATTTAAGGCAGTATTTAACATGATACTTTCATAAAAAAGTAAAACTTACCATACCAATAATATATATAAATATTGAGAATAATCAATGCTTTTTTAAGATATGGATCCATATAATGCATCAATATATCTCATGAAATTTCATATGTCACCAAAAATTTATATAACTTGTAAACACTTAAAACATGGCACCATCCCTACTTTATGTTAAAACAAAAATAAACTAGGGACCCATGGGTCTCGAGGCTCAGCTGAATTTGTCTATTAGGATAGGTTTATAAGCTTTTTCATGTATGGGTCCTGTGATCTGTTTGAAGCCAACTTGTCTACTCAAACTGGAGTTATCATCCTGTAACTTTGACCTTTGACCTAGTGACCTCAAAATCAAAAGGAACCTTCCCCTATTGGCTGGTGCACCACTTTGGAGAGGGTAGGTTTGGAATGATAAGTTTTGCTTAAAATGCATCCACAATCTTTTTAAAGAAATGGGTCCTGTGACCTTGACCTCATGACCCTAAAATCAAGACGGATGGAAAGGGCGATTTATATAGGGCATCAGCATATTCAAGCAGGGCCCAAATAAACAACACAAGGTTTCAGGACACGGATGAAACTACAGTTGTGAATCTGTTTTAATTTCGCAGTCTCAAAATACAGGTAAAAATGCATAAAAAATAAAAAGAAAATACTGGTTGCACCACCAGTCTTCATGAACTGAAGAAACCAATCAACATCAATAAACACACCTGGGTTCAGGATACTGGATGAAACAACAGCTGAGAAACTGGCATAACTGCTGTCATTTGACTGTCTCAAAAATAGAAAAAAATGGTAAAAATTAGAAACAAAAATAAAGATTATATTTCATAAAATATAATATGTATTTATTTATATAAAGAAAAAATATAAGATGATCCATAATTCTTAATTGCCTCACCATTTATCCCAAATTTGGTCTGATAGCACATTATGCATACAAATTTTTATTTTTTTTACCACAAAAAAATATAGATTTTATAAATTTGCAAAACCAATAAATTTCTAAAAATATAACTTGATTCAGAATTTTCAATTTTAAATTGCATCTTTATTTATCCATTATTTTGCTCATATATTGTCAAATTATACTTCCTGATAGGTTTAATTACATTTTATTTTGTTTAAAATATTTAAAAGGAAATTAATTTCTTCAAAAATGTTGCATTACCACAACATCACACTGTGGATTAATCCTTGATTTACATCAGTTTTGAACAATGGGTTGGAAACTGCTTTACAATTAAGGAAATACATTTCAAACAATAACAATACTTGCATGACACTTGGTGTGCCGGGGGGGGGGGGGGGGATGGAGGGTGATATAAGAATAATTGTACTGCTTACCCCTCTGCTCCCCCAGTGACACATGACAAATCAGGTAAGCAGAAAGAGCTGCACTGAATGACCTCCAGTGACCAAAGTGGGCTGCTTGACAAAGCGCTAACACACTAAGAGCCTAAAAAAATTTAATAACTAACCTAATTTTGAAGCTTTTATTTTAACAGATTGAATCCTTATGTGTACATGCTGTGAAAATCAAATCCACAGTTCTTTAAGGAAAAAATGTACTTTGCTCATATCGGGCCAAATTTAAGGTACTGTTTCATAGTTATGCTATTAACTTAAAAAATTTCTTATCTGACTGCTGGTATATAATTGAATCTTGATTAAATATGTTATATCCTGGGGAAAAAAGTCTTTAGCCTCAGGAATTATCTTGTGAGGTGAGTAAATATATTTCCTGGTTTTTAAAAAAGTGCATTATGTTTGAGCCCAACTTTAATAATTTATGCAATATTGACCTAATTTATGGTATGTACATAGGAAATATAAGCAGTAATGGTTATACACAACTTGAATGCAATAACACCCGTGGTTTTCATGGTGGACAGTTCTGAAGTGTAACAATAGGTTTTTACTGGAATACGGAGGCTTTCGCTTAATTTCTCAAAGGAACATAGTCGCTGTGACCCAGTTTTTAGTTTGGTAGGAGAACTTGGGGACGTCTGACCAGATGTCGAATTTAGAATTTGTAGGTCAAATGGTTTCAAAACATGCCCTGTTAACTGACAGCCAGACCTCTCTAGATGTATACTGAGAAGTTTCTAGGTCCAGCTGTTCCTATTTGTGCCCTATTAACAGCTGGCCCGACGGAGGACAGACAAAGCACCATCCCTATACTTAAGTTGACTTTCAGTCAGCTGAGCTAAAAACCTTATACAAATTGTGTCATTCCTTTATATCTGGCAAGATATTTTTGCAAGTAATATTTTGCAAAAAAAATACAGTTTATTAAGTAAGAATGCTAAAAAATATGCTTATGGCCGGTAATACCCTGACGGATGTACAATTTATAGTCATTCACTATCAGAGTTTGTGAAGAGCTTTTCACATAAGCGTGGCATATATATAGTATTGTGACAAAGTCAACCATTATCAGGTATTCACATTTCAAAAGACAACTGGTATTTATTCTAGAATTGTAATTTATATCAAAGGCCAAAGTTTCTTGTTTGGATAAAAGATACCAGGCCAGAAGACAGTGAGGAACAGGCATATCCACCAGCAGATATTAATATTCAAGTCATACATCACTTGACATGTCTCTTAATGAACTTTTCCGTGAATTGTAGTAGCATGTATATCATCATGACTGTCATATCCAGACAGCTTTACTGCTACCACAACATTATATGCATCTTTACTGGTATGTTCACATGGATACTGGTGATCTATAATAGTGAAATGGTGCCATAAATATGATATTTAACATAAACATTTGTAAAATTTTCACACTGATTAGTAATAATGACAATACCAAGTGAATACAGTACACCTGACTAACAGGGTATCTTAAGATGTTGCTTTCAACAAATGCCTAACTCAGGCTTGACAGTAAACTTTACCTGTAACACCTCATGTGACTAAGCTGTGACAGCAAGCATACCTAAAGCTCTCTAGGGTGACTAGGGTTAAACCAGTGTCTGGCCTTTTCCTTAACAATGAGGTAGACATATTTTTGGTAAGCACTTTACTGACTGATCACCACTTTCCTATGACTGGCTCTGAATGGTGACACAATTTGTAGTCATTCACTATCAGAGTTGTCCCTCTGCATTTTGATTTCCATGACCCTGCTTGTGACTTCCAGGCTTTAGTGTATACACAATGGTGATATATACACCATACAAGCTTTACTGACAAGCCATGCTAGTTAAGCTTGTATGGTATATATACCACTAGCTAAATGACAGCCATGCACAAAAGCTGTTTTGAGTAACTGGGAGAAAGAACCTGTTTTCAATCAGGATATGGGGAGGCAACTAGGATGTACTTGGAGGACAACTTTTTTGTGACCTCACCCAAAACTGCAAATTATATCACAGGATTCCAGTCCTAGTCCATGTTGAGGAGGAAAGTCCCTTGATTGATATACAATCAGCAGGGCCTCAGCTTATAATTCATGACATGCCACATTTTGTTTCCTTCAGCTTAAAGCAGCCCAATCACCTATAAAACATGTTCAATTAACACAAAAAATAGCTTCTTCCCTTAAAAATACCTGCCAAACATTGTCCTGAAACCATTTGCTTACTCCTTAAACAAGTGTTAAAACAGTGGACTTGGCGCGATCAAATGTGTCAACATAAATACAGTGCGTGGGACTCGTTGAGTCGTTAAGCCACAACAGCTGCAAATCATGAGATGCCCTGACTGACGTGGCTCAAAAATGTATAACATGTTCCGGCTTGTTGAAATTTTGTGTTGCGGCTCACGATTGGACCTCCAGTCACGTGGCCTTGTTATGGTAAATAGACACACAGAGCCATGGTAAGGTGTTAAACAGCTGTATGCGAGGTACTGAGACTGTGTGATGGGATTGTTTTGCTTGGAAACTTTTGTAGAAAGCAAACCTGAACTGAGTGTGAAAAAAAAGGCATAACATTTCTCCTGATTATGTCCCTTTAATAAATGTATCATTTTATTATGTATAAATAGTAAATAATAATTATGAATCCATCCAATCAGAGAATGCAGCAGTTATGAAAAAACTTTGTTCTAATAGTGATGTGACTATATTGTAGATAATTCATGCTTCAATATGAAATCATGCACCTCTTTACTGACCCTTTTTCAACAGGACCCTGTGTCCACAAGGACCCCACATCTTTATTAAGTCAAGTGAACCACCGGTCATGACACTCAGCTGATGACCTAAGCTGTGTCAAATGAAATGTTTGAATGAGGCTTGTTATTTCAATATCATAATTCCCAACAAAGTTCCAGACTCTTAAGGAGAAAATGGGCCATGACAGCTGCTTTTCAATTTTTCAAAAATAAAATCAGGCTTTCTTGAATTACTAAGACCTGATGGGTGAAACCATGACCATAACTTGTGGCACTCGAAGACCAAAAAGCCCAGACAACTGGAGCATATTGCAGGTCTCTGTGTATGTGCCTTTACTTGATGGGCATTCCTACTTCTAAGAGTCTCCCAAGGTGTCATAAGCAGGATAGGGTGGTTAAAACATTCAGAGCATGTCCACCTGATGACAAGTGCCAAACCACCAAGAAGTCCTGATGACAAGTGCCAAACCACCAAGGAGTCCTGATGACAAGTGCCAAACCACCAAGAAGTCCTGATGACAAGTGCCAAACCACCAAGAAGTCCTGATGACAAGTGCCATACCACCAAGAAGTCCTGATGACAAGTGCCAAACCACCAAGAAGTCCTGATGACAAGTGCCAAACCACCAAGAAGTCCTGATGACAAGTGCCAAACCACCAAGAAGCCCTGATGACAAGTCCCAAACCACCAAGAAGCCCTGATGACAAGTGCCAAACCACCAAGAAGCCCTGATGACAAGTGCCAAACCACCAAGAAGCCCTGATGACAAGTGCCAAACCACCAAGAAGTTCTGATGACAAGTGCCAAACCACCAAGAAGTCCTGTTGACTAGTGCCAAACCACCAAGAAGTCCTGATGACAAGTGCCAAACCACCAAGAAGTCCTGATGACAAGTGCTAAACCACCAAGAGTCCTGCACGACTGCATCAAATTAATCACCAACCACTCTGCAGTTAGTGTCAGTTCACTACAATAAATCTCAAGTTTACATCATGAGAGTGAAGTTACTAAGGTTTAATCAGATTAACCATGCTTTAGCAACCAACAACAAAGGCATTAGATATAATATATACAGTAAAATCTCGTGTACAAGCCGGACCCGTGAATAAGCCGGTCTGGAGTTTTGAGGTGGAAGAGCAGGGAAATTTTTTGGGGGGCCCTAAGGATCGCAGTTGGGTAGACGACGTCATCATTTGTGGAGGCACGTGAATGGAAAAATTAACTATAACATAATCTTAAAATCGTAAAACTATGTACCCTTTAATAAAACTTAATTACTTTGTATTAATATCATAGAAAAAATATAAAAAAAATTTAGTATATTGCAGAAATGAAGATCGTCTGTCACTCAGAATCGGCAGGTGCGATAATAGAAGAGCCATGGGTTTCTCATACTTTCCGTTATTACTCATCGTTTTTAAACATCCGTTGATCGATCATATTTGATATAAATAAAACATGATTGCTTATGTGTTAATAAAACTTGACTGTTGCGGACTTGCTGTTACTGATCTACATTTTTAATAAACCTAGTGTTAAGAAAGCACGAAGCTAGACAACGCAAATCACAACATAAGGCCATGTGAAAGAGCATTCTGTCCTCAGCTCAGCTTGTTTATATCCGTGGATCAAGGGCAATATCATTTGTTGTCAGAGGACTGTATTATAAATTCTGTGAATACACAAGAACTACAATTTTATTCAAGTTTTAATTAACTCCGGTCTTCCTTACTTCGACAGACGGACGTACTGGTGAACAATTACACGCGAAGTAACTGCATATATGCAGCATATGTATTTATCATAACGAATTGCAAGGAAAGGCACGGGAGCTTGGGCAACACTTGGACATAACATCTGTCGTTCTTTGTTTCACAGCAAAACTCGCGTCCTGTCTTTTTCAAGTGTTAAACCCATAATCCAAAATCTGTGAACTACTAATTTTTGCAGGTGTTGTGTTCTATTGTCAAATAACATTGCGATATCGATGTCACGTTGAACGCAGACCTGTTATAGCTAGGGCAGCAGTCATTCACAAGGAAATGGGGTAATTTTTAAGTAGGAACTTCCAAACGGAGTGATAATTTTTCCCCACGTGTGTTAATACACAGGTGCGAAGCGTGACCTATTTTTTTTCTTGCCACAGGCTGCTTTCTGGTACCCGCGTACCGAATGAGCGCTGTTGGGGGTTGTAATCAGTCAATCTTCGAACTGATGAACCGTCACACTAGCTCTGAATGATTCTGAATGTATCCTGTGCTATTTGCAATAGTCAAGCCGTCTTTGGTTTATTGGATAATATGTTACCCCGTCTTTTGAAACGGAGATATTTACAGGCATTTCTTTTCAACTGGGTCATGACTATATTGTTCTGCACTGAAAACAATCTTTTTTTGGCAGAGCAATTTGTGTATAACGTGTGCTAGATTCACAGAGCCTTCTCAGTGAAATGCACATCCTATTATTCCTTGAGCGCTGGTTGGACAAATACACCTAGGAATATGGCCGGCGTCAACAAAATCTCTTCTGGTCAGTCTCAACTTTGCTGATAAATTCTGTTGTAACACTGTATATAAACATAACTCTTTATTTATTCAGAAAAATGAGTAGTATTAATACAATAATTGACATTGCCAGAACTATATATTATACACGCCGTAGAAATAGGCTGTTGACACCAGAACGAAATTTTCGACTCCCAGTGACAGGACCAGTCAGACAGGTCATTGGGTTGTCCATGGCAGATCGTGGTCAATGTGTTAGGCCCGTGTATAAGCCATTATGGAATTCTGACATTAATATTTAGGAATAAATTTTCCGGCTTGTACACGAGACTTCACGGTATACTGAAAACCTATTACTGGCAAGGAATCAGTAAGCAATATTGATTTTCACAGAAAATTAGCTTTGCTTCAAAACACTTCATTGCTTAATTAATTTGCGGCTGTGTTGTCACTGGTTAACTGGCCTCACCGCATCAGGATTAACTTCTATTTATACTGAACATATAATTTTCTCTCTAAAGTGAAGTGCATACCATGGGCACCAAAGCACTGGCTATAGAGGCACATATGATAAATCAAAACCACTGGCAGCAAATCTAAAAATGCCAGTACCAAACTATGCAAAGAGTCAAGATGAAAAGAAATTCCAATTCATGACACATTGGGAGGTGATTTTATTTTAGTGGGAAAGCCCCTATTAGATGGGCCAATTCTATAGAATCTGTTGGTGACATACATTTCTGATGAATTTGTTTGGCCAAATTTTTAAGTAAGACGAAACATATTTGAATGAGGTACATTGTACCAATATCATGAATCAGTTTTTGATTCCTAACGAGAAGTTCTGTGAAGATTGCTATTTGTCAAGTCTCTAAAATACAATACAATAAAACTTGAAAAAAAAATTTACTGAAAAAAATCCATTTACTCAGAAATATGAATTTATGGAAGATTTGGCCAGTTATATTCTTAAAGAATTGGTTGTGTAAATTTCCTTTGAACTTGCAAGTTGCCAGTGAAACTGCCAGAAAAACATGTATGAATAAAGTATTTTATTTTTCTTTATCATTTTTTCCAAATACATCTTAGTGTATTATGAATCAATGCAAAATATTTATTCAGGAACCTTGAACAGACAATTATGAGAGTCTGACTTTCAAGGTGTTTTCACCCAGCAGGCCTCAGAACACAGGGCACTGTGATGTAATTAATGTTTTTTAAGGGGGTTGCCAATGAACTTTCTGGTTTAAAAGTTGCAATTTTGTACAAAATGCTTGTTTCCTAAGCAAAGACTGTGCCATGACAGCTATTTGTGAGTTAAAAATCAACCATAACATAATAGCTGGCAGCACCAGTCTTAACATATGAAGATATCATAAATCAATATGCTTAATGTATTCCCAAACAACCAGTTCCACAACTGATGGGAGACTGGAAATTTGGTATGAATTATTATCCAAATTGGACAAAACGTACTGAACTTTTACAGGTGTTTGTGATATTTTTGAGGAAGTGTTCGGCCAAATCCTTCTAATGCAGACTTGCCTGATGACAACTTGAGTATAATGTACAGAAGATGCACCATGCAACATGTTTGAGATTCAAAAGCTTTCATCATCAATAAACATGGCAAGGCAAACAATGCAGCATTGCATGAACTTTTCACTTAAAATAGAAAAAAATGTGGTTAAATGTCACACCTGGTAATGACAAAATTGGAGAATTGGTTAGGCTTACTTAAACTCTCCATGTTGTCTGGGAATCATTTCTAAGTGGGTTGTGGTATTTTTATCTGTTGATCCCATGCAACATCAATGCCCAGCATCCTTCTACATGATTAGTATTAAGAAGGATTTCAGGACGAAAAATTACATGTTTCTGACACACAGCTCAAAGTATATCAGTGACAGTTATCATATATTGGCTTCCACAGACATTTTTTCAAGACCTATCAGGATGTCAGAATAGAAGTTTCTGTAGTTACAATTACGAGTTGTGCCATGCTGACATACAACTGGACGGACAGCCACTGTGGGGGTCCATAAACAGACAAAGGATCATCACTAAACCTCAGTATACTGAAAGTCAGCAACTGTCTGTCTAAAAACAATTAAACAATTAAATAGACTGACCCAGGCGTACTTGTGGTAACTTTAGTATCTGTGTGCTCATATACTGCAAGTGTTTCTCCAAATTTTCTACATCAACAACAACAGCTAAATAACTCTAAACAGCATGTAAAACAGACTCCTAAAATATTAATTTCTGTATTGCCTCATATTAATAAAACCCTCTATCATCTTCAGGTGTAAAACTGCTGATATAGCAAATATTAAGCAACAGACCTTCTCAGAATTAGTGCTGCTATCTTTCTGTCTGTTTCCTCAACTCTTGTCAGAATGTTTCCTTAATAAAATTTGTCACAGATGGACATTTTCTGACCTGTTTCTTTGTACACACTAGTTTGATTTGAGGGCTTCTTTTATCACAGTTAAGAGTACTACCTCATTTATTCTGGCACACAATAATGCATTCAGTTCATCTTTCTTAAATGAAATCTATCACACAAAACAGTTGACTTCTACTCTTGTTATCTATTAATTTTTTAAAATATTTTTATTCATCTGTGAGATCTTACATGACCATTCAATCTAAGCCAGATGAAGCAATTAACAAGAGGAGATTTTAAGTGAGGGATGATATGTTATAAACCCCTCCTGTTGAGTTAACAATGATCGGGCTTTGTGTAGAATCAAGTAAACCAAAACTACTGCCTGCAGTGAAGAACCCGTACAGGAACAGATCCAGCATGACCAGAATCAGCAGCAGAATAAACAGAATGAGTTTGGCCCTCTTGTCCTGATCTAATGACGAGATGTTGAGTAACCTCTGCTCGAACTCTTGCTGCTTTGCAAGTCCAGTGGCCGTGTCATCAAACCCACAGAACCAGTCGTAACCTCTCCGCAAAAATGACTTTTTATATTCTGACTGGGTCACTACTGGTTTGTCACTCAAACCTGCAATGATTAAACACTGATAAAGCAAATATAAAGGACAATATGTTATGTCTTGCAATTTTGCCATTTAGTTATAAACAAATGACCCATGGGTCATGACACTTAACCAACTGACATATTGACAATATTTCCTTGCACAGGCAACTAATTAAGATAATGTAGGTGGTTTCATAGTTCATGCATATTACCTCAAGTTCATCAAGACCCACAAGCAAAATTTTGATGACAATCCATCCAGCCTTTCCTGAGGAATCTGGCAACTTGTGTGTATTTTGCATTTTTTCTTGGGGGTCATGACACTCGGCTAACAAGAAGGACATTATAGTCTAACTTTCTTTCTTAACTGATATAATCCAGTTTTGAAGAATCTGGTTACCAATTTTGTTCAAATGTTGCTGAAGGATAGGAATAATGCCTGTTTAAAGGACATCACATAATAGTCAAAACAAAATATCTGGATGCTGAGATAATACTGTGTGTACAAGACTGAAATTTTTAAGTCTAAATATACCCATCAATGAAAAATGAAAGGTAATAGGTGACACCACTGATATAAAAAATGGACAATTATAAGTTCAACACTGAAGACAAATTTAAAGGCACTTTATATAAAATATTTCAGAAATTGATCCTTTGATTGACTCAATATAGACCAACTGTGTTGATATTTCATAACTTTTATCATATTTTTAAGAAACCTTTGGCCTAAACCTTTCTTCCATAGATTACAGGAATGTCTGATTCATGTACATTACAAGAATGTCTGATTAATGTACATAACAGGAATGTCTGAATCGTGTTCATTACAGGAAAGTCTGATTCATGTACATGACTGGAATGCCTGATCCATGTACATGACAGTAATGTCTGATTCATGGACATTACAGAAATGTCTAATTCACGGACATGACAGGAATGTCTGATCCATGTACATGACAGTAATGTCTGATTCATGGACATAACAGGAATGTCTGATTCATGGACATAACAGGAATGTCTGATTCATGGACATTACAGGAATGTCTGATTCATAACATAACAGGAATGTCTGATTCATGGACATAACAGGAATGTCTGATTCATGTACATGACTGGAAATTCTGACTCATGGACATGACAGGAATGTCTGATCTGTGTACATTACTGGAATGTCTGTTTCATGTACATGACTGGAATGTCTGATTCATGGACATAACAGGAATGTCTGTTTCATGGACATTACAAGAATGCCTGATTCATGGACATGACAGGTATTTCTGATTCATGTACATTACAGGAATGTCTGATTCATGTTAATTAAAGGAAAGTCGAATTCATGGACATTACAGGAAGGTCTGATTCATGTACATTATAGGAATGTCTGATTCATGTACATTACAGGAAAGTCTGATTCATGTTAATTATAGGAATGTCTGATTTATGTACATTACAAGAAAGTATTATTCCTGTATATAACAGGAATGTCTGATTCATGGACATTACAGGAATGTCTGATTCATGTACATTATAGGAATGTCTGATTCATGGACATTACAGGAAAGTCTGATTCATGGACATTACAGGAATGTCTGATTCATGGACATTACAGGAAGGTCTGATTCATGTACATTATAGGAATGTCTGATTCATGTACATTACAGGAAAGTCTGATTCATGTTAATTATAGGAATGTCTGATTTATGTACATTACAAGAAAGTATTATTCCTGTATATTACAGGAATGTCTGATTCATGGACATTACAGGAATGTCTGATTCATGTACATTACAGGAAAGTCTGATTCATGTACATGACTGGAATGTCTGATTCATGTACATTACAGAAAAGTCTGATTCATGGACATTAAAGGAAAGCCTGATTAATGTATATTATAGGAATGTCTGATTCATGTACATTATAGGAAATTCTGATTCATGTGAATTAAAGGAATGTCTGATTCATGTATATTACAGGAATGTCTGATTCATGTACAAAGGAAAGCCTGATTCATGTACATTATAGGAATGTCTGATTCATGGACATTAAAGGAAAGCCTGATTCATGTACATTATAGGAATGTCTGATTCATGTACATTACAGAAAAGTCTGATTCATGGACATTACAGGAATGTCTGATTCATGGACATTACAGGAATGTCTGATTCATGAGCATAACAGGAATGTCTGATTCATGGACATTACAGGAATGTCTGATTCTTGGACATTACAGGAAAGTCGGATTCATGTAAATTAAAGGAAAGTCAAATTCCTGGACATTACAGGAAGGTCTGATTCATGTACATTATAGGAATGTCTGATTCATGTACATTATAGGAAATTCTGATTAATATGAATTAAAGGAATGTCTGATTCATGTATATTTCAGGAATGTCTGATTCATGTACATTAAAGGAAAGCCTGATTCATGTACATTATAGGAATGTCGGATTCATGGACATTAAAGGAAAGCCTGATTCATGTACATTTTAGGAATGTCTGATTCATGGACATTATAGGAAATTCTGATTCATGTGAATTAAAGGAATGTCTGATTCATGTATATTACAGGAATGTCTGATTCATGTACATTAAAGGAATGTCAGATTCATGGACATTAAAGGAAAGCCTGATTCATGTACATTTTAGGAATGTCTGATTCATGGACATTATAGGAAATTCTGATTCGTGTGAATTAAAGGAATGTCTGATTCATGTATATTACAGGAATGTCTGATTCATGTACAACAAAGGAAAGCCTGATTCATGTACATTATAGGAATGTCTGATTCATGGACATTAAAGGAAAGCCTGATTCATGTACATTATAGAAATGTCTGATTCATGTACATTACAGAAAAGTCTGATTCATGGACATTAAAGGAAAGCCTGATTAATGTATATTATAGGAATGTCTGATTCATGTACATTATAGGAAATTCTGATTCATGTGAATTAAAGGAATGTCTGATTCATGTATATTACAGGAATGTCTGATTCATGTACAAAGGAAAGCCTGATTCATGTACATTATAGGAATGTCTGATTCATGGACATTAAAGGAAAGCCTGATTCATGTACATTATAGGAATGTCTGATTCATGTACATTACAGAAAAGTCTGATTCATGGACATTACAGGAATGTCTGATTCATGGACATTACAGGAATGTCTGATTCATGAGCATAACAGGAATGTCTGATTCATGGACATTACAGGAATGTCTGATTCATGGACATTACAGGAAAGTCGGATTCATGTAAATTAATGGAAAGTCAAATTCATGGACATTACAGGAAGGTCTGATTCATGTACATTATAGGAATGTCTGATTCATGTACATTATAGGAAATTCTGATTCATGTGAATTAAAGGAATGTCTGATTCATGTATATTTCAGGAATGTCTGATTCATGTACATTAAAGGAAAGCCTGATTCATGTACATTATAGGAATGTCGGATTCATGGACATTAAAGGAAAGCCTGATTCATGTACATTTTAGGAATGTCTGATTCATGGACATTATAGGAAATTCTGATTCATGTGAATTAAAGGAATGTCTGATTCATGTATATTACAGGAATGTCTGATTCATGTACATTAAAGGAAAGCCTGATTCATGTACATTATAGGAATGTCTGATTCATGGACATTAAAGGAAAGCCTGATTCATGTACATTATAGGAATGTCTGATTCATGGACATTATAGGAAATTCTGATTCATGTGAATTAAAGGAAAGCCTGATTCATATACATTATAGAAATGTCTGATTCATGTACATTACAGAAAAGTCTGATTCATGGACATTACAGGAATGTCTTATTCATGGACATTACAGGAATGTCTGATTCATGAGCATAACAGGAATGTCTGATTCATGGACATTACAGGAATGTCTGATTCATGGACATTACAGGAAAGTCGGATTCATGTAAATTAAAGGAAAGTCGAATTCATGGACATTACAGGAAGGTCTGATTCATGTACATTATAGGAATGTCTGATTCATGTACATTTTAGGAAATTCTGATTCATGTGAATTAAAGGAAATGGGCATGACAGGTATTTCTGATTCATGTACATTACAGGAATGTCTGATTCATGTACATTAAAGGAAAGCCTGATTCATGTACATTATAGGAATGTCTGATTCATGGACATTAAAGGAAAGCCTGATTCATGTACATTATAGGAATGTCTGATTCATGTACATTACAGGAAAGCCTGATTCATGTTAATTATAGGAATGTCTGATTCATGGACATTAAAGGAATGCCTGGTTCATGTGAATTAAAGGAATGTCTGATTCATGTACATTACAGGAATGTCTGATTCATGTACATTAAAGGAAAGCCTGATTCATGTACATTATAGGAATGTCTGATTCATGGACATTAAAGGAAAGCCTGATTCATGTGAATTAAAGGAATGTCTGATTCATGTACATTATAGGAATGTCTGATTCATGTACATTATAGGAATGTCTGATTCATGTACATTCTAGGAAATTCTGATTCATGTGAATTAAAGGAATGTCTGATTCATGTATATAACAGGAATGTCTGATTCATGTACATTAAAGGAAAGCCTGATTCATGTACATTATAGGAATGTCTGATTCATGTACATTAAAGGAAAGCCTGATTCATGGACATTAAAGGAAAGCCTGATTCATGTACATTATAGGAATGTCTGATTCATGTACATTACAGGAAAGTCTGATTCATGTTTATTATAGGAATGTCTGATTTATGTACATTACAAGAAAGTATTATTCATGTATATTACAGGAATGTCTGATTCATGGACATTAAAGGAAAGCCTGATTCATGTACATTATAGGAATGTCTGATTCATGGACATTACAGGAAAGCCTGATTCATGTACATTATAGGAATGTCTGATTCATGTACATTACAGGAAAGTCTGATTCATGTTAATTATAGGAATGTCTGATTTATGTACATTACAAGAAAGTATTATTCATGTATATTACAGGAATGTCTGATTCATGGACATTACAGGAATGTCTGATTCATGTACATTACAGGAAAGTCTGATTCATGTACATGACTGGAATGTCTGATTCATGAGCATAACAGGAATGTCTGATTCATGGACATTACAAGAATGCCTGATTAATGGACATGACAGGTATTTCTGATTCATGTACATTACAGGAAAGTCTGATTCATGGACATCATTTAACTGGGAGGTCAGAGGGAAATTATTTGAATGCTTTAGTGACTCTAAACACTAGTACTGAAAATATGAAGAAATTGCAGGTTGCGCAAACAGTCTGGTAAAAGTCTACAAGGATATCTAAGGTCAACATTTTAGGTGAAGAGCTAAAACTCTCACATGACTCATGTGAAATATACATGTATAATAAGTGAAGAGCTAAAACTGTCATGACTCATGTGAGATATACATGTAAATTAGGTGAAGAGCTTAAACTGTCACATGACTCATGTGAAATATACATAATTTTATCATCTGATTGCTAAATTGGGCTTCAGATGTGATCTTGACCTTTAACCTTGTGACAATAATGTGACATGTAGGGTTGTACCTTAAGTGATGATTCACACATATGTGAAGACTAAATCCAACTAGAATACGGATAGGCATCAATCGAATATGTGTATCCACCAAAATCAGAGTGGAACGGGTGCAGTGAGGCATGGATTGAGTGGCAAGGGGAAATAGAGTGAGGTGTGTTGCATGTTAGCATGGATGTCTGCATAAGTCAAACCACTACCGAGATATGAGTGATTTTAGCCCTAGCGACAGCTTGTCACCCCAAACGTCGATTTTAGATATACTGAAGACGATGGGGTGACAGTACAAGCTATTGGGTTCGCATCAATTCTAGTATGTGCAGATGTGCACGCCATTTCTGACACTACTTTTTCATCTTCATCTACTTCTCGAGCTGTCATTTTCCTGAGTTAAGACAAAAAGTGACATTATTCTGTTGGGGAAAATAATAATTATTACATCAACGGTTGACTTACGTGTATTCGTGCAGCAGTTTTTAATACCGAGGCTGGATTTACTCTAAAAACTCGTCTCCACGTCTGTTAGCGGGAGAACCATAAATTCCGGTAGGGGATTCCCAAACGGCTATGTGTAAAACTCGGAAGTCCGAAGTCGGAAGCAAGGATTTTTTAAAATAAAGCAATGATCGAAGCATAATTAAAATGCTACTACATCAATGGAATGTACCATTTTATTTTTATTGATAGAATAAGGTTTTTTTCTATCATAATGCAAAAATCAAAGTTATCCATCCCAAGTTATAGACTATTTTTTTCTCGGAAATGCCCGGTTATGGTCCAGATGTGTAAAACTCAGAAGCCAGTAATGGCTAATGCACTGGTCATCATATCGTCAGCAAACGTGTCAAGCATTTTCAATTATTTCAATATGACATATTTTTCATAAACTCAATCTGTTTTTTAACATTCATGATGCTGTTTTTTATAATATATTATATTGATATTTTATTTCATTTTGTAAAACAAGGTTATATTAACTCATCAATATTTTACGATGTTACCGTATTTTATGTTGGGGGAAAAAGTTCAGTAAATGTTTAAAAATAAATTGTTACAGAGCAAATGTTATAGATATAAAAAAAATTCTGTTTAATTATAGAACCTGATACCAGCAACTATTAAGTACAGAGAGAAGGATGTCCGAAAGCGCAGGGTACTATACTGTATCGAGAATTCCGACTATAGTCCGGTTAATTTTGTTTTCTGAGGATAAAAATATAAGGATAAAATAAAAATAGTGAGTATACACGGAATATTCAGATGCATGGATTTTTATAAAGATCAAAATATATTGAATTTTCATATTTGTTCAACGTATGAGAAATATATTACTGTTTTTATTTTGAATGACATCGTAATTCATAACTATTTTTAATGCCGTATTAGGGTTTATTATACCATATTTATTATTCAGTGGTGCATCCATCGAGGGCGCAAGCCCATTCAGACGTAATATCTCTCATTTTATCGAGTTCTTTTCCAATAAATTCGTAATCAATTTTCATTTCTTTTTCAGATTACTTTTTTATTCCCCAGCAATTTCATTATTATATTTTTTACTTTCCAATTCATAAGTTGGTGATTTACTCCACTATGAGAGCATCCAAATATATACTAGTATATTGAAGAATCCCCCTCCCCCCCCCCCCCCCCCCCATCGCATTACTGTGCCAGTCATGCACGGTCTCCACACAGAGCTCAGCTCGGGGTGGGATCGACCGGGAAAAATCTCACGCCTCCTCGGCTGATACTCAGACTCACCCACTGTGAGCCTGGGCGCTCACAGATCACAAAAGTCGGTAAAATGCAAAGATTGTCATAAGACTTTAACAAATCAATTATTTTACAATGAGTACTACCTTTAAATAGTGACATTTTGCAAGTTATAAATGTATATCATTGACATTAACATGTTACGAATTAACTTTTGAATATTTGGACTTTACAGTTTATACCGTAATTTTATAGAAATATAAATATTAAAGCCCAACAACCTCAAGTTTGAATAAATTGTTCAAAAACATGTAGGAGAATAGTTGCGGAAAACAGAAAATCCTCATAATCATTTGTTTAAGGTGCCTCAAAATGTCCTCTTTACATTGCATATTTTAAAAATTAATCCCTTCCCATACATTCCCCATGTAAATATAAATATCTTCAACAAAAACATAGCTCTAGATGGGGCGAAATATATTACGTGAAAATACACCCACACATATGTATATATATATATATATATATATATATATATTAAATTTACAAATAAAAAAAATAAGAAGTTATAGGTTTTCAATTATGTATCATGTATATTGTATTATACACTCGTTAAAAGTTGAATCATGCATAAACAATTTTAATATATGCATGCAACTATAATTATTATGTAACTGCATTTGGGCTGTGGCTCTTAACTGACCACAAGTTAACCAGTGCGTCTCTGTGACTTCCGAGTTATACACATTGGATCACATCCCAGCACTTCTGACTGACTTCCGAGATGGCTTCCGAGCAAAAAATCATCCATAACTTTCAGATTAAGGAATGGATCACTATTATTCTTCACAGAATGATAATGAAGATCTTATTCTATCGGGGAAAAACAAAACGGTATTGAAGCGTTAGCATTTTGTACATGCTTTAAACTGCTTTATTTATAAGACAATTCCTTGGTTTCCGGCTTCCGGCTTCCGACTTCCAAGTTTACATACACGACTGCGCCATGACACATTTAGTTTTGAATGAGAAGTACCGCTTCACATGAATCAGTGTCACAGTGATGAAAGGAGGTAATAAATGTAATCATTTTTGTGTAACAACATTTCTTCTTCAATATTAAGCACAACTAATACGACTTTATAAGCCTGTGATGCCAAATAATACCAGACAGTAAATATTTTGATCCGACCCTTAGAATGGGCGTTCTGTTGTGACTGCCATCATGACTCCAGGCCCTATCAGTTTATTTCCGAAGGCCTGAGTGTCATGTTGTCATGGCTATTTTAGCCCATGGCAGACAAACAGACTGATGCTGTGCAAAAATTGGTTGCAGGTGGCCCCTCAAATTTTGTGTATGATAAAGAGCTAAGAGTAATCTATACACATGCAAAATTTTGGCCCAATCGGTCAAACAGTTCTGGAGATATAAGTTTGGATGTCTGCAGTGTAAACTAGAATGTAGGTGGCGCCACCTGTCATAAAATCAAGAAAGCTGTCCAGGATGTATAGACATGCAAAATTTTAGGCATATATGTCAAACCACTGCCGAGATAGGAGTGATTTTATCCCACAGCAGACAAACAGACAGACGCTGTGCAAAAATGGTTAAAGGTGGCACCACCAGTTTTTACGTATGATAAAGTGCTATGTGAGATCTATACACATGCAAATTTTCAGGAAGATACGTCAAACCAGTCCCGAGATGTAAGCATGGATGTCTGCAGCATGAACGTGAATGTAGGTGGCACCACCTGTCATAAAATCAAGAAAGCTATCCAGGATGTATACGCATGCTGAATTTCAGGTGAATTAGTCAAACCGCTGCAGAGATATGAGTGATTTTAACCCAAGGCAGACAAACAGATGGACACTGTGCAAACATGGTTGCAGGGCGCCACCATTTTTTGTGTATGTTATAAAGCTAGCCAAGGGCTACATTTGGACAACATTTTTTTTCCCCTGATTGATCAAATGGTTCTTGAGATATGTAAGTTTATGTGTGGAAACAGACGCACGAATGGACGCAGGGCAGAGAGGAAAGTCAGAGGTCAAAACAAAATTGGGGCGCAGCAGTTCACATTTGACCAGAACATAATCTTGGGTTTCGTAAAATTCCGCCCAGCGGTTACAGAGGAGTTCTCCGGACACCTACGTGGCGGCGGTGGCGGTGGGGGGCTGAAAACATATTATCCGCAGAACTCTGTTTTGGCGGATACAATAATGACTGGTTGTATGCATGTTGACCATGAGAAGAATATGATCAATGCATTAGTTATTAAGATAAACTGGAGCTTCTGTATCACATTTGACAAAATTCTGGGGGTATTTTCAAGCCTTATAGCTCAGAGGATTTGGGTCACAGTGACCTAATTTCAGATTTCGTAGAGTGTTTTCATGCACCTCCATCAGTGTATGGTGAAAAAATTCTAGGCCTAGCTGAAATCATGTGTTCAGCCTGTAGCTTGCAAAAAATTAGGTAACCCTGACCTAATTTCAGGTTTCCAAGGAGATTGGCCTGGGATCTTCCTGGGTATACAGTAAGAAATATCTGTCTAACTATTACAATTTGTGCCTTGATAACAGATGGACTGCTTCATCTGAAGGTCTCAAAAACAGATAAAACAAGGGACCCATGAGTCACAGCGCTAAGCTGAAGTTTAGAAATTTTGCAAATGCAAAATATGCTAAATATTCTATTGTAATGTTTTTTATATATAAGCAAATGAGAAGCTAAGAGGAAAGGTTATAGTAAAGTTCTAAATATATAGAGTGCAAAACTAATGATCTGATAAGACTCTCATGAAGAAAAACAGTGAAAGTTTTGAGATACTGTGATGCATATGAAAAATTTACAGATGGACTGGCAAGTGGACAGAATGGACTAATACCTTTATTTCACTTTCTAGGGAATAATGTATTTAAGTTTATATTAAAGCCTATTTGTTTTAGCATATCCACTTTTTCCATTAAAAGTTTTTATCAGATTCATTTTTTTATTCAATTATTCATTATTCAATTTCACACCTGGTGAAGTTTTTACTCTGAAGTAAGGAATTCCTTATCTGATGACCATAAACACTCACATAGCAATACACCACTTTGTGGACACAATTAAATGTGCACTTTAAACACTGTAACCCTGGTGGTACAAAACAAAATCTAAAATGTAGCATAGCCTAGAATAAGAATGAATCAAATACAGAAAATAATAACATTCATCTAGTTTATGTACCAGCTGGGGGATGGAGTGCAGGGCAGAGGGGAAGCCTGCTCGTATCGGCCAAACTGAGCCAAGACAAGCTGCCTGGAGAGGGTTACATTAACACAAGTAAAGGCTGTACTACTAGGTGGGCTTGATGTAAACAACACTTGACATGGTGTATGAAAACTTGAATAAAAGCTTCTCTTTTCAATCAATTCTTTTGAAATTTCAGATTTTAAAAGATTAAATCCTGATGTATATATGCTGTGAAAATTAAAACAACAGTGCTAACAGGGAAATAATGTGCCGTAGCCAAAGTTTGACAAAATTTAAGGTATTGATTTTTTATTCATGCTAATAGCTTAAAAAATTTGCAAAATTCAGATCTAATTTAGGGTAACCAATTGATTTTTATTTAAATAAAGTTATATCCCTGAAAAAAGTCTCCAGCTTCAGCAATTCTCATGTAAAGTGAGCAAATATATTTCCTGATTTTTAAAAAATTGCATTATATTTGGGCCCATAACTTCAAAACAATACTAAATACAGACCTATTTTTTGGTATTTAACAGAAAAAGTATGGAAGAATTTGAATACTAAATAAGATCAAAAACAGATCAGTGGTTTTGATATAAGGCAGCCTGAAGTGTAACAATGGCTTTTTTTTTTATAGAAAACAGGGATTTTTCCTTAATATTTCAAAGGAATGAAGGCCTAGTGACCCATTTTCAGTATGGTAGGAGATTTTGGAGACGTCTAACTGTATGCAAAACTTTGCCCTGTTAATGGATGACAGACGGATGACAGCCGGATGGACAGATGACGGACAAAGGACCATGACTATAGCTCAGATGACTTATAGTCAGCTGAGATAAAAAAATGTAAACATTAGAAAAAAATACAGGTGGCCCCACCTGTCTTCAGGAAATAATTCAACATGCAATGATCAATATGCATGGAAATAATCATGGGAATCAATGCATTAGTTATTCAGATACTGGAGCTTTTGTATCAAATTTTTAATTATTATGGTAGGTAATTTTGAGCCCCATAGCTCAGAGGATATAGATCACAATGACCTTATTTCAGGTTTGTGATCAAATTTTTTATGGACCTCCATGAGTGTAATGTTAGTAGATTCTAGGCCTATTGGATACAAATTGTGCCCCATGCATCTGATTTTGGGTGCTCAAAATCATGTATTTAGCATGTAGTTCGCAGAATTTAGGTCACAATGACCTAAATTCAGGTTTCAAAGGAGATTTGCCTAGGACATCCCAGGATGTACAGTTAGAAGTTTCTATGTCTAAAAACTCTTGTATGGACATGCTCACCTTTCTTTTCAGCCAAGTCACCATTATCCATCAAACTAGCAGCTGTCTCCACCTCTTCCTTCTCTGCATTTTTATGGTAATCCTCTGTCATTTCGAGGTCTCTGTTGCCATCTTTGTCATTTTTCACAAGTGATGGACTTGATGGCGTTGATATGACCTCATCTCCTCGTCTTGTTTGATCATTCTTTGTCCAAAATGTTGTTCTGATCAACTGAAGGAAAATTAAAACTTCTCTTACTTGGTCTTATGTATACAATTCCAGCTCTACACACAGGTCTCAAAATGAGAAAAAAATTAATAATTGGTATGTGTTTGTGTAGTCTCATTACTCATCCTAGCCAATCACCCTGCCTTCATTGTGTAGGTGTACACTTACAATACTAACACATCAATATTCTCTTGAAGTCAGACCGTGAAATTATTTCCATCACATACTGCTTCAGGCACATCAACTGTGTGAGTAAACTGTGCCTGCTTAAGTTTGTACCACAAAACCTCAAAGCTGACATGGACCATGATATGTGATATAATGTACCACACAACCACAAAGCTGACATGGACCATGATATGTGATATAATGTACCACACAACCACAAAGCTGACATGGACCATGATATGTGATATAATGTACCACACAACCACAAAGCTGACATGGACCATGACATAATATAATGTACCACACAACCACAAAGCTGACATGGACCATGGCATGTGATATAATGTACCACACAACCACAAAGCTGACATGGACCACGGCATGTGATATAATGTACCACACAACCACAAAGCTGACATGGACCATGGCATGTGATATAATGTACCACACAACCATAAAGCTGACATGGACAATGGCATGTGAAAAAATCCCCCACAGTTTAGAGTGAAATTCTGACTACTTTGATTCTGAAACTACTCTGACTACTGACTGGCTGTTTTGCTGTGGATTGTGTGAGCTGACTGATGTGACTACTGACCTGCTGTTTTGTTGTAGGTTGTGAGAGCTGACTGATGTGACTACTGAACTTCTGTTTTGATGTAGATTGTGAGAGCTGACCGATGTGACTACCATACTGCTGTTTCGATGTAGGTTTTGAAAGCTGACTGATATGACTACTGACCTGCTGTGTTGTTAGAGACTGTGAGAACTGCCTGGTGTGACTGCTGTTTTGTTGCAGGTTGTGAGAGCTGACTGGAGTGACTACTGACCTGCTGTTTTGTTGTAGATTGTGAGAGCAGACTGATGTGACTACTGACCTACTGTGTTGTTGTAGACTGTGAGAGGTGACTGATGTGACTACTGACCTGCTGTTTTGTTGTAGGTTGTGAGAACTGAATGATGTGACTACTGACCTGCCTTTTTGTTGTA
Source organism: Sipunculus nudus (assembly GCA_026874595.1). NCBI lineage: Eukaryota > Metazoa > Annelida > Sipuncula > Golfingiida > Sipunculidae > Sipunculus > Sipunculus nudus. Next base: position 95,350,705 of record CM049308.1, read on the forward strand.
GGTTGTGAGAGCTGAATGATGTGACAACTGACCTGCTGTGTTGTTGGAGATTGTGAGAGCTGACTGATGTGACTACTGACCTGCTGTTTTGTTGAAGATTGTGAGAGCTGACTGATGTGACTACTGACCTGCTGTTTTGTTTTAGATTGTTTGAGCTGACTGATGTGACTACTGACCTGCTGTGTTGTTGGAGATTGTGAGAGCTGACTGATGGGACTACTGACCTGCTGTTTTGTTATAGATTGTTTGAGCTCACTGATGTGACTACTGACCTGCTGTTTTGTTTTAGATTGTTTGAGCTCACTGATGTGACTACTGACCTGCTGTTTTGTTTTAGATTGTTTGAGCTCACTGATGTGACTACTGACCTGCTGTGTTGTTGGAGATTGTGAGAGCTGACTGATGTGACTACTGACCTGCTGTTTTGTTGAAGATTGTGAGAGCTGACTGATGTGACTACTGACCTGCTGTTTTGTTTTAGATTGTTTGAGCTGACTGATGTGACTACTGACCTGCTGTGTTGTTGGAGGTTGTGAGAGCTGACTGATGTGACTACTGACCTGCTGTGTTGTTGTAGGTTGTGAGAGCTGACTGATGTGACTACTGACCTGCTGTGTTGTTGGAGATTGTGAGAGCTGACTGATGTGACTACTGACCTGCTGTTTTGTTGGAGGTTGTGAGAGCTGACTGATGTGACTACTGACCTGCTGTTTTGTTTTAGATTGTTTGAGCTGACTGATGTGACTACTGACCTGCTGTGTTGTTGAAGATTGTGAGAGCTGACTGATGTGACTACTGACCTGCTGTTTTGTTTTAGATTGTTTGAGCTGACTGATGTGACTACTGACCTGCTGTGTTGTTGGAGGTTGTGAGAGCTGACTGATGTGACTACTGACCTGCTGTGTTGTTGTAGGTTGTGAGAGCTGACTGATGTGACTACTGACCTGCTGTGTTGTTGGAGGTTATAAGAGCTGACTGATGTGACTACTGACCTGCTGTGTTGTTGCAGGTTGTAAGAGCTGACTGATGTGACTACTGACCTGCTGTGTTGTTGGAGGTTGTGAGAGCTGACTGATGTGACTACTGACCTGCTGTTTTGTTGGAGGTTGTGAGAGCTGACTGATGGGACTAATGACCTGCTGTGTTGTTGGAGGTTGTGAGAGCTGAATGATGTGACTACTGACCTGCTGTTTTGTTGGAGGTTGTGAGAGCTGAATGATGTGACTACTGACCTGCTGTTTTGTTGGAGGTTGAGAGAGCTTACTGATGTGACTACTGACCTGCTGTTTTGTTGGAGGTTGTGAGAGCTGACTGATGTGACTACTGACCTGCTGTTTTGTTGGAGGTTGTGAGAGCTGACTGATGTGACTACTGACCTGCTGTGTTGTTGGAGGTTGTGAGAGCTGACTGATGTGACTACTGACCTGCTGTTTTGTTGGAGGTTGTGAGAGCTGACTGATGGGACTAATGACCTGCTGTGTTGTTGGAGGTTGTGAGAGCTGAATGATGTGACTACTGACCTGCTGTTTTGTTGGAGGTTGTGAGAGCTGAATGATGTGACTACTGACCTGCTGTTTTGTTGGAGGTTGTGAGAGCTTACTGATGTGACTACTGACCTGCTGTTTTGTTGGAGGTTGTGGGAGCTGACTGATGTGACTACTGACCTGCTGTTTTGTTGGAGGTTGTGAGAGCTTACTGATGTGACTGCTGACCTGCTGTTTTGTTGTAGATTGTGAGAGCTGACTGATGGGACTAATGACCTGCTGTGTTGTTGGAGGTTGCGAGAGCTGACTGATGTGACTACTGACCTGCTATTTTGTTGGAGGTTGTGAGAGCTGACTGATGTGACTACTGACCTGCTGTTTTGTTGTAGATTGTGAGAGCTGACTGATGACTACTGACCTCTTGTGTTGTTGGAGATCGACTGATGTGACTACTGACCTGCTGTTTTGTTGGAGGTTGTGAGAGCTGACTGATGTGACTACTGACCTGCTGTGTTGTTGCAGGTTGTAAGAGCTGACTGATGTGACTACTGACCTGCTGTGTTGTTGGGGATGGACTGATGTGACTACTGACCTGCTGTTTTGTTGGAGGTTGTGAGAGCTGACTGATGTGACTACTGACCTGCTGTTTTGTTGTAGATTGTGAGAGCTGACTGATGTGACTACTGACCTGCTGTTTTGTTGTAAGTTGTGAGAGCTGAATGATGTGACTACTGACCTGCTGTTTTGTTGTCTGATATGACTACTGACCTGCTGTGTTGTTGGAGACTGTGAGAGCTGACTGATGTGACTACTGATCTGCTGTGTTGTTGGTGATTGTAAGAGCTGACTGATGTGACTACTGACCTGCTGTTTAGTTTTAGATTGTTTGAGCTGACTGATTTGACTACTGACATGCTGTTTTGTTGTAGGTTATGAGAGATGCCTGGTGTGACAACTGACCTGCTGTGTTGTTGTAGGTTGTGAGAGCTGACTGATGGGACTACTGACCTGCTGTGTTGTTGGAGATTGTGAGAGCTGACTGATGTGACTACTGACCTGCTGTTTTGTTTTAGATTGTTTGAGCTGACTGATGTGACTACTGACCTGCTGTTTTGTTGTAGGTTGTGAGAGCTGCCTGGTGTGACTACTGACCTGCTGTGTTGTTGTAGACTGTGGGAGCTGACTGATGTGACAACTGACCTGCTGTGTTGTTGGAGATTGTGAGAGCTGACTGATGGGACTACTGACCTGCTGTTTTGTTGTAGATTGTGAGAGCTGACTGATGTGACTACTGACCTGCTGTGTTGTTGGTGGTTGTAAGAGCTGACTGATGTGACTACTGACCTGCTGTGTTGTTTCAGGTTGTAAGAGCTGACTGATGTGACTACTGACCTGCTGTGGTGTTGGAGATTGGCTGATGTGACTAATGACCTGCTGTTTTGTTGGAGGTTGTGAGAGCTGACTGATGTGACTACTGACCTGTTCTTGGGTCGGAGGTTTTGCGGCAGACTTATGATCACCATGACAACCCCAGTTATCCAGAACAGTATCGTGGCGAAGTACATGTAGTGGACTTTGGAGATGAAGGCGGGGCGTGTATCTTCTGACCTGCTGTTTTGTTTAAGATTGTTTGAGCTGACTGATGTGACTACTGACCTGCTGTTTTGTTGTAGGTTGTGAGAGCTGCCTGGTGTGACTACTGACCTGCTGTGTTGTTATGGGTTGTGAGAGCTGACTTATGTGACTACTGACCTGCTGTTTTGTTGTAGGTTGTGAGAGCTGCCTGGTGTGACTACTGACCTGCTGCTTTGTTTTAGATTGTTTGAGCTGACTGATGTGACTACTGACCTGCTGTTTTGTTGTAGGTTGTGAGAGCTGCCTGGTGTGACTACTGACCTGCTGCTTTGTTTTAGATTGTTTGAGCTGACTGATGTGACTACTGACCTGCTGCTTTGTTGAAGATTGTAAGAGCTGACTGATGTGACTACTGACCTGCTGTGTTGTTGCAGGTTGTAAGAGCTGAATGATATGACTACTGACCTGCTGTGGTGTTGGAGATCGACTGATGTGACAAATGACCTGCTGTTTTGTTGGAGGTTGTGAGAGCTGACTGATGTGACTACTGACCTGTTCTTTGGTTGGAGGTTTTGACAGCAGACTTATGATCACCATGACAGCCCCAGTTATCCAGAACAGTATCATGGCAAAGTACATGTAGTGGACTTTGGAGATGAAGGCAGGGCGTGTATCTTCCTCCCAGCAGGCCGGCTCTCTGTACACAAAGTCTAAAATCATCCGTACAACTCCTATCAGGAACCCCATCATCAGGCCCCAGAAGGCACCCTGTAAATGTCATTAAGAACATGTAAACCATCATCAGGCCAAGGAAGGCACCCTGTAAAGGCCATTAAGAACATGTAAACCATCATCAGGCCCAAGAAGGCACCTTGTAAAGGGCATTTAAGCATGTAAACCATCATCAGGTCCAAGAAGGCACCCTGTAAAGGTCATTTAAGCATGTAAACCATCATCAGGTCCAAGAAGGTACCCTGTAAAGGTCATTTAAGCATGTAAACCATCATCAGGCCCAAGAAGGTACCCTGTAAAGGTCATTTAAGCATGTAAACCATCATCAGGTCCAAGAAGGCACCCTGTAAAGGTCATTTAAGCATGTAAACCATCATCAGGTCCAAGAAGGTACCCTGTAAAGGTCATTTAAGCATGTAAACCATCATCAGGCCCAAGAAGGTACCCTGTAAAGGTCATTTAAGCATGTAAACCATCATCAGGTCCAGGAAGGTACCCTGTAAAGGCCATTTAAGCATGTAAAAAATCATCAGGTCCAGGAAGGCACCCTGTAAAGGCCATTTAAGCATGTAAACCATCATCAGGTCCAAGAAGGTACCCTGTAAAGGTAATTTAAGCATGTAAACCATCATCAGGCCCAAGAAGGCACCCTGTAAAGGCCATTTAAGCATGTAAACCATTATCAGGTCCAGGAAGGCACCCTGTAAAGGTCATTTAAGTATGTAAACCATCATCAGGTCCAAGAAGGTACCCTGTAAAGGTCATTTAAGCATGTAGACCATCATCAGACCCAAGAAGGTACCCTGTAAAGGCCATTTAAGCATGTAAACCATCATCAGGTCCAGGAAGGCACCCTGTAAAGGTCATTTAAGCATGTAAACCATCATCAGGCCCAAGAAGGCACCCTGTTAAGGTCATTTAAGTATGTAAACCATCATCAGGCCCAGGAAGGCACCCTGTAAAGTTCATTTAAGCATGTAAACCATCATCAGGCCCAAGAAGGCACCCTGTAAAGGTCATTTAAGCATGTAAACCATCATCAGGCCCAAGAAGGCACCCTGTAAAGGTCATTTAAGTATGTAAACCATCATCAGGCCCAAGAAGGCACCCTGTAAAGGCCATTTAAGCATGTAAACCATCATCAGGTCCAGGAAGGCACCCTGTAAAAGTCATTTAAGTATGTAAACCATCATCAGGTCCAGGAAGGCACCCTGTAAAGGTCATTTAAGCATGTAAACCATCATTAGGCCCAAGAAGGCACCCTGTAAAGGTCATTAAAGCATGTAAACCATCATCAGTACCAGGAAGGCACCCTGTAAAGGTCATTTAAGCATGTAAACCATCATCAGGTCCAAGAAGGCACCCTGTAAAGGCCATTTAAGCATGTAAACCATCATCAGGCCCAGGAAGGCACCCTGCAAAGGTCATTTAAGCATGTAAACCATCATCAGGTCCAGGAAGGCACCTTGTAAAAGTCATTTAAGCATGTAAACCATCATCAGGCCCAAGAAGGCACCCTGTAAAGGTCATTTAAGCATGTAAACCATCATTAGGTCCAGGAAGGCACCCTGTAAAGGTCATTTAAGCATGTAAACCATCATTAGGTCCCAGAAGGCACCCTGTAAAGGCCATTTTAGCATGTAAACCATCATCAGGTCCAAGAAGGCACCCTGTAAGGCCATTTAAGCATGTAAACCATCATCAGGCCCAAGAAGGCACCCTGTGAAGGCCATTTAAGCATGTAAACCATCATCAGGCCCAAGAAGGCACCCTGTAAAGGTCATTTAAGCATGTAAACCATCATCAGGTTCAAGAAGGCACCCTGTAAAGGCCATTAAAGCATGTAAATCATACATTTTTAGCATATATAAATCAAATGATGAGTTTTTGCTTATTAATCCATGAAATGTTATCTAATCATTTATTAAATTTAATCTTTATTTTTTTTACAGTTATATTTAACCTTTGAACCTCCTTTCACCTATTAACCCTGATGATATGATGAAGCCTATCCACCATTAACCCTGATGAATTGACTGAGCTTATCCACCATTAACCCTGATGATATGACTGAGCTTATCCACCATTAACCCTGATGATATGATGGAGCCTATCCACCATTAACCCTGATGAATTGACTGAGCTTATCCACCATTAACCCTGATGATTTGACTGAGCTTATCCACCATTAACACTGATGATATGATGGAGCCTATCCACCATTAACCCTGATGAATTGACTGAGCTTATCCACCATTAACCCTGATGATTTGACTGAGCTTATCCACCATTAACCCTGATGATATGATTGAGTTTATCCACCATTAACCCTGATGATATGACTGAGCTTATCCATCATTAACCCTCATGATATGACTGAGCTTATCTACCATAAACCTTGATGATATGACTGAGCTTATCCACCATTAACCCTGATGATATGACTGAGCTTATCCACCAATAACCCTGATGATTTGACTGAGCTTATCCACAATTAACCCTGATGAATTGTCTGAGCTTATCCACCATTAACCCTGATGATTTGACTGAGCTTATCCACCATTAACCCTGATGAATTGACTGAGCTTATCCACCATTAACCCTGATGATATGACTGAGCTTATCTACCATTAACCCTGATGATATGATGAAGCCTATCTACCATTAACCCTGATGATATGATGAAGCCTATCTACCATTAACCCTGATGAATTGATGAAGCCTATCCACCATTAACCCTGATGATATGATGGAGTTTATCTACCATTAACACTGATGATATGATGGAGCCTATCCACCATTAACCCTGATGATATGATGGAGCCTATCTACCATTAACCCTGATGATTTGACTGAGCTTATCCACCATTAACCCTGATGAAATGACTAAGCTTATCCACCATTAACCCTGATGATATGTCTGAGCTTATCCACCAATAACCCTGATGATATGATGAAGCCTATCTACCATTAACCCTGATGATATGATGAAGCCTATCCACCATTAACCCTGATAATATGATGGAGTTTATCTACCATTAACCCTGACGATATGATGAAGCCTATCTACCATTAACCCTGATGATATGATGGAGTTTATCCACCATTAACCCTGATGATATGATGGAGTTTATCTACCATTAACCCTGATGATATGATGAAGCCTATCTACCATTAACCCTGATGATATGATGGAGCCTATCCACCATTAACCCTGATGATATGATGAAGCCTATCTACCAATAACCCTGATGATATGACTGAACTTATCCACCAAAAACCCTGATGATTTGACTGAGCTTATCTACCATTAACACTGATGATATGACTGAGCTTATCCATAAATAACCCTGATGATATGACTGAGCTTATCCACCAATAACCCTGATGATATGACTGAGCTTACCACCATTAACACTGATGATATGATGGAGCCGATCCACCATTAACCCTGATGATATGATGATGCCTATCTACCAATTACCCTGATGATTTGACTGAGCTTATCCACCATTAACCCTGATGATTTGACTGAGCTTATCCACCATTAACCCTGATGATATGACTGAGCTTATCCACCAATAACCCTGATGATTTGATTGTGCTTATCCACCATTAACCCTGATGATTTGACTGAGCTTATCCACCATTAACCCTGATGATATGACTGAGCTTATCTACCATTAACCCTGATGATATGACTGAGCTTATCCACCATTAACCCTGATGATATGACTAAGCTTATCCACGAATAACCCTGATGATATGACTGAGCTTATCTACAATTAACCCTGATGATATGACTGAGCTTATCCACCAATAACTCTGATGATATGACTGAGCTTATCCTCCAATAACCCTGATGATATAACTGAGCTTATCTACCATTAACCCTGACGATATGACTGAGCTTATCTACCATTAACCCTGATGATATGACTGAGCTTATCCACCAATAACCCTGATAATATGACTGAGCTTATCTACCATTAACCCTGATGATATGACTGAGCTTATCTACCATTTACCCTGATGATATGACTGAGCTGATCCACCAATAACCCTGATGATATGACTGAGCTTATCTACCATTAACCCTGATGATATGACTGAGGTTATCCACCAATAACCCTAATGATATGACTGAGCTTATCTACCATTAACCCTGATGATATGACTGAGCTTATCTACCATTAACCCTGATGATATGACTGAGCTTATCTACCATTAACCCTGATGATATGACTGAGCTTATCTACCATTAACCCTGATGATATGACTGAGCTTATCTACCATTGACCCTGATGATATGACTGAGCTTATCTACCATTAACCCTGATGATATGACTGAGCTTATCTACCATTAACCCTGATGATTTGACTGAGCTTATCCACCATTAACCCTGATGATTTGACTGAGCTTATCCACCATTAACCCTGATGATTTGACTGAGCTTATCCACCCTTAACCCTGTTGATTTGACTGAGCTTATCCACCATTAACCCTTTTGATTTGACTGAGCTTATCCACCATTAACCCTGATGATATGACTGAGCTTATCTATCATTAACCCTGATGATTTGAATAAGCCTATCCACCATTAACCCTGATGATATGACTGAGCTTATCCACCATTAACCCTGATGATTTGACTGAGCTTATCCACCATTAACACTGATGATATGATGGAGTTTATCTACCATTAACCCTGATGATATGATGAAGCCTATCTACCATTAACCCTGATGATTTGACTGAGCTTATCTACCATTAACCCTGATGATATGACTGAGCTTATCCACCATTAACCCTGATGATATGACTGAGCTTATACACCATTAACCCTGATGATATGACTGAGCTTATCCACCAATAAGCCTGATGATTTGAATGAGCTTATCCACCATTAACCCTGATGATATGATGGAGTTTATCAACCATTAACCCTGATGATATGACTGAGCTTATCTACCATTAACCCTGATGATTTGACTGGGCTTATCCACCATTAACACTGATGATATGATGGAGTTTATCCACCATTAACCCTGATGATATGACTGAGCTTATACACCAATAACCCTGATGATTTGAATGAGCTTATCCACCATTAACCCTGATGATATGATGGAGTTTATCTACCATTAACCCTGATGATATGATGAAGCCTATCTACCATTAACCCTGATGATATGATGGAGCCTATCCACCATTAACCCTGATGATTTGACTGAGCTTATCCACCATTAACCCTGATGATATGACTGAGCTTATCCACCATTAACCCTGATGATTTGACTGAGCTTATCCACCATTAACCCTGATGATATGACTGAGCTGATCCACCATTAACCCTGATGATTTGACTGAGCTTATCCACCAATAACCCTGATGATTTGAATGAGCTTATCCACCATTAACCCTGATGATATGATGGAGTTTATCTACCATTAACCCTGATGATATGATGAAGCCTATCTACCATTAACCCTGATGATATGATGGAGCCTATCCACCATTAACCCTGATGATTTGACTGAGCTTATCCACCATTAACCCTGATGATATGACTGAGCTTATCCACCATTAACCCTGATGATTTGACTGAGCTTATCCACCATTAACCCTGATGATATGACTGAGCTGATCAACCATTAACCCTGATGATTTGACTGAGCTTATCCACCATTAACACTGATGATATGATGGAGTTTATCTACCATTAACCCTGATGATATGATGAAGCCTATCTACCATTAACCCTGATGATTTGACTGAGCTTATCTACCATTAACCCTGATGATATGACTGAGCTTATCCACCATTAACCCTGATGATATGACTGAGCTGATCCACCATTAACCCTGATGATTTGACTGAGCTTATCCACCATTAACACTGATGATATGATGGAGTTTATCTACCATTAACCCTGATGATATGATGAAGCCTATCTACCATTAACCCTGATGATTTGACTGAGCTTATCTACCATTAACACTGATAATATGACTGAGCTTATCCACCATTAACCCTGATGATATTACTGAGCTTATCCACCATTAACCCTGATGCATTGACTGAGCTTATCCACCATTAACACTGATAATATGACTGAGCTTATCTACCATTAACCCTGATGATTTGACTAAGCTTATCCATCATTAACCCTGATGATTTGACTGAGCTTATCCACCATTAACCCTGATGATTTGACTGAGCTTATCAACCATTAACACTGATAATATGACTGAGCTTATCCACCATTAACCCTGATGATTTGACTAAGCTTATCCACCATTAACACTGATGATATGACTGAGCTTATCCACCATTAACCCTGATGATATGACTGAGCTTATCCACGAATAACCCTGATGATATGACTGAGCTTATCCACCATTAACACTGATAATATGACTGAGCTTATCCACCATTAACCCTGATGATTTGACTAAGCTTATCCACCATTAACCCTGATGATTTGACTGAGCTTATCCACCATTAACCCTGATGATATGACTGAGCTTATCCACCAATAAGCCTGATGATTTGAATGAGCTTATCCACCATTAACCCTGATGATATGATGGAGTTTATCAACCATTAACCCTGATGATATGATGAAGCCTATCTACCATTAACCCTGATGATTTGACTGGGCTTATCCACCATTAACACTGATGATATGATGGAGTTTATCCGCCATTAACCCTGATGATATGACTGAGCTTATACACCAATAACCCTGATGATTCGAATGAGCTTATCCACCATTAACCCTGATGATATGATGGAGTTTATCTACCATTAACCCTGATGATATGATGAAGCCTATCTACCATTAACCCTGATGATATGATGGAGCCTATCCACCATTAACCCTGATGATTTGACTGAGCTTATCCACCATTAACCCTGATGATTTGACTGGGCTTATCCACCATTAACACTGATGATATGATGGAGTTTATCCACCATTAACCCTGATGATATGACTGAGCTTATACACCAATAACCCTGATGATTTGAATGAGCTTATCCACCATTAACCCTGATGATATGATGGAGTTTATCTACCATTAACCCTGATGATATGATGAAGCCTATCTACCATTAACCCTGATGATATGATGGAGCCTATCCACCATTAACCCTGATGATTTGACTGAGCTTATCCACCATTAACCCTGATGATATGACTGAGCTTATCCACCATTAACCCTGATGATTTGACTGAGCTTATCCACCATTAACCCTGATGATATGACTGAGCTGATCCACCATTAACCCTGATGATTTGACTGAGCTGATCCACCATTAACACTGATGATATGACTGAGCCTATCCACCATTAACCCTGATGATATGACTGAGCTTATCCACCATTAACCCTGATGATTTGACTGAGCTTATCCACCATTAACACTGATAATATGACTGAGCTTATCCACTATTAACCCTGATAATATGACTGAGCTTATCCACCATTAACCCTGATGATGTGACTGAGCTTATCCACCATTAACCCTGATGATTTGACTAAGCTGATCCACCATTAACCCTGATAATATGACTGAGCTTATCCACCATTAACACTGATAATATGACTGAGCTTATCCACCATTAACCCTGATGATATGACTGAGCTTATCCACCATTAACCCTGATGATTTGACTGAGCTTATCCACCATTAACACTGATAATATGACTGAGCTTATCTACCATTAACCCTGATGATTTGACTGAGCTTATCCATCATTAACCCTGATGATTTGACTGAGCTTATCCACCATTAACCCTGATGATTTGACTGAGCTTATCAACCATTAACACTGATAATATGACTGAGCTTATCCACCATTAACCCTGATGATTTGACTAAGCTTATCCACCATTAACACTGATGATATGACTGAGCTTATCCACCATTAACCCTGATGATATGACTGAGCTTATCCACGAATAACCCTGATGATATGACTGAGCTTATCCACCATTAACACTGATAATATGACTGAGCTTATCCACCATTAACCCTGATGATTTGACTAAGCTTATCCACCATTAACCCTGATGATTTGACTGAGCTTATCCACCATTAACCCTGATGATATGACTGAGCTTATCTACCATAAACCTTGATGATATGACTGAGCCTTCAGGTACCTACCTTTTCATTGCCTCTCTTCCACATAATGGCGATGAGGTAGACGGCTGCTATGGGAGGGGCCAGATAGGCACTGATGGCCTGGATATAGATGAAGAGCTGACCTCCCTGCATCCCTTGTATAATGGGGATCCACAGGATGCCAATCACCACCATAATTACCACAAACACTCTAAACACAAATACAGGTCACAACAACTTCATTATGAGCAACAGTAACACACACCAAATGTTATATATTATATCTTTATATACTGTGGTTTGCGTCATATTCATGAGGACTTTCAATTTACCATATTCATGAAGGGGTTACCAGGAACACTTGCATAAAAAGAAACCTTCGTGAGTACGACAACCTGTTAGCAAGATTGAGGAATTACTTATACATCACCAATACTGAGCTTAGGAAGCACAGATTATGTACAATCATAATATATGTTAATGGATGGAGTAGTAACTATAAATTAGTGTATTTGCACCTAAAAAATACTAGGAACTTCCTTGAAAAGTGCCAAGCAGTATTCACATTCTGAATAAATTTCATACAAGAAACTACATGTATATATAAAGATTTCTCATTGGATGAAATGAAACATTGAGACCCCCAAAAATGGGAATTTCAACCCCACAAGAATTAAGCGAACCACAGTATTCTGAGCTTCAGGTCTTGATGTTATCATTGGAAAATGTTAAAAACATTATTAACACTTTCACCAGCATCATTTCACCTTCATCTAACTGATCTTTTCAATGTCACATGACCATGGTGAAAAAGGATGGGGTGAACACTGAACACTCATGTTTATTTCATGCTGGGATGGATGCTCACCGGTGGCAAGGTGAAAGGTCAAAGGCCGTAGGTGAAGATGACATGATGCTGCTGAAAGCTGCTCACAATATAAATCTGGTACTTTCATGTATTTTTTAGGGTCAGAATAAGAGATAAAAGTGAACATGACTGGGTTTACATTTTATATTATTATAACATGCATTGAATTATGGATCTTTTTTTTTAAAACTGCACCTACTGCTTTTATTACGAATGGCATGTCTAGGAAACAAAACAAAAAGAGTATATCAGCATAATCAGATCTAAGGGAAAACTGGCATGCTTGATGAATCGAACCAAATACCGTTTTAGATTTAACAAATGATGTAAAGCATTATCATAATAACGAGAGCACTTACAGTTGGCTGTCTGTAAAGTGACAAACATACATGTATTCACTGACAAACAGCATTTATTTGTTATCATAATAAATTGACAGAACTGTGTAGCCATGAAAAATGAATATATTGGTGTCACAGAAGTTATTACACAATTAGGTTTTACAGTTCTAGGATGAATCTTTGTTCTCTGATAAAACACAAAAAACAAAAGACAGAAAACCTTCAAAGATAGACCTGAGTCGGTAGTCTCTTCTGCGAAATCTTGAATATTACAACTTCTTATATTTTACAATTATACTTTACTTTATCTGAAGTAAAATTTAACTTCTATGATTGTCAAAATGAGTAAAAAAGAAATTTTAACACAATGACAGGTGTCAGCATTGTGTCTCATTTTTTTTAAAAATCTTGCCATACTAAACACACAGTAAACATGTAATGCATATTTCATTTAACTCTTGACAATAACAGCAAAAATGTACTTCCAAAGATGTGTGGTAAATATCTGACTGAAAATGTAAAATCATCCTGCTGAGGTCATAATAAATACTCCTACTCACCTTCCTACAATCATGAGTTCTCGAACAGAGGCCTTGGACCTCATACTAGTATACACGTCCATGGTGAAGAGCGTGCTGGCACTGTTAAAGATGGAGGTCAGGTCACTCATCAAAGCAGCCAGCATCACAGACAGCATCACGCCCCGCATGACTAAAACAATACAAGACAGAGGGTCAGGTCACTTATCAGAGCATCACTGACAGCATCACGCCCCGCATGACTAAAACAATACAAGACAGAGGTCAGGTCACTCATCAGAACATCACTGACAGCATAACGCCCATCATGACTAAAACAATACAAGACAGAGGTCAGGTCACTCATCAGAGCATCACTGACAGCATCACGCCCTGCATGACTAAAACAATACAAGACAGAGGTCAGGTCACTCATCAGAACATCACTGAAAGCATCACACCCTGCATGACTAAAACAATACAAGACAGAGGTCAGGTCACTCATCAGAGCATCACAGAAAGTATCACGCCCCGCATGAGTAAACAATACAAGACAGAGGTCAGGTCACTCATCAGAGCATCACTGACAGCATCACGCCCTGCATGACTAAAACAATACAAGACAGAGGTCAGGTCACTCATCAGAGCATCACTGAAAGCATCACACCCTGCATGACTAAAACAATACAAGACAGAGGTCAGGTCACTCATCAGAGCATCACTGACAGTATCACGCCCTGCATGACTAAAACAATACAAGACAGAGGTCAGGTCACTCATCAGAGCATCACTGACAGCATAACGCCCATCATGACTAAAACAATACAAGACAGAGGTCAGGTCACTCATCAGAGCATCACTGAAAGCATCACGCCCTGCATGACTAAAACAATACAAGACAGAGGTCAGGTCACTCATCAGAGCATCACTGACAGCATCAGGCCCTGCATGACTAAAACAATACAAGACAGAGGTCAGGTCACTCATCAGAACATCACTGACAGCATCACGCCCTGCATGACTAAAACAATACAAGACAGAGGTCAGGTCACTCATCAGAGCATCACTGACAGCATCACACCCTGCATGACTAAAACAATACAAGACAGAGGTCAGGTCACTCATCAGAGCATCACTGACAGCATCAGGCCCTGCATGACTAAAACAATACAAGACAGAGGTCAGGTCACTCATCAGAACATCACTGACAGCATCACGCCCTGCATGACTAAAACAATACAAGACAGAGGTCAGGTCACTCATCAGAACATCACTGACAGCATCACGCCCTGCATGACTAAAACAATACAAGACAGAGGTCAGGTCACTCATCAGAGCATCACAGACAGTATCACGGCCTGCATGACTAAAACAATACAAGACAGAGGTCAGGTCACTCATCAGAGCATCACTGACAGCATCAGGCCCTGCATGACTAAAACAATACAAGACAGAGGTCAGGTCACTCATCAGAGCATCACTGAAAGCATCACGCCCTGCATGACTAAAACAATACAAGACAGAGGTCAGGTCACTCATCAGAGCATCACTGACAGCATCACGCCCTGCATGACTAAAACATTACAAGACAGAGGTCAGGTCACTCATCAGAGCATCACAGACAGTATCACGCCCTGCATGACTAAAACAATACCTGACAGAGGTCAGGTCACTCATCAGAGCATCACAGACAGTATCACGCCCAGCATGACTAAAACAATACAAGACAGAGGTCAGGTCACTCATCAGAACATCACTGAAAGCATCACGCCCTGCATGACTAAAACAATACAAGACAGAGGTCAGGTCACTCATCAGAGTATGATAAAGAGCTATGGGAGATCTATACACATGCAAAATTTTGGCCCAACCAGTCAAACGGTTCCCGAGATATGAGCTCTTGACGTCTGCAGCTTAAATGTGAATGTAGGTGGCGCCAACTGTCATAAAATCAAGAATGCTCTCCAGGATGTATACACATGCAAAATTTCAGTCGGATAAGTCCAACCAATGCAGAGATATGAGTGATTTTATCCCAAGGCAGATGAACAGATGGATGCTGTGCAAAAATGGTTGCAGTTGGCACCACCATTTTAGTGTATGTTATAAAGCTATCCAAGGGCTACTTTTGTGCAAAATTTTTAGCCTGATCGGTCCAACAGTTCCCGAGATATGTGGGTTTATGTGTGGAAACAGACACACAAATGGACGCTGGGCAGAGAGGAAGGGTCAGAGGTTAACCAAAAAAATGAGGGCGCAGCAGTTCACATGTGACCCGATCATAATTCCGAATTTCAAACAAGGCCTACAGGCCTAATACGAACCTGTGCATTGGAAAATACACCAGGTATAATGCTTCAATGCTGGACCATTAATTCTCATGTATATGAACAATGCAGGTACTAAACATTTTGAATAAGAAACAATTACACAAACATTACTGCTGAAATTCTGGCATGGGTGCACACAACACAACTAGGGACCCATGGGTCTCGATGCTCAAGCTGAATGTGTCTATAAGGATATTTTTAAAGAAATTTTTCAGAATGACAGTACTGTGACCTTAACAAATGACCTTGGGACCAAAATATCTTGGAACTTAATATCCTTGAACTTGCAGCTTTAGGATTATTGTAACAATCTTTTAAAAAGTGACCTTGACCTCTGACCAGATAACCTAAAATCTACAGGTTTCCTCACTTTGGGCAAGTAAGCCATGTGTGAACGTTGGAAAGTTCAGGATGAAAAGTTTGATTTACAGTGCATCCACAATCTTTTTGAAGATGTGGCTTCCGTGACCTTCAACTTAGATCGCTGGACCCTGAAAATCAAAATGAATGTACTTATGTGGTTGGTCATTATTAAATCAAGTTTGAAGCCAGTCTGTCTATCCAAAGCAGAATTATCATCCATAAACTAATTTGTGAATGGATGGGCCCTGTGACCTTGACCTTTGACCTATGACCCAATAATCAAACAGAATCTTCCCCTAGTGGCAGGTTAGCAATATCTTGAAGATAAAAGGTTTGCAATGAAAAGTTTGGCATCAAATGCATACACATTCCTTTTTTAAAGAAATGGGTCCTGTGACCTTGACCATTGACCCTATGACAACAAAATCATATAGGTTCTTGCTTTAGTGGTGGGCCATTTGTAAGTCAAGTTTGAAATGCATGTGCCAATCAAACCTGGAGTTATCGTCTGGAAACAAATTTGTGTGGATGGACGGATTGACAGACAGACAGACATACAAACAGACAGGCAGACAGGGTGATTAGTATAGGGCATCCACTTGTGATCAATAAACACACCAGGTTTGGGGACACCAGATGTATTCACAGCTGAGAAACTGACATGACTGTTGTCATTTATAGTAAATAAATAGAAAAAATTTTGTTAAAATAGGAAAAAATATAGGTGGCACCACATTTTAGGAACTGACTAAACTAGTCATGCACAATCAAACATGCTCTGCAGATCTGCCCCCGCATAATTAGCCGTTTCAAACTTCTACCACTAGGCGGCGTGCATGTTGGCGAGGATCACTTCAGTGTTAGAATGAGTATTTATCTTAATTATTTAAAGTTTTCTCATCAAGCTGTTACATTTAATGATGTCCTGAGTGGTTAATAACATGAAATGACCAGTAAGAGATTGTTACTTCCGAAAAACAATGAAGAATTCAACCCTTGTTCATGACGCCGCTTCATGTCAGAGTTGACATGTCGGCATCAACAAGCTTCATTTCACTGATTAAAAGCAGCCAATCCCGGTCACACCTGGAGAAAAGGTATAAATAATCGTAATCTAGAAGTGTTGTCCTTTACACTAGTATATGTTAATAGGTTGCCCATTGTTGCTGTTTAATTTTTTTTGTATGATTTATATGGCTTAACTAGGGTTTTGTCAATCATCAAATGTGCAGGGTACCAGTCTAGTTCTGCTATTATCTTTCTAGATTTAAGCTTTCAAGGTACATTGTCACATTTCATGTTCATTTAATTCATGCTTTTCAATGCTTAAGAAATACTAATGCATATAAACAAATTAGTGTATCTATGTATTGGTATATATAGTATTTTAATTCTTATATTATATTATATTATTTCTTTATTATATTATTATAAGATATTAATGTATAATAATAATATAAACATATATAGGGCCTAATATATTAATATAAATATATAGTAATATGTAACTATTATATAATCTTAAAAATTAAAGATAAAATACAATTTATATGTAAACCATATATCGGTAAATCATATATACATTATATATATATATATTAGGTATACATAATAATTGTATATACTTGTATATATGTGCTTTAGGTAACACAAAATTCTGTGTGTTACGTGTGCACGTGTAATTACACTTTGGAGATATACAGCAGTAATATTCGCTTTTTATTTTAATATAACACATTCAGCATTATATTTGGGTGTATGTGTGTGTGTTATGTGTGGGTGATCAATTGTGTGATCACTTAAACAAGTGATGAGTATTTCCCACTTCCATTATATAATACAGTAAATACTGCTATTGAAATTTAAGATTTTGATCCTACACCTTTGATGCACTACTGAAAACTTACAGAAAGAATTATTTTAGTTGCAATAAAAAGACAACCTGCACATATTCCAAGCATGGAATCAACTCAGCCAGTGTTTGCATATAATAATAAATAGATCCTGGAAATACCTAAAAGGTTAAAACAAATGTTTAGTATATGAATGGGCATTGTAAAAAGATATGAAAACATAGACTGATATAAATTAAACATATACATATCAGCACACATACATATATATATATATATATATATATATATATATATATATATATATATATACTTAAGTGTTACATAACAGAACCAGTTTAATCTAAGAGGTGATATATAAATATTAAAAAGAAAATAATTAAAAATGTACAAAAATGTGGCACACACACAAGATATATGAAATATGTCAGATATTATTTAATAATAACACACACAAACACATATACACTCGTTTTATATTTGTAAAAAAAATATATGTTTGGCTGTATGAACCAATAATCATTTTTGTATTATTTTACAATTTGCTAAGACTATTAGAATAGAAATATCATAAAATTATTCATATATATATATATATATATATATATATATATATATATATATATATATATATATATATATATATATATATATATATTATATACATATATATACAAGACAAATGTAGTACAAAAATATCTGATATTATTATTCTTAATATAAATAATTAATTGGCTTACATATATGAAAGTTAGCTTTCATCATCACTGGTATATATGGTCATGCATAAAAATTGAATCAATGTATAATTTAATATGTTTTAAAACACATATACACACATAAAACTGAACATAATGAAGTGAAGACAGTCAAGCAGGTGATATTTAAATAAAGAAAAGAAAAGAAAAGAATATAATTAAATAATTAGCATTATAAAAATAATTAAATTATAAAAAATTATATCTCAAAATTGCATATATATATATATATACATATATAAAATGTTTGTATATGTGCACTGGAATAAACTTTTAGTATAGCAATACATATATAACATTTGAAAGCATGTTTAACTTTTCAAGCTATATATATATATATATATATATATATATATATATATATGTAATTAGAATATATATATATGTAATTAGAATATATATATGTAATTAGAATATTGATATATGTGTAAATAAACTATGACAATAGATATAGATTTTTTCTAATTATTCACACACAGATATGTACCTAAAACATTTAAAAAAATATTTTCAAATTCAGTTGAAATTAGTTGTATTTTGAACATAATAAAATAATAAATAAACCCTAATTTCAGGTTTCCTAATTTCAGGTTTCCAAGTAGATTTTTTATTGTCCTCCCTTGATGTTCTCTTAGAAGTTACTAGGACCAGCCGTTACGATTTGTGCCCTGCTAACGGACAGCCAGACACCCAGACGTCCGGACGGCTGACGGACAAAGCGCCATTCCTTTACCTCAGTTGACTAACAGTCAGTTGTGCTAAAAATGATTGTAGCTGGCACCACCAGTCTTGTATACAATGAAGCTAATCAGAGATATATACATATGCCCAAGTTCAGACTGAAATATCAAACCCCTCCTGAGAAATAAGCAGGTACACAAACTGTGCAAAAGTTATTGTAGGTGGCACCACCAGTCTTGTATACCACAAAGCTATTCAATAGGCATAAATATGCAAAAATTTCAGGATGATATATCAAGTTCCTCTATAGAAATAAGCAGGCACAAAAGTCACACACTGTGCCAATGTCATTTTAGGTGGTGACACCTGTCTTGTGAACGAGAAAGCCATCAAAGACACATAGACAGGTCAAAATATCAGGCCAATACATCAAACTTACCTTGAATCTGATGCACGGGGCTGACCAGGCTTAGGTGAGAAAGGCAGTTGCCCTGAGTGAACTGTGACAAAATTGCTGGCTCAGGCTACTTCACTGGGTGAACTCTTGACCTGCACCTGGCTAGACTGAGTGAACTTTTGACCTGTACCTGGCTGCACTGAGTGAACTCTTGACCTGTTGCTTAATCTGACACAGTTAGCAGTCTGCCAAAGCTATAAATAGATCCAGGCTGAACTTTGGTGCCAAATCTGATGCAGTGAGCAGTCTGCCAAAGCTATAAATAGAATGCAGCTTCTGCACTGAGTGAACTCTTGACCTATACCTGGTTGCACTTCTTCCAATCCTGGCACTGTGCCAAAACTATTTACAGAGCTGACATCATCTTGGCTAATGGCCAACATCAAGGCACTGGCAATCTGCCAATGGTAAACCAAGTGCTGCCATCTGTACACAGGGTGGTCCCTACTTGAAATAACTTTGAAATTAATTTTCCCAACACAAAATGCTTTTCAGCTGACTTTTTATAAAAAAAAAGAAATCAGGAATATATGTTAACTTATTACAGATGCATACTGAATGAAAAATTAAAATACAGATATATCTCATTGATGGCAAATTCTTGAATCAAGTTGAGTAGGGATACCAATAATTTAAAAACCACATACAGTTGTCTTTATACAGCCACAGAGAGCTGAATATCCATGATTGTAACAATGCCTGGTATGATTAATAACTTAAATCATAAATCTATTTTTTTTAAAGCTTTTAAAAAACTTTCTTTTCAATATTAACTGAAGATAACCTGAAATCTAAATGTCTAGTGGCATGATGTAATAGATGCTGATAAATTGGTGCCAGGCTAGATGTAACAGCATCACACAGCTAACATATATGGTAAACTGACTCAATTCAATCTCCATAATTCAGCCAAAAATCATTCATGTGGAACAATTAATGACAATTATTATAAGAATTATTGTAGGGATTATTCTTGTAAAATATTCAACAAACTGGCTTCAGTCGCATCAGTTGAAAAAGTTTCACAGGTTTATAACTCATATAAGAAGATACAGCACACTGGCTAAGTTCAGCTTCCCATAACTCAGCCAAAAATTACTGAACCAGAACCATATGAACAAACTTGAATTATCATCATCTGAGGATAATTAATGTGTGAGATTTAAGAATTTGGCCAGGAGGTTTTTGAGGAGAAGATCTTTGTAGCCACTAGATACAGATCAGATAGATTTTTCAGATGACTGATTATTTGCAAAAACAAGTGACCCATGGGTCATGACGCTCAGCTGCCAAGCATGACCTGCGACATCATGGGCTGCAATTCACAACTTCTAGTAAAATTGTTGCAGAACCTATATGCCAATTTTGTTTAAACTTTCTACATTGCAATAAATTCTTATCATATATGTCTGGTTAAAACATAGTGAATGATGGTCTGAGGCAAAATGTATGGTTGTTGAGCTATCAGGAACTAATCCCACAGCTTGCTCGATACCTGTCAGTCTCAAAAGGAATACCACACAGGACACATATTAGATCAAAATATAGCAAAATATTAAGGAAATCCATGCAAGAATTATTGTGAAACGGGTGCTTCCATATTAACTTTCATTCAATACAAGCCAACTGTACTGAGCTTTCATAAATGATGGTCATATTTATTAAGAAATCTTTGACCCAATGCAAGATTACATTAATATACATCCCACTGCATTCACTTTAATAGTTCTTGAGATAATATGTTCTAAAGGAATTTAAAGATGGCGTCCTGGTGGCCATATTGGATTTCTGACAGGTCAGAAATTGAACAACAAACATCCTCTAAAAGGGACCAAACATCATAAAAAAATCACAGAAACTGTCCTGGCAAAAGGATTTCTAAAATGGCTACCTGGCAGACATAATGGTTTTCTGACAAGTCACACATCCTCCAATAAGACACTAAACTTGTAGCAATTGCTTCAAAGAATGTAACAGTTATGAATGTCCAAAACAATTCAAAAGGCATGATCAGGTTGGAGAGCTCTCATATCAGATTTATGAACATGCAAATGTAAAAAGCGCAAGTCCAATTTGTTTTAATTATCAGCTTGCTATTCAATGGGGTCAGCAGGGTAGGTAAACTGCAAAACCTAAAAGAAAAGAAATGCAGAAAGCATCACTTAGAGTCTTGTAATCAAATAAAGCCATCCTAAATCCAGGTACAGACCCACATATTATCAGAACAAACACTTGCTGGTATATCTGATGATTTGTATAATAATATTCAGATATCTAGAAAACTAAGTTTATTGCTATGATTCCATGATATAAACTGCAAAATGTTCCCATCATTTTATAAATCAGTAGCTAAACTTAACACTTAACTCTCATAGTCTTAATGCCTGGCCAAAGCATTCCGGCAACAGTGTTTTTGTTATGCACTAATGATATATCTTTATAACTCCATGAGCTGATACAAAAGGGAGTCACATATCACAAGTGTCACTGACAATTATGGGCACATAGTGAGATGTACCAGTTGTGAGTGCCATATGGTTATATATACAAGAAAACAAGAAAAATAGAGATGGTCTACAAAATAAGTTATTGTGAACATCCCTGACCTATGACATTGGCCTTTTGCCCACATATCAACTGGATTCTTTCTAAATGATGGGTAACTACTAACCACTTACATCTGGCCGGGTGTAATTACTTGGCAACCAATGAGTAAATATCTTAGACCTGCAACCTTTAACCTCCTGACCAGCTGACCTAAAAATCAATTAGTTATTTCTTCATGCAAAAAGACCCATAAATATGAAGTTTGAATCAAATTCAGTGATGCATAGATGTGTCATATGTGAAAGACTGAAGGTTTGGGTTGAACAGTTTCACTTGAAATATGTTCACAAGCATTTAGAACAATATTGTGACCATGACCTTTGACCTTTTGAACTCAACATCAATAGGCTTCTTCTCCTATTGGTAGGTAAGCCATATATGACAGATGGAAAGTATAGATTGAAAAGTTTGCTGAAAATGACTCCACGCAAGAAGGGGGTGCTGTGAACCTGACCTTTGACCTCAAAATCAACATGTCTTTTCCCCTGTTGGCAGAGAAGCGATATCAGTGCTGAAAGGTTTGGAATGAAAGGTCTAGCTTGAAATGTATCCACAACCTTTTCAAAAAAGTGGATCCTGTGACCCTGACCTTTGACCTTGTGAACTCAACATCTATAGGATTCTTCTCCCACTTAGTAGGTGAGCTACATGTGAAAGATCAAAGAATTGGGATGAAAGGTTTGGCTTAAAATGCATCCTGAGGCTTCTCAAAGAAGTTGTTTCTGTGACCTTGACCTTTGACCTTGTGACCTCAAAATAATTATGGTTCTTCCCCTGTTGGTAGGTGAACTGTATGTGAAAGATGGAAGGTTTGGGATGAAAATTTTGGCTAAAAGAATTATTTCTGGGGGGTGCAAACACACCCCATTACTTTGAGAATATAGGTCGCAGTGACCTAATTTCAGGTTTGCAAGGAGATCTTTTTAGAACCTCTAATGCATAGGGTTCATGGCCCTAGCCCCTATGGTTACGATTTGTGCCCTGCTAATGGACGGACGGCCGGCTGGACGGAAAGACGCGGGACAAAGACCCATCGCTATAGCCCAGCATGACTGAAAGTCAGCTGAGCTAAAAATTGGTGATGCTAGCTCCTGCTGTTTTTGAGATAGCTATGGTTAACGTACAGACGATGCATGACGGATGACGCCGCATCATCGCATAAGCTCACAGGTTCGCTAAAAAGATGGATAAACAATCATTCGGATGAACAATTTACCAATTAACAATGTTTACCACTGAGTTCCAGACATTACCAAATACTGACTCACCAAAATTAATGAAGCTAGTCCATGATAAACGTGTTACAATATATTGTTACATTTTCTAACTATTTATCATTTTTCATTTATCATTAAGAACACATTATTATATATAGAATTTGTGTGTGAATAACGGGGGCCCTTATAATATAAATTCAACATCTGCTCATGGTAGTACTCAAAGCCTGGTGACTTCACGTGGGGATGAGTTTATCACTCCCACATTCTTCGGCTGCTCAGTTATGGTGTGTTGTTACATTTTGTTTGTACAGGTGTTAATTACCCTGGCCTCAGGACAACACCGGCTGGCGGGGCCATGTTTTCACACCTCCTGCCAGCGCATTAAATAGTCGGCAATGTGCATCACCATGGATCCGGCTACTTTTGTTTTGAATTAGATGATCTTTTATACCATTTTTTTTCTGGAATTTTCAGATAAATGGTCAAAATATTGGTTCTCATTTTTTATTTTGGATGAACAAGTTTTCGGACAAAGGGTTTTGGGAAATACAACGTTCTACTGTATTAAGGAAAACTGAAACAATATGTAGACAGACTCCTTGGACAGCTCTGTTACCTTGAGATAACAACATAGCAGAACTACATTTATTATGTAGACTTCTGTAGAACTACATTTATTATGTAGACTTCTGTAGCAGGATGACATGGCTTGAATATAAAAACTTGTTTGGCAGATAAATACTCACAGGTTGGCATGACTTCAAGCACCAGTTTAGGGTAGGCAATGTTGGAGCAGCTGACTCGATTCTGACACACACGGAAACACTCATCAGGATCAGCGCATCCGACTTCATCTACAAAATAGAAACATGACTAACATCTACAAACACAAAACATGATTAAGATCTACAAACACACACACATTGATTGTTACTTCATGTAAAAAACACAAAACATGACTATTATCTACAAAACACAAAAATAATTATTTCATCTACAAAATATACAAAATGTTGTTCCTTCATTGACAAATAACAAGATGACTGTTACTGAATTTACAAAACATTATTTTATCTTTATCTACAAAACGCATGATTATTCCTTCTCAAATAATAACTGAAAATAAGAGTTGGCCCAATGATATGTATGTAAGGTACCTTAACAAGAATTATCTTAATGGACTTATTCGTATATTTCTGCTTTAAAGATCATATGCTTAGGAAATATCAAAATATTGACATATCTATCAAAAATGTAAAAGCGAATGTCTTTCATTGGTTTTGCTTTATACCCTTTATCTTTGGTAAATGATATTTCCAGAACATTTCTAACTCACCTGGGAAGAGTACCCTGGAGATCATGCCAGGGATGACCATGACAAACAGAGGTAGCAGTTTCAAGTATCCTGCAAAAAGTGTTCCACCCTGAGCATGTGACAGGCTTTTTGCTGCCAGTGTCCTCTGGACCATCATCTGTTAACAAACATCAGCTGAATAACTCCACTATACCCAAGCTTAATATACTCTGTACCGTGAAGGCTTTAATGTTCAAGAGAAGAAAAATCCCACTACACTGTATCAATCCCACTACTGACACAATATTAACCCCACTTATTACACCATACTGGTCCCATGTCTGACATTTTTAGACAATTTTTATGCACGACACCCACTGAACCCTCCCTACAACCCATGGGTCTTGACGCTCAGCTGCATTTGTCTATTAAGATACATATTTATGAGGTTTTCCAAAATATTGGTCCTGTGATTGAAGCCAACCTGCCAACCCAAACTTGAGTTATCATCCATAAACTAATTTGTAAATGGATGGACCCTGTGACCTTGATCTTTGACCTTGTGACCCCAAAATCCATAAGTTACTTTCACTATTGGCAGGTGAGCAACATCTGGAAGATAGAAGGTTTGGGACAGAAAGTCTGGCTAAAAATACATCAACAATCTTTTTAAAGAAGTGGGTCCTGTGACCTTGACCTTTTGATCTTAATGACCCCAAAATCAAAAGGGTTCTTAGATTATTGGTGGGTCATATATAAGTCAAAATTGAAACCAATATGTCAATCCAAACTGGAGTTTTCATCATGAAACAAATATGTGGACAGATGGGCCCCTGTGACCATGACCTTTGACCTTGTGACCCCCAAATCAATCATGTTCTTCACCTATTGGCAGCTCAGCTATATGTGCAAGATTGAAGTTTCGGGATGAAAAGTTTGGCTTAAAATGCATCCACAATCTTTCTAAATAAGAGTGTACTGTGACCTTGACATTTGACCTCATGACCCCAAATTTTACAGAATCAGGCAGGTTAGCAATATCTTGAAGATGGAAGATTTGCAATGAAAAGTTCGGCTTCAAATGCATTTGCATTCTTTTTAAGGAAACTAGTCCTGTGACCTTGACCGATGGACCCCAAAATCGACACGGTTCTTACTTTAGTGGTGAGTTTAAAACCAATATGTCAAACTAAACTGGAGTTATCATCTGGAAACTAATTTGTGAACAGATGGCCCCAGTGACCTTGACCTTTGACCATGTGACCCCAATTTCACCTATGCTCTCCGCATACTGGCAAGTCAGCTAAGTGCGCAAAATGGAAAGTTTGGGATGGAAAGCTTGGCTTAAAATGCAGCCATAATCTTTTTAAATAAGTGAGTTCTGTGACCTTGACCTTTGACCTTGTGACCCCAAAATCATATAGGTTTTTGCTTTAGTGATGGGCCATATGTAAGTCAACTTTGAAATCCATGTGTCAATACAACCTGGAGTTATCATCTTTAAACCAATTTGTGTGGATGGACCAATGGCCAGACAGACAGACAAAGAGACAGACAGACAGATAGGGTGATTACTATATGGCATCCACTTGTGATCAATAAACACACCAGGTTTTGGGGCACTAGATGTAATTACAGCTGAGAAACTGACATGATTGTTGTCATTTTGTAGTGAAAAAATAGAAAAATATTCGTTAGAATAACAAAACAATCAGGTGGTGCCACCACTTTTTGGTAACTGACAAAACTGGTCATGGTCAATATTCAAGGCAAGATTCATGACAATCCATGCATTAATTATCAAAATATTGGAGTTTTTGTATTAATTTTTTTTATTATTCTGGGGGGGTACTTTCAAGCCCCATAGCTCGAAGGATAAAGGTCACAGTGACCTAATTTCAGGTTTCCAAGATCTTTTATTGACCTACTTGTATGTTCATTCAGAAGTTTCTAGGACCAGCAGTTACAATTTGTGCCCTGCCAACGGAAGACTAGTCAGCTGGACGACTGACGGACAAAGCACCATTCCTGCTATACCTCAGTTGACTTACAGTCAGCTGAGCTAAAAATCCTGGATCCATGCCTGTTAATATCAGGTTCTATTTTATTACTTGGTTTGAACATATGAGTGAAGAAAATGTCATGTCAAGAAAGTTTATAGCAACCACAGACAACTTTGATTGGCTGCTGATCCAGTGTCTTACATGGAAGCAATAGTGACTGCCATTTACAAATTTATGCACAAGTTTAATAAAAATTTAAAAAGGGAAAACTATTGTCCTGTTGCCTCTTAATGAACAAGTGGGAAATGCCTTTTCCAATTAAATGACTCCAGAATATTCTGTACAAGAACATGACTGAAGCTGGAAGTGAAATTTTGGTTTCAGATGAAAAAAAAATATTATCACCGTTTGGAATTTTATGTTTGTTGTTCGGTGATGTATTATTGTTGGTTGGGAGTTCCAGGAGCAACAGACTTCCTGGTGATGATGTAACAATGGTTTATTCCTTTTTCTTCATTGTAATACGGTATGTTAAGACTAGACCATACAACGGTTGTACTCAGTTACAGACTCATTCTATCACGTACATCCGGGCACTCGTCAAGGCGTCCCGTGCCATGTTGCTGTATCACGATGTCAATAAAACTTGTTAAATTGCTCGTCTGCTTTATTAATGTATCAAACGCATACAATCATGGTGTCAGTAGCTGGATTTACAAGCACAGAACTTTGAGAACTGTAAGTAGTGCGCTACTTCACGGATAATAGTGCATTAAACAACCAAAACAGTCATGGCCGAATCGGTGTTCGCTTGAACAGCCCCAATATCATTTGTTGGCAACTGTGCCGAAAACTGGCGCATTTTTTAACAAGAAATTGACATTTATATTGCTGCTGCCCATAGTGAAAAGCCTTAACGTACACAGGCATACATTCTCCTTAACCTTGCAGGCAGTGAGGCAATAGAAAGAGAACATTCATTCATATATAACCCAGCTGTCACTAATGAAAACGGTAATATTATCACTCCAGCAGAGAGCCGGGAAGATCCAGATTCGCTGAAACGAAAATTTAGAGAAATCTGAAACCCAAGAACTAATGTGACATTAGAACGCCATACATTTAACACTCGCTCCCAGAAACCTGGTGAGTCAATCCAAGCTTATATTGCCGATCTCAGAAAGAAAGCTAGTACCTGCCAGTATGGCGAGCTTAAAGATGACATGATCCGTGACAGGCTCGTATGTGGTATTTTAAAGGACAATATTTGTAAATTGCTCTTAAGAGAATCTGACCTTACACTCGCTAAAGCCATTAGCCTTTGTCAGATACATGAGCTGTCAGGGCAGCACAACAATCAGCTGACTACTCAACCCACAGTGGATGCTGTCACCTTGCATAAACATAAAGGAAACAGACCCAACTCAAACCGTCGCCATATGCAGTCGTACCCAAACAGAACACGGATGGCACAGCACTGCTCTCCAAACCAACCAGCTTACCAAGTAAGGTCAAATGGGCCAAAACCACAAAACTCTTAAAGAACTTTATCTTCTTGTTATCATTGTGGCAGAAAAAACATGATGCCACGTGAACAAAATTGTCCTGCGTTTGTCCGACAATGCTGTTCCTGTCACAAATGGAACCATTTTGATCGTTGTTGCATGTCAAATAGGCCAAAGGTCAAGCAGCAGTCACAGCCACAAACTCCTAGACAGATACATGGCCTTGATGAACAAAATGAGCTTAGTCAGAATGGTACATTCCTGATTGAATCTGTAGACAGCAATTCAATTAATTTCAAGAATGAGTCTCAGTACATGGAATCCGTCTCAGTACATGGAAATGACCTTGAACTGAAAGTGGATACTGGTGCTAAGTGCAATGTACTCCCGTATTCCCTTTTCCAATGCATATCTCGTGATGAGTGCATTAATGAACAATGACCTTAGTTGCTTATGGTGGTAACACAATTCATATTCATGGCAAAGTGCAGTTACCATGTCAAAAGAACAATGACATTTACTCACTATCTTTCTTCATTGTAGACAAACCTGTAACACCACTGATTGGCCTGGAAGACAGTCTCAACCTACATCTTATAACTCTTCATGATGTTCACAGTGTTAGTACTATACTAGATACTCAAACCAAGATATCATGGCCGAATACAGTGACCGCTTCTCTAGTGAACTTGGCACCCTGCCAGTACAGTACAAGATCCATCTGGATCCCAATGTTACTCCCATAGTTCGACCACCACGTCGCATACCTGTCGCTATGCAAGACAAAGTTAAGGAGGAGCTCGATCATATGGTTGATCAAAACATGATTGCTCCAGTCATTGAACCAACTGAATGGGTTTCGTCTATGATTGCAGCCTCGAAAAAGAACAGAAAAGATGTCCGTATCTGCATCGATCCAAAAGACTTAAATCGTGCAATATTAAGACAACACTATCCGGCAAGAACAGTTGAGGAAGTGATAGCTTGAATACCTGATGCCCAAGTGTTCAGTGTGCTTGACGCTTCCAGTGGATTCTGGCAGATACCATTGCATTGATTACAAATCTTCTCTGGCGACAACGTTCAATACACCGTACGGCAGATATTGATTCCTGCGCATGCCTTTTGGAATAACATCAGCTTTAGAAGTATTCCAGAAAATGATGGACCATCTCTTCGCAGATCTGCCATGTGAAATTATTGTCGATGATATCCTAGTTTGGGGACACACACAGGCAGAACACGATACTCACCTTCGCCAAGTTCTTGATCGTGCACGGGAAGTTAATCTTCAACTCAATGCTGCTAAGTGCCAGTTCAGTGTAAGTGAGGTCTTAAACCTGATCCAGAGAAAGTCAAGGCGATCACAAACATGCCTGAACCAGACTCTGTTCAAGCACTACATTTATTCTTAGGCATGACTCAATATGTTGCCATATTCATACCCAATCTGAGTGATTTAACTGCTCCATTGCGTGAACTGATTCACAAAGATACCCTTTGGGTATGGAACGATTCACACCACAAGGCATTTAATGACATCAAGCATATGATCAGCACCCCACCTGTCCTTGCTTACTTCCACTTTTCAAACCTATAACACTCACTTGTGAAGCTTCAAAGTCCGGCCTTGGAGCTGCGTGCATCCAGAATGGCAAACCAATTGCCTACGCCTCAAAGCTCTCACTGAACCACAGTCACGGTATGAACAAATCGAAAAAAGAGCTGATGGCTGTAGTCTTTGCATGCCACAAATTTCATGACTTTATGTTCAGCCGAGACATCACTGTTGAAACTGATCATCAACCCCTTGTGTCGATTATCAAGAAACCACTACAAAATGCTACCATGGGCCTGCAAAAGATGCTTCTTAAACTGCAACCATATAATATCAATCTGGTCTACAAAAAAGGATCAGACCTGCACCTAGCAGACGCTTTGTCCCGAGCTTATCTCCCTAACTCTGAGGAAAGTGACGACAAGAAGATCATGACATCATGCTCCTAACACCACAGACGCCCAACAAATTGGCGAAACTCCGAGATGCCACGACCCAAGACGCTTCTTGTCAAATGCTGATGTCCTACATCAAGAATGGTTGGCCTACCAAAGCCAAGCAGGTAAAACCAGAAATATCATGTTTCTTTGCTTTCCGTGATGAACCCACAACAGCTGGTGGCATAATTCTAAAAGGAGATAAACTTGTAGTCCCAAAAGCTCTGCATGCTAACTACACACAGCAGTAACACAAAGGTCACCTAGGTGTAGATGCATGTATCCGTCACGCTCGTGACTCACTATATTGGCCAAGCATGGTCAAAGACATTTCTCACTTTGTTGATCACTGCGCCACTTGCAACCAATACAAGTCACATCAACCAAAGGAACCTCTTCTTCTTCACACTGTACCCAACCGTACGTGGCAAATTGTCGGTACAGACCTCTTGGGATGGGAAACATTACCTGCTACTCGTAGATTTGTTTTCAGGATGGATTGAAATTGACCAGTTACACTCAACCACTAGCACTTCGATGACACACAAACTGATGCACCACTTTGCCAGATTTGGCGTACCAACGCAATTACTCTCCGACAATGGACCGCGATATGCTTCACGTGAATTTTTAGAATTTGCTGCAATATGGGGATTCGATCATACTACTAGCAGTCCTGAATACCCACAGAGTAATTGACTTGCAGAACGTGCTGTCAGAACTGTAAAACAACTGATGACAAAAGCAAACAAGGGACCTATAGGTCACGGTGCTCAACTGTTATATATGATAAAAAAATATGATTTAGAAATGAGGCACATGCTGGTTTTATGTGGTAATAAAAATAAGCTGTATTATGAGCTGTTGTTGTTTAGCTTATGTATGATTTTGATAGTACCTTTGGAGACAGGAAAGAGGATTAATTTCATTTATTTTATTAACAAATGGAGTGCGATTGTCACACAGATTTTGACTTGGCCATATAACTTATAAGCAGAACATATAATATAAGAGTTTAACTGTTTATTAAAAAATTACAAATAGTGTCCCAAATATAATTTTTATTAAAAATAATAAGAGAATAGTATGATTTTTTTCAAATAAAGTATAACTGAAATGATTATTAAAATAATATTAAAGAATATATTCATGAATGCATTCATTAATACATTTTGAAAGTATTTGCACTGGTATTCATATACTTTCATTTTTACCTGAATTCTCATTCTTATGAAAGAAATTTTATTATGGAGTACATATTCATATTCGTGTTTAAATACAATTGCAAAGTATTCGCACCATGTCTGGTATTTATTCAGTTTTCACCAAACAATGATGTTGAGAATCCAGAATATACAAAATTCACACATTTAAATAATGATCCTAAGTACTTGGTTTTATGGCTTTTATTTATATTTAAAAAAAATGTAATATATTCATTTTGGACTAATTTCACATCAATGTACTAACTATAGACACAGTAGGAATCTAGATAATAATATTATCAACTGCATCTTTGTCTATCATTAATTTCCTTCATATGATCCCTAATGATTAGTAATGAATAATATGATTTACTTTTTTATCATTAAAATTGAAGCTGAAATCTTTATGTGTGCATGATATGAAAATTATATCAACAGTGCTCACAGGAAACAAACATGCCATGGTCAAAGTTGGGCAAAATTTAAGGTACTTATTTTATATTTATGCTAATAACTTATAAAATTTGAAAAATTCAGAACTAATTTTGGGTATTCAATTGAATCTTGATTAAATAATGTTACATCGCAACTATAACTGGAAAGTTATAAATAAATTAAATGTTAATGGTAAAATAATATGTGGACCTAAAGAAATATTGAAAACACAAGAAAACTTCTTCAGTCATCTTTATACATCTAACAAAAGTAATACAAGTCTATTAAATACCTTCTTGTCAAAATACAGAGACAAAATACCAAAAATTAATACAGACTGGGCAAAAGAAATAGAGGAACATGAACTGCTGAACAGCTTAAAAAATATGAAAAATGGTAAATCCCCAGGCAGTGATGGCCTCACTGCTGAATTTTATAAATTCTTCTGGAATGATGTTAAATATTATTTTATAAAAGCTACTCAATATTCTTTTAAAGTTGGCCAATTTTCACTTACTCAGAGACAAGGTATAATAAGTTTACTTCCAAAAAAGGGAAAAGATCTATTATATGTGAAAAACTGGAGACCATTAACATTATTAAACACAGACTATAAGATTATCACAAAAAGCTTATCTAATAGAATAAAAAGCATTCTGCCAGAGTTGATTCATGAAGACCAGACTGGATTCATGAAAAATAGATATATAGGGGAAAATGTAAATAAAATAATTAGTTTTATAAGATATGCTGACAAGAAAAAATTAAATACTATGTTAATGGCAGTAGATTTTGAAAAAGCGTTTGATTATTTAGAATGGGACTACATATATAATATTTTACAAATTATGAATTTTGATTTGAATACAATATCAATGATAAAAACTGTTAACAAAAACATTGCAAGTTGTGTGACAAACAATGGATGGTCTTCACCCTTTTTTCCTGTTACAAGAGGTGTCCGGCAAGGAAGCCCATTATCTCCATACTTGTTTGTTTTAGGAATTGAATTACTAGCGATTGCAATTAGATCTGAAGAAGGCATAAAAGGTATAATTATCGATGATGTAGAGAGTAAAATAATACAATACGCAGATGACACAACATTTTTTATAAATGATTATAAAAGTATAGAAGAAACATTAAAATTATTCAATGAATTCAAACATATTTCAGGTCTTAAGATTAATGAAGACAGTTATAATGCCATTAAGAAAGGGTAACCATGTGGATAAAAATAAAATTAAAGATTTAGGCATGTTATATTCTGAAGATGGTGTAACAATCCTAGGAGTCAAAGTTTTTCCATCTTTGGAAAACACTGTAAATGAAAACTTCAAATCAGTGAATAATAAAATAAACAACATTTTATCTATATGGAATGCAAGAAAGCTTACACCAATTGGTAAAATAACTTTATTGAAAAGCTGTGTACTCTCTCAATTAATATACCATTTATCAATCCTCCCAACTCCATGTAAAGCTTTTATGAAACTGATCGAAACACGTATATATAAATTCATATGGGGAAAACATTCAGATTTAATAAAAAGACAGATATTAATTGCTACAGTGGAGAAGGGGGGACTAAACATGTTTCACATTTCATCAAAAAATGCAGCATTAAAATTGACTTGGATCAAACGTTTATTAAATAAAAACCCTCACGATGCATGGAGAAAGTTAGTTTTAGGACTTTTCAAACTCAGAGAAACCTCGTTCTCATGTAATTTAGCCCCTGAAGATGTAAAAGAAATCATGACTTCCAAAGCTCCCTTTTGGGAAGAAATAATGTATCACTGGTGTAACTACAATTATCATAATCCTTGTACATATGAAGATATCATGTCCCAATGTATTTGGTTTAATTCCCACATAAAAATACACAACAAAGTTTTATTTTTCATAAAACTTTATTACACTGGTGTTGTATATATAAAAGATTTGGTAAAACATACACAAATGAAAGCTTTTTTCATGAGCTATCAAGAATTATATACCACAGACTTGGAAGGAAATTCTACATAGTAGATATAAAGACATAATAACACCTATAGAATTAAATAGTAATATAAAAGCGTTTCTAGACAATAATAAAGGTACTATCCATATATACAATAAATTTGTCGATAAGCTAAAAGTAGCACCATATAAAGTGATAACAAAATGGAAAAATGATTTAAATGTTTCAGATGAAGATGTTTATCAGGGGTTCTCTAAGATTTACGTAACAACTATATCTTCAAAACTCCGCATGTTTCAGTTTTATATTCTCCATAGAAGGCTTACTTTAAACCCTTTTCTCTACAAAATAAATATAACTGATACAAATAAATGCACTTTTTGTAAAGAAACAGATGAATCATTGATGCACATTTTTTGGGAATGCCCATTCACCATTAGTTTATGGTCGGACATTCAAAGATTTTTTAAAGAGCAATCCTCTCGGGAATTAACATTGAAACTGACAGATAGCAATGTACTACTTAGCAATAGTGAACATGTTTGGATGAATGTGCTTTCTTTAGTTACTAAAAATACATATATAATAGTAGATGTTATAAAAAGAAACCAACATTTCAAGGCTTCATGTCATTCATTAATGAAGTCTAGACAATAGAAAAAAATTATAGCAACAAAGAGAGGAAAGCTTCCTCAGCATTATGAGAAATGGTCAAATCTGCTCTGTTACATTCAGACTTAAAAAAAAAAAAAGAAAGGTTAATTGAATGAAAAGACTTAGTATTATGACAGTTATAATAACTCGAGAAATAGTTATGTAATAAGGTTTTGTGTTTTGTTTGTCATGCATGTTCTTGTATGCTGTACTCATGTCATGTTTTGTATGATTTATGTCATGCTTCATTTGTTAAGTCTGTTATATGTATATCTTTTGTGACTTATTTTCAATAAAAAAAAAAAAAAAAAAAAACAATTACGCAATACTGACATCATTTCTGGCATGAACTGCATGACACTAGCTTGATGTAAACAATATGTTACATGGTGCTTGAAAACCTGAATAAAATCTACAGTTTTTGATCAACTGGTTTCCAATTTTTGGTGTTTACAGACAAAATGCTAAAAAAAACATGTTTTGAAAATTAAATCCACAGTACTTACAGGAAAAAAACGTGCCATGGTCAAACTTGGGCAAAATTTAAGGTACCAATTTTTTATTTTTGTTAATATTTTAAAAAATTTTAAAGATTTTGATCTAATTTTGGGTATACAATTTAATTTTGATTAATTAAAGTTATATTACTGAAAAAAAGTTTATAGCTTTAACATATTCTGTGTTAAGTGATCAAATATCTTTCCTGATTTTTTACACAATGCATTGTTTGGGCCCATAACTTTTTAAATTTACATAATACAGATATAATTTCTGGCATGTACATAGGAACTATATAGAGGAATAATTATGGTAAATATGAGGAAAAACAGATGAGTGGTTTTGATATTAGGCAGTCCTGAAGTGTAAAAATAGGTTTTTAATAAAAAAAATTGAGGTTTTTCCTTAATTTCTAAAAGGAACAAAGTCGCAAAGACCCAGTTTTCGGCTTGGTAGGAGATCTTGGGGACATCTAACATTAATCCGATTTTGGGATTCCTAGGTCTTACAAAACGTGCCACATCTACGGACGGACGGACAGACGGACGGACGACGGACAATGGACCACGACTATAGCTCAGATGACTTATAGTCAGCTGAGCTAAAAACGAAGGCAGTGATGCTTATCTCGCACTTATTGCTTATCGAAACACACCCCGTGATAACAATCTTGGTTCACCAGCACAAAGAATGCTGTTCAGATGTACACAAACCACACTTCCAGTAGCAGAAAACCAACTACAGCCTAATATACCCGATAGCCGTGACATACAGTCTCATCTGCGACACAAACACGAACAGCAGAAGAAATCATATGACAGGTCTGCGCGTCCACTACCTCCGTTACAGCCAGGTGACGTAGTTCGCGTACAAACACCTGTTGGTTACCAGAAGCTTGGTGTTGTCAAACAAAAGTTAAGTAAAGCGCAATCTTATATTGTTACCATGGACAGAAAAGAACTTTCACAGAAACTGGCGCCAGCTTCTTCACGTACCTGAAAAAGCACCCAGTCAGACCAACGATGATGATATGCTTTTACCTGTTGAAAATCCTGATCAGCAGCCAGAAACACCTGCTGCACCACCTTAAAGGATCACCCCTGATCCGGTTCCAAGATATCCACAGAGAGAGTGACATAGACCACAATATCTTGATGATTACATGGAACCGTAATGTTTAACAACTTGATATCGATCAGAGCTTATTTAAGTGTATTGTAATTTGCGTCAAGCTGTGTTTCACCAAAGACTGTTTTTTGCGAGACTACAACCACATGTAAACATAAGACCAAATTATCTCTAGGTATCATTTATATTTATTACATACCATGATTCCATTTTGCTTTAAAAAAAAAAAATTCCTGGACCTTTAGTGTCATACATCCAGACATCATGTGTAATTTGCTAAGATAATTTTTTTTAATTTAAATTTCACACTTTTCTATTTAAAAATAGGGAGATGTAATACGGTATGTTACAACTAGACCGTTACAATGGTTGTACTCAGTTACAGACTCATTCTATCACGTACATCTGGGCACTTGTCAAGGCGGCCCGTGCCATGTTGCTGTATCACGATGTCAATAAAACTTGTTCAACTTGCTCGTCTGCTTTATTAACGTATTGAACCCATACAAACATTCATGTACAAAGTTTCTGTTATTCTTCTTACAACTAAATTAATGAAGATGACTTTACTTGCTGGCAATAATCCTAGCTATGTAAAATTTCGTCTCTATCTAAATGCTTACTCCAAACTGTAACTTTTAACTGCCTGTCCCTGTCCTAGGTGACTCCAATATGTAGAAGGTAAAGACAATACAAATAAAATGAACATTTCTCACTCTCAGGTGAATTATACCCTAATGATTATTCTTTCTGCCAGTTTGCTAATCTTGATGTGCTAAGTGTCAAAGACAATTCATTAATTCATTTACCCTTGAGAGACTACCTTGACAATCTCACTAATTAACTCTTACATGAACATTTGTGTATTCAACCATCAAAAGATTCCAGACACATAATACCTGGTTTGTTATATTGTATTAAACTGGCCATTTGAAATGCCTGAATGAAGTAATAACATATTCGTAATAATAAAACAAACTAAGAACAATAATTATAGTTACATCAATGAACTAAGTAAGGATTACTGATGGTTTTATCCTAAAGTTGACATTTTGGTTCTTGTTATCTAAAATCTTATTTTCAGTATTTTATTACTTGGTAATAATATTATGGAAACTGATGTTGTGAGAAAGCACAAACACCGGAAAATACATCTAGAAGACAATGAACAGCAGAAAAAGATATCTCACAGACCTGGTCAGCACACCAGTACCAGATGGAAGCTGGTGTCTGTCCAAGCAGGAATCCTGGCCAGGGCATGTCAGAGTCAGCCGGATCACGGAGCATGATCCAGGAATCCTCCCGTGGGTAGCCGCAGGTGATGTTTGGATTCTGCAGTGTTGTATTAGGGATGGCCCTCATATACTTGGTGTAAAGGTTGTTATATCCACCCACACGAACAAAACCTGTACAAGACATAAAAACAAAGGTGTTGTTTTAGCGATGGCCCTCATGTACTTGGTGTTAGGTTGTTATATCCACCCACACGAACAAAACCTGTACAAGACATCAAAACAAAGGTGTTGTATTAGAGATGGTCTCGATGTACTTGGTGTTAGGTTTTTATATCCACCCACACAAACAAAACCTGTACAAGACATAAAAACAAAGGTGTTGTATTAGCGATGGCCCTCATGTACTTGGTGTTAGGTTGTTATATCCACCCACAAAAACAAAACCTGTACAAGACATCAAAACAGAGGTGTTGTATTAGAGATGGCCCTCATGTACTTGGTGTTAGGTTGTTATATCCACCAACATGAACAAAACCTTTACAAGACATCAACAAGTGACCCATGGGTCATGACGCTCAGCTGACTGGGAAGAGATTTGCAAAAGGAAATTTTATCATCTGAATGGTAGTATATACCCATTCAACTGAAGCATCAAACAGATTAACCAACAGGCCAAGTTGTGTCTGTATTTATATATCTCAAAAATAGAGAAAAACTGTGTAAACTTGAAAATAAAAAAAATGTGGCTCCACCAGTCTGCAGATACTAATAAAAACACTTAATGGTCAATATCCATGCAAAGAATCATGGTGATCTCTGCATTAGTTGTTCAGATACTTCAGCTTTTGTATCAAATTTTCCATTATTCTGAGGGATACTTCAGAGTCCTATAGCTTTAAGGATATGGGTAACAAAAACCTAATTTCAGGTTTACACAGACACTTTTCATGGGCCTCCTAGCATTACAAGAATGAAGATTCTAGGTCCAGTTGTTACAATTTGTGCCACGTTAACAGATTACAGCATCCTTAAAGGTCTCAAAAATAGAGAAAAAAAAATCGAAAAATTGAATAAAATATAGGTGGCACCACCAGTCTGCAGAAACTGATGAAACACTCCATAATCAATATTCATGCAAAGAATCATGGTGATCTCTGCATTGTGTATATACTTCTGCTTTTGTATCAAATTGTCCATTATTTTGAGGGATACTTCGGAGTCCTATAGCTTGAAGGATATGGGAAACAGAGACCTAATTTCAGGTTTCCACAGACACTTTTCATGGGCCTCCTAGCATTACAAGAATGCAGAATCTAGGTCCAGTTGTTACGATTTGTACCCTGTTGACAGATAACAACATGTTTAAAGGTCTCAAAAAACAGAGAAAAAAATTCGTAAAAATTAAAAAAAAAATAGCGGTGGCGCACCCAGTCTGCAGAAACTGATGGAACACCTCATGATCAATATGTATCCCAAAAATCATGACCATCAGTGTTGTAGTTATTGAGATACTGCAGTTTTTGTATTAAATTTTTCATTATTCTGGGGGGTATTTTGGAGCCATACAGCTTAAAGGATATAGGTAACAGAGACCTAATTTCAGGTTTCCATGGAGAATTTTCATGGGTCTCCCTGTGTGTCAAGAATGAAGATTCTTGGTCCTGTTGTTATGATTTGTGCCCTGTTAACAGATGTTCATATCTTTAAAGGTCTCAAAAATTGAGAACAAGGGACCCATGGGTCACGGCACACAGCTGATCGTGATTGGACTATAAATGT
This sequence comes from Sipunculus nudus, assembly GCA_026874595.1. NCBI lineage: Eukaryota > Metazoa > Annelida > Sipuncula > Golfingiida > Sipunculidae > Sipunculus > Sipunculus nudus. Next base: position 95,390,319 of record CM049308.1, read on the forward strand.
TTCTCCACTGTGATACTATATCGAGTCGATAAGCTTATGAATATCATGGACATGTTGGGCTATTATAAAGGAATGTAATGTAATATGTGAGTAAATGATAAATGAAATACCTGACTGATGGATTAATAGAGTCAAATATAGTGGTTTATTTTTTATTTATTTAGGAGGGGTTGAAAATTGTGATATATTTGAGCAAATATGAATGCAATGACAGCAGTAATAAGCAGTAGTAGAATGATGATAAGGCTATTTGTTGAAGGATCTAAAGTGTATGGTAGTCTGCAAGCTTTCAATTTGACAGATATGATGTTATCATTAACTCTGCTGATGAAGTGATTTATGAATTTGTGACTGTATGACACAATATCTCTTTAGTCTTGACAAGGTACATTATTGTGATGCCCACTATGTCTACATATTACACAATATTGACATAATTTCTGGCTTGTACATAGGTACCTAGTTATACAAAATATTAAAGTATGAATATATCTGATTCATCTTGCTCTTGCTTACTGAGGCTGACTTTGGGATGGGGTTTGGAGAAGGGAAAAGTGAGGGCAGCACGAAGGTGGATGTAGAAATATTCTATTGTAATGTTTTTCATTTATATAAGAATATGAAAAGCTAAGAGGAAAGGAGCCCTCCTACCTGGTTATAGTAAAGTTCTAAATATATGATTGCAAACTAATACTCTGACAAGACTGTCATGAAGAAAAACAGTAAAAGTTTTGAGATACTGTGATGCATATGAAAATTTACAGATGGACAGGCAAGTGGACAGAATGGACTAATACCTTTATTTCACTTTCAAGGGAATAATGCATTTAAGTTTATATATAATCCTATTTTTTTTAAGCATATCCACTTTTTCCATTAAGAAGTTTTTATCTGAATCATTTTTTTATTTACAGGTTTAATAAATTTTTAATAAAAAAACCTGAAAATGTAAGTTAAATATTAGAATTGTTGCAATCATTATATATACAGAGTAAAAAACTGAAACTATAAGTTAAAATATTAGAATTGTTGCAAAAGTTGCAATCATCATATATCCAGAGTGTAGCTCATATTGGGTCATATTATGCATACACATATTTTATTTTTTTTAAATCATAAATGTTTAAACTGAATTTAAAAGAAAATAATGCCACAACATGGCATCTACAAGAATATTCCTTGAATCACTATTAAAAAGTTTTGCACTTTGAGTTTTCAGTACATGCTTAATTTTATTCACCAAAATAAAATAAAAGATTCAGTATATTTGATAAAATAAAACATCTTTTCAAATAAAGTATACACACTGTTGGTTGAATGAGGGACAAACAATATCATTGTGCTAATTACTATCCCAGTTTTAATTTATTACTGGAATTAATAGTCAATTTCACACCTGGTGAAGTTTTTACTCTTCTGAAGTAAGGAAATACTTATCTGATGAACATCCACACTTTCATAGCAATACACCACTTTGTGGACACAATTAAATGTACACTTTAATCATTGTAACCCTGGTGGTGCAATACAAAATCTAAAATGTAGCATAGCCTAGAATAAGAATGAATCAAATACAGAAAATAATAACATTCATCTAGTTTATGCACCATCTGGGGGGGGGGGGGGGGGTGCAGGGCAGAGGGGAAGCCTGCTGGTAGTGGCCAAGCTGACCCAAGGCAAGCTGCCTGGGGTGGGTTACATAATGCAAGTGAAGGCTGTACTACTAGGTGGGCTAGATGTAAACAACACTTGACATGGTGTATGAAAACATGAATAAAAGCTATTCTTTCCAATCAATTTCTTTGAAATTTCAGATTTTAAAAGATTAAATCCTTATGTATATATGCTGTGAAAATTAAATCAACAGTGCCAAAGTTGTACAAAATTTAAGGTATTGATTTTTTATTTATGCTAATAACTTGAAAAATTTGCAAAATTCAGATCTAATTTTGGGTAAACAATTGAATCTTGATTAAATAAGGTTATATTCCTGAAAAAAAAGTCTCTAGGTTCAGCAAATCTCATGTTAGGTGAGTAAATATATTTCCTGATTTTTTTAAAAACTGCATTATGTTTTGGCCCATAACTTCAAAATAATACCCAATACTGACCTAATTTTTGGTATGTTCATAGAAAATGTATGAAAGAATGTGAATACTAAATACGATCAAAAACAGATCAGTGGTTTTGATATTAGGCAGCCTTGAAGTGTAACAATGGCTTTTTTCATGGAAAACAGATTTTTTTTCCTTAATATCTCGAAGGAACGAAGTCCTAATGACCCAATTTTCGGTATTGTAGGAGATTTTGGGGACATCTAAAATTATGCCAACAGCCTGGGGAGCATAGAGATGTGCACTGAATGACCTACAGTCATCAAAGTGGACTGCTTGACAATGTAAGGGAATACAACAAGAGCCTCCAGAAAAATTCAATAACTAGCCTAATTTTGCAGCTTTTATTTTCAAATTTAAGATTTTAACAGATTAAATCCTTATGTATACATGCTGTGAAAATTAAATCCACAGTACTTACAGGAAAAAAAACGTGCCGTGGCCAAAGTAGGGCAAAATTTAAGGTATCAATTTTATATTTTTGCCAATATTTAAAAAAATTTAACCGATTTTGATCTAATTTTTGGTATACAATTAAATTTTGATTAATTAAAGTTGTATTACTGGAAAAAAGTCCTACCTTTAACACTTTTGGTCTTAAGTGACCAAATATCTTCCTGATTTTTTTACAAAGTCCATTATGTTTGGGCCCATAACTTTTTTAAATTATACAATACTGACTTATTATCTGGCATGTACATAGAAACTATATAGAGGAATATTAATGGTAAATATGAAGAAAACTAAATGAGTGGTTTTGATATTAGGCAGTCCTGAAGTGTGAAAATAGATTTCTAATAAAAAATTGAGGTTTTTCCTTAATATCTCGAAGGAACGAAGTCCTATTGACCCAATTTTCGGCATGGTAGGAGATTTTGGGGACATCTAACTGTATGCCAAATTTCAGATTCATAGGTCTAATGGTGTCGAAATGTGCCAGTCTTACGGACGGACATCTGGACAGACGGACGGATGACGGACAATGGACCACGACTATAGCTCAGATGACTTATAGTCAGCTGAGCTAAAAAATCACAGAACCTGCCCTGGCAAAAGGATTTCTAAAATGGCTACCTGGCAGACATAATGTTTTTCTGACAAGTCTGACATTTGATATCACACATCCTCCAATAAGACACTAAACTTGTAGCAATTGCTCCAAAGAATGTAACAGTTATGAATGTCCAAAACAATTCAAAAGACATGATCAGGTTGGAGGGCTCTCGTATCAGATTTATGAACATGCAAATGTAAAAATGCAAGTACAATTTGTTTTAATCATCAGCTTGCTATTCAATGGGGTCAGCAGGGTAGGTAAACTGCAAAACCTAAAAGAAAAGAAATGCAGAAAGCATCACTAAGAGTCTTGTAATCAAATAAAGCCATCCTAAATCCAGGTACAGACCCACATATAATCAGAACAAACACTTGCTGGTATATCTGATGATTTGTATAATAATATTCAGATATCTAGAAAACTAAGTTTATTGCTATGATTCCATGATATAAACTGCAAAATGTTCCCATCATTTTATAAATCAGTAGCTAAACCTTAACACTTAACTCTCATAGTCTTAATGCCTGGCCAAAGCATTCCTGCAACAGTGTTTTTGTTATGCACTAATGATATATCCTCATCACTCCATGAGCTGATACAAAAGGGAGTCATATATCACAAGTGTCACTGACAATTATGGGCACACAGTGAGATGTACCAGTTGTGAGTGCCATGGTTATATATACAAGAAAACTAGAAAAATAGAGATGGTCTACAAAATAAGTTATTGTGAACATCCCTGACCTATGACCTTGGCCTTTTGCCCACATATCAACTGGATTTTTTCTAAACGATGGGTAACTACTAACCACTTACATCTGGCCGGGTGTAATTACTTGGCAACCAATGAGTGAATAACTTAGACCTGCAACCTTTAACCTCCTGACCAGCTGACCTCAAAATCAATTAGTTATTTCTTCATGCAAAAAGACCCATAAATATGAAGTTTGAATCACATTCAGTGATGCATAGATGTGGCATATGTGAAAGACTGAAGGTTTGGGTTTAACAGTTTCACTTGAAATATGTTCACAAGCATTTAGAACAATATTGTGACCTTGACCTTTGACCTTTTGAACTCAACATCAAAAGGCTTCTTCCCCCATTGGTAGGTAAGCCATATATGACAGATGGAAAGTATAGATTGAAAAGTTTGCCTGAAAATGACTCCACGCAAGAAGAGGGTGCTGTGAACTTGACCTTTCACCTCAAAATCAACAGGTCTTTTCCCCTGTTGGCAGAGAAGCGATATCAGTGCTGAAAGGTTTGGAATGAAAGGTCTAGCTTGAAATGTGTCCACAACCTTTTCAAAGAAGTGGATCCTGTGACCCTGACCTTTGACCTTGTGACCTCAACATCTATAGGATTCTTCTCCCACTTAGTAGGTGAGCTATATGTGAAAGATCAAAGAATTGGGATGAAAGGTTTGGCTTAAAATGCATCCACAGGCTTTTCAAAGAAGTTGGTTCAATGACCTTTGACCTTGTGACCTCAAAATAATTATGGTTCTTCCCCTGTTGGTAGGTGAGCTGTATGTGAAAGATGGAAGGTTTGGGATGAAAATTTCGGCTAAAAGAATTATTTCTGGGGGGTGCAAACACACCCCATAACTTCGAGAATATAGGTCGCAGTGACCTAATTTCAGGTTTGCAAGGAGATCTTTTTAGAACCTCTGAGACTGCATAGGGTTCATGGCCCTAGCCCCTACGGTTACGATTTGTGCCCTACTAACAGCCGGCCGGCCGGCCGGACAGACAGACGGAAGGACGAAGGAAAAAGACCCATCGCTATAGCCCAGCAGGACTGAAAGTCAGCTGAGCTAAAAATCGAAAAATATAGGTGGCGCCACCAGTTTGCAGAAACTGATGAAAAATCTCATGATCAATATGTATGGCAAAAATCATGACCATCAGTGATGTGGTTAATGAGATACTGAAGTTTTTGTATGAAATTTTTTACTATTTTGGGGGGGTACTTTGGGGCCTCATAGCTTGAAGGATATGGGTAAAAGAGACCTAATTTCTGGTTTCCATGGAGACTTTTCATAGGTCTCTCAGTGTGTCAAGAATTAAGATTCTAGGTCCAGTCTTTATGATTTGTGCCCTGTTAACAAATGTTCACATTTGAAAGGTTTAAAAATAGAGAAAAAAATTCTTAAAAAATCGAAAAATACAGGTGGCACCACCAGTCTGCAGGAACTGATGGTAAATCTCATGATCAATATGTATGCCAAAAGTCATGACCATCAGTGATGTAGTTAATGAGATATTGAAGTTTTTGTATGAAATTTTTGACTATTCTGGGGGGGTACTTTGGGGCCCCATAGCTCAAAGGATATGGGTAACAGAGATCTAATTTCTGGTTTCCAAGGTGATTTTTCATGGACCTCTCAGAATCTCAAGTTACAAGTTTCTAGGTCCAGCGGTTACGATTTGTGCCAGGTTAACAGACGGACGGACGGACAGACGGACGACGGACAAAGGGTGATCGCTATAGCTCAGATCACTTACAGTCAGCTGAGCTAAAAACAAAGGTGTTGTAGTAGGGATGGCCCTCATGTACTTGGTGTTAGGTTGTTATATCCACCAACATGAACAAAACCTGTACAAGACATCAAAAACAAAGGTGTTGTATTAGGGATGGCCCTCATATATTTAATGTAAATGATTGACACCAAAAGAGAGAACCTGTACAAGTTTTACAAACGAAGGTGTTGTATTAGAGATGGCTCAGAAAGTATTCTGTGAAAATGCTATCATACCCACCAACAAGTCAGTACAAATTCACTCATGTTCTGATGATGAGCAACTGTATACACATGCTTCTAAATATTATGAATATTACAATGAATGACGGTTCTTAGTTTTTGTGCCTTTTTGTTCAAATTAACAAAGATACCAGCCAATAGAGTTGACCAGATGAGTGCCTTTCATAACAGTTCTGAGAACTTTAAACATTTTTTAAAAAATTTTTTGCCCAATCGGTCATATGGTGTCTGAGATATAAGCTTGGATGTCTGCAGCGTAAATGTGAATGTAGGTGGCGCCACCTGTCATAAAATCAAGAAAGCTGTCAAGGATGTATAAACCTGCAAAATTTCAGGTGGATAAGCCAAACCACTGCCGAGATATGAGTAATTTTATCCCAAGGCAGATGAACAAATGGACACTGTGCAGAAATGGTTGCAGGTGGCGCCACCTTTTTCGTGTATGTTATAAAGCTATCCAAGGGGTACATTTGTACAAAATTTTTAGCCTGATTGGTCAAACGGTTCCCGAGATATGTGGGTTTATGTTTGGAAACAGATGCACAAATGGACACTGGGCAGAGAGGAAAGGTCAGAGGTCAACCAAAAATGAGGGCGCAGCAGCTCACATGTGACCCGATCATAATTTTTAAAAATTCTGCCCAGTGGTTACGGAGGAGTTCTCGGGAAAGCTATGTGGCAGTGGCGGTTGCAGCGGCAGCGGCGTCCGACTGAAAACATAGTATCCACAAAACTCTGTTTTGGCGGATACAATGATTGTAGCTGGCACCACCTGTCTTGTATACAACAAAGAGATATGTCAAGCCCCTCCTGTGAAATAAGCAGGGCCATTCACTGTGCAAAAATTATTGTAGGTGGTGCCACCAGTCTTGTACACTATAAAGCTACCCGATATGTTTAACATGCCCAATGTTACGCTGACGTATCAAATTCCTCTGTAGAAATAAGCAGGCGCATACACTTCAAAAGTCAATGTAGGTGGCACCACCTGTCTTGTAAATGAGAATACCATCAAAGACGCATAGACAGGTCAAAATATCAGGCCAATACATCAAGAGGCTTAGGTGAGTAAGGCAGTTGCCTACGAGTGAACTGTGACAAATTGCTGCCTCAAGCTACTGCACTGAGTGAACTCTTGACCTGCACCTGGCTAGACTGAGTGAACTTTTGACCTGTACTTGGCTGCACTGAGAAAACTCTTGACCTGCATAATCTGACTCAGTTGGCAGTCTGCCAAAGCTATAAATAGATCCAGGCTGAACTTTGGTGCCAAATATGATGCAGTGAGCAGTCTGCCAAAGCTATAAATAGAATGCAGCTACTGCACTGAGTGAACTCTTGACCTATACCTGGCTGCACTTCTTCCAATCCAGGCACTGTGCCAAAACTATTTATAGAGCTGACATCATCTTGTCTAATGGCCAACATCAAGGCACTGGCAATCTGCCAATGGTAAACCAAGTGCTGCCATCTGTACACAAAAGTGGTCCCTACTTGAAATAACTTTGAAATTAATTTTCCCAATACAAAATGCTTTACAGCTGACTTTTTATTAAAAAGAAATCAGGAAAACATGTAAAATTATTACAGATGCATACTGAATGCAAAATTAAAATACAGATATATCTCATTGATGGCAAATTCTTGAATTAAGTTTAGTATACGCTCCCGAGGCAGCGGAAATCTTGCGCTTCTAAAGAAGCAACTGATTTTCACGCTGCCAGCTTTGACCATTTATGATATATTTACACACCAGATGGCGGTTTGTTGTCCACTGAAATAAACGTGTGTACGATGTGACAAGCAGCCAATCAGATGCCAATAAACAAACACTCAACAGGCATCCTGGCTCCGCCCATTGTTGCGCTTCAAGCGCCGCTTGAAGAGTTTCTGGTCAAATTTAAATTGCTCCCTCTGCATTCTCGCATCATCGACCGATTCGATTATGACATTATGACTGTATCTGTTGTCTGCAGAACTGAAACCAGCCAGCGAGGTGTGCACGCAGCCTTTGTTGTTACTTTTCGTTTGAATAACAGATCACCGGCTGAGCATCCTATGTGCCCAAGGCCCTAAGCAAACCACGTCAGGGGCAATTCCCTCTGAGCCTGTGGCCTGTTCAGACGGTTACTCTGCGGGATGAGCTGTCACTCAAAAAAAGAAATTAATATGATTGGCTCTGTGTATTCCATGCTTGGCTTTGTCTTCCAGCACAAGGTCTCATCTGATTGGACAAAAATACAGTGCTCCCCTCTGGTGTTGCAATTCAGGAAACGAGGTCATAACAAACAGCGCCTTATGATATAGGAAGTAGCCCTATAGGTAAAGCGCTGTGTAAAGAGCGTAAGTTAAGTAGGGATACCAATAATTTATAATCCATGTACAGTTGTATTTATATAGCCACAGAGAGCTGTATATCCATAAATATCCCATTGCCTGGTATGATGAATAACTTAAATCATAAATCTAATTTTTTTAAAAGCTTTTAAAATGTCTTTCTTTTCAATATTAACCAAAGATAACCTGAAATCTAAATGTCTAGTGGCATGATGTAATAAATGCTGATAAACTGGTGCCAGGCTAGATGTAACAGCATCACAAAGCTAACATATATGGTAAAATGACTAAATTCATTCTCCATAATTCAGCCAAAAATCATTCATGTGGAACCATTAATGACAATTATTATAAAAATTATTGTAGGGATTATTCTTGTAAAATATTTAACAAACTGGCTTCAGTGGCAACAGTTGAAAAACATTTCGCAGGTTTATAACTCATAAAGGAAGATACAGCAAACTGGCTAAGTTCAGCTTCCCGTAATTCAGCCAAAAAGCACTGAACCAAACTTGAATTATCAACATATAAGGATAATTAATGTGTGAGATTTAAGAAATTGGCCCAGTGGTTTTTGAGAAGAAGATCTTTGTAGCCACTGAACTAAAATGGGCTGTTATGGCATATGACTAAATTCAGCTTCCCATAACTTAGCCAAAAGTCACTGAACAGAGACCATTTGAACAAACTTCAAAAAGCACTACCCAAGGGTCATTTCTGTGCGATATTAAACATTTTGGCCATATGGTTTCAGAGAAGAAGTTTTTTGTAGCCCTTAGTGTGATACAGGCACTGATGACCCCGTGCAAAAAAATCAAATGCAGGTGACGCCAACAATTCAGATATGACCTATGTGACCAACATTGGCATAAAATTTAGTGATGATAGCTCCAGCCATTTCTGAGATTTTAATTTTAGTGTGCTTTTTTGGACAGATGACTAAGTTCAACCTCCTGTAACTCGGCCAAAAATCTCCGAACTGGAACCATTCGAACAAACTTGAGAGAGATTGTTCCAGGGATCATTTCTGTGAAATATTGGACAATTTGGCTGGACAGTTTCAGAGAAGATTTTTAAAGGTTTTTAAGCTTTTTCCCTATAAAATCTAAGAAAATGCAGTTAGCCAAAAAATAAGCAAATTCCGATAGAGTTTTTTAGATGACTAATTTTTTGCATAAAATTTGGTGATGCTAACTCTTGCTGTTTTCAAGATAGTATGAGTTAACGTACAGACGACGGACGCCGGACAGACGACGGACGACGCCACACCTTCGCATAAGCTCACAGGTTCGCTAAAAAATGGTGGCGCCACCTGCAACCATGTTTGCACAGTGTCCATCTGTTCGTCTGCCTTGGGTTAAAATCACTCATATCTCTGCAGTGACTTGACTAATTCACCTGAAATTCGGCATGCGTATACATCCTGGATAGCTTTTCTGATTTTATGACAGGTGGCGCCACCTTCAATCACGTTTACGCTGCAGACATCCAAGCTCATATCTCGGGAACCGTTTGACCGATCAGGAAAATTTTTTCCGCACAAATGTAGCCCTTGGAGAGCTTTATAACATACACAAACAAGGGACCCATGGGTCACGGCGCTCAGCTGATCGTGATTGGACTATAAATGTTTCTCCACTGTGATACTATATCGAGTCGATAAAGCTTATGAATATAATAGACATGTTGGGCTATTATAAAGGAATGTAATGTAATATGTGAGTTAATGATAAATGAAATAACCTGACTGATGGATTAATAGAGTAAAATATAGTGGTTTATTTTTTATTTATTTAGGAGGGGTTGAAAATTGTGATATATTTGAGCAAATATGAATGCAATGACAGCAGTAATAAGCAGTAGTAGAATGATGATAAAGCTATTTGTTGAAGGATCTAAAGTGTATGGTAGTCTGCAAGCTTTCAATTTGACAGATATGATGTTATGATTAACTATGCTGATGAAGTGATTTATGAATTTGTGACTGTATGACACAATATCTCTTTAGTCTTGACAAGGTACATTATTGTGATGCCCACTACGTCTACATATTACACAATATTGACATAATTTCTGGCATGTACATAGGTACCTATGGACGAATAGTTATACAAAATATTAAAGTATGAATATATCTGATTCATCTTGTTCTTGCTTACTGAGGCTGACTTTGGGATGGGGTTCGGAGAAGGGAAAAGTGAGGGCAGCACGAAGGTGGATGTAGAAATATTCTATTGTAATGTTTTTCATTTATATAAGAATATGAAAAGCTGAGAGGAAAGGGGCCCTCCTACTTGGTTATAGTAAAGTTCTAAATATATGATTGCAAACTAATACTCTGACAAGACTGTCATGAAGTAAAAAACAGTAAATGCAAGCTTTCAATTTGACAGATATGATGTTATGATTAACTATGCTGATGAAGTGATTTATGAATTTGTGACTGTATGACACAATATCTCTTTAGTCTTGACAAGGTACATTATTGTGATGCCCACTATGTCTACATATTACACAATATTGACATAATTTCTGGCATGTACATAGGTACCTAGTTATACAAAATATTAAAGTATGAATATATCTGATTCATCTTGTTCTTGCTTACTGAGGCTGACTTTGGGATGGGGTTTGGAGAAGGGAAAAGTGAGGGCAACACGAAGGTGGATGTAGAAATATTCTATTGTAATGTTTTTCATTTATATAAGAATATGAAAAGCTAAGAGGAAAGGAGCCCTCCTACTTGGTTATAGTAAAGTTCTAAATATATGATTGCAAACTAATACTCTGACAAGACTGTCATGAAGAAAAACAGTAAAAGTTTTGAGATACTGTAATGCATATGAAAATTTACAGATGGACAGGCAAGTGGACAGAATGGACTAATACCTTTATTTCACTTTCAAGGGAATAATGCATTTAAGTTTATATATAAGCCTATTTTTTTAAGCATATCCACTTTTTCCATTAAGAAGTTTTTATCTGAATCATTTTTTTTATTAACAGGTTTTATAAATTTTTAATAAAAAACCTGAAAATATAAGTTAAAATATTAGAATTGTTGCAAAAGTTGCAATCATTATATATAGAGAGTAAAAAACTGAAACTATAAGTTAAAATATTAGAATTGTTGCAAAAGTTGCCATCATCATATACTCAAAGGGGGAAGCTCATATTGGGTCAAATTATGCATACACATATATTTTATTATTTTAAATCATAAATGTTTAAACTGAATTTAAAAGAAAATAATGCCACAACATGGCATCTACAAGAATATTCCTTGAATCACTATTAAAAAGTTTTGCACATTGGAGTTTTCAGTACATGCTTAATTTTATTCACCAAAATAAAATAAAAGATTCAGTAAATTTGATAAAATAAAACATCTTTTTAAATAAAGTATACACACTGTTGGTTGAATGAGGGACAAACAATATCATTGTGCTAATTACTATCCCAGTTTTTATTTATTACTGGAATTAATAGTCAATTTCACACCTGGTGAAGTTTTTACTCCTCTGAAGTAAGGAATTACTTATCTCATGAACATCCACACTTTCATAGCAATACACCACTTTGTGGACACAATTAAATGTACACTTTAATCATTGTAACCCTGGTGGTACAATACAAAATCTAAAATGTAGCACAGCCTGGAATAAGAATGAATCAAATACAGAAAATAATAACATTCATCTAGTTTATGCACCATCTGGGGGGGGGTGCAGGGCAGAGGGGAAGCCTGCTGGTAGTGGCCAAGCTGACCCAAGGCAAGCTGCCTGGGGTGGGTTACATAATGCAAGTGAAGGCTGTACTACTAGGTGGGCTAGATGTAAACAACACTTGACATGGTGTATGAAAACATGAATAAAAGCTATTCTTTCTAATCAGTTTCTTTGAAATTTCAGATTTTAAAAGATTAAATCCTTATGTATATATGCTGTGAAAATTAAATCAACAGTGCCAAAGTTGGACAAAATTTAAGGTATTGATTTTTTATTTATGCTAATAACTTGAAAAATTTGCAAAATTCAGATCTAATTTTGGGTAAACAATTGAATCTTGATTAAATAAATTTATATTCCTGAAAAAAAGTCTCTAGGTTCAGCAATTCTCATGTTAGGTGAGTAAATATATTTCCTGATTTTTTAAAAAATTGCATTATGTTTTGGCCCATAACTTCAAAATAATACCCAATACTGACCTAATTTTTGGTAAGTTCATAGAAATGTATGAAAGGATGTGAATACTATATACGATCAAAAACAGATCAGTGGTTTTGATATTAGGCAGCCTTGAAGTGTAACAATGGCTTTTTTCATGGAAAATGGAGTATTTTTCCTTAATATCTCGAAGGAACGAAGTCCTAATGACCCAATTTTCGGTATGGTAGGAGATTTTGGGGACATCTAAAATTATGCCAACAGCCTGGGGATCATAGAGATGTCCACTGAATGACCTACAGTCATCGAAGTGGACTGCTTGACAATGTAAGGGAATACAACAAGAGCCTCCAAAAAAATTCAATAACTAGCCTAATTTTGCAGCTTTTATTTTCAAATTTCAGATTTGAATAGATTAAATCCTTATGTATACATGCTGTGAAAATTAAATCCACAGTACTTACAGGAAAAAAATGTGGCGTGGCCAAAGTTGGGCAAAATTTAAGGTACCAATTTTATATTTTTGCCAATATTTAAAAAAATTTAACAGATTTTGATCTAATTTTTGGTATACAATTAAATTTTGATTAATTAAAGTTGTATTACTGGAAAAAAGTCCCTACCTTCAACACTTTTGGTCTTAAGTGACCAAATATCTTCCTGATTTTTTTACAAAGTCCATTATGTTTGGGCCCATAACTTTTTTAAATTATATAATACTGACTTAATATCTGGCATGTACATAGGAACTATATAGAGAAATATTTATGGTTAATATTAAGAAAACCAGATGAGTGGTTTTGACATTAGGCAGTCCTGAAGTGTGAAAATAGATTTCTAATAAAAAATTGAGGTTTTTCCTTAATATCTCGAAGGAACAAAGTCCTATTGACCCAATTTTCGGCATGGTAGGAGATTCTGGGGACATCTAACTGTATGCCGAATTTCAGATTCGTAGGTCCAACGGTGTTGAAACGTGCGAGTCTTACGGACGGACATCCAGACGGACAGACGGACGGACAGACAGACAGACGGACGGACGACGGACAATGGATCACGACTATAGCTCAGATGACTTATAGTCAGCTGAGCTAAAAATGGTGGTGCCACCTGCAACCATGTTTGCACAGTGTCCATCTGTTCGTCTGCCTTGGGTTAAAATCACTCATATCTCTGCAGTGACTTGACTAATTCACCTGAAATTCGGCATGCGTATACATGCTGGATAGCTTTTCTGATTTTATGACAGGTGGCGCCACCTACAATCACGTTTACGCTGCAGACATCCAAGCTCATATCTCAGGAACCCTTTGACCGATTGGGCCAAAATTTTGCATGTGTATAGATCTCACATAGCTCTTTATCATACACAAAACTGGTGGTGCCACCTGCAGCCATTTTTGCACAGCTCCTGTATGTTTGTCTGCCATGGGATAAAATCACTCATATCTCGGCAGTGGTTTGACATATCTACCTAAAATTTTGCAGGTTTATACATCCCCGACAGCTCTCTTGATTTTATGACAGGTGGCGCCACCTGCATTCTTGTTTATGCAGCAGACATCCTAGCTCATATCTTGGGAATCGTTTGACCAATTGGGCCAAAGTTTTGCATGTGTATAGTTCTCACATAGCTCTTTATCATACGTAAAACTGGTGGCGACACCTGCAACCATTTTTGCTCAGCGTCCATCTGTTTGTCTGCCACGGGCTAAAATCACTCATATACATGTAGTGGTTTGACTTATCTGCCTTAAAGTTTGCATATGTATACAACTTGGACGGCTTTCTGGATTTTGTGGTGGGGGGGGGGGGGCAACCTACATACACAATTTGGCTGCAGACATCCATGCTAATATGCAACACTTCACTCTAATTCCCCTTGCCACTCAATCCATGCCTTACTTCACCCATTCCACTCTGATTTAGGCGGATACACGTAGTCGCTTGTCGACTACCCATATTCTAGTTTCTCTTTATGTTCATATCATCATGTTACTGTATAATTACTTTGTATGTTCATATCATCATGTTACTGTATAATTACTCTGTATGTTCATATCATCATGTTACTGTATAATTACTTTGTATGTTCATATCATCATGTTACTGTATAATTACTCTGTATGTTCATATCATCATGTTACTGTATAATTACTTTGTATGTTCATATCATCATGGTTCTGTATAATTACTCTGTATGTTCATATCATCATGTTACTGTATAATTACTTTGTATGTTCATATCATCATGTTACTGTATAATTACTCTTTTGGTTCATATCATCATGTTACTGTATAATTACTCTGTATGTTCATATCATCATGTTACTGTATAATTACTTTGTATGTTCATATCATCATGTTACTGTATAATTACTCTGTATGTTCATATCATCATGTTACTGTATAATTACTTTGTATGTTCATATCATCATGGTTCTGTATAATTACTCTGTATGTTCATATCATCATGGTACTGTATAATTACTCTTTATGTTCATATCATCATGTTACAGTATAATTTCTCTGTATGTTCATATCATCATGTTACTGTATAATTACTCTGTATGTTCATATCATCATGGTTCTGTATAATAACTCTGTATGTTCATATAATCATGTCATTGTTTAATTACTCTGTATGTTCATATCATCATGTTACTGTATTAATAACTACTTATGTTCATATCATCATGTTATTGTATAATTACTCTGTATGTTCATATCATCATGTTACTGTATAATTACTCTTTATGTTCATGTCATAATGTTACTGTATAATTACTCTGTATGTTCATATCATCATGGTTCTGTATAATAACTCTGTATGTTCATATCATCATGGTACTCTATAATTACTCTGTATGTTCATATCATCATGTTACTGTATTAATAACTACTTATGTTAATATCATCATGTTATTGTATAATTACTCTGTATGTTCATATCATCATGTTACTGTATAATTACTCTTTATGTTCATGTCATAATGTTACTGTATAATTACTCTGTATGTTCAGATCATCATGTTACTGTATAATTACTCTGTATGTTCATATCATCATGTTACCGTATTAATAACTACTTATGTTCATAACATCATGTTATTGTATAATTACTCTGTATGTTCATATCATCATGTTACTGTATAATTACTCTTTATGTTCATATAATCATGTCATTGTATAATTACTCTGTATGTTCATATCATCATGTCACTGTATAATTACTCTGTATGTTCATATCATCATGTCATTGTATAATTACTCTGTATGTTCATATCATCATGTTACTGTATAATTACTCTGTATGTTCATATCATCATGTTACTGTATAATTATTCTGTATGTTCATATCATCATGGTTCTGTATAATTACTCTGTATGTTCATATCATCATGTCATTGTATAATTACTCTGTATGTTCATATCATCATGTTACTGTATAATTACCCTGTATGTTCATATCATCATGGTTCTGTATAATTACTCTGTATGTTCATATCATCATGGTACTGTATAATTACTCTGTATGTTCATATCATCATGTTATTGTATAATTACTCTGTATGTTCATATCATCATGTTATTGTATTATTATTCTGTATGTTCATATCATCATGTTATTGTATAATTACGCGGTATGTTCATATCATCATGTTATTGTATAATTATTCTGTATGTTCATATCATCATGTTATTGTATAATTACTCTGTATGTTCATACCATCATGTCACTGTATAATTACTCTGTATGTTCATATCATCATGTTATTGTATAATTACTCTGTATGTTCATATCATCATGTTATTGTATAATTACTCTGTATGTTCATATCATCATGTTATTGTATAATTACTCTGTATGTTCATATCATCATGTTATTGTATAATTACTCTGTATGTTTATATCATCATGTTATTGTATAATTACTCTGTATGTTCATATTATCATGTTATTGTATAATTACTCTGTATGTTCATATCATCATGTTATTGTATAATTACACGGTATGTTCATATCATCATGGTACTGTATAATTACTCGGTATGATGATAATGATGCTACTTACTCATCACCATGAGTGTGACTGCTCCAATGACCATCACGAAGGCTTGTAACGTGTCCGTGTAGATCACAGCAGCCAAACCACCTGTAAGAACCACAATAATAATAATAAACAAGCTTTCTCTAATCAAACCATTAATGCCTGTAAAGCTATGGTTCATTTCATTATACAGCAAAGGTCAAGATACTGATCATGTAATAAAGATAGAAAACCGCCTTTTTTTAACAAAACAGGACTTATATTTTATCCTGTTTGCATGTGTCACACATGTTAAGCAGTTGAAATCAAATAAGGAACTTATTATATATAAACTGATTATTAATTATAATTAATTTCTTTTAAGTAAGTCTGCTCCTTGACATATGTGTTTAAACTCTGTGTAGCTTTTAATTTGCATGTCTTTACTGCTGAGATTCTTGAGGAAGCAACTGAAAGCACTTGTCTCAAAATCAAGGTATATACAACGAGGTGATTAAGTTCCTCCACCTGCCGCACATCATGGTGATCAAGCTGAGTAATTGGTGGGCTATGACAGGGAAGTTTTAAACACACTCTGTACTACTGGGTCCCACTCAGGGAGAGCTGTGAAAGAACTGCTTCTTTTTTTTACATGATACTATGGAATGATACTGCTCTGCTTAAACATGTTTAAAAGGAAAGTTTTAAAATTAATTTTTTAAATTAGTTTGAAATCAGAATAGTATTTTCAAAGAATATAATGACATTCTTTCTTCCCTTCAGGTAGTAAGTAGTAGAATGATGATTTCAATGAGAGCATAGTGTTTTGGAGAATTAGAATTCTGCTTGAATACTCATGTACACACAGCTGATCAAAGAGCAATGTATACTCAAGTATAAACAGAACTTTGGCACATAGCATTGTTCATGTATCATCATTTGCACAATATACAGCAGTAAACTAACATATATTACCATAAGCTTAATACAGAGCAGTGAACACTCATATATTACCATAAGCTTAATAAAGAGCAGTGAACACTCATATATTACTATAAGCTTAATAAAGAGCAGTGAACACTCATATATTACCATAAGCTTAATACAGTACAGTGAACACTCATATATTACCATAAGCTTAATAAAGAGCAGTGAACACTCATATATTACTATAAGCTTAATAAAGAGCACTGAACACTCATATATTACTATAAGCTTAATAAAGAGCAGTGAACACTCATATATTACCATAAGCTTAATAAAGAGCAGTGAACACTCATATATTACTATAAGCTTAATACAGTGCAGTGAACACTCATATATTACCATAAGCTTAATACAGTGCAGTGAACACTCATATATTACCATAAGCTTAATAAAGAGCAGTGAACACTCATATATTACCATAAGCTTAATAAAGAGCAGTGAACACTCATATATTACCATAAGCTTAATACAGTGCAGTGAACACTCATATATTACCATAAGCTTAATACAGTGCAGTGAACACTCATATATTACCATAAGCTTAATACAGTGCAGTGAACACTCATATATTACCATAAGCTTAATACAGTGCAGTGAACACTCATATATTACCATAAGCTTAATACAGTGCAGTGAACACTCATATATTACCATAAGCTTAATACAGTGCAGTGAAAACTCTCATATATTACCATAAGCTTAATACAGTGCAGTGAACACTCATATATTACTATAAGCTTAATAAAGAGCAGTGAACACTCATATATTACTATAAGCTTAATAAAGAGCAGTGATCACTCATATATTACCATAAGCTTAATAAAGAGCAGTGAACACTCATATATTACCATAAGCTTAATAAAGAGCAGTGAACACTCATATATTACTATAAGCTTAATAAAGAGCAGTGAACACTCATATATTACTATAAGCTTAATAAAGAGCAGTGATCACTCATATATTACTATAAGCTTAATAAAGAGCAGCGAACTCTCATATATTACCATAAGCTTAATACAGTGCAGTGAACACTCATATATTACCATAAGCTTAATACAGTGCAGTGAACACTCATATATTACCATAAGCTTAATACAGTGCAGTGAAAACTCTCATATATTACCATAAGCTTAATACAGTGCAGTGAACACTCATATATTACCATAAGCTTAATAAAGAGCAGTGAACACTCATATATTACTATAAGCTTAATAAAGAGCAGTGATCACTCATATATTACCATAAGCTTAATAAAGAGCAGTGAACACTCATATATTACCATAAGCTTAATAAAGAGCAGTGAACACTCATATATTACTACAAGCTTAATAAAGAGCAGTGAACACTCATATATTACTATAAGCTTAATAAAGAGCAGTGAACACTCATATATTACTATAAGCTTAATAAAGAGCAGTGAACACTCATATATTACTATAAGCTTAATAAAGAGCAGTGAACCCTCATATATTACTATAAGCTTAATAAAGAGCAGTGAACACTCATATATTACCATAAGCTTAATACAGTGCAGTGAACACTCATATATTACTATAAGCTTAATACAGTGCAGTGAACACTCATATATTACCATAAGCTTAATACAGTGCAGTGAACACTCATATATTACCATAAGCTTAATAAAGAGCAGTGAACACTCATATATTACCATAAGCTTAATAAAGAGCAGTGAACACTCATATATTACCATAAGCTTAATACAGTGCAGTGAACACTCATATATTACCATAAGCTTAATACAGTGCAGTGAACACTCATATATTACCATAAGCTTAATACAGTGCAGTGAACACTCATATATTACCATAAGCTTAATACAGTGCAGTGAACACTCATATATTACCATAAGCTTAATACAGTGCAGTGAACACTCATATATTACCATAAGCTTAATACAGTGCAGTGAAAACTCTCATATATTACCATAAGCTTAATACAGTGCAGTGAACACTCATATATTACTATAAGCTTAATAAAGAGCAGTGAACACTCATATATTACTATAAGCTTAATAAAGAGCAGTGATCACTCATATATTACCATAAGCTTAATAAAGAGCAGTGAACACTCATATATTACCATAAGCTTAATAAAGAGCAGTGAACACTCATATATTACTATAAGCTTAATAAAGAGCAGTGAACACTCATATATTACTATAAGCTTAATAAAGAGCAGTGATCACTCATATATTACTATAAGCTTAATAAAGAGCAGCGAACTCTCATATATTACCATAAGCTTAATACAGTGCAGTGAACACTCATATATTACCATAAGCTTAATACAGTGCAGTGAACACTCATATATTACCATAAGCTTAATACAGTGCAGTGAAAACTCTCATATATTACCATAAGCTTAATACAGTGCAGTGAACACTCATATATTACCATAAGCTTAATAAAGAGCAGTGAACACTCATATATTACTATAAGCTTAATAAAGAGCAGTGATCACTCATATATTACCATAAGCTTAATAAAGAGCAGTGAACACTCATATATTACCATAAGCTTAATAAAGAGCAGTGAACACTCATATATTACTACAAGCTTAATAAAGAGCAGTGAACACTCATATATTACTATAAGCTTAATAAAGAGCAGTGAACACTCATATATTACTATAAGCTTAATAAAGAGCAGTGAACACTCATATATTACTATAAGCTTAATAAAGAGCAGTGAACCCTCATATATTACTATAAGCTTAATAAAGAGCAGTGAACACTCATATATTACCATAAGCTTAATACAGTGCAGTGAACACTCATATATTACCATAAGCTAAATACAGTGCAGTGAACACTCATATATTACTATAAGCTTAATAAAGAGCAGTGATCACTCATATATTACCATAAGCTTAATAAAGAGCAGTGAACACTCATATATTACTATAAGCTTAATAAAGAGCAGTGAACACTCATATATTACTATAAGCTTAATAAAGAGCAGTGAACACTCATATATTACCATAAGCTTAATACAGTGCAGTGAACACTCATATATTACCATAAGCTTAATACAGTGAAGTGAACACTCATATATTACCATAAGCTTAATACAGTGCAGTGAACACTCATATTACCATAAGCTTAATACAGTGCAGTGAACACTCATATATTACCATAAGCTTAATACAGTGCAGTGAACACTCATATATTACCATAAGCTTAATACAGTGCAGTGAAAACTCATATATTACCATAAATTTAATACAGTGCAGTGAACACTCATATATTACCATAAGCTTAATACAGTGCAGTGAACACTCATATATTACCATAAGCTTAATACAGTGCAGTGAACACTCTCATATATTACCATAAGCTTAATACAGTGCAGTGAACACTCATATATTACCATAAGCTTAATAAAGAGCAGTGAACACTCATATATTACTATAAGCTTAATAAAGAGCAGTGATCACTCATATATTACCATAAGCTTAATAAAGAGCAGTGAACACTCATATATTACTATAAGCTTAATAAAGAGCAGTGAACACTCATATATTACTATAAGCTTAATAAAGAGCAGTGAACACTCATATATTACCATAAGCTTAATACAGTGCAGTGAACACTCATATATTACCATAAGCTTAATACAGTGCAGTGAACACTCATATATTACCATAAGCTTAATACAGTGCAGTGAACACTCATATATTACCATAAGCTTAATACAGCTTAAGCCTGGTTCATGGCTACACATAATGAACACTGTGTCATAAATGTTCCATGGCAAACGAGCCTGGGAGATGGCTACACATAATGAACACAGTGTCATAAATGTTCAATAGCACATGAGCCTGGTTCATGGCTACACATAATGAACACAGTGTCATTAACGTTCCATGGCACATGAGCCTGGTTCATGGCTACACACAATGAACACAGTGTCATAAATGTTTTTATGGCACATGAGCCTGGGACATGGCTACATATAATGAACACAGTGTCATTAACGTTCCATGGCACATGAGCCTGGTTCATGGCTACACATAATGAACACAGTGTCATAAATGTTCCATGGCACATGAGCCTGGGAGATGGCTACACATAATGAACACAGTGTCATAAATGTACTATGGAACATGAGCCTGTGAGATGGCTACACATAATGAACACAGTGTCATTAACGTTCCATGGCACATGAGCCTGGGAGATGGCTAAACATAATGAACCAAGTGTCATAAATATTCCATGGCACATGAGCCTGGGAGATGGCTACACATAATGAACACAGTGTCATAAACATTCCATGGCACATGAGCCTGGGAGATGGCTACACATAATGAACACAGTGTCATAAATGTTTTATGGCACATGAGCCTGGGAGATGGCTATACATAATGAACCCAGTGTCATAAATGTTCCATGGCACATGAGCCTCGGAGACAGCTACAAATAATGAATACAGTGTCATTAACGTTCCATGGCACATGAGCCTGGGAGATGGCTACAAATAATGAATGCAATGTCATGAAAGTTCTGTGTCGTATGAGCAGTAAAACTACCTTTCTGTTACCTAAAGTTAGTGATTACCTGTGACAGTACAAAATGCTGTCGCTGCCAGGAGTAGTATCACAGACACGTATAAGTTCCAGTTTAATGCCTGCTGGATGAACAATGCTCCAGAGTACAGGTTAACAGAGACTTTAGTGAATATGTAGAGTAACAGAGATAACCCTGCCAGGTAGATACGGATGCGGCTGCCACCAAATCGTTTCTTCATAAATTCTGGCAAGGTACAGACCTGAAAACAGAAAAAATATACATCATATACAATAGAAATGTCTAAAATTACAAAATAAATATGAATTTAATGAACAAATTAATTTATACACGATGATTGTATTATCTCATTGTAGAAAACATTTAATTAATGCAAAAATATTACCAAGCATTTTATATGTGGAATAACATTATTATCAGTATAAGATGTTTGGAAAAAGTGCCTTAAAACTTTATTTAAAGTTGGTGGATTCAGACTAATTAATATCAATGTTTATTGAAAGGTATGGCAATAAAACATGTAAACATAAATGTTCCTTAACATTTTTAGGTATGCTGATTTATAGAACAGTGAATGGCAGATTACAACACATGGCTCAAACCCCCTCACGCAGGCACTTCCTCTACAAGATGTTATGTTTATGAGAAGAGACCTTGTGTTTCTGAGCTTCACACGTAAATAATGAGGTCTTACCCTGCTGGCAATGTACACAGGCAGAAATATCCATCCCAGCACTTGGAGTAAAATACAGGCCTGTAACAACAAGAAAAAATTATTAGCTTTACAAACCCTGACACTAGTAATGCAAGTATATACGTGTTGTTAAATGGAACAAACCTTCAGCTTGAAACTATATATGTCATGTCATGTTTGTCCGTGAACACAAGGTCACTGTATCTACACCATGTCATGTGTGTCCGTGAACACAAGGTCAATGTATCCAGACCATGTCATGTGTGTCCATGAACACAAGGCTACTGTATCTACACCATGTCATGTATGTCCATCAACATAAGGTCACTGTTTCTACACCATGTCATGTATGTCCATGAACACAAGGTCACTGTATCTACACCATGTCATGTATGTCCATGAACACAAGGTCACTGTATCTACACCATGTCATGTATGTCAATTAACACAAGGTCACTGTTTCTACACCATGTCATGTATGTCCATGAACACAAGGTCACTGTATCTACACCATGTCATGTATGTCCATGAACACAAGGTCACTGTATCTACACCATGTCATGTGTGTCCGTGAACACAAGGTCAATGTATCCAGACCATGTCATGTGTGTCCATGAACACAAGGCTACTGTATCTACACCATGTCATGTATGTCCATCAACACAAGGTCACTGTTTCTACACCATGTCATGTATGTCCATGAACACAAGGTCACTGTATCTACACCATGTCATGTATGTCCATGAACACAAGGTCACTGTATCTACACCATGTCACGTGTGTCCATGAACACAAGGTCAATGTATCCAGACCATGTCATGTGTGTCCATGAACAAAAGGTCACTGTATCTTCACCATGTCATGTATGTCCATGAACACAAGGTCACTGTATCTACACCATGTCACGTGTGTCCATGAACACAAGGTCACTGTATCCAGACCATGTCATGTATGTCCATGAACACAAGGTCACTGTATCTACACCATGTCATGTATGTCCATGAACACAAGGTCACTGTATCCAGACCATGTCATGTATGTCCATGAACACAAGGTCACTTTATCTACACCATGTCGTGTATGTCAATGAACACAAGGTCATTGTATCCAGACCATGTCATGTATGTCCATGAACACAAGGTCACTGTATCCAGACCATGTCATGTTTTTCCATTAACACAAGGTCACTGTATCTACACCATGTCATGTATGTCCATGAACACAAGGTCACTGTATCAACACCATGTCATGTATGTCCATGAACACAAGGTCACTGTATCTGCACCATGTCATGTGTGTCAATGAACACAAGGTCACTGTATCCAGACCATGTCATGTGTGTCCATGAACACAAGGTCACTGTATCTACACCATGTCATGTGTGTCCATGGACACAAGGTCACTGTATCTACACCATGTCATGTGTGTCCTTAAACCCAAGGTCACTGTATCTGCACCATGTCATGTATGTCCATGAACACAAGGTCACTGTATCTACACCATGTCATGTGTGTCCTTAAATACAAGGTCACTGTATCTACACCAACTAATGTGTCCATAAATACGCAATGTCACCGTATCCACACCATATCATGGGTGTTCCTGAACACAAGTCACACTATCTACACCAGGTCATGTGTATCCTTGAACAGAAGGTCAATGTATCTACACCATGTCATGTGTGTCCCTGAAAACTCATGACCTTGTTATGTTTTCTAGAAAACTCATGACATTGTATCTATATATATAATCTCATGTGTGTCCCTGAAAACTCATGACCTTGTATCTTAACCTTGTCACGTCATTTTTTTTCCAACTTGTCACAGAAATATGTTGCATCATTGTAGCTTATCCCTTGGTAATTCTGAAACAAGGGACCTATGGGTCACTGTGCTCGGCTGAAGTTGACCTTGAAGGTAAAATCTAAAATAATATCAAATGGAGATCAAGTGTAAGAGGAAGAGGTAATAAAGGCCATGGTTGGTTTATATGATTGGTTTGTATTGATGAGCAAGAAATTGTTGCAAATAATATTTTGTGACCTGACCACGTGTTTCCTAATGTTGAAACTGAAGCATGTGAGCAGTTTGTGAACAAATGATCTGTGCTATACCATGATCATCAGTTGGCTTTTTGATTAACTGTTGACATTTCAGTAGTTTACAAATTTGTTTAATTGAATCTATTTTTTTGTATAATATATATTATTAAATATATATGTATTTTTTTATGAAATGTATACAGATAACTAATTATCAACATAAAACGGGGCAAACAAAGCCTGATCTCAAATTCTGCTGTGGCAGTAAAATAATGAACAAATGTTTGTATTAAATCCTAATTTTTTTATCACATCAATTTTTTTTAAATTTAAGTTTATATTTCTATACATTTCCAATAAAACAGATACATCTGAATATAAAAGTTGATTCATAATTCTCAATTGCATCATCATAAATCTCAATCTTGTCATATAACACCACACCATGCATACAAATGTTTATTTATTTTTTACCACAACTAGATGTGTCGGAATGACACGAATGCCCCTGCCTGGGGCAAATTAGAAACATTCGTTAAATTTTGTAAAAACTTTTTAAGCTCGTGAGGTGTCATATGGTCAAAAGTAGGTCAACAAGGGCAAAATGCAAACCTGATCTGTAACGGGTCATTATCAAGCAACACACCAAAAATCAGGCCAGTATCTGCAGGCATTGTGAAAAAAAGTCCATACATGTGCATTTTTCATAAAAATTTCTGTCTTTCATGAAATTTTCTATGTTCAGGATCTCTGTCATATGGTAAAAAATAGGTCAACTGGGATGAAACGCGAACTTGATCTGTAACTAGTCAATATCTGCCCACACACCAAAAATCAGGCCAATATCTGTAGTCACTGCGAAAAAGTCTGTACATGTGTATTTGTCATGAAAATTTCTATTTTTCATGAAATTTTCTAAGTTAAGGAGCCGTAAAACAGTCAAAAAAAGGTCAATCGGGACGAAACGCAAACTCGATCTGTAACTGGTCATTATCTGCCTACACACCAAAAATCAGGCCAATATCTGCAGGCATTGCGAAAAAAAGTCCGTACAACTGTTTGATTTCGGAATGATGGAATGACGGAAGGACGGACATGGGTAAAACTATATGCCCCGGCCATTTTGTGGCAGGGGCATAAAAATATATCTTTTAAATCTGCAAAACAATAAATATCTAAAAATAATACTTGATTTAGATTTCACAATTTTCAATTGTGTCTTTATTTATCCATAATGTGCTTCATATTTTATAAATTTAAGCATACTGATGGGTTCAATTATATCTGTTAAAATCATTTAAAAGAAAATTAATTTCTTTAAAAATACTACATTAACACAACATGGCATCATGAATTGGGGTGGTGATATTGGAATAACTCCCCCAGTGACTGTAACAAATCAGAAACCTTGGCATACCCCGACTTCCAGTGACCTGGAGAGGGACCCTGCATCTGTAATCTGTTATCAAAGCAAATGACTACAGTAGAGCCTCAAGAAAAAAAATCAATAACTAGCTTAATTTTCAAGCTTTTATTTTCACATTTCAGATTTGAACAAAGTAAATATTTATGTTTACATGCTGTGAAAATTAAATCAATGGTACATACAGGAGAAAAACGTGCCATGGTCAAAGTTGGGCTAAATTTAAGGTACTGATTTTATTTTTATGCTTATAACTTAAAAAATTTACAAAATTCAGATCTAATTTTGGGTAAACAATTAAATCTTAATTAAACATAGTTATATACTAGGGAAAATAGACTCTAGTTTCAAAATTTTTCATGTTAAGTGAGTAAATATTTTTCCTGATTTTTTACAAAGTCTATTATGTTCGGGCCCATAACTTAAAGAATTTATACTTAACAGACTTAATTTCTGGCATGTACATAGGAACTATATAGAAGAATATTTATGGTAAATATGAGGAAAAACAGATGAGTGGTTTTGATATTAGGCAGTCCTGAAGAGTAAAAATAGGTTTTTAATAAAAATTTGAGGTTTTTCCTTAATTTCTCAAAGGAACGAAGTCGCAAAGACCCAGTTTTCAGCTTGGTAGGAGATCTTGGGGACATCTAACATTATGCTGAATTTTGGATTCCTAAGTCTTACTGTTTCAAAACGTGCCACATCTACGAATGGACGGATGGACAGACGGACGGACGGACAATGGACCACGACTATAGCTCAGATGACTTATAGTCAGCTGAGCTAAAAAAGTAAAATTGGGGGCAAATTGGAAATAGCAGTTGAAAATGAAGTAACTTTGGTAGTAAAATTTTAGAGTAGCACAAAGCTTTAATGAGTTTTTTTTTACAAATATTGCTTCAAATTTATTGGATAAGTTACCAAGTGCACCTGGAATTTTTAGTCCTGCTAAAGTTATATAGAAAGGTAAATGTCAAGAAAAATGCTTTTTAATTTTACAGTTTAACTGAGGAATATGTTGATGGCCTATTAAGAAAAATGAATTTTAAGAAAAGCACTGGATTGGACCAGTTGCCTGGCAAATTTATAAGAGACGGGGCATCTGTTTTTAGTAAGTCTGTTACACATTTGATAAACTTGTCTATTCATACAGTGCAAGTTCCAAAGGAATTAAAATCTGCAAGAGTCATACCATTACATAAAAAGAACAGTAGGTTGAATAAAAGTAACTATAGGCCAGTGTAAATTTTATGTGTTATTTCGAAAGTACTGGATAGGACTTTATGAACAATGCAAAAATTATTTGAAAATAAATACAATGAAACCTTGTATGGCGACCATCCCGCTATGACGACCACCCCCACTTACATGACAATTTGTTTTGGTCCCGCACTAATGTAAATCATCATAAGAACCTTCCGCTGATACGTCCATCCCGGAAACACGACCACTTGGGCTGGTTCCACAGGTGGTCGTGTTAGCGAGAGTTCACTGTAATCTGATATGTCCACTTAAATCAGGATTTTGTACTTTATATTCAACAGTTACATGTCTTACTTATCTTACTGATTATATAAAATAAATTTCTAATAAAGGTAATTTTACTGGCATGGTACTGTAAAATCTTCAAAAGATCTAATAAATCTAATAAATTAATGTGTAAAAAGATGGAAGCTAGATGAGAAATCTTTAAGTTGGTTTATCTCATATATAACAAACAGAGTGCAAATTGTTAATGTAAAATAATGTCAGGAAATAATATTGCAGAGGATATTATATCAAAGCGTAAAACAAGATTAAATTTTATGTACAGTTATGCCACAGTCAAACAAACCAGAAAAATACTCTGTTATTCTCTTATACAATATGTCATTTTGATTATGCATGCAGCAGCTGGTATTCATCACTAACAAATAGTTTAAAAAAGAAATTACACATGCCAAAACAAAATGGTCAGATTTGTATTGAAAAAAACTGAAGGTCACATGTAGGTTTTGATGAATTTTGTGAAGTTGGGTGGTTGAATGTGGAAAATAGAGTTACTCAGTTGAAATAAAATCACATGTATAACACATTGTTCATGGGCATGCACCATTATATCTCCAACCAATTTGACAATGTAAAATTATCACATACGTTTACAATAAGAACGTTACAATATTCTTTTAAATTACCTAGTGTTGGTGCAGTAGTTAGTCAACTTTCTTTTTCACAGGTATTAAACTATGGAATTCTTTGCCTGTTGACATTCAGTCTAAAAATTCCAGTGCAAGTTCTAAGAAAGTGGTTAAATGTTACCCGATGAGTAACATTGAGGCAAAAGAAAACAGTGAATATGTGTATTTTTAACTTTATTATGAAAAGAACTGTTATATGGTTATGCCTATCTGTCTAGGTTTTTTAATTTTTACTTATCAAGTTACAGGTTTTATATGCACTTTCTAATATTCAAAGCAGCATTTATAGACATAATATCAATGTTTGCATAGTTTATTACTTTTAGACTGATTGAAAATTTTATTTTTTTTTATAATTTTACATAATATTCTCACATACTATTGAATATATTTCTGAGTATTTTGCTCACGTTCTTTTTATATTTCATTTTATTTTTAACTAGTTTAATCTAATAAAAATTGTGGTCAGTGTGATTACTAGTCAAATTTTAATAATGGAGATTAATACTGTAATAATAATGTTATAATGTGATACTGTTGTTCTAATCAGTAAATAACTAGTTTATGTTTTTATTTTTAATTCATATACTCATGTACTTCTAAATGTATTTCTAAGTATTTACTCTTGAAACTTCTTTAAATATATTATTATCTTTGACTAGTTTAACCTAGTATAATTGAAGTCAGTGTGATAACTAGATAAATTATCTATTTGAAAATTTTTTTTATTACAAATGGTGATAATATTTTCTGATCATTAAACAACTAGTCAATATTTATATATATACTAATTTTATAAATTTATTATACTGTTGCTTATCATATATGACAACAACTGTGACATGTCTTCTAATATCCATAGGTAACTTCCCCTATTGGCAGGTGCACCACATGTTGATGATGGAAGGATTGAGATGAAAAGTTTGGCTTAAAATGCATCCACAATCTTTCTAAAGTAGTGGGTCCTGTGACCTTGACCTTTGTTCTCATGACGTCAGAATCAACAATTCTTACTTTAGTGGTGGGCCATATATAAGTCAAGTTTGAAACCAATATTTCAAACCAAACTGGTGTTATCATCTGGAAACTAATAAGTGGATTGATGGCCCCCATGACCTTGACCTTTTGACCCAAAAATCCATAGGTAACTTTCACTATTGGCAGGTGAGCAACATCTGGAAGACAGAATGTTTGGAACAGAGAGTTTGGCTAAAAATACATCAACAATCTTTTTAAAGAAGTGGGTCCTGTGACCTTGACCTTTGGCCTTATGACTCCAAAATTAGGGGTTCTTACATTATTGGTGGGTCATATTTAATTTGAAATTGAAACCAATATGTCAATCCGAACTGGAGTTATCATCCAGAAACAAATATGTGGACAAATGGGCCCCTGTGACGATGACTTTTGACCTTGTGACCCCCAAATCAATCAGTTTCTTCCCCTATTGGCAGCTCAGCTATATGTGCAAGATGGAATTTTTCGGATGAAAAGTTTGGCTTAAAATGCATCATATATTTTAAATATTTAAATATTTCCAAATAAGTGGGTACTGTGACCTGACCTTTGACCTCATGACCCCAAAATTGAACAGAATCTTCCCCTAATGGCAGGTAAGCAATATCTTGAAGATGGAAGGTTTGGGATGAAAAGTTTGGCTTTAAATTCATATGCATTCTTTTTTAAGAAATGAGTATAACTATAAGTTAAGTTTGAAACCAGTATGTCAAACTAAACTGGAGTTATCATCTGGAAACTAATTTGTAAACAGATGGCTCCTGTGACCTTGACCTTTGACCATGTGACCCCAAATTCATTTATGCTCTCCCCATACTGGCAAGTCAGCTAAATGTGCAAAATGGAAAGTTTGAGATGGAAAGCTTAGCTAAAAATGCAGCCATAATCTCTTTAAAAAAGTGAGTCCTGTGTCCTTTACCTTTGACCTCATGACCCCAAAATCCTATAGGTTCTTGCTTTAGTGGTGGGCCATATGTAAGTTAAGTTTAAAATCCATGTGTCAATACAACCTAGAATTATCATCTGGAAACAAATTTGTGTGGATGGAAGGATGGACAGACAGGCAGACAGACAAACAGACAGACAGACAGGGTTATAACTATATGGCACCCACTTGTGATCAATAAACACACCAGGTTTTGGGACACTTGATGTAATTACAGCTGAGAAACTGACATGATTGTTGTCCTTTTATAGTGAAAAAAATTTTTTAAATATTCGTTAAATAAAAAAAAATACAGGTGGCGCAACCACTTTTTGGGAACTGACAAAACTAGTCATGGTCAATATTCAAGGCAAGATTCATGACAATCCATGCATTAATTATCAACATATTGGAGGTTTTGTATTATATTTTTTATTATTCTGGGGGGTACTTTCAAGCCCCATAGCTCGGAGGATGCAGGTCGCAGTGACCTAATTTCAGGTTTCTGAGGAGATTTTTTATTGACCTCCCTGGATATTCACTTAAAAGTTTCTAGGTCCAGCAGTTATGATTTGTGCCCTGCTAACAGACGGCTGGACAGCTGGATGCCAGGACAGCTGGACGGACGATGGACAAAGCACCATTCCTATACCTCGGTTGACTCACAGTCAGCTGAGCTAAAAATGAAAGTTATCCTGCCTGCACAGACTGTTATAGCTGCAAGAACTGCTAACCATGAATTCTGTTATTCATTGTATGTCTGCGCTTTATGCAAATGATTCAGTCACAGGTAACTGATGTATTGCCTTATGTGTTTTTCACAGTCATTCAAAACGAATGGAAACAAAGTGTCTTCCTTGTTTTAGGAGTGGTAAACTTCAACTTGATCTAATTATAACAACAGGCATAAAACCTGTCGAATCAACCACATAAATGACCTGCAGCTTTAGGTTTCAGAACAACCCAGATTTGGGGATGCTAATTCTAAAATACGATGAGGTCAAGGATCAGAGGTTAATCATGTCACTGAAAGCAACATGCCAGCAATTGATTTTGATATGACTCTTGTGTATTCAATTTTAAGTGGAACCTAATTTTGAAATGAAAAACGACCAAGGAGCAAAGGATCCAGACATGATGTATTTTTGTACAAGGATACACAAATCGTAAGGGGAACGTTATATCAAATAGTTGGCTCAAGTTTCTCAACAATTTACTTGCGTGTACTCATAATACAATAGCGTCAGACATTTGCGTGTGCATGTCAGCAGTAATGTTAATTGTTATAAAATGAAAGTCCATGCTTGTGGTGAAGTTAATATAAGTATTTTAGCTTTTTTTAAACTTTTGCATGTAATATCATGCACAATGAAGGACAAAAAAGAATTATTGGCGATGCCATTCCATGTCATACATGGGCTTATCTGTCAGAGGTATTTGCGCATGATCGGGGTACACACGTCCAATTTAATATTTTTAAATTTTTCAAATAAATACTGTTTCACATATCTTTATATGAAAATTTTATATATTCTACTACCTTATGAGACAGTGACTTTTATTAAAGAGTTCATTTATAACCATCCTTCTTTTACCTCTTCACTGGCAAAGGAAATCTCAAACTGCAATCATTCATAAAATTGTTGCACTCGTATACAACACAAAATAAAATCTTCTGCAAATCAGTGTCACTTGTATTAGTTATTATTTTTCAAAACTTCACACAACCATTGCAAAAGATGGTTTGTTTTTCTGAATTGCCCTGCATGTGCTGTGAAGTTAAAAACGTGTACACAAGCCACAGTGTTAAAGGATCGTAACACACTATGGAAGTTGGCAGGTGTGTGTGTGTGTGGGGGGGGGGGGGGGCTTAAAAGGGTTTTAAAAATATTAGGAAAAAATTCAATTTTGAATTTGAGAGCACCATATTACATCAATTATGGTATACCCCGTTACCACAAAACAGGTTTGAACAAATTTTTAAAATATAAATAAAAACCAATTTAAATACAATAAAATGTATGATTATATTTTACAGGCCTAATGCCAACCTGTGCAATTGGATATACATCAGGTATAATGCTTCCTAGATAACATGCTTGACAAATATTTGAAAATACTTAATTAATTTTCAATCACATGAGTGACAGGCACATGGACAATGCAAGTACCATACATTCTTCCCTGTTAACTGATAACTGCATGTTAAAAGGTCTCGAACACAGAGAAAAACATACTTAAAAATTAAGAAAAAAAATCCAGGTCGCGCCACCAGTCTGCAGCAACTGATAAAACACTTCATGATCTATATCCATGCAAAAAATCATGGTGATCAATTCATTAGTTGTTCAGATACTTTGAGCTTTTGTATCAAATTTTCCATTATTCTTGGGGGTACTTCAGAGACCCATAGCTCAAAGAATATGGGTAACAGAGACCTAATTTCAGGTTTCCAAGGAGATTTTTTATGGACCTCCCAGGATATTATAAAAAAAAATTCCAGGTCCAGTAGATACAATATGTGCCCTGTTAACAGATGACCACATCTTTTTAGGTCCAAACAATAGAGAAAAAAAATCGTAAAAAATAAAAAAAAAATACAGGTGGCACCACCAGTCCGGTGCAACTGATAAAACACTCCATGATCTATATCCATGCAAAAAATCATGGTAATCAATGCATTAGTTGTTCAGATACTAAAGCTTGTGTATCAAATTTTCCATTATTCGGGGGGGGGGGGGGGGGGTAATTCTGAGCCCCATAGCTCAAAGAATATGGGTAAGAGAGACCTTATTTTAGGTTTCCAAGATTGTTTATGGACCTCCCAGGATTCCAGGTCTAGCAGTTAGGATTTGGGCCTGATTAACGGACGGACAGACAGACAATGGACAGATGGACGCTAGACAAAGGCTGATCCCTATAGCTCAGATGACTTTAAGTCAGCTGAGCTAAAAAATTAAAAAATAGTTTTTTGTTGTTGCTTGAACCAACCTTATATTGCATCATTTCAGGCTAGTTTGTCATGTATTTGCAAATCACAATTCTGTCAACCTTTGTATGCAGTTAGAACTGCTTAAATTATATAATACAAGATGAACTTGGTACATACATTCTACTGTATTAGTTGACAATTTTAACTTGTAAATACAGTACACAGACATGTTTAAATATTCATAGAAGGTGCTACCGGTTGATATTTAGCATGCTTCAAAGCCTGCATTGCATGACCTCTATTCAGCACCAACAGTTAGCAGTCACTACTACTGTGTACAATTGCACCGCCCGCTAAATATGGCATGTTGTTAAAAGGTTGTTCCGATTTTCCCATGCCACCTGTTGTCTTTTAGCGTAGTTCCCAATTAACCTGTCTGTTTACCATGGCAATCCAGGCATGCAGTCAGCACTGTATTTTTTTCTCAGCGGAATGAGGGCAGGCAAGAGATCTGCCCTCAGAAAATATTGCTAAAAAATTTAAGCAATCCCACATCAGTCCCCACACTTACATGTTACCAAAACCCCTGCTGGTACCCCACGCTTTTATGTACCATTGCTCTCTCCCAGTAAGGATTTGCAGGAATTTCATATCTTAAGTCTTTTCCATTTAGGGCAGTCCCAGGCTAGATGGCGACTTTCAGCAAATCGGCAATGTTACAGCTGGTAAAAATTGTACATTTTCAATCGAGCTATTGCAATTTTGCCGTTTTGAATTGTTTAAGTAAAGAACAAGGCCTACAGGCCTAATGCGAACCTGTGCATTGAGAAATACACCAGGTATAATGCTTCAATGCTGGACCATGTATATGATGGATATGAACAATGCAAGTACTTAACATTTTGAATAAGAAACAATTACACAAACATCACTGCTGGAATTCTGGCGTGGGTGCACACAACACTAAAAAGATTGTAGCT
Source organism: Sipunculus nudus (assembly GCA_026874595.1). Taxonomy (NCBI): domain Eukaryota; kingdom Metazoa; phylum Annelida; class Sipuncula; order Golfingiida; family Sipunculidae; genus Sipunculus; species Sipunculus nudus. The sequence goes on from CM049308.1 coordinate 95,424,516, forward strand.
GGCACCACCAGTCTTGTACACAAAGAAGCTACCAGGGATATTTACATATGCCCAATTTCAGACTGATATATCAATCTCCTCCTGAGAGAAACGCAGGGACACACACCATGCAAAAGTCATTGTAGGTAGCGACAACTGTCTTGTGAGCAAAAAAGCCATCAAAGACACATAGGCAGGTCAAAATATTAGGCCAATACATCAAACTTACCTTAAGTCTGATGCATGGGGCTGACCAGGCTTAGGTGAGAAAGGCAGTTGCCCCGAGTGAACTGTGACAAATTGCTTGCTCAGGCTACTGCACTGAGTGAACTCTTGACCGGCACCTGGCTAGACTGAGTGAACTTTTAATCTGTACCTGGCTGCACTGAGTGAACTCTTGACCTATTGCATAATCTGACACAGTTGGCAGTCTGCCAAAGCTATAAATAGATTCAGGCTGACCTATGGTGCCAAATATGATGCAGTGAGCAGTCTTCCAAAGCTATAAATAGAATGCAGCTACAGCACTGAGTGAACTCTTGATCTCAACCTGGCTGCACTTCTTCCAATCCTGGCACTGTGCCAAAACTATTTATAGAGCTGACATCATCTTGGCTAATGGCCAACATCAAGGCACTGGCAATCTGCCAATAGTAAACCAAGTGCTCCCATCTATACACAAAAGTGGTCCCAACTTGAAATAACTTTGAAATTTATTTTCCCAATATGAAATGCTTTTCAGCTGACTTTTTATAAAAAAAAAAAATCAGGAATATATGTTAAGTTATTACAGATGCATACTGAATGCAAAAGTAAAATACAGATATATCTCATTGATGGCAAATTCTTGAATTAAGTTGAGTAGGGATACCAATAATTTATAATCCACTTACAGTTGTCTTTATATAGCCATAGAGAGCTGAATATCCATGATTGTAACATTGCCTGGTATGATTAAAAAACTCAAATCATTAATCTAAATTTTTTAAAAGCTTTTAAAAAACTTTCTTGTCAATATTAACCAAAGATAACCTGAAATCTAAATGTCTAGTGGCATGATGTAATAGATGCTGATAAACTGGTGCCAGGCTAGATGTAACAGCATAACACAGCTAACATATATACTAAAATGTCTCAATTCAATCTCCATCATTCAGCCAAAAATCATTCATGTGGAACCATTAATGACAATTATTATAAGAATTATTGTAGGGATTATTCTTGTAAAATATTTAACAAACTGGCTTCGGTGGCATCAGTCGAAAAATGTTTCGCAGGTTTATAACTCATAAAGGAAGATACAGCAAACTGGCTAAGTTCAGCTTCCTGTAACTCAGCCAAAAAGCACTGAACCAAAACCATTTGAACAAACTTGAATTATCACCATCTGAGGATTATTAATGTGTGAGATTTAAGAATTTGGCCCAGTGGTTTTTGAGAAGAAGATCTTTGTAGCCACTGAGCTAAAATGGGCTGTTATGGCATATGACTAAATTCAGCTTCCCATAACTTGGCCAAATGTCACTGAAAAGAAACCATTTAAACAAACTTCAGAAAGAACTACCCTAGGATCATTTCTATGCAATATTAATCATTTTGGACATATGGTTTCAGAGAAGAAGTTTTTTGTAGCCCTCAGTGTGATACATGCACTGATGACCCCCGTACAATAAAGGCCAATGCAGGTGGCACCACCAATACCTCAATTTCAGATATGTCCTATGTATCCAACATTGGCATAAAATTCGGTGATGATAGCTCCAGCCTTTTCTGAGATTTACATTTTAATATGCTTTTTGCACAGTTAACAAAGTTCAACCTTCTGTAACTTGGCCAAAAATCTCCAAACTGGAACCATTCGAACAAACTTGAGAAAGATTGTTCCAGGGATCATTTCTGTGAAATATTGGACAATTTGGCTGGAGAGTTTCAGAGAAGAAGATTTTTAAAGCTTTTAGCTTTTTCCCTATAAAATCTAAGAAAATGCAGTTAGAAAAAAATAAACAAAATCCGATATAGTTGTTTGGATGACTGATTGTTTGCAAATAATTTGGTGATGCTAGCTACTGCTGTTTTTGAGATAGCTATGGTTAACGTACAGGCGACGCACAACACACGACGCACGACGGACGACACCGCACCATCGCATAAGCTCACAGGTTCACTAAAAATAATTATTCATTTCAGAAAATACCATTTCCGAACTGATTCAATTTCCGAATTGATTAAGGATGTACAGTACTAAACATTTCAAACTCAAGTTCAAGTACCAATTACATTAATTTTACTCCTGAAATACTGGCATGGATGTACACAACAGAACAAGTGACCCATGGGTCATGACGCTCAGCTGACTGGGAAGAGATTTTCAAAAGGAAATTTTATCATCTGAATGGTAGTATATACCCATTCAACTGAAGCATCAAACAGATTAAAGAATAAGCCAAGATTGTATCTGAATTTATATATCTCAAAATATGGGGAAAAATGCGTAAACTTTAAAAAAAATACAGGTGGTTCCACCAGTCTGCAGAAACTAATAAAAACACTTAATGGTCAACATCCATGCAAAGAATCATAGTGATTTCTGCATTAATTGTTCAGATACTTCAGCTTTTGAATCAAATTTTCCATTATTCTGAGGGATACTTCGGAGTCCTATAGCCTGAAGGATATGGGTAACAGAGACCTAATTTAAGATTTCCAAAGACACTCTCACGGGCCTCCTTGCATGACAAGAATGAAGATTCTAGGTCCAGTTGTTACAATTTGTGCCATGTTAACAGATGACAGCATCCTTAAAGGTCTCAAAAATAGAGAAAAAAATTCAAAAAACTTTAATAAAATATAGGTTGCACCATAAGTCTGAAGAAACTGATGAAACACTCCATAATCAATATGCATGTAAAGAATCATGGTGACCTCTGCATTAGTTGGTCAGATACTTCAGCTTTTGTATCAAATTGTCCATTATTCTGAGGGATACTTCGGAGTCCTATAGCTTGAAGGATATGGGAAACAGAGAACTAATTTAAGGTTTCCACAGACACTTTTCATGGGCCTCCTGACAAGAATGAAGATTCTAGGTCCAGTTGTTACAATTTGTACCCTGTTGACACATAACCACATCCTTAAAGGTCTTAAAAATAGAGAAAAAAAATTGTAAAAATGTGTAACAAGCCCCATAGCTTGAAGAATATAGGTAACAGAGACCTAATTCCAGGTTTCTGGGGAGTCTGCAGAAACTGATGAAACATCTCATGATCTCTTTGTATGAAATTTTTGACTATTCTGGGGGGTACTTTGGGGCCCTACAGCATGAAGGATATGGGTAACAGAGACCTAATTTCAGGTTTCCATGGAGACTTTTCATGGGTCTCCCAGTGTGTCAAGAATGAAGATTCTAGGTCCAGTTGTTATGATTTGTGCCCTGTTAACAGATGTTCATATCTTTAAAGGTCTCAAAAATAGTGAAAAAAATTTGTAAAGAATCGAAAAATACAGGTGGCACCACCAGTCTGCAGAAACCTATGAAACACTCCATGATCAATATCCACGCAAAGAACCATGGTAACCAATGCATTAGTTGTTCAGATATTTCAGTTTTTGTATCAAATTTTCAATATTCAGCGGGGGTACTTCAGAGCCCCATAGCTTGAAGAATCTGGGTAACAGAGACCTAATTCCAGGTTTCCATGGAGACTTTTCATGGGCCTCCCCCAATGTCAAAAATGAAGATTCTAGGTCCAGTTGTTATGATTTGTGCCCTGTTAACAGATGACTGCATCTTTTAAGGTCTCAAAAATAGAGAAAACAAGGGACCTATGGGTCACTCAGCTGTTATATATGATAAAAAAATATTATTTAGAAATGAGGCACATGCTGGTTTTGTGTGGTAATAAATATAAGCTGTATTATGAGTTGTTGTTGTTTAGCTTATGTATGATTTTGATAGTACCTTTGGAGACAGGGAAGAGGATTGATTTCATTTATTTTATTAACAAATGGAGTACTACTGTCACACAGATTTTGACTTGGCCATATAACTTATAAGCAGAACATATAATATAAGAGTTTAACTATTTATTAAAAAAATTACAAATATTGTCCCAAATATAATTTTTATTAAAAATAATAAGAGAATCATATGATTTTTTAAAATGAAATATAATTGATATGATTATTAAAATAATATTAAAGAATATATTCATGAATGCATTCATGAATACATTTTGAAAGTATTTGCACGAGTATTCATATACTTTCATTTTTACCTGAATTTCCATTCTTTATGCAAGAAATTTTATAATGGAGTACATAATCATATTCGTATTTAAATACAATTACAAAGTATTCGCACCATGTCTGGTATTTATTCAGTTTTCACCAAACAATGATGTTGAGAATCCAGAATATACAAAATTCACACGTTTAAATAATGATCATAAGTACCTGGTTTTATGGCTTTTATTTATATTAAAAAATAACTGTAAAAAATTCATTTTGGACTAATGTACACACTAGACACAGTAGGAATCTAGATTAATATTATCAACTGCATCTTTGTCTATCATTAATTTCCTTCATATAATCCTTAATGATTAGTAATGAATAATATGATTTACTTCTTTATCATTAAAAATGAACTGAAAAATGCCATAGGTGACTGCATGGTGTTATTTGGAATATGTGACATTCTACCCATCGATACAAGATTCTTATATCATCAGTAACTGCAAGTTAATTTCCTGTTATTATAAACTAACAAATTCCTTTTCTATTTTTCTTTAATTTGTTATTAAAAACCAATAAAAATTTATTAATTTATTGTTTATTGTTATGTTGTTGGTTAAAACTACTAGATGAGTTGGGTTGGACACCTGGATCAACTGTGGCTGGCCATCAGCTGCCTGGATTCTCCCCTCTAGCGTGCATAATTTGATGAAAGGTCAACAAGGTCAACATACAGGTGACTCAAGAGGGGCTGGAGAGAGCCAAAGTCTGACAGGGTCTCATAAAAAACATTAATAAAAGCTACAATATTTGGCAAATGTCTTTCGGCTTTCTAAACTAAAAAGCTGAAATCCTTATGTGTGCATGATATGAAAATTATATCAACAGTGCTCACGGGAAACAAACGTGCCATGGTCACAGTTGGGCAAAATTTAAGGTACTAATTTTATATTTATACTAATAACTTATAAAATTTGCAAAATTCAGAACTAATTTTGGGTATTCAATTGAATCTTGATTAAATAATGTTACATCCCTGACAAAAAAGATCTCTAGCTTCAGCAATGCCCTTGTTAAGGGAGTAAATATATTTCTTGATTTTTTACAAAGTGCATTATGTTTGGGCCCATAACTTAAAAAAAATACACAATACTGACATCATTTCTGGCATGTGCATAGTGAATGTATAGAAAAATATGTATATTATATATGATCAAAGTCAGATCAGTGGTTTTGATATAAGGCAGTCTTAAAGTGTAACATTGGGTTTTTAATGGAAAAATTAAGTTTTCATTGATATCTCGAAGGAATAAAGTCCTGGTGACCAAATTCTTGGCATGGTAGGGGATTTTGGAGAAATCTAACTGTATGCCAAATTTAAGGAACTTAGAGCTGAAGCTCGGGAGCTGAGCTCTAGCAAACTGCATAACACTAGCAATATGTGACATGGTGCTTGAAAACTTGAATAAAATCTACAGTTTTTGATCAACTGGTTTCAAATTTTTGGTGTTAACAGTTGAAATGCTAACAAAAACATGCTGTGAAAATTAAATCCACAGCAGTTACAGCAAAAAAACGTGCCATGGTCAAAGTTGGGCAAAATTTAAGGTACCAATTTTTTATTTTTGCTAATATTTTTAAAAATTTAAAAGATTTTGATCTAATTTTGGGTATACAATTTAATTTTGATTAATAAAAGTAATATTACTGGAAAAAAAGTGCTTAGCTTTAACAAGTTTTGTGTTAAGTGATAAAATTTCTTTCCTGATTATTTAAAAAATGCATTATGTTTTGGCCCATTACTTTTTTAAATTAAATAATACAGACCTAATTTCTGGCATGTACATAGGAATTATATAGAGGATTATTTATAGGAAATATGAGGAAAAACAGATGAGTGGTTTTGATATTAGGCAGTCCTAAAGTGTGAAAATAGGTTTTTAATAAACAATTGAGGTTTTTCCTTAATTTCTCAAAGGAATGAAGTCGCAAAGACCCAGTTTTTGGCTTGGTAGGAGATCTTGGGGACATCTAACATTATGCTGAATTTTGGATTCCTAGGTCTTACGGTTTCCAAACGTGCCACATCTACGGACGGACGGACAGACGGACGGACGACGGACAATGGACCACGACTATAGCTCAGATGACTCATAGTCAGCTGAGCTAAAAATCGTAAAAAATCGAAAAAATACAGATGGCGTCCGCAGTCTGCAGAAACTGATGAAACATCTCATGATTAATATGTATGCCAAAAATCATGACCATCAGTGATGTAGTTAATGAGATATTGAAGTTTTTGTATGAAATTTTTCACTATTCTTGGGAGTACTTTGGGGCCCCATAGCTTGAAGGATATGGGTAATAGAGACCTAATTTCTAGTTTCCATGGAGACTTTTCATAGGTCTCTCAGAATATCAAGAATAAAGCTTCTAGATCCAGTCTTAACAATTTGTGCCCTGTTAACAGATGTCCACATTTTTAAAGGTCTCAAAAATAGAGAAAAAAATTCGTAAAAAATCGAAAAATATAGGTTGCGCCACCAGTCTGCAGAAACTGATGAAACATCGCATGATTAATATGTATGCCAAAAATCATGACCATCAGTGATGTAGTTAATGAGATATTGAAGTTTTTGTATGAAATTTTTCACTATTCTTGGGAGTACTTTGGGGCCCCATAGCTTGAAGGATATGGGTAATAGAGACCTAATTTCGAGTTTCCATGGAGACTTTTCATAGGTCTCTCAGAATGTCAGGAATGAAGATTCTAGGTCCAGTCTTTACGATTTGTGCCCTGTTAACAGATGTCCACATTTTTAAAGGTCTCAAAAATAGAGAAAAAAATTCGTAAAAAATCGAAAAATACAGGTGGCGTTACCAGTCTGCAGGAACTGATGAAACATCTCATGATTAATATGTATGCCAAAAATCATGACCATCAGTGATGTAGTTAACGAGATATTGAAGTTTTTGTATGAAATTTTTCACTATGCTGGGGGGTACTTTGGGGCCTCATAGCTCGAAGGATATTGGTAACAGAGACCTAATTTTTGGTTTCCATGGAGACTTTTCATAGGTCTCTCAGAATATCAAGAATAAAGCTTCTAGATCCAGTCTTAACAATTTGTGCCCTGTTAACATATGTCCACATTTTTAAAGGTCTCAAAAATAGAGAAAAAAATTCGTAAAAAATCGAAAAATATAGGTTGCGCCACCAGTCTGCAGAAACTGATGAAACATCACATGATTAATATGTATGCCAAAAATCATGACCATCAGTGATGTAGTTAATGAGATATTGAAGTTTTGTATGAAATTTTTCACTATTCTTGGGAGTACTTTGGGGCCCCATAGCTTGAAGGATATGGGTAATAGAGACCTAAATTCTAGTTTCCATGGAGACTTTTCATAGGTCTCTCAGAATGTCAGGAATGAAGATTCTAGGTCCAGTCTTTACGATTTGTGCCATGTTAACAGATGTCCACATTTTTAGCAGTCTCAAAAATAGAGAAAAAAATTCGTAAAAAATCGAAAAATACAGGTGGCGCCACCAGTCTGCAGGAACTAATGGAACATCTCATGATCAATATGTATGCCAAAAATCATGACCATCAGTGTTCTAGTTAATGAGATATTGAAGATTTTGTATGAAATTTTTTACTATTCTGGGGGGTACTTTGGGGCCCCATAGCTTGAAGGATATGGGTAACAGAGACCTGATTTCTGGTTTCCAAGGAGATTTTTCATGGACCTCTCAGAATTTCAAGTAACAAGATTCTAGGTCCAGCGGTTACGATTTGTGCCAGGTTAACGGACAGACAGACGGACGGCACGATGGACGGACGACGGACAAAGAGTGATCGCTATAGCTCAGATGACTTACAGTCAGCTGAGCTAAAAACTGATGAAACACTCCATGATCAATATCCATGCAAACAATTATGGTGATCTCTGCATTAGTTGTTCAGATACTTCAGCTTATGTATCAAATGTTCCATTATTCCGAGCTGTACTTTGGAGTGCCATAGCTCTAAGGATATGGGTAACAGAGACCTAATTTCAGGTGTCCATGGAGACTTTTCATGGGTCTCCCTGTGTGTCAAGAATAAAGATTCTAGGTCAAGTCATTACAATTTGTACCTTGTTGACAGATAACTACATCCTTAAAAGTCTCATAAATAGAGAAAAAAAATTGTAAAAATTTGAAAAATACAGGTGGCGCCACCAGTCTGCAGGAAATGATGGAACACCTCTTGATCAATATGTATGCCAAAAATCATGACCATCTGTATTGTAGTTATTGAGATGTTGCAGTTTTTTTAAATCAATTATTCTATTATTCTGGGGGGTAATTGGGAGCCCCACAGCTCAAATGATATGGGTAACGGAGACCTTATTTCAGGTTTCCATGGAGGCTTTTCATAGGTCTCTCACTGTGTCAAGAATGAAGATTCTAGATCCAGTCTTAACGATTTGTGCCCTGTTAACAGATGTCCACATTTTTAAAGACCTAAAAAACAGAGAAAACAATTCGTAAAGAATCGAAAAATACAGGTGGCGCCACCAGTCTGCAGAAACTGATGAAACATCTCATGATCAATATGTATGCCAAAAATCATGACCATCAGTGATGTAGTTAATGAGATATTGAAGTTTTTGTATGAAATTTTTCACTATTCTGGGGGGTACTTTGGGGCCCCATAGCTCAAAGGATTTGGGTAACAGAGACCTAATTTCTGGTTTCCAAGGAGATTTTTCATTGACCTCTCAGAATGTAAAGTTACAAGATTCTAAATCCAGTGGTTACGATTTGTGCCAGGTTAACGGACAGACGGACAGACAGACGGACAGACGGAAGACGGACAAAGAGTGATCGTTATAGCTCAGCATGACTGAAAGTCAGCTGAGCTAAAAATGATTTTAGGTTCAACCACCGGTCTTGTGTATGAGTGACACAAATGTGCTGTAGTCATCCGGATTGTTTACATCAGTGCCAAGGAGGCAGGTGGATTATTCAATAGTATTTTGTTTATTATAAAAGCAAATTGACTTACTGTACAATGATTTATTATAATTAGATGACAAAAGGTTCTGGAGAATTCAGGCAGTGTATAATTTCCAATAGGTAAATTCCAGAAAATCCCAGAAGTGCTAGTCTTGACAAGAAAAGACCTGATCATTCTAGAGATTTCTAGAAGTTTCGGATTACCCCTATATAAATAGGTGGTGTCAAGGCCAGTCAGGAGAAGTGAATAAATTTGGAAGTTAGCGTCAACTGGCGACAGGTCGTTTCATATCAATGATGCATTAGTTGTACACTGAGCAGGGGGTGGTTATAAATTCCGAGAGGACATTATTTGTCCTGGAGAGAGTACAGATAGTTACAGCTGAGCAGGCAGTTAGATGATAAACGTGACTTGTATTTGTACAAGACATTGTTATTGTCAGATTGGAGCCTGTCAACAACAACGGTGGCCAATTGTTGGATGTTACATGAATAAACCTGTGTTCTTCAGTTCAGACAATGAGTGATATTTTGGTATTTTCAGAGTGAAAGAACTCTGGAAAATATGTCAGCTTCGTGTGTGGTGTGACAATGAGAAAGTTGTCAAAGATGTATGGACATGTAAAATACCAGGCAGATACTTCAAACCACTCTTGAGCTAAATGCACAGATGTAATAAACCCAAAACAATTGTAGGTGGTGCCACAAGTCTTGTATATGAAGAAACTATCCAAGATGTATATATGCCCAATTTCTAACTGATATGTCAAATTTCTCATAAGAAACTAGATACGGGTAGTTGACAAGCGACTACATGTATCCGCCGAAATCAGAGTGGGATGGGTAAAGTGAGGCATGGATTGAGTAACAAGGGGAAATAGAGTGAGGAGTGTTGCATATTAGCATGGATGTCTGCAGCCAAAATGTGTATGTAGGTTGTGCCAACTACCACAAAATCCAGAAAGCTATCAAAGTTGTATACAAATGCAACAAGTGACCCATGGGTCATGACGCTCAGCTGACTGGGAAGAGATTTGCAAAAGGAAATTTTATCATCTGAATGGTAGTATATAACCATTCAACTGAAGCATCAAAGAGATTAACCAACAGGCTGAGATTGTGTCTGTATTAATATATCTCAAAAATAGAGAAAAAATGTGTAAACTTTAAAAAAAATACAGGTGGCTCCACCAGTCTGCAGAAACTAACAAGCATGACCTGCGACATCATGGGCTGCAATTCACAACTTCTAGTAAAATTGTTGCAGAACCTATATGCCAATTTTGTTTAAACTTTCTACATTGCCATAAATTCTTATCATATATGTCTGGTTAAAACATAGTGAATGATGGTCTGAGGCAAAATGTATGGTTGTTGAGCTATCAGGAACTAATCCCACTGCTTGCTCGATACCTGTCAGTCTCAAAAGGAATACCACACAGGCCACATATAAGATCAAAATATAGCAAAAGATCAAGGAAATCCATGCAAGAATTATTGTGAAACGGGTGCTTCAATATTAATTTTTATTCAATACAAGCCAACTGTACTGAGCTTTCATAAATGATGGTCATATTTATTAAGAAATCTTTGACCCAGTGCAAGATTACATTAATATACATCCCACTGCATATTCACTTTTATAGTTGAGATAATATGTTCTAAAGGAATTTAAAGATGGCGTCCTGGTGGCCATATTGGATTTCTGACAGGTCGGAAATTGAACAACAAACATCCTCTAAAAGGGACCAAACATCATAAAAAAAATCACAGAAACTGTCCTGGCAAAAGGATTTCTAAAATGGCTACCTGGCAGACATAATGGTTTTCTGACAAGTCACACATCCTCCAATAAGACACTAAACTTGTAGCAATTGCTTTAAAGAATGTAACAGTTTACGCTCCCGAGGCAGCGGAAATCTTGCGCTTCTAAAGAAGCAACTGGTTTTTACGCTGCCAGCTTTGACCGTTTATGATATATTTAGACACCAGATGGGTTTGTTGTCCACTGAAATAAATGTGTGTACGATGTGACAAGCAGCCAATCAGATGCCAATAAACAAACACTCGACAGGCATCCTGGCTCCGCCCATTGCCGCGCTTCAAGCGCCGCTTGAAGAGTTTCCGGTCGAATTTAAATTGCTCCCTCTGCATTCTCGCATCATCGACCGATTCGATTATGACATTATGACTGTGTTAGCATAGCCATGTATCTGTTGTCTGCAGAACTGAAACCAGCCAGCGAGGTGTGCACGCAGCCTTTGTTGTTACGTTTCGTTTGAATTACAGCTCACCGGCCGAGCATCCTATGTGCCAAAGGCCCTAAGCAATCCACGTCAGGGGCAATTCTCTCTGAGCCTGTGGCCTGTTCAGACGGTTACGCTGGGGGATGAGCTGTCACTCAAAAAGAAATTAATATGATTGGCTCCGTGTATTCCTCGCTTGGCTTTGTCTTCCAGCACAAGGTCTCATCTGATTGGACAAAAATACAGAGCTCCCCTCTGGTGTTGCAATTCAGGATACAAGGTCATAACAAACAGCGCCTTACGATATAGGAAGTAGCCCTATAGGTAAAGCACTGTGTAAAGAGCGTAGTAACAGTTATGAATGTCCAAAACAATTCAAAAGGCATGATCAGGTTGGAGAGCTCTCATATCAGATTAATGAACATGCAAATGTAAAAAGTGCAAGTCCAATTTGTTTTAATTATCAGCTTGCTATTCAATGGGGTCAGCAGGGTAGGTAAACTGCAAAACCTAAAAGAAAAGAAATGCAGAACGCATCACTAAGAGTCTTGTAATCAAATAAAGCCATCCTAAATCCAGGTACAGACCCACATATTATCAGAACAAACACTTGCTGGTATATCTGATGATTTGTATAATAATATTCAGATATCTAGAAAACTAAGTTTATTGCTATGATTCCATGATATAAACTGCAAAATGTTCTCATCATTTTATAAATCAGTAGCTAAACTTAACACTTAACTCTCATAGTCTTAATGCCTGGCCAAAGCATTCCGGCAACAGTGTTTTTGTTATGCACTAATGATATATCCTTATCACTCCATGAGCTGATACAAAAGGGAGTCATATATCACAAGTGTCACTGACAATTATGGGCACATAGTGAGATATACCAGTTGTGAGTGCCATATGGTTATATATACAAGAAAACAAGAAAAATAGAGATGGTCTACAAAATAAGTTATTGTGAACATCCCTGACCTATGACCTTGGCCTTTTGCCCACATATCAACTGGATTCTTTCTAAATGATGGGTAACTACTAACCACTTACATCTGGCCAGGTGTAATTACTTGGCAACCAATGAGTGAATAACTTAGACCTGCAACCTTTAACCTCCTGACCAGCTGACCTCAAAATCAATTAGTTATTTCTTCATGCAAAAAGACCCATAAATATGAAGTTTGAATCAAATTCAGTGATGCATAGATGTGGCATATGTGAAAGACTGAAGGTTTGGGTTGAACAGTTTCCCTTGAAATATGTTCACAAGCATTTAGAACAATATTGTGACCTTGACCTTTGACCTTTTGAACTCAACATCAATAGGCTTCTTCTCCTATTGGTAGGTAAGCCATTTATGACAGATGGAAAGTATAGGTTGAAAAGTTTGCTGAAAATGACTCCACGCAAGAAGAGGGTGCTGTGAACAGGTCTTATCCCGTTGGCAGAGAAGCGATATCAGTGCTGAAAGGTTTGGAATGAAAGGTCTAGCTTGAAATGTGTCCACAACCTTTTCAAAGAAGTGGATCCTGTGACCCTGACCTTTGACCTTGTGACCTCAACATCTATAGGATCCTTCTCCCACTTAGTAGGTGAGCTATATGTGAAAGATCAAAGAATTGGGATGAAAGGTTTGGCTTAAAATGCATCCTGAGGCTTTTCAAAGAAGTTGGTTCTGTGACCTTGACCTTTGACCTTGTGACCTCAAAATAATTATGGTTCTTCCCCTGTTGGTAGGTGAGCTGTATGTGAAAGGTGGAAGGTTTGGGATGAAAATTTTGGCTAAAAGAATTATTTCTGGGGGGTGCAAACACACCCCATAACTTCGAGAATATAGGTCGCAGTGACCTAATTTCAGGTTTGCAAGGAGATCTTTTTAGAACCTCTAAGACTGCATAGGGTTCATGGCCCTAGCCCCTATGGTTATGATTTGTGCCCTGCTAACGGACGGACGGCCGGACAGACGGCCGGCCGGACGGACAGACGGAAGGACGCCAGACAAAGACCCATCGCTATAGCCCAGCATGACTGAAAGTCAGCTGAGCTAAAAAGTCAAACCACTGCTGAGATATGAGTGATTTTATCCCACAGCAGACAAACAAACAGACCCTGTGCAAAAATGGTTGAAGGTGGCACCACCAGTTTTGCATATGATAAATAGCTATGTAAGATCTATACACATGCACAATTTTGGCTCTATTGGTCAAACGGTTCCCAAAATATGAGCTTGGATGTCTGCAGCGTAAACGTGAATGTAGGTGGCACCACCTGTAATAAAATCAAGAAAGCTGTCCAGGATGTATACACATGCAAAATTTCAGGAGGAAAAGTCCAACCAATGCAGAGATAGGAGTGATTTTATCCCAAGGCAGATGAACAGATGGACACTGTGCAAAAATGGTTGCAGGTGGCACCACCATTTTTTATGTATTTTATAAAGCTATCCAAGGGCTACATTTGTGCAAAAATTTTTTCCGGATCGGTCAAACGGTTCCAAAGATATGTGGGTTAATGTGTCATAACAGATGCACCGATGGACGAAGAGCACAGAGGAAAGGTCAGAGGTCAAAACAAAATCGGGGCGCAGCAGTTCACATGTGACCCAAACATAATCGCGGGTTTCGTAAAATTCCGCCCAGCGGTTACAGAGGAGTTCTCCAAACATCTACGAGGAGGTGGCTGTGGCGGCGGCGGCTGCCAGCTGAAAACATAGTATCCGCAAAACTCTGTTTTGGCGGATACAATAAGCAGGGTCATACACTATGCAAAAATCATTGTAGGTGGCGACACAAGTCTTGTGTACGAGAAAGCCATCAAAGATGCATTTACAAGTCAAAATGTCAGGCCAATACATCAAACTTCTAGAGAGTGAGGTTCACTGGGCCAACCAAGCTCAGATAAGGTAGGTTGTTGCCCATGTCAACAAAAAGACCATCAGTCAATTTGACATCTTGATACCCATACTGGAAAACCAATCTGAAGTCCTGCAAACCTGTCAAGAGAAGGTACTATGCTGGTTACCTTTTAAAAATAGTTTTGGAAATTTTCTCAATACAGCATTTCAGTTGATTCTTAACCTTACATGAAATATTACTCCAGCTATCAGTACTATCAAGCTTTTCATTTTTGCATATGCATGGAAATATGTAATCAAACATTTTTTTCCCTTTTCTTCGAAATCATTTTTACATGGCTATACAGGCAACTATGAATAAAAAATTATTTTAAAACATCCACATTTTACTTGTATAAAATTTAAGGAGGAAAAAAAGGGGGATAAATATACAATTAAAAACTGTCTATTGGTATTTGTATTTCAAAAGGGTGGCTTTATTTAATGCATATATGTGTCAGACATGATTTTTGCATTTTTGTAAATAAAAATAATATTTTGTTTTTCAATTGAAATATCTTCAACCAGCAAGTTAACTTGGTTTATACATGATACATTAATGGGAGGACAGTCTGACGGTTCCAAGTATATGTAATTTATCACTGAGGAAGAATTATTAGTGAGGTAGTGTGATGATACTAGGACTGTAAACTCTAGGGATCAATGCAGTATAAAAATTACTATCAAAATGTTATATATAAACAAATTTTTCTTGACTGAATAATAGTCATGATACAATAAATCCACAAACTAAACTTTCAACAGTAAAATAACCATAAAATTAAACCATAAGTCTGTGTGAACCTATTAAAATACTGTGGTTGCCTTCTTATTTGCGGTGGCTTCAAATTCACGTTTTTCGCGGATGCCCTGTGACCGCGAAATTGAAACCACGCAGATTTGAATGCATACCAGGCCATGAGTATAAACTTTAGTAACTGCCGATGTTCGTGATTAATCTTCAGCCACCTAGTGATGTCCATCGAGCCTGGTGTATTTACTTTAACTTAAAGTGATTCATGGAGAATAACGAGTGCCATTTATAGTAGTATCGTTTTGCTTTGATGCGTAAACCGTGTCTTTTGCATTTTTTCCAACACGAATGGAAAGTGTCAATGCATGCCCGGCAATAATATACACGCGTGCACGTTTTTCTCGCGGTGTTTCACCTGTATTTTAATTAGTGACCCCTATCGGATTCTTTTGAAGTGTATATGTGCCAAGCTATATGACATCCAGTGGCGCTTTAAATGAATATTTAATAGTATGGACTCTTTCATATTGTGCCGTATTTTTTTATTATAAATGAATAAAATTTGCTACCTAAAGTAGTGAAAGCTGCTGCTAGAGTCGCGCCACCTTGTATCTGTATAAAGGACTAATGCCGATGTCACAACCGAAATCCAATGACCCGCCAAGCTATGTGTGAAAACTTTAATACTGGCCTTATCAAGACAGTTTCCCTAAACTTATAACACGGTTGTGTAGTCACAGGTTGGTTTCTCACACCTTTACTGACATGTGAGTTGTTTTGATTGAGACTTGGCCTTGAACTATTTACAGCCAGCGTGGTCAACGCTTCCTGCACGCGTCTGCTCAGCCGTCCGTGGCTGTTCAAACATGCGATATCCAGACAGAGAAATAGTGGGCATATAATAGATAAAAGTGAAATCAGCGATTTATGGAATAATTTGGTCAGTACATTTTAAAAATTTGTATATTTGATAAGTAAAATATACTATACTACACTTATGACAGAGCGCGAAAAAGGAACCCCGTGAAAGTTTTGAAAATAAGAAAACCGCGAAAATTCAGCCCCGCCGATATAAAGGCAACCGCAGTAGTCAGCTAAACAAAATAATTAGAACTTCCATGATCTCTGACAATGTTCATCACGTCCCACTGGTGAATTTGTCAATTAAACAGTAATGTCTGTGACATAAATAGTCCTCACATCTCACACACATCAGACGAATCTATTGCTCCCATTTATGACCTTATTTCTCTTTGTGACTGAGTGTGTGTTATGACTGAGTATTCTTTATATCTGCCCCAGTAAATGGCCACTCATTAAGGCTGGGTTCATAATTAAAGACATGTTCACAGCCATTTAATTCACATGTGTGTTGCCATAGTGATTTATCAGGTCTATCTGACACCGACATGGTCTGCTGGGTACCTGATATCTCTCCATTCTGTGACTATCATTTTATATCATAAACCCTTGAATTATATTTCTTATAAATTTATGCTCAGCAAATAAATCAAGTATATATTTTAAATTCATTTGAGTAAAAGTACAGTGAAACTCCTACTTGTGGACAACTCAGTAAGGCAGACATCTCACTAATGGGACACTAAATCTTAGTCCCTTTAATTTTGCCTCTATATTATGTTTAATGTAAACTCAGTAAAGCTGACAACTCACTTTCTCGGAACAACAGACAAAATCTCCTGTCCCGCAAGCATTACCAGTACATATTACGATCCTCTAAAGCAGACAGACATCACAAGTTCTATTTTTGTTCATATATTTGCGATGGCGCTCGGTGGTCATGACCTTGTACGACCTTTTTTTTGTCAAAGATACAGCCGGGGGACAAGCCTAATTTGGTCAACCACTGGAATGTTATATGTAAATATACAGTATCGAAATTGTTGTTAATTTCTATAAATATGTTGATATTAGTTAAAATTTATGGTGCAATGGAAATATTTGTTTAGCTGAAGAGTCTCAATATTAAAATTGCCCATGAACATGTGGGAATACATGTCAGTCCCTGGGACCTAATTCCTGGTTTCAAAGAAGTTTTAAAAAGGACCTGTGTGGGTTTCAGATTTTCAGGTTTTAATTTGTGCCCCTGTGAGTACCCAATGAGTGACAGACAAAGACTTATCACTGTAGCCAAGCAGGACAAGAGTCAGCACACAAAACTTATTCTTAACTAATACAGCACTCACAGAACACCGACCTCTGCAAGGCAGCTTATTACGCCCAGATGGCATCGTCAGAAATGCAGCATTATTCTTCATGGATCCAGAAGGTGATCTGAATCACCCCAAAATTTAATGACATGTAATTGTTCCTTTAATCACCGCTAAGCTATTCTGGAAATTTCATCAAAATCCATTAATAACTTTATGAGTAATGTTGCTAACAGACAAACTAAATGAACATAGGTCAAGAGATTGAGAAAAATGATGTGGAAAAAGTCAATAATTAGCAATAATAACAAGAAAGAATAGTTTGTAATCGAAATAAGAATTTGACATGTTTTGAAGACCTTGAACTTTTACTTATTAAAAATGCACATACAGCTTCAAGGAATCGTCCCAATACATGATATGTGTAAGTTACAAAGTAATTCCTTCAAAACTTTGGTCAGTAGAATGCTAAATATAAGACAAGAACAAGCAAGAAGGAAAAATTGAGGACAACTGACAAACAGACAGATAAACTGACAAAGTGACACATCTGAGATAACAGATGACAAGATAAGCTTATGGAAAGTTAAAGAGGAACAAATTGAGCTACATGTATAATTTATGTAGGTAATTTTGGAGATGTGGCCAAACAATGATATTTTCAATTGCAGTGTGTCAAGTGCAGCACCCCATAGTGGTTATTTTCTTAAAATGAAAATTTAACTTTCAAGGTATTAGTGTAAGACATAAGATGTACCAGTTTCAAAAGGATTCCTGCAAAACTGTGGCCTGTAGATTGTTAATGGCAAAATAAAAGAACCAGCAAACAGGCAAATTGAGGTTAAGTTAAAGACAAACAGACATACTGACAAATGGCCACAAGATTGAGACCAATAAACTAGACCAGATAATGGAGATGACACGTATGAAGGAATTGAGCCTAATTTTGAGACGATAGGACTATTATTGATGAAGTTATGACAAAAACAAAATTTCAACATTTTTCAAAGACCCTGACTTTGAGCTTTGACTGATATTGACCAAAAACAAAAGACTTCTTGGACTTACGGTTTTCTATCAACTTAGTTAGTTTGAAGGCAATCACTGCAAAATTGTGCACTGTAGAGAGAGTCTACAAACAAACAGACAGACGGACAGACAGACATGAGCAACTGACCAACATGCTTGCTAAAATCGAAGATTTCTGACAAGCAACAAATGCCAAAAACATTCCCTCCTTGCTAGAGGTAAAACACATGTGACCTGACAATGAAACAGTTACTTAAGGCTACACACTTTTTTTTCCTGTTTCAATAAGCTTGGATCTTTCAACATATTTTACAAACATCTGCATGAAAGTGTATCTGATTACTGGCCACCCATATTCAAGCTCACAGTTCACATGTTAATATATGGAACAAGTAACAGAAAGTCAAGGCACATAAAACATGTGATATTTACATAAATCAGCAATATCATGAATAATGTACCCTTTAATTTGTAGTGTTTTCCCTTTGTTCTCCTGTTTGTTTAGTTTTCTTATTAATGTTTAGTATCATAAATGTTTCTGTAAATATATTTGTTGGAGACATCAAAAGGTATGTTTGTTGAATTTTTTTACTGCATATGAAAGCATGTCTGCAAAAGGTGATGAGATCGACAGCTTAATTTGTCAGGTGCAGGAAATAACATGGTTCACCATAAAGATGGGACTTACACTCTGGTTTTTTCATTCACATATTTTTTTTTTTTATTTCTCAAACCCTAGCTGAATGTAAAGCTTACAAGCTGTGTAGCTGTGGATCACTGTGGCTGAATTTGGAAGTGCATATTTCAAGCATGACCACTGTAAAAGTATGACAAAGCGATCTGAGATGTATACATATCCCCAATTTCAGGCTGATATATCAAATCCCTCCTGAGAATTAAGCAGGGACATAAACTGTGCAAAATTTATTGTACATGGCACCACCAATCTTGTATACGAAAAAGCAATCCAATATGTATCAATATGCACAATTTCAGGCTGATATATCAAATCCCTACTGAGAAATAAGCTGGCACATACACTGTGCTAAAGTCTTTGTAGATGGCAACACAAGTCTTGTGAATAAGAAAGCCATTAAAGATGCATGGACAGGTCAAAATATCAGGCCAACAAATATATTTATACATCAAACTTCTCTGGAGTCAAGTGCGCTGGGGTTACCATGCTTAAGTGAGAAAGGCAGTTGCCACGAGTGAACTAGAACAAATTGCTTGCACCCGCTACTGCACTGAATGAATTCTTGACCTGCACCTGGTTGCACTGAGTGAACTCTTGACCTGTACCTGGCTGCACTGAACAAACTCTTGACCTGTTGCATAATCTGACACAGTTGGCAGTCTGCCAAAGTTTAAGTAGATCAAGACTGACCTTTGGCCTGTTGCCAAATCTGAAATGGCAGTCTGCCAAGCTATAAATAGATACAGTCTCAATCTTGGCCTTAAGGTAAATCTGTTTACACATACTGAAAGAATTTGGCTAGAATACTTTTTTTCAAACTGACATATCCATAAGATTTTTTTTCAAAATCTTTAGAATAATAAAAGATGTAGTCCTTTCAAAGTTAAAGGTCCAATAATTCTTCAAAAATCATTTGAGTAAACTTGAACAGAAGAGGACTATTGCAGTCCTCAGTTCGAAATAGGCTTACTTATCATTTTAGTAAACTTGAACAGAATAAGACTGTTGTAGTCCTCAGAAATAGGCTTACTAATGACTGCAAGACCAACTTCAGCTTTTATAACTCTACCAAAAAAATAACAAGGGACCTATGGGTCACTGTGCTCAGCTGACGTTAACCTTGAAGGTAAAAATCTAAAATAATATCAAATGGAGATAAAGTGTAAGAGGAAGAGGTAATAAAGGCCATGGTTTGTTAATATGATTGGTTTGTATTGATGAGCAAGAAATTGTTGCAAAAAATATTTTGTGACCTGACCATGTGTTTCCTAATGTTGAAACTAAAGCATGTGATCAGTTTGTGAAAAAAATGATCTGTACTATTACCATGATCATTAGTTGGTTTTTCGATTAACTGTTGACATTTCAATAGTTTACACATTTGTTCAATTGAAAATTGATTGGGGTGGTGATATGAGAATAACTGTACACCTGTCACAGCAGGGGATCTCCCCCAGTGACTGTAACAAATCAGAAACCCTGGCATAGCTGACTTCCAGTGACCTGGAGTGGGACCCTGCATCTGTAATCAAAGCAAGTGACTACAGAAACCATTTGAAAAGCTAAGAGAAAATGGCCCAGCTTAAATGAACCTCTGTAAATTATAGAATAATGGACATGAGCTAAAGCATATGGACTGTGTAATAAATGAAACCTTTGGCCTGAAACCATTTAGTGATGCACCAAGGGAAAAAATGGGCCTACAGTAAGTGTCATATAAAAGTTCCATTTCATAAACAAATAATGTGTGAAGGTAATTAAATTTTCAAAAGTTAAATATATGGCCATATGAGTTAAAAATTAATCCCACAAAGTTTGACCAATATTCCTAATTTTAAAAACTAGGTTTAACAGTATTATTCACACCTAGGCCCCGCCAATTTTAAGAGACATGAATGAAATGCTACCAAGTATTTATATCTTCTTAAATCTTGTCAGTTAGCACTTACATTAGGTCCTTATATTTTACCATATTTGAATATTAGGATTAAATTCCAGAAAATTTTGTTCTTTAAAAAAATCAAAATTGTCCAAGTCTTGACAAAAAGAATTTTTTTAACATAAAAATTATAAGCTTTGTCTTGTATATTAGTCCTGTGTATCGAAGCGGTGGGTCAGGGAGGGGTCTCTGTTGTTACTGTTCATCGCTGAAAAAATGTGAAATTACAAGATTCATCTTGTTTTGAGTACACGTCTGTCAACAGAATGGGGTGGGGGGGGGGGGGGGGGCGGGAGAGAAAGGCTCCCTGTGGTATTTATGCTGGCAGCCTGATCAAGCTCAACAAGAGAGAGGGCTTGCCTGAGTGATGGGATTACATAATAGCCTGGGGAGCATTGAGAGTTGCACTGAATGACCTACAGTGACCTCAGTGGACTGCTTGACAATGTAAGGGAATACAACAAGAGCCTCCAAACAAATTAAATCACCAGCCTAATTTTGCAGCTTTCATTTTCAAATTTCAGATTTTAACAGATTAAATCCTTATGTGTACATGCTGTGAAAATAACATCCAGAGTACTTACAGGAAAAAATCGTGCCGTGGCCAAAGTTTAAGGTACTGATTTTATATTTATGCTAATAACTTAAAAAAAATGCATTTTCAGATCTAATTTTCGGTATACAATTGAATCTTGATTAAATGATATTATATTCCTGAAAAAAAGTCTCAGCCATTCTTATTTTAAGTGAGTAAATATATATCCTGATTTTTTACAAGGTGCATTATGTTTGGGCCTGTAACTTCAACAAATTATGCAATACTGACCGAAATTTTGGTATGTACATAGGAAATGTATGGAAGAATATGAATATTTACAATTACATCTACCAGGTAAACAAAAGTAGGGTCATGATGCTAGAAAATACAAATACATTAAGGCTTCTAAAAAACTTCAATAGCTAGACTAATTTTTAAGCTTATACTTTCAAATTCAAAATTCATCAGATTAAATCCACATGTAAACTGGCTGTGAAAATTAAATCAAATGAACTTATAAGAAAAAAACGTGACATGGTCAATTTAGGCAATTTTAAGGTACCTATTTTTTATTTTTGCTAATATTTTAAAAAATTTTAACAGATTTTGATCTAATTTTGGGTATACAATTTAATTTTGATTAATTAAAGATATATTACTGTAAAAAGTCCATAGCTTTAAAATGTTTTGTTTTAAGTGATCAAATATCTTTCCTGATTTTTTACAAAATGCATTATGTTTGAGCCCATAACTTTTTTTAAATCATATAATACAGACCTAATTTCTGACATGTACATAGGAACTACATAGAGGAATATTTATGGTAAATATGAGGAAAAACAGGTGAGTGGTTTCGTTGTTAGGCTGTCCTGAAATGTGAAAATAGGTTTTTAATAAAAAATTGAGGTTTTTCCTTAATTTCTCAAAGGAACAAAGTCGCAAAGACCCCGTTTTCAGCTTGGTAGGAGATCTCGGGGACATCTAACATTATGCCAACAACCTTGGGAGCATGGAGAGCTGCACTGAATGACCAACAGTGACCACAGTGGACTGCTTGACAATGTAAGGGAATACAACAAGAGCCTCCAAAAAAATTCAAAAACTAGCCTAATTTTGCTGCTTTTATTTTCAAATTTCAGATTTTAACAGATTAAATCCCTATTTGTACATGCTGTGAAAATTAGATCCACAGAACTTACAGGAAAAAACGTGCCATGGTCAAAGTTGGGCAAAATTTAAGGTACCAATTTTTTATTTTTGTTAATATTTTAAAAAATTTAAAAGATTTTGATCTTATTTTGGGTATACAATTTAATTTTGATAAAATTAAGTTATATTACTGGAAAAAAGTCCATAGCTTTAACATGTTTTGTGTTAAGTGATCAAATATCTTTCCTGATTTTTTCCAAAATGCATTATGTTTGGGTCCATAACTTTTTTAAATTATATAATACAGACCTTATTTCTGGCATGTACATAGGAACTATATAGAGGAATATTTATGGTAAATATGAGGAAAAACAGATGGGTGGTTTCAATATTAGGCAGTCCTGAAGTGTGAAAATAGGTTTTTAATAAAAAATTGAGGTTTTTCCTTAATTTCTCAAAGGAACGAAGTCGCAAAGACCCAGTTTTCGGCTTGGTAGGAGATCTTGGGGACATCTAACATTATGCTTAATTTTGGATTCCTAGGTCTTACGGTTTCAAAACGTGCCACATCTACGGACGGACGGACGGACGGACGGACAGACGGACGGACGACGGACAATGGACCACGACTATAGCTCAGATGACTTATAGTCAGCTGAGCTAAAAAACCCAATCTAATTTTTTACAATTGAAAGAACTCTACCCTAGGAATACTTGTGAAAAATTAAATGACTCAGCTTGAGTTTCATCATAAAACATTTTTAAACTGGAAGAGGCTCAAGTAATGAGTTTTTTCCGTAAAATATATCGATATTGGTTGCACCACAAAAACTGCAATTTTAAATATGAGTCATGTGACCAACATTTGCACAAAACCTGTTGATGCTAGCTCCTGTTATTTCTGAGATTGTTATGTCAGTGTGCTTATTTGGCCAAATGACTAAGTTCAAATTCCTGTAGTTCAGCCAAAATTCATCAAACCCAAACCATTTTAACAAACTTGAGAGCTTATCTCTGGGATTGTTTCTGTGAATTATTTTATAATTTGGCTGAATGATTTCAGAGAAGATTTTCAAAAGTGTTTTAGTTTTTTCCCAGTAAAATATAAGTGGCGCCACAAAACAATCAATCAAATAACATTTGATATATGACAGATTTTGTATAAAATTTGGGGATGCTAGCTCCTGCTATTCCTGAGAATTTATGGATTTATGTACTGATGACCTATGACCCTCGAACAGAAAAGGCTGATGCTTGTGGCACCACAAATACCTCTAATTCATATATGAGTAATTTGACCAACATTTGCATAAAATTTAGTGATGACAGCTCCGGCCATTTGTGATACTGTAATTTTAGGATCCTTTTTTTGCCAAATGACTAAGTTCAGCTTCCTGTAACTGGGCCATAATTCAAAATTCATTCAAACAAGATAGTGATAGTTTAAGAGATTACTTCTGTGAAATATTGCACAATTTGGCTGAAAAGTTTCGGAGATTTTTATTTTTTTTAACTTTTTCCCCTTAAAAAATCTTAGTAAATGCAGATAGGAAAAGATTAAGCAAAATCTGATACATTTTTTTAGATGACTGTTTTTCACATAAAATTTTCAAATGCTAGCTCCAACAGTTTTTAAGATTAATGTAAGGTCGACAGACGACAGATGACACTGCGCCATAGAAAACGCTCACAGGTTCTCTAAAAAAGATTACCTGACAATAATGAATCATCCAATCAGCTGCCATTAACCACAACAGTGTTATGAAGTGTGATACAGGGAGACGAGAACCTACCTGTTGTTGGAGTTATTCAGCAGTTTCTGTGCAGATGGCGCTCCAAGTGGCGTAATACTGACTATGGCGAGTGCTCCAAACCCACAGAGAGAGGGGTCCATCCTGCAGCCCGTCAGTGCCACCATTTTGATGTACCATTAATGTGGACCGCAGACATTAAACCATGTTACACAACAAATTATCTCCCGTGTCTCGAAAGCCTCGTGATCACTTCAACACGGCTTCAAAGAAAGATTCTTCCCAGAGTCAATGGTACAAATGATGACCATTTTGTATTGTGAGACTTAGTCAGCTATGTCTGAATTACATTCTGGTGAGGATAAACTGTTTGATCATGGGCATGCAGTTTGATCAAATAGAAATTGGAGCAAAATTAAAAAAGGAGTGTTCATCTAAGTTTTGAATCATGATTTAATTCTGGAAGTTTTCTATTTATTTTAAATGACTTGTTTTGACTGACTGAATGCCTTCTTGTTATCACATGTAATTAGCTGCTGCATCCTCTGCCTCATTACTGTACTTACATTAAGTTCAAACGCTCCCACACCTACACCTGCTGCCGCTCCTGATCCTGCCAAACCAATGAAATGCTCGCTCCCGATGTTACTGGCAAACAGCGATGCTCCCACCTGTAATACAACAAACCTACAGTCACTGTATCATATCCACACAGAGATGGCAGAGCAATTTTTGAAGTGAGAGGGCACCATGTTAAGAACAAGGGACCCATGGGTCACTGTGCTCAGCTGAAGTTTGAAATTTTTTCAAATGCAAAATATGCAAAATATTCTATTGTAATGTTTATCATTTATATAAGAACATGAGAAGCTAAGATGAAAGGGGCCCTCCTACTTGGTTATAGCAAAATTCTAAATATATGATTGCAAACTAATACTCTGACAAGAGTAAAACAGTAAAAGTTTTGAGATACTGTGATGCATATGAAAATTTACAGATGGACAGGCAAGTGGACAGAATGGACTAATACCTTTATTTCACTTTCAAGGGAATAATGCATTTAAGTTTATATATAAGCCTATTTTTCTCAGCATATCCACTTTATCCATTAAAAGTTATTATCTGAATCATTTTTTTTATTTACAAGTTTTATAAATTTTTAATTAAAAAACTGAAAATATAAGTTAAAATATTAGAATTGTTACAATCATTATATATCCAGAGTGTAGCTAAAATTGGGTCATATTATGCATACACATATATTTTATTATTTTTTAAATCATAAATGTTAAAACTGAATGTAAAAGAAAATAATGCCACAACATGGCATCTACAAGATTATTCCTTGAATCACTATAAAAAAGTTTTGCACATTGGAGTTTTCAGTACATGCTTAATTTTATTCACCAAAATAAAATAAAAGATTCAGTAGATTTGATAAAATGAAACATCTTTTCAAATAAAGTATACACACTGTTGGTTGAATGAGGGACAAACAATATCATTGTGCTAATTACGAATTTCAGGTGAATTAGCCAATTCACTGCAGAGATATGAGTGATTTTAACCCAAGGCAAATGAACAGATGGACACTGTGCAAATATGGTTACAGGTGGCGCCACCAATTTCTGTGTATGTTATAAAGCAAACCAAGGGCTACATTTGTATCAATTTTATTTCCTGATCGGTCAAACGGTTCCTGAGATATGAGGGTTTATGTGTGGAAACAGACGCACAAATGGAAGCTGGATAGAGAGAAGGTCAGAGGTCAACGCAAATTGGTTAGGCACTAGTTCACATGTGACCCGATTATTGGTATAAATTTCGGAAAAATTGGTCCATTATTCTCAGAGGAGCATTCTGGAAACTACCGTGGCAGCGGCGGAGGAACCCGGTCAATAACATAGTATCCACAAAACTACGTTTTGGCAGATACAAAAATACATGTGGCTCCACCAGTCTGCAGAAACTAATAAAAACACTTAATGGTCAATATCCATGCAAAGAATCATGATGATCTCCGCATTAGTTGTTCAGATACTTCAGCTTTTGTATCAAATTGTCCATTATTCTGAGGGATATTTCATAGTCCTATAGCTTCAAGGATATGGGTAACAGAGACCTAATTTCAAGTTTCCACAGGCACTTTTCATGGGCCTCCTTGCATGACAAGAATGAAGATTCTAGGTCCAGTTGTTGCAATTTGTACCCTGTTGACAGATAACCACATCTTTAAAGGTTTCAAAAAAAGAGAAAAAAATTCCTAAAAATTTGAAAAAAATAGAGGTGGCAAACCCAGTCTGCAGAAACTGATGGAACAGCTCATGATCAATATGTATGCCGAAAATTATGACCATCATTTTTGTAGTTATTGAGATACTACAGTTTTTGTATCAAATTTTCCATTATTCTGGGGGGGTATTTTGGAGCCATACAGCTTAAAGAATATGGGTAACAGAGACCTAATTTCAGGTTTCCATGGAGACTTTTCATGGGTCTCCCTGTGTGTCAGGAATGAAGATTCTAGGTCCAGTCGTTAAGATTTGTACCCTGTTGACAGATAACTACACCCTTAAAGGTCTCAAAAATAGAGAAAAAAAAAATTGTGAAAATTTGAAAAAATACAGGTGGTTTCACCAGTCTGCAGGAACTGATGGAACACCTCTTGATCAATATGTATGCCAAAAATCATGACCATCAGTGTTGTAGTTATTGAGATGTTGCAGTTTGTTTTTATCAAAATTTCCATTATTCTGGGGGGTACTTCGGGGCCCCATAGCTCAAAGGATATGGGTAACAGAGACCTAATTTCTGGTTTCCAAGGAGATTTTTCATGGACCCCTCAGTGTGTCAAGAATTAAGATTCTAGGTCCAGTCTTTACGATTTGTGCCTTGTTAACAGATGTTCACATTTTTAAAGGTCTCAAAAATAGACAAAACAATTCGTAAAAATTGAAAAATACAGGTGGCACCACCAGTCTGCAGAAACTGATGGAACATCTCATGATCAATATGTATGCCAAAAATCATGACCATCAGTGATGTAGTTATTGAGATATATAAGTTTTTGTATGAAATTTTGGACTACTCTGGGGGGTACTTCGGGGCCCCATAGCTCGAAAGATATGGGTAACAGAGACCTAATTTCTGGTTTCCAAGGAGATTTTTCATGGACCCCTCAGTGTGTCAAGAATTAAGATTCTAGGTCCAGTCTTCACGATTTGTGCCTTGTTAACAGATGTTCACATTTTTAAA
Source organism: Sipunculus nudus (assembly GCA_026874595.1). Lineage (NCBI taxonomy): Eukaryota > Metazoa > Annelida > Sipuncula > Golfingiida > Sipunculidae > Sipunculus > Sipunculus nudus. Next base: position 95,452,164 of record CM049308.1, read on the forward strand.
GGTCTCAAAAATAGAGAAAAAAATTCGTAAAAAATCGAAAGATATATGTGGGGCCACCAGTCTGCAGGAAGTGATGGAACATCTCATGATCAATATGTATGCCAAAAATCATGACCATCAGTCAAATAGTTAATGAGATATTGAAGTTTTTGTATGAAATTTTTGACTTTTCTGGGGGGTACTTCCGGGCCCCATAGCTAGAAGGATGTGGGTAACAGAGACGTAATTTCTGGTTTCCAAGGAGATTTTTCATGGACCTCTCAGAATCCCAAGTTACAAGGTTCTAGGTCCAGCAGTTACGATTTGTGCCTGGTTAACAGACGGACAGACAGACAGATGGACAGACAGACGGACGACGGACAAAGAGTGATCGCTATAGCTCAGATGACTTTCAGTCAGCTGAGCTAAAAAATCTGTCTACCTACAGACTATATATATATTTATATATATTTATATATTTTTACTTTACTATAAAAGAAGGGATGTTAGCAAACCCAAGCCTGGCCCTTTACAATACCCCATCCCCATTTGGATTGTCCATTGGGTTTTACCTTTTAACTCCAAAAAAACGGGACCCATGGGTCACTGCGCTCAGCTGTTATATATGATAAAAAATATGATTTAGAAATGAGGCACATGCTGGTTTTGTGTGGAAATAAATATAAGCTGTATTATGAGTATTGAGTGTTTAGCTTATATATGATTTTGATAGTATCTTTGGAGACAGGGAAGAGGATTGATTTCATTTATTTTATTAACAAATGGAGTACTACTGTCACACAGATTTTGACTTGGCCATATAACTTAGTTTAACTATTTATTAAAAATAATTACAAATTGTCCCAAATACAATTTTTATTAAAAATAATAAAAGAATCAAATGATTTTATTTAAATAAAATACAACTGAAATTATTATTAAAACAATATCAAAGAATATATTCATGAATGCATTCATGAATACATTTTGAAAGTATTTGCACTGGTATTCATATACTTTCATTTTTACCTGAATTCCCATTCTTATGCAAGAAATTTTATAATGGAGTACATATTCATATTCGTATTCAAATACATTTGCAAAGTATATGCACCATGTCTGGTATTTATTCAGTTTTCGAAAAAAAAATTTGTTGAGAATCCAGAATATACAAAATTCACACAGTTAAATAATGATCATAAGTACCTGGATTTATGGCTTTTATTCATATAAAAAAAAATAAATGTAATATATTCATTTTGGACTAATTTCACATCAATGTACACACTAGACACAGCAGGAATCTAGATTAATATTATCAACTGCATCTTTGTCTATCATTAATTTCTTTCATATGATCCCTAATGCTTAGTAATGAATAATATGATTTATTTTTTTATCACTAAAATTGTCCTGAAAAATACCATAGGTAACTGCATGGTGTTATTTGGAATATGTGACATTCTATCAATCGATACAAGATTCTTATATCATCAGTGACTGCAAGTTAATTTCCTGTTATTATCAACTAACAAATTCTTTTTCTATTCTTCTTTAATTTGTTATTAAAAACCAATAAAAATTTATTAATTTATTGTTTATTGTTATGTTGTTGGTTAAAACTACTAGATGAGTTGGGTTGGACACCTGGATCAACTGTGGCTGGCCATAAGCTGCCTGGATTCTCCCCTCAAGCGTGCATAATTTGATGAAAGGTCAACAAGGTCAACATACAGGTGACTCAAGAGGGGCTGGAGAGAGCCAAAGTCTGACAGGGTATTAGGCAGTCTTGAAGTGTAACAATGGGTTTTTAATGGAAAAATGAAGTTTTTCATTAATATCTTGAAGGTATTAAGTCCTAGTGACCAAATTCTTGGCATGGTAGGGGATTTTGGAGACATCTAACTGTATGCCAAATTTTAGGAACTGAGAGCTGAAGCTGGAAAGCTGAGCTCTTGTAAACTGCATAACACTAGCTTGATGTAAACAATATGTTATTTAGTGCTTGAACACTGGAATAAAATCTACAGTTTTTGATCAACTGGTTTCAAATTTTTGGTGTTAACAGACAAAATGTTATCAAAAACATGCTGTGAAAATTAAATCCACAGTACTTACAGGAAAAAAACGTGCCATGGTCAAAGTTGGGCAAAATTAAAGGTACCAATTTTTTATTTTTGCTAATATTTCAAAAAATTTAAAAGATTTTGATCTAATTTTGGGTATACAATTTAATTTTGATAATTTAAAGTTATATTACTGGAAAAAAGTCCATAGCCTTAACATGTTTTGTGTTGAGTGATCAAATATATTTCCTGATTTTTAAAAAATTGCATTATATTTGGGCCTATAACTTCAAAATAATACCCAATACTGACTTAATTTTTGGTATGTGCACAGAAAATGTATGGAAGAATATGAATACTAAATATGATCAAAAACAGATCAGTGGTTTTGATATTAGGCAGACTTGAAGTGTAACAATTGCTTTTTTATGGAAAACGGAGGTTTTTCCTTAATATCTCGAAGGAACGAAGTTCTAATGACCCAATTTAGGTATGGTAGGAGATTTTGGGGACATCTAATGGTATGCAGAATTTTGGATTCGTAGGTCCAACAGTTTTAAAACGTGCCCTGTTAACGGCCGGACGGACGGACGGACGACGGACAAAGGACCACGACTATAGCTCAGATGACTTATAGTCAGCTGAGCTAAAAAATTCTGCCCAGTGGTTACGGAGGAGTTCTACAGAAACCTACGTGGCGCGGCAGCAGCGTACAACTGAATCCACAAAACTCTGTTTTGGCGGATACAACTAGTGATGGGCTGATGGTCAAATATAATCAATGATCAGTCAGGTTGATGCAAACAATCTGATGACTGATCCTAAAGGGCCATAATCAACATGTAACTTGGCCTTGTGATGAAGAAATGTGTGTTACTTTAATCATTGTGAGTATCTGATCCCTGGATGTGTTTCCTCTCACCATCACAGTGACATGTAACAGCAGGCATGGGGTTTGTATAATTCACTTGAGTTACTTTTTCATTTATCTAGATGAGGTCACTGCTCTGACAGCATTTAATGAGGTTGTTGATCACTTTACAGGGCATGTTATGAGCCTGGCCAACATCCAAGGCGTGTGACAGAACTGTTTTTATTATAATATTACTGATGTAAACAACTTATTTCTGACCTTGCTCTGTTTCTTTGGGACCGTGTGAGACCTGTGTAGACTTTAAAGCATTTAAATTAAGCAATTATCTGGGGTATAATGTCAAGCCATCTGCTGTATGGCGTGCAATCATTTGACCCTCTCTGTGTGGGATCCACTGGCAATACAATACATTCAGAACAATACTTAAAGGGGCCTATTCAAATATCTGGTGCTTATCAACTGACGATAAACCCTAGAACCTGTTATAAAGAGGGCAGAAAATGCTGAACACAGGCCATTTGTTTTGTTTATATTCACATATTTATAACATGTGGGGTGTCCACCAAAAAAGAGAAAGCAGATTTGATAATCTTTACTCATTAATGACTGGATGTGGTCATGAAGGCTGCTACCATATCTAGTCATGCCCTTTGACGAAGCACCTATCAGAGTACTCTGGGGTTATGACCTCTGTCCCACAGAGTCCCTGCAGAGGTCACAGACAACAAAAGCATCAGCATCATCTCCTTGTGATGTCGAGAAACGCAGGCCTTGTTGTAATTTAGGAAAGTTATAACTTCATTGAAAGGTAATTACAGTTTTATATAGGGTTACAAAAATTATGTTAAGCAAAGTCTGACAATTATTCAAAACTCGATTATGGAATGTAGATAAGATCTGAGATCACCAGAACAAAACCGGTATTAGTCAACTTAACTGACGTTTGTTTTTGAATCATCAGTAGTTAAATTGAAGCTACTGACAGAAATATGATATTGTTCACTCTCCTAAGCAAGCATTACATATATGCAGCAGTTGTGTGCCGATTAATTGATAAAATTGATTATTGGTTGTTTTCTTTCTTAATTAATTAAATTGATTGCATTATTGCATAATTGCTTAAAAATGATTATGTATGAACATGCAAAGAATTTAATCCTGTTAGAGATATACCAACACAAAGTAAAGAACAGCTTGGAAGTGGTGGATTGTTGGTTGCATTATATGAATATCAGATTCTTTATTGGGGTTAATATTTTAGGTACTATTATACAGAAGATATCAAAGTATCTCTGGCAGATGAATTCAGAATCAACAAGAGAGTGTATTGTGTCTTATTCCTAGCTACATCAACAAATGTAGCTCATATGGATCAGATACATATAAATGGAATAACAGGCTGTTTTCTGGCTGCATACTCATATGTACAGCAAACCCATACATACTGCATGTTCGCAAATGTTCAGCACTTGCATATATGGAATGCTAGCTTTAGCAAATAATTTGATTATGTATTGTATTGTACATTTTGTTACAGAAACATTTTGCTGGGTGAAAATATTTGTCTGATGCTGGATTTGAACCTATGCCATTGGCACACATCTGGCGTGTCAACCACTTTGCTAGTAAAGCAAGCTTTGCAAGTTTACAGTTTAGTCTGCTTTCATGTGCACCCCATAACATACCCCGTCTTGAGAGCGTTCTGCTATTAAAACAAGATTAATTAACCCAGGATTAACACTTTTTCTGTGTGCCAGGTGGCAGTAATTACTCTGTTTCTTCAAACCACCATTCCCTGGGACCGAATGTTAGGTATAATCTGGAACGAACCCTCTTAAATTTATTAAACATTTTGCTAAGGGAAAATATTGGGCCGATCCAGGATTTGAACCCATGTTGTTGGCACACGTTCAGCGTTCCAACCGTTATGTTGGAAAAGCAAGCTTCACTTGTGAGACAGTTTGGTCTGCTTTTATGTGCACCTTGTAACAATATATACTTATTAAATAAGAATAATTTGGGTGTTCCTTCTGTGTCTGTTTTTTTGGATGATTAATAATCGATTGCTAGATACACCTCCATGCTCTCTAACACAGGTTTAAATTTGTTAATTTGCATTACATAACAAATTTGTCTGCTATTTATAGCATCACACAGCTGAGATCATTTCTTAGAATTTATTACATTTGTTTTATTTAAAGTAAGATCAACAGCAGCTTGTCACTCCAATCAGACTCAAATATTTATTTCAAATAAGATAAGCTTTTATTAATTTCTTTTGCATCCTTGCTTTATAAATTAATAGCTAATTTAATTCATCTAATCCACCATTAGCAGACACATTCATTACAAACATCCAGGGATAAATCAAATCAGCAAAGTACATAATGAATGATTTGGGTTTATTTTGGGTCACAACCTGTGTCCTTGCATATGTCACAATGACATTAATCTTTTTGCACTTGCTTTCACAGTCAGCTGTAAACAAGTATAGATTTGTAGTGAGTGTAACACCATCCAGGCTGCTAGACACCATTCAAATTCACTCCACTACGTGGAATTTTCCATCATGCATTACCCAAGTACCTTGAAGAACTTTCACGCTCTCTGGTTATGTACCACGGCTAATGACTGGCTGACATGCTACATGTACTTGCACATGTATGTAAATATGCAAGGACCTCAATCCTAGGGTTGATCAGCAATCCTACCTACTGACACTGCCACAAGAAAGCTTAAACCAATATACAGAAAAAACGCATTTAATATTTTTGCAAATTCATTCACAATGAGACAACAGTCTTGCCCATACTATCCACAAAATGTGTTCCTAAAACATTGAATATATCACTCATTTTGAGGTCTACATCATCTGACTAAAGCTGTATTTTTAAATTTAACATACACTGGTAAGTACTTAGAAAACAATGCTATAGTGTAAATTCACTGGTAAAAATAAGTTAAAATGAAGGATAACATTTTTATTTAATTATTCATCAAATTTTAAATAAGATAAAACCAGCCATTGTGTAAGTATCATACTGCTTCCAAGATCAACTAGAAAGGCTAAAATTTTACAGTTGCAAAAACATATTTTAGTCTCACCACCATGGGGCCACCATCCCAAAATCTGAGGATGACTATGCACTATGTCATTTACAGAAATTCTAGATTTCCACAGATCTGACCTAGGAGAACAAGGTTGCCAGTGTTCAAGGGCCGCTACAATAGAGTCATATTTTAGGAAAAGCCTAAAGTTATGGGATCACACTGATCCTAGATTTCTGCATATTTGACCTTTAAGATCACAGTCAAGGTCATCAATTTTCTCCTTCCTACAAGAACACTGTGAGAGCACTTGTGTGTAAAATTTAAGGAATGTATCAACAGTCCTTCAAATGTTACAGGGGTCACAATAATACTAAATGTCCAGGGAACTGACCTTGAAGTTCCAGGTCATCAGTTTTCACATTCACCGGAGAACTTTGTGGAATCTACTTGTCTGTCAAATTGGAGGGAAAATTTGCAATACTTCAAAAGTTAAAATGATCACAGACAAAATAGAACTCAGCGCGTTTGACCTTGAAATCCAGGCTGAGGTCATCAGTTTTTCAACTTGTCCAAGAAATTGCCTGAAACAATCTGTGTATCACATTTGAAGAAAACATATGGAATACTTCAGAAGTTATGGGTTCATGGCATGATAATGAATTAAGTTCCATTTCATGCATATTAACAGCAAGGTCCTTACAACAGTTCGTTGCCTCTTTCGCAAACAAAAATCATGATCAAGCAAATACTTGACAAATATTGTCAATTTATCAAACATATTTTCAGTACAGAATTGGATATGAACACCTACTTCCAACATTGTTTCTAAAGGGTAAATGAAAGTGGCTTTGAAGATGAGAGTCTAAGTTTATGGTTCATTGGTCTGATGTGGTAAGTGAGATGAAAGCCTCAGATTACAATGCACTAGCCTGATGTAGGTATGTTAATTAGCTTGATGTGAGTTCAGAGTTTATGATACCACCCAAAACCAGTGGTGGATTCAGAAATTCAAAAAAAAGGGGGACCCCAATACTGGGTCACCATTTGATTGGTATTATGAAAAATAATTATTAAATTGCTGAATTAATTTTTTGTTTTGTATATTTATATATATATATATGTTGATATATATATGTAGATATACATATGTCAAGGGAAGAATGAGAATCAGGGAAGATCCGGATTCTTCCCGGGAAAAATAAGAATTCTGATTTTTCCTAGGAAAATGAGAATCCAGAGACGGTATGAAAAATGAGAATTCCAGTCTCTCCCGGGAAAAAAGAGAATTCTCAATTGTAAGATGTAAAGCAAGATGGGTAGAAGAAGGGGAAAAACCGACAAAATACTTCCTTAATCTTGAAAAAAGAAATTACACTAAAAAATTGATAAACAAATTAAAAGTAGATAATAATATAATCACAGACCCTAAACAAATAATGCATGAACAAGTTAAATTTTATTCCAATTTATATTCTTCTAAATTAACAGAGCTAGACAGTGATACAGACCTTTTTTTATCGAAAATCATGCCAGAATACCAGATGACAAAAAAATATATTAGATGCTCCACTCACTGAAAGTGAATTATATAACAGTTTAAAATCTTTAGGTAATGGCAAATCACCTGGTATAGATGGTCTGCCAGTAGAATTTTTCAAACAATTTTGGTCAGGACTTAAATCAGTTTTAAATACAATTATTAATGAAGACCAAACTGGATTTATAAAGAACAGATATATAGGCGAGAATATAGTTAAAATACTTACTTTAATAGATTGGTGTAAATTAAAAGCGGTAAATTATGAAAAGGCTTTTGACAGCTTAGAATGGTCCTTCATGTTAAAAGCTCTTAAATATTTCAATTTTGGTGACAATATAATTAGATGGATTTAAATAATATATACAGATATTAAAAGTAATATTCTTAACTAGACATTTCTTGGCACCGCAGGTGCCAGAGTATCCCCAGACATAGTAGGCCCCCCCCTTTAAGAACAGACCCCCATTTTTAGCAGCATATACTGACACTTTGCATATTTATTGTTTCTTCCATCTAACAATCCACAATCTTGTTGAAGATGTTGGTCCTGTGACCTTGATATTTTTAGAGATGTGTCCTGTGACCTTGACCTTTGACCTCATGACCCCAAAATCAATTTGGGTCTTGCTTTTCCAATGGGACATATGCAAGTCAAGTTTGAAATCTATACATCAATAAAGCAGGAATGATCATCCAGAAACTATTTTTTTACAGGTGGCTCCTGTGACCTTCACCTTTGACCTTGTGACCTTAAATTGATAGTTTTCTTCCTCTCTTGGCAGGAGAACTATATGTGCAAGATGGAAGATCTGAGATGAAATGTTTGGCTGAAAATGCATCCACATCTTTTTAAAGATGTGTCCTGTGATCTTGACCTTTGACCTCATGACCCCAAAATCAATTTTGGTCTTTCTTTTCCAATGGGACATATACAAGTCAAGTTTGAAAACCATACATCAATAAAAGCAGGAATTATCATCCAGAAACTAATTTTTGGACAGATGGCTCCTGTGACCTTCACCTTTGACCTTGTGACCTCAAAATTGATAGGGGTTTTTCACTCTTGGCAGGTGAACTATATGTGCAAGATGAAAGATCTGAGACAGATTGTTTGGCAGAAAATGCATCCACAATCTTTATAAAGATGTGTCCTGTGACCTTGACCTTTGACCTCATGACCCCAAAATCAATTCAGGTCTTGCTTTTCCAATGGGTCAAATTCAAGTCAAGTTTGAAATCCATACATAAATAAAAGAAGGAATTATCATTTAGAAACTAATTTTTGGACAGATGGCTCCTGTGACCTTCACCTTTGACCTTGTGACCTCAAAATTGATAGGGTTATTCCTCTCTTGGCAGGTGAACTATATGTGCAAGATGAAAGATCTGAGATGAAATGTTTGGCTGAAAATGCATCCACATCTTTTTAAAGATGTGTCCTGTGACCTTGACCTTTGACCTCATGACCCCAAAATCAATTCAGGTCTTGCTTTTCCAATGGGACATATACAGGTCAAGTTTGAAATCCATACATCAATAAAAGCAGGAATTATCATACAGAAACTAATTTTTGGACAGATGGCTCCTGTGACCTTCACCTTTGACCTTGTGACCTCAAAATTGATAGGGGTCTTCCTCTATTGGCAGATGACTTATATGTGCAAGATGAAAGGTGTGAGATGAAATGTTTGGCTGAAAATGCATCCACAATCTTTTTAAAGATGTGTCATGTGACCTTGACCTTTGACCTCATGACCCCAAAATCAATTGGAGTTTTGCTTTTTCAATGGGACATATATAAGTCAAATTTGAAATCAATGCATCAATAAAAACAGGAATTATCATCCAGAAACTAATTTTTGGACAGATAGCTCCTGTGGCCTTGACCTTTGACCTTGTGACCCCAAAATTTATATGGATCATCCACTATTGGCAAGTGAGCTATATATTCCAGATGGAAGACCTGGGATGAAAGTTTGGCTTAAAATGCATCCACAGTATCTTTTAAAATGCCAGTCCAGTGACCTTGACCTTTGACCTCATGACCCTAGAACCTATAGGATTCTTACTTTAGTGGTGGGCCATACATAAGTCATGTTTGAAATCCATATGGCTATCAACACTGGAGATATCATAAGAGGTGTGTGATTTTCACCATATATGGCAATATTCAAGGTCAAGGCCACTATCATAGGAAAGGTCATGACCCCAATTTTAATAAACATCATCCCATAACCCATACCTATGTATATGCATAATATAAAAGAAATCTGTCCATTAGTTTTTGACTTATAATGCTCACAGTACTGGAAGGTGGCAATTTTGGGGGTATTAAACGGCATGAAAACAAGTAAAGAATAATAGGTGGCGCCACCAGTTTCTGGAACATGACAACCCTATCCATGATCTTCCATCAACTTGATTTTGGGATAAGTCCATGCAAGATTTCTTGAGATATTAAAGAATTTGTGTGATTTTCCCCAAAATTGGACCTATTCAAGGTCAAGGACACTCTCCTAGTAAAGGTCATGACCTCATTTTATATAGGCGTCGTCCTCTTACCCATATCTATACATATACCCAGTTTGGTAAAGTTCCGTGAAATATTTTTGGGTTATCGCGCCAACAAGATTTATAGGCGGCGGCGGCGGGACCGGTATGAAAACATAGTATCCCCCGACTTTGTCTGGGGATACAATAATGGATGGTTATCACCCTTCTTTAATATAAACAGAGGAGTAAGACAGGGATGTCCATTATCTCCCTACCACTTCATTATATGTGTAGAAGTATTAGCTAATTATATTAGACAACAAAACCAAATAAAAGGTATAACAGTCAGAGAACACAATTTCATAATCTCTCAATATGCGGATGATACAATGTTTACTTTAAAAAATAATGAAAGCGTAAAATTAGTTTTACATATACTTGATCAATTTTATAAACATTCGGGATTGAAAGTAAACATGGATAAAAGCAAACTTATGCCATTAAACAAGTGACCCATGGGTCATGACGCTCAGCTGCCATGCATGACCTGTGACATCATGGACTGAGATTCACAACTTCCAGTCAAATTTTGAAAAACCAATTTGCCAACTTGTTGAAAATTTTCTATGACAACAGAAATATATATCACCTATGTCTGGTTAAAACACAGTGAATTGATGGTCTGAGGAAAAGGCATGATTGTTAAGCTATCAGGAACTATTCCAACAGTTTGCTTGAAACCTGTCAGTCTCATAAGGAACTTCACAAAGGGCAAATATAAGATCAAAATATATAGCAAAAATCAAGGAAATACATGCCAGAACTAGAATACGGGTAGTCGACAAGCGACTACGTGTATCCGCCTAAATCAGTGGGAACTGGTGAAGTGAGGTATGGATTGAGTGGCAAGGGGAAATAGAGTGAAGTGTTGCATATTAGCATGGATGTCTGCAGCCCAATTGTGTATGTAGGTTGCGCCACCTACCACAAAATCCAGAAAGCTGTCCAAGTTGTATACATATGCAAAATTTAAGGCAGATAAGTCAAACCACTATATGTATATGAGTGATTTTTGCCCTTGGCAGACAAACAGATAGACGCTGTGCAAAAATGGCTGCAGGTGGTGCCACCAGTTTTGCGTATGATAAAGAGCTATGTAAGAACTATACACATGCAAAACTTTGGCCCAATCGGTCAAACGGTTCCCAAGATATGAGCTTGGATATCTGCTGCATAAATGTAGAATGTAGGTGGCGCCACCTGTCATAAAATAAAGAGAGCTGCCGGGGATGTATAAACCTGCAAAATTTTAGGCAGATATGTCAAACCACTGCAGAGATATGAGTGATTTTATCCCATGGCAGACAAATAGACGGGAGCTGTGCAAAAATGGCTGCAGGTGGCGCCACCAGTTTATTGTATGATACAGAGTTATGTGAGATCTATACACATGCAAAATTTTGGCTCAATCGGTCAAACAGTTCCCGAGATATGAGCTTGGATGTCTGCAGCGTAAACGTTAATGTAGGTGGCGCCACCTGTCATAAAAGAAAAAAAGCTGTCTAGGATGTATACGCATGCCGAATTTTAGGTGAATTAGTCAAACCACTGCAGAGATATGAGTGATTTTAACCCCAGGCAGATGAACAAATGGACACTGTGCAAACATGGTTGCAGGTGGCGCCACCTTTTGTTGTATATGTTATAAAGCTATCCCAGGGCTATATTTGTATACGCATGCTGAATTTCAGGTGAATTAGTCAAACCACTGCGGAGATATGAGTGATTTTAACCCAAGGCATACAAACAGATGGACACTGTGCAAACATGGTTGCAGGTGGCGCCACCATTTTTTGTATGTTAAACAGCTCTCCAAGGGCTACATTTGTGCAAAAAAAATTTCCTGATCGGTCAAACGGTTCCCGAGATATGTTGGTTTATGTGTGGAAACAGACACACAAACTGACGCAGAGTGCAGAAGAAAGGTCAGAGGTCAAAACAAAATTGGGGTGCAGCAGTTCACATGTGAACTGAACATAATCCCCGGTTTCGTAAAATTCTGCCCAGCGGTTATGGAGGAGTTCTCCGGACACCTACGCGGCGGCAGCGGCGTGCAGCTGAAAACCTAGTATCCCCAAAACTCTGTTTTGGCGGATGCAATTATTGAGAAACAGGTGCTTCTGTATGAATTTTTTTTCAATACAAGCCAACTGTATTGCACTTTTATAAATGATGGTAATATTTATTCAGAAATATTTGACCCAATCCTTTACATGATTACATAAATATACATCCAACTGCATTCACTTTAACTGTTCTTGAGATAATATGATCAAAAGGAATTAAAAGATGGATGCCTGGTGGCCATATTGGACTTTTGACAAGTCTGAAATCAGACAACAAACATTCTCTAAATCGGACCAAACATTAAAGAAAAATTACTGAAACTGCACTGAAGAAATAAATTCTAAGGTGGCTAACTGGCAGACATAATGGATTTCTGACAAGTATGACATTTGATATCCCACATTCTCCAATAAGAGACCAAACTTGGGGCAAATTATCCAGTAATGAATGCCCAAAATAATTCAAAAGGCATGTCCAGGCGCTCATATCAGATTTATAGATATGCAATTGTAAAAAGTGTAAGTCCAATATTTTTTATTATCACTCTGCTTTTCAATGGGGTCAGCAGGGTAGGTAAAATGCCAAACCTGAAAGAAAAGAAATGCAGAAAGCATGACTAAGGGTCTTGAAATAAAACAAAAAGCCATCCTAAATCAAGGTACACATCCACATATTATGAGAACAAACACTTGCTTTTATATGTGGTGATATATATTTAAATATTCAGATATCTAGGAAACTATGTTTATTGCTAGGATTCCATAAAATAAACTGCAAAAAGTTCCCATCATCTTATAAATCAGTAGCTAATCCTTAATACTAAACTCTCATAGTCTTAATGCCTGGCTGAAGCATTCAGACAACAGTGTTTTTGTTATGAAGTAACAAGGTACTTATCACTGATCCTTATCACTTAATAGGCTGAAACAAAAGGGAGTCATATGTCACCAGTGTCACTCACAATTACAGCCACACAGGGAGATTACCAGCTGGGGTGGGATGGTTATATATACAAGAAAAATAGAGATGGTCTATAAAATAAGTAATTGTGAACATCACTGACCTATAAAATAAGTAATTGTGAACATCACTGACCTATGACCTTGGCCTTTTGCCCACATATCAACTGGATTTTCTCTAAATGATGGGTAACTACTAACTACTTAAATTTGGTGTAATTACTTGGCAACCAATGGGTGAATAACTTTGACCTGCAACCTTTAACCTGCTGACCAGCTGACCCCAAAATCAATAAGTTATTTATTCAAGCAAAAAGACCCATAAATATGAAGTTTGAGTCAAACTGAGTGATGCATAGATGTGGCATATGTGAAAGACTGAAGGTTTGGGTTGAACAGTTACACTTGAAATATGCTAACAAGCATTTAGAACAATTAAATATTGTTACCTTGACCTTTGACTTTTTGACCTCAACATCAATAGGCTTCTTCCCTTATTGGTAGGTAAGCCATATATGACAGATGGAAGGTACAGATTGAAACGTTTGCCTGAAAATTACTCCATGCAAGAAGTGGGTGCTGTGAACTTGACCTTTGACCTCAAAATCAACAGGTCTTTTCCCCTGTTGGCAGAGAAGCCATATCAGTGCTGAAAGGTTTGGAATGAAAAGTCTAGCTTGAAATGTGTCCACAACCTTTTCAAAGAAGTGGATCCTGTGACCCTGACCTTTGACCTTGTGACATCAAAATCTATAGGATTCTTCTCCAACTTAGTAGGTGAGCTATATGTGAAAGATCAAAGAATTGGGATGAAAGGGTTGGCTTAAAATGCATCCACAGGCTTTTCAAAGAAGAGGCTCCTGTGACCTTGACCTTTGACCTTTTGACCTAAAAAAAATTATGGTTCTTCCCCTGTTGGTAGGTGAGCTGTATGTGAAAGATGGAAGGTTTGGGATGAAAATTTTGTCTCAAAGAGTTATTTCTGGGGGGTGCAAACACACCCCATAACTTCGAGAATATAGGTCACATTGACCTAATTTCAGGTTCACAAGGAGATCTTTTTATAACCTCTAAGACTGCATAGGGTTCATGGCCCTAGCCCCTACGGTTACGATTTGTGCCCTGCTAACGGCCGGACGGCCGGCCGGACGGACAGACGGAAGGACGACGGACAAAGACCCATCGCTATAGCCCAGCATGACTGAAAGTCAGCTGAGCTAAAAATGATTCCGTAGATATGTCAGAATTGAGAGATTTAGGAATTCAAGTGACCCAGGGACCATTAACAATCCTAGGCATTCAAATAACACAAGATACAAAAGATTTGATTAGTCTTAATTATGGGGGAAACTAGAAAAAATAAAAGACATTCTAAAACTATGGTCAAATAGATTATTAACACCATATGGTAAAGATACAATTCTGAATTCTCAGATTCTTTCTCAAATTATTTACTTATTTTCAGTCCTTCCTTCCCCAAGTAATCAATTCCAAAACACATTAAATAAGTTAATAAGAGATTTTGTTTGGTCAAAAGGTAGAAAACGGATAAAAAGAGAAACTTTGATTGCCTCCAAAAAAGAGGGTGGTATAGGTATGACTGACGTTATATCTCAAGAAAAGGCATTAAAAATTAACTGGATAAAACAATTAAAAAATTATACACATTTAAGTAAACTATATATTGTTATCTTAGAGATGCTAAGAAGTGACTTATCTATCTGTCTTTGTAACTTGAAACTGCAAGATGCACATAATGCTTTCAGATACAAATCGCCTTTTTGGCTTAATGTTATAGAAGCCTGGTGTGCATATAATTTTGAAGAGGTAAATGAAAATAACATATTTACTCAGTCGCTTTGGTTTAACCCAAATATTAAAATCAATGGACATTGTGCCTTCTATAAACGACTCAAATCTGTTAATTGTAATTTTATTTACGATATAATTACAAGGAAAACAGAAGGTTTCAGACTTTTAACTTTTAAAGAACTTGAAGACAAATTTCATTGTAAGTGTAATTATATGCATTATATAAGCCTCTTGGATGCTATTCCACTAAAATGGAAAAAAATATTAGATACACTTTCAGACATTAATAAGGAAAAACCCAAATTTGAGTTTATATTGGAACAAAAGAAAGTTTCAAGGTATGTTTACAATAAATTGATAACAATTTGTGTTAAACACCTGAAATCCACTATGAAATGGAAAAGCTAATTAGGTATAGAGGACGATTTAGTAAGGAGAGGTTTTGAAAACATTTATAGAAATACAATATCAACAAAGTAAAGATATTTTCAGCTTTGTATATTGCACAGATGCTTGACACTCAACCCAATTTTAGTAAAATTTTCAATAAAAGAAGATAAGAACTGTACCTTTTGTAAGGTAGAGGAAGAAACCATGAAACATCTCTTTTGGGAATGCACTTTTGTGCAAAATAAATGGTCTCAAACTACTGTTTTATTAAAAAAATATAATATTTTAAAAGATAATAACCTTTACTATGTGCAGGTGATACTTGGTACTTACCATGATATTACTTTAAATGCAGTAATACTTCTGATGAAAAGATTTATATATATATATGTAGATGTGAGGAAAAGAAACCAATATTTAAGCTATTTAAAAAATTCTTAGCTAAAATTGTAAATATAGAAGATAGAGCAGCAAAGATGAAAGGTAAAAGAGACACCCACAATAAAAACTGGGAGAGATATTGTGAGATCTTGAAAATTTGAAGAACTGCTATGTGCCGAAATATATATATATATATGTTAAATATATCTCTATATAATAGCCAAGATATATAATGACCATTTGTCATTTTTCCTTTTGTGTTACATGTATGTCTGTATTGTTCATCATATTTGTATTTATCTGTATATGTAAATTTTTCTTTGTATGCAATGAAAAAAAAAATAAGGTGGCGCCACCTGCCACAAAATTGAGAAAGCTATCCAGGATGTATAAACCTGCAAAATTTTAGGTGGATAAGTCCAACCACTGCCGAGATATGAGTGATTTTATCCCAAAGCAGATGAACAGATGAACGTTGTGCAAAAATGGTTGCAGGTGGAGCCACAAATTTTGTGTATCATGAAGAGCTATGTGAGATCTATACACATGCAAAATTTTGGCCCATCAGTCAGACGGTTTCAGAGATATGAGCTTGGATGTCTGTAGCGTAAATGTGAACATAGGTGGCGCCACCATCATTAATTCAAGAAAGCTATCCAGGATGTATACATATGCAAAATTTCAGGTGGATAAGTCTAACAAATGCAGAGATATGAGTAATTTTATCCCAAGGCAGATGAACAGATGGACACAGTTAATAAATTGTTGCAGGTGGGCCCCACCATTTTTAATGTATGTTATCAAGCTATCCAATGGCGACATTTGTGTAAAATTTTTAGCCCAATCTTTCAAACGGGTCCAGAGATATGGGGGTTATGTGTGAACACAGATGCACAAATGGACACAGAGCGCAGAGGAAAGGTCAGAGATCAAAACAAAATCGGGGCGCAGCAGTTCACACGTGACCCAGTCATAATCCAGGGTTTCGTAAAATTCCACCCAGCGGTTACGGAGGCAGGAAAATAATAAAAAAAGTTTGCATCAGATCCTCATATTTTTTATTACATCAATCTTTTTTTAAATCTATAAATTTTACTATACATTTACAGAATGACATATATACAATGTATCTGAATATTGAAGTTGATTCACATTTCTAAATTGAATCAATATTTATAGCTAATTTGGTCATAGGTAACATCACATAATACAAAAATGTATTAATTTTTTATTAAATATATTTTTTTTTATTTGCAAAACAAGATACATTCAAAATTGCACTTTTATTATCCATGATTTGGCTCATATATTATCAAATTGTGCCTGCTGATGGATTTTATTATAGTTTAATTTGTTTAATTATTCATAAGGAATTTATTCTTTTAAAATGCTACATTACCACAACATGGCATCTTCTGGATTACTTCTTGAATTACTATTTAAAGAAAAGTTTTGTACATTGGAGTTGAAACAGCTTTTCAAGAAAGAAATAACAGTTCAAACAATAACAATTATTGCAATACATTTCTTGGTGGATGGGAGGGGGGGGGGGGGTGATATGAGAATAACTGTACACCTTTGACAGCAGCTGCATCACTAATAAGATTACCAAGGTAGGGCTGTAGCTAGTGACCAGAAGTGGGCAGCCTGGAGCTTGACATTGCAAATGAATACAATAAAGCCTAAAAAAAAAAACTTAAAAAATTAGCCAAATTTTTTAGCTTTTATTTTCAAATTAAACAGAATAAATCCTTATGTGTACCTGCTGTGAAAATTAAATCACATGTACTTACAGGAAAGAAACGTGCCATGGTCAAAGCTTGGCAAAATTTAAGGTACTGATTTTATATTTATGCTAATAACTTAAAAAATTACAAATTTCAGATCTAATTTTGAGTATAGAATTGATTTTAGATCATATAAAGTTATATCCCTGAACAAAAAAAGTCTCCAGCTTAAACAATTATCAAGTTGAGAAAATATTTTTCCTGATTTTGTACAAAGTGCATTATGTTTGGGCCCAAAACTTTTATAAATCACACAATAATGACCACTTATAGTCGCTGAGCTAAAAATGAGAGATGTTGCAGCTGAACAGGGGGTCGCTCTTTATCTGCCACTGACAAACCCCCATATATTATAATAATTTGGGTGATTATAATATCACATACTAGTATCACCAGTGTGATAATTTTATGATAATTCAAATCATTATATTTTACCGATTTTCATTAGATATTATAAGGTGATCAGTCCTATGGAATGAAGCAGGTATTTGGTAGACTTCTGTGCAGGGTAACTTTCTAATTACAATTCAGTTTATTATTTAACTGCCAGCCCTTTGATTAGTGTTCACAGAGATCACAGAGTGATGACAGGCATTATCATAACAAGATAAGCCTGAGTCGTGCCAAGGATATTGATATAACAAAATATAAAAGCATAGTGAATACACGAATGAATGAGATCTGTGTACCTGTTTCTGCAGTATATTGTAGGGATACAATGTGTCATTCAAAAGTTCATAGACAATACTTGGACAAGTTTTATGATGATATCTGTAATATACTGATTAATTCGGCAGAAGCAAGTATCCCTAAGTGCCAGCCTAAACGTCACTGTAAACCATACTGGGATAGATATGCACAAACAGACAAAAATACGGCCCTGTTTTGGCATCGTCTCTGGTTGGAGAATGGCCGTCCAACTGAAGGCGTGGTCGCCGACATCAGGAAACGTACGCGTGCGAACTATCACAAATCAGTACGAAAGCTGATAAAACATGAGGAAAATCTTCGTTACAAACGGATGGCTGATAAGATATTGGAAAACAAATCCCGACATCTATGGACAGAGGTAAATAAACTGAAACTAAGAGCTCGCTCAGGGGCCAATGTGATTGACAATGCAAATACAGCCTACGACATTGCAGACGTCTTTAAAAATAAATTTGAGACAATTTATAACTGTAACCCCACAGATAAATCCGAACTTGATGCTATTGAAATGGAGATCATTCGAAGAATAAGGTTTGGTTTATGCGATTCATCTGCTATCATTACGGCAAAAATGGTACAGGAAGCTATAGACATGCTGAAACATGGCAAATCGGATGGCGATATCGGCATGGACACCGATAACATCAAACATTCTCCTCCAGTTTGCGCAGTTATGTTATCTTTATTATTTTCAGGAATGCTTACGCATGGTCACATGCCAGAGAATATGTAAAAGTCTACAATTGTGCCGATTCCAAAAAATAAAAATGGTAATCAGTGTTCTAGTAACAATTATAGAGGAATATCGCTTTGTAGTGCAATAACAAAACTGTTTGAAATGATAATCTATAATAGGTTTCATGACTATATGAAAACGAGTGATCTGCAGTTCACCTTTAAAGCAGGGCATTCGACAACTATTTGTGCAACTGTTTTGAGGGAAGTGGCTATGTATTACAACTCTAGGGGTAGCGATGTTTATTGTTGTATGGTGGATGCCACAAAGGCTTTTGATCGATTACAAATTGGTAAACTGTTCAAAGTTATATTGAAAAGAGAATTTCCTCCTTGTGTCATTCGAATTTTGTATGAAATGTATAGCAAACAAAGAATAAGCATGAAGTGGATGAACTGCCATTCGTTCAGTTTTTCAGCCACAAACGGAGTGCGACAGGGAGGAGTGGTAAGCCCACTCTTATTTAATATGTATCTTGATGTTCTTGTCAATGAGCTTAAAAAAGATGGAACAGGTTGCCATATTGGACACTTATTCTCTGGATGTCTGGCCTATGCGAACGATCTCACGTTATTGAGCCCTTCGGTAAATGGTCTACAGCGCATGCTAGACAGGTGTGAAATTTTTGGAAAAGAATATAGCGTCAAATACAATGCTGCAAAGACTGTTTGTATAAAATTTACGAGTAAATCTAGTCACCGTGATAACACTGAGCGTGAACCAGACCTCACATTGTGCGGAACAAAACTCGAATGGCAGAATAGTGTAAGCTACCTGGGGATTGTCATCAGTGGCGAGATGGACGACAAACATGATATTGAGACTAAATGTTGTGACTTCTATAGAATAGTTAATGCCTTATGCGCCAATTTTGGAAAACTCCCATGTGAAGTCTTAGGTACGTTATTTAATGCTTACTGCACCTCGTTTTACGGGTCTCAGTGCTGGGATCTAAATTGTAAAGCCATTGACCAAATCTCAGTAGCGTACAATAAAGGACTGAGGAGGATATGGCAGCTACCGAGGACTACTCATAGATATGTGGTGTATGGTACAAGTAAGAACCCAGATCTAAGAACTCAGTTAGAGAATCGTTTTATTAACATGTTTAAAAACATGTTGAAATCTAATAACAATTTATTGAAGTTTGCATCTACTCGTGCACTGTCGGATTTGTCGAGTAGTATTGGTAACAATTGTGCATATCTAATGGACAAATATAACCTTAGGAAATGTAATATTTGTAGCATAGATAATAGAAATATAAAACATATACTGACAACAACACAGATGTGCATCGCTGACGTCGTCCATGAAGCCATTTCTGTGTGCGATGGCTTGGCTGATATACAGACACTAGACTATGCTATGATAACAGCTCTAATTGAAGAGCTGTCAACTGAAAATTAACTTACGGCTGTCCAATAGCCTTTCGCACTGTATTCTTTTCTGTTATTTATTCACTTTATTGCACATTACTTATGTCTGTACATGTAAATGTACGAAATAAATATTATTATATTATTTATATATATATATATTAATAAGCATTTCATACATCTGACTGGGTTTACTCTTATAAACCGATAAACTAATTAATTAACAGTTTAGACTTGGGTGTTCACAGGAGGGCAAGAAAGGTGTTGAGTGTATTACACAATATGTCTTGTATTAATGCTGTAAGAAATTCCTTAATTGCAATTGTTATTTTGGGCAAATGTATAAAAAGATATACTGGTTACTAAACCAAGGGAGTTAAGGTTAGAGCTAAAGAGAGGAGAGTCGAAGAGGTAGAGAGCTAGGAGAGAGAGAAGAGACAGGAATACGGACAGGAATTAACAGAGAGAGAGAGACAGAGACAGAGAGAACAGAATCAGTTAAGTGGAAAATAGGGAAAACTATCAGAATATATATTTTGGACATTTGTTATTGTTAACTTTGATTGAATAAACTTGAATGTAAATTACATCTGGACTAAAGAATTTCTATCTGAGAAAATCAGAAATCTGTGAATAAAAGCACATAAACAACAGGACGGTGATACCAGGACCAAATATCATCAGTACATGGAAGTCACAGATTATGTTCTCTTAATAGACACATACATTGCTTGTGTTCAGCTCTTATATAACACTTATTATTCATACTAAATGAGCTCACTGTGCACTGATATGTCCAAACATATAAATAATATATACCTTGACTACGTATGTAGTAAGTACACTGGATGTTCACCAGTTACTAACACTGATCATGTTCCCTGGTTATGTACAATACTCATGTTCATGTTATATGTACTGATCATGTTAAGTGGTCATGTATAATACTCAAGTTCATGTGTTATGTACTGATCATGTTGACTGGTTATGAACAGTGGCCTTGGTCACTTGTTATGTACAATGGTTAGTACACAGTTCTTGTTCATTGGTTTAGAACTAATAAAGACACTGGCCATATTCACTGATAACATTCCTGGTTATGGATACCGGTTATGTTAACATATAATATATACAGTTTGTTTCATCACCATTAATTCCATTTTTATAAGACATATGTCTTCTAGTTCAGACTACACTGAATGGAACTAAGTCCAGATATCAGTAGTATTGATTCAGTATGTTATGTATACAATGTATAACGTGTATAGCAAGCACCCATATATACACAAACGATAATTATGTTGGTGAGTTATATGGAAACATCTAGGGCTATAATAATGATTATAAGCTTTCTGCAGACATGATGTTTTTCAATGTAAACAGAAAGTTTCAATTTTGTTAATTTTCTTTTGGATAAAGCCACCTGTTGTTTTCAATTGAATGGTATGTTTTAAATCCTGCTGATAACCCCTCTGAAATATAACAGTTGTTGTTGACATTTTGATAAATATATATAATACTTAACTAACAGTATTATTAACTGATCCCTGCTGAGGTTAAGAAGTATTACTGAATGTGAGAAGATTCATGGTATACTTATATATAATACTTAACTAACAGTATTATTTTGTCTAGTAACTGATCCCTGCTGAGGTCAAGAAGTATTACTGAATGTGAGAAGATTCATGGTATACTTATATATAATACTTATATAACAGTATTATTTTGTCTAGTATCTGATCCCTGCTGAGGTCAAGAAGTATTACTGAATGTGAGAAGATTCATGGTATACTTATATATAATACTTAACTAACAGTATTATTTTGTCTAGTAACTGATCCCTGCTGAGGTCAAGAAGTATTACTGAATGTGAGAAGATTCATGGTATACTTATATATAATACTTAACTAACAGTATTATTTTGTCTAGTAACTGATCCCTGCTGAGGTTAAGAAGTATTACTGAATGTGAGAAGATTCATGGTATACTTGTATATAATACTTATCTAGCAGTATTATTTTGTCTAGTAACTGATCCCTGCTGAGGTTAAGAAGTATTACTGAATGTGAGAAGATTCATGGTATACTTGTATATAATACTTAGCTAGCAGTATTATTTTGTCTAGTAACTGATCCCTGCTGAGGTTAAGAGGTATTACTGAATGTGAGAAGATTCTTGGTATACATATATATAATACTTAACTAACAGTATTATTTTGTCTAGTAACTGATCCCTGCTGAGGTTAAGAAGTATTACTGAATGTGAGAAGATTCTTGGTATACTTATATATAATACTTATCTAACAGTATTATTTTGTCTAGTAACTGATCCCTGCTGAGGTCAAGAAGTATTACTGAATGTGAGAAGATTCATGGTATACTTATATATAATACTTATCTAACAGTATTATTATGTCTAGTTACTGATCCCTGCTGAGGTCAAGAAGTATTACTGAATGTGAGAAGATTCATGGTATACTTATATATAATACTTAACTAACAGTATTATTTTGTCTAGTAACTGATCCCTGCTGAGGTTAAGAAGTATTACTGAATGTGAGAAGATTCATGGTATACTTATATATAATACTTAACTAACAGTATTATTTTGTCTAGTAACTGATCCCTGCTGAGGTTAAGAAGTATTACTGAATGTGAGAAGATACATGATATACTTATATATAATACTTATCTAGCAGTATTATTTTGTCCAGTAACTGATACCTGCTGAGGTTAAGAAGTATTACTGAATGTGGGCAGATTCATGGTATACTTTTATATAATAATTAACTAACAGTTTTTTTTTGTCTAGTACCTGATCCCTTTTGAGGTTAAGAAGTATTACTGAACGTGAGAAGATTCATGGTATACTTATATATAATACTTATCTAACAGTATTATTTTGTCTAGTAACTGATCCCTGCTGAGGTTAAGAAGTATTACTGAACGTGAGAAGATTCATGGTATACTTATATATAATACTTATCTAACAGTATTATTTTGTCTAGTTACTGATCCCTGCTGAGGTTAAGAAGTATTACTGAATGTGAGAAGATTCATGGTATACTTATATATAATACTTAACTAACAGTATTATTTTGTCTTGTAACTGATCCCTGCTGAGGTTAAGAAGTATTACTGAATGTGAGAAGATTCATGGTATACTTACATATAATACTTATCTAGCAGTATTATTTTGTCTAGTAACTGATCCCTGCTGAGGTCAAGAAGTATTACTGAATGTGAGAAGATTCATGGTATACTTATATATAATACTTAACTAACAGTATTATTTTGTCTAGTAACTGATCCCTGCTGAGGTTAAGAAGTAGTATTGAATGTGAGAAGATTCATGGTATACTTATATATAATACTTATCTAGCAGTATTATTTTGTCTAGTAACTGATCCCTGCTGAGGTTAAGAAGTAGTACTGAATGTGAGAAGATTCATGGTATACTTATATATAATACTTAACTAACTGTATTATTTTGTCTAGTAACTGATCCCTGCTGAGGTTAAGAAGTATTACTGAATGTGAGAAGATTCATGGTATACTTACCGGCAGCCATATCATAAACCTCCCAGCAAGGAAATACCCACTCACTGTCCCCCGATTAGATCTGCACATAGACTGAAAGGAAATAAAATGCTAGTCAGTGTGATGGTTTATTACATAAATGTCAGAGTGATGGCTTGTTATAAGATGGTCAGAGGGACGGCTTATTACATGAAAGTGAGAGTGATGGCAGATGCCATTATAGTAAGAGTGTTGGCTTGTTACATGATAGTCAGGGTGATGGCTAATTACATGATAGTTAGAGTGATGGTTTATTACATGATAGTCAGTGTGATTGCTTATTACATGATAGTGAGAGTGATGGTTTATTACATGATAGTCAGTGTGATTGCTTATTACATGATAGTGAGAGTGATGGTTTATTACATGATAGTAAGAGTGACGGTTTATTACATGATAGTCAGAGTGATGGCTTATTACATGATAGTCAGTGTGATTGCTTATTACATGATAGTTAGAGTGATGGTTTATTACATGATAGTCAGTGTGATGGCTTATTACATGATAGTGAGAGTGATGGTTTATTACATGATAGTCAGTGTGATTGCTTATTACATGATAGTGAGAGTGATGGTTTATTACATGATAGTAAGAGTGACGGTTTATTACATGATAGTCAGAGTGATGGCTTATTACATGATAGTCAGTGTGATTGCTTATTACATGATAGTTAGAGTGATGGTTTAGTACATGATAGTCAGTGTGATAGCTTATTACATGAAAGTCACTGTGATAGCTTATTACATGATAGTCAGTGTGATGGCTTATTACATGATAGTGAGGGTGATGGCTTATTACATGATAGTGAGGGTGATGGCTTATTACATGATAGTGAGGGTGATGGTTTATTACATGATAGTGAGGGTGATGGTTTATTACATGATAGTCAGTGTGATGGCTTATTACATGATAGTGAGGGTGATGGTTTATTACATGATAGTGAGGGTGATGGTTTATTACATGATAGTTAGTGTGATAGCTTATTACATGAAAGTCAGTGTGATGGTTTATTACATGATAGTCAGTGTGATGGCTTATTACATGATAGTGAGGGTGATGGTTTATTACATGATAGTCAGTGTGATTGCTTATTACATGATAATGAGGGTGATGGTTTATTACATGATAGTTAGTGTGATGGTTTATTACATGATAGTCAGTGTGATTGCTTATTACATGATAGTGAGGGTGATGGTTTATTACATGATAGTTAGTGTGATAGCTTATTACATGAAAGTCAGTGTGATGGTTTATTACATGATAGTCAGTGTGATGGCTTATTACATGATAGTGAGGGTGATGGTTTATTACATGATAGTCAGTGTGATGGCTTATTACATGATAGTGAGGGTGATGGTTTATTACATGATAGTGAGGGTGATGGTTTATTACATGATAGTGAGGGTGATGGCTTATTACATGATAGTTAGAGTGATGGTTTATTACATGATAGTTAGTGTGATAGCTTATTACATGATAGTCAGTGTGATGGTTTATTACATGATAGTCAGTGTGATGGCTTATTACATGATAGTGAGGGTGATGGCTTATTACATGATAGTGAGGGTGATGGTTTATTACATGATAGTGAGGGTGATGGCTTATTACATGATAGTTAGAGTGATGGTTTATTACATGATAGTCAGTGTGATAGCTTATTACATGATAGTCAGTGTGATGGTTTATTACATGATAGTCAGTGTGATGGCTTATTACATGATAGTGAGGGTGATGGTTTATAACATGATAGTGAGGGTGATGGCTTATTACATGATAGTCAGAGTGATGGTTTATTACATGATAGTGAGGGTGATGGCTTATTACATGATAGTGAGGGTGATGGTTTATTACATGATAGTGAGGGTGATGGTTTATTACATGATAGTGAGGGTGATGGCTTATTACATGATAGTGAGGGTGATGGTTTATTACGTGGTAGTGAGGGTGATGGTTTATTACATGATAGTGAGGGTGATGGTTTATTACATGATAGCCAGTGTGATTGCTTATTACATGATAGTGAGGGTGATGGTTTATTACATGATAGTCAGTGTGATAGCTTATTACATGATAGTGAGGGTAATGGTTTATTACATGATAGTCAGTGCGATTGCTTATTACATGATAGTGAGGGTGATGGTTTATTACATGATAGTGAGGGTGATGGTTTATTACATGATAGTGAGGGTGATGGTTTATTACATGATAGTGAGGGTGATGGTTTATTACATGATAGTCAGTGTGATTGCTTATTACATGATAGTGAGGGTGATGGTTTATTACATGATAGTGAGGGTGATGGCTTATTACATGATAGTCAGTGTGACTGCTTATTACATGATAGTTAGAGTGATGGTTTATTACATGATAGTTAGAGTGATGGTTTATTACATGATAGTCAGTGTGATGGTTTATTACTTGATAGTGAGAGTGATGGCTTATTACACGATAGTTAGAGTGATGGTTTATTACATAAAAGTCAGTGTGATAGCTTATTACATGATAGTCAGCGTGATTGCTTATTACATGATAGTTAGAGTGATGGTTTATTACATGATAGTCAGTGTGATTGTTTATTACATGATAGTTAGAGTGATGGTTTATTACATGATAGTCAGTGTGATGGCTTATTACATGATAGTGAGGGTGATGGTTTATTACATGATAGTCAGTGTGATAGCTTATTACATGATACTGAGGGTGATGGTTTATTACATGATAGTTAGTGTGATGGCTTATTACATGAAAGTCAGTGTGATGGCTTATTACATGATAGTCAGTGTGATGGCTTATTACATGATAGTGAGGGTGATGGCTTATTACATGATAGTGAGGGTGATGGTTTATTACATAATAGTTAGTGTGATAGCTTATTACATGAAAGTCAGTGTGATGGTTTATTACATGATAGTGAGGGTGATGGTTTATTACATGATAGTGAGGGTGATGGCTTATTATATGATAGTGAGGGTGATGGTTTATTACATGATAGTCAGTGTGATAGCTTATTACATGATAGTCAGTGTGATGGTTTATTACATGATAGTCAGTGTGATGGCTTAATACATGATAGTGAGGGTGATGGTTTATTACATGATAGTGAGGGTGATGGCTTATTACATGATAGTGAGGGTGATGGCTTATTACATGATAGTGAGGGTGATGGTTTATTACATGATAGTGAGGGTGATGGCTTATTACATGATAGTGAGGGTGATGGCTTATTACATGATAGTCAGGGTGACGGTTTATTACATGATAGAGAGGGTGATGGTTTATTACATGATAGTGAGGGTGATGGTTTATTACATGATAGTCAGTGTGATTGCTTATTACATGATAGTTAGGGTGATGGTTTATTACATGATAGTCAGTGTGATAGCTTATTACATGATAGTGAGGGTGATGGTTTATTACATGATAGTCAGTGTGATTGCTTATTACATGATAGTGAGGGTGATGGTTTATTACATGATAGTGAGGGTGAAGGTTTATTACATGATAGTGAGGGTGATGGTTTATTACATGATAGAGAGGGTGATGGTTAATTACATGATATTCAGTGTGATTGATTATTACATGATAGTGAGGGTGATGGTTTATTACATGATAGTCAGTGTGATAGCTTATTACATGATAGTTAGGGTGATGGTTTATTACATGATAGTCAGTGTGATTGCTTATTACATGATAGTGAGGGTGATGGTTTATTACATGATAGTAAGTGTGATAGCTTATTACATGATAGTCAGTGTGATGGTTTATTACATGATAGTCAGTGTGATGGTTTATTACATGATAGTGAGGGTGATGGTTTATTACATGATAGTTAGGGTGATGGCTTATTACATGATAGTGAGGGTGATGGCTTATTACATGATAGTGAGGGTGATGGTTTATTACATGATAGTCAGTGTGATTGCTTATTACATGATAGTGAGGGTGATGGTTTATTACATGATAGTCAGTGTGATTGCTTATTACATGATAGTGAGGGTGATGGTTTATTACATGATAGTCAGTGTGACTGCCTATTACATGATAGTTAGAGTGATGGTTTATTACATGATAGTCAGTGTGATGGCTTATTACATGATAGTGAGGGTGATGGTTTATTACATGATAGTCAGTGTGATTGCTTATTACATGATAGTGAGGGTGATGGTTTATTACATGATAGTCAGTGTGATAGCTTATTACATGATAGTGAGGGTGATGGTTTATTACATGATAGTCAGTGTGATTGCTTATTACATGATAGTGAGGGTGATGGTTTATTACATGATAGTCAGTGTGACTGCCCATACATGAAAGTTAGAGTGATGGTTTATTACATGATAGTCAGTGCGATTGCTTATTACATGATAGTGAGGGTGATGGTTTATTACATGATAGTCAGTGTGATTGCTTATTACATGACAGTGAGGGTGATGGTTTATTACATGATAGTCAGTGTGATTGCTTATTACATGATAGTGAGGGTGATGGTTTATTACATGATAGTCAGTGTGATTGCTTATTACATGATAGTGAGGCTGATGGTTTATTACATGATAGTCAGTGTGATTGCTTATTACATGATAGTGAGGGTGATGGTTTATTACATGATAGTCAGTGTGATTGCTTATTACATGCTAGTGAGGGTGATGGTTTATTACATGATAGTCAGTGCGATTGCTTATTACATGATAGTGAGGGTAATGGTTTATTACATGACAGTCAGTGCGATTGCTTATTACATGATAGTGAGGGTAATAGTTTATTACATGATAGTGAGGGTGATGGTTTATTACATGATAGTGAGGGTGATGGTTTATTACATGATAGTGAGGGTGATGGTTTATTACATGATAGTCAGTGTGATTGCTTATTACATGATAGTGAGGGTGATGGTTTATTACATGATAGTGAGGGTGATGGTTTATTACATGATAGTCAGTGTGATTGCTTATTACATGATAGTGAGGGTGATGGTTTATTACATGATAGTCAGTGTGATTGCTTATTACATGATAGTGAGGGTGATGGTTTATTACATGATAGTCAGTGTGATTGCTTATTACATGATAGTGAGGGTGATGGTTTATTACATGATAGTCAGTGTGATTGCTTATTACATGATAGTGAGGGTGATGGTTTATTACATGATAGTCAGTGTGATTGCTTATTACATGATAGTGAGGCTGATGGTTTATTACATGATAGTCAGTGTGATTGCTTATTACATGATAGTGAGGGTTTATTACATGATAGTCAGTGTGATAGCTTATTACATGATAGTGAGGGTGATGGTTTATTACATGATAGTCAGTGTGATTGCTTATTACATGATAGTGAGGCTGATGGTTTATTACATGATAGTCAGTGTGATTGCTTATTACATGATAGTGAGGGTGATGGTTTATTACATGATAGTCAGTGTGATTGCTTATTACATGATAGTGAGGGTGATGGTTTATTACATGATAGTCAGTGTGATAGCTTATTACATGATAGTGAGGGTAATGGTTTATTACATGATAGTCAGTGCGATTGCTTATTACATGATAGTGAGGGTGATGGTTTATTACTTGATAGTGATGGTGATGGTTTATTACATGATAGTCAGTGTGATTGCTTATTACATGATAGTGAGGGTGATGGTTTATTACATGATAGTCAGTGTGATTGCTTATTACATGATAGTGAGGGTGATGGTTTATTACATGATAGTCAGTGTGACTGCCTATTACATGATAGTTAGAGTGATGGTTTATTACATGATAGTCAGTGTGATTGCTTATTACATGATAGTGAGGGTGATGGTTTATTACATGATAGTCAGTGTGATTGCTTATTACATGATAGTGATGGTTTATTACATGATAGTCAGTGTGATAGCTTATTACATGATAGTGAGGGTGATGGTTTATTACATGATAGTCAGTGTGATTGCTTATTACATGATAGTGAGGCTGATGGTTTATTACATGATAGTCAGTGTGATTGCTTATTACATGATAGTGAGGCTGATGGTTTATTACATGATAGTCAGTGTGATTGCTTATTACATGATAGTGAGGGTGATGGTTTATTACATGATAGTCAGTGTGATAGCTTATTACATGATAGGGAGGGTAATGGTTTATTACATGATAGTCAGTGCGATTGCTTATTACATGATAGTGAGGGCGATGGTTTATTACATGATAGTGAGGGTGATGGTTTATTACATGATAGTCAGTGTGATTGCTTATTACATGATAGTGAGGGTGATGGTTTTTTACATGATAGTCAGTGTGATTGCTTATTACATGATAGTGAGGGTGATGGTTTATTACATGATAGTCAGTGTGATTGCTTATTACATGATAGTGAGGCTGATGGTTTATTACATGATAGTCAGTGTGATTGCTTATTACATGATAGTGAGGGTGATGGTTTATTACATGATAGTCAGTGTGATTGCTTATTACATGATAGTGAGGGTGATGGTTTATTACATGATAGTCAGTGTGATAGCTTATTACATGATAGTGAGGGTAATGGTTTATTACATGATAGTCAGTGCGATTGCTTATTACATGATAGTGAGGGTGATGGTTTATTACATGATAGTGAGGGTGATGGTTTATTACATGATAGTGAGGGTGATGGTTTATTACATGATAGTAAGTGTGATAGCTTATTACATGATAGTCAGTGTGATGGTTTATTACATGATAGTCAGTGTGATGGCTTATTACATGATAGTGAGGGTGATGGTTTATTACATGATAGTGAGGGTGATGGCTTATTACATGATAGTGAGGGTGATGGCAATACATGATAGTGAGGGTGATGGTTTATTACATGATAGTCAGTGTGATTGCTTATTACATGATAGTGAGGGTGATGGTTTATTACATGATAGTCAGTGTGATTGCTTATTACATGATAGTGAGGGTGATGGTTTATTACATGATAGTCAGTGTGACTGCCTATTACATGATAGTTAGAGTGATGGTTTATTACATGATAGTCAGTGTGATTGCTTATTACATGATAGTGAGGGTGATGGTTTATTACATGATAGTCAGTGTGATTGCTTATTACATGATAGTGAGGGTGATGGTTTATTACATGATAGTCAGTGTGATAGCTTATTACATGATAGTGAGGGTAATGGTTTATTACATGATAGTCAGTGCGATTGCTTATTACATGATAGTGAGGGTGATGGTTTATTACATGATAGTGAGGGTGATGGTTTATTACATGATAGTGAGGGTGATGGTTTATTACATGATAGTAAGTGTGATAGCTTATTACATGATAGTCAGTGTGATGGTTTATTACATGATAGTCAGTGTGATGGCTTATTACATGATAGTGAGGGTGATGGTTTATTACATGATAGTGAGGGTGATGGCTTATTACATGATGGTGAGGGTGATGGCTTATTACATGATAGTGAGGGTGATGGTTAATTACATGATAGTCAGTGTGATTGCTTATTACATGATAGTGAGGGTGATGGTTTATTACATGATAGTCAGTGTGATTGCTTATTACATGATAGTGAGGGTGATGGTTTATTACATGATAGTCAGTGTGACTGCCTATTACATGATAGTTAGAGTGATGGTTTATTACATGATAGTCAGTGTGATGGCTTATTACATGATAGTGAGGGTGATGGTTTATTACATGATAGTCAGTGTGATTGCTTATTACATGATAGTGAGGGTGATGGTTTATTACATGATAGTCAGTGTGATTGCTTATTACATGATAGTGAGGGTGATGGTTTATTACATGATAGTCAGTGTGATTGCTTATTACATGATAGTGAGGGTGATGGTTTATTACATGATAGTCAGTGTGATTGCTTATTACATGATAGTGAGGCTGATGGTTTATTACATGATAGTCAGTGTGATTGCTTATTACATGATAGTGAGGGTGATGGTTTATTACATGATAGTCAGTGTGATAGCTTATTACATGATAGTGAGGGTAATGGTTTATTATATGATAGTCAGTGCGATTGCTTATTACATGATAGTGAGGGTGATGGTTTATTACATGATAGTGAGGGTGATGGTTTATTACATGATAGTGAGGGTGATGGTTTATTACATGATAGTAAGTGTGATAGCTTATTACATGATAGTCAGTGTGATGGTTTATTACATGATAGTCAGTGTGATGGCTTATTACATGATAGTGAGGGTGATGGTTTATTACATGATAGTGAGGGTGATGGCTTATTACATGATAGTGAGGGTGATGGCTTATTACATGATAGTGAGGGTGATGGTTTATTACATGATAGTCAGTGTGATTGCTTATTACATGATAGTGAGGGTGATGGTTTATTACATGATAGTCAGTGTGATTGCTTATTACATGATAGTGAGGGTGATGGTTTATTACATGATAGTCAGTGTGACTGCCTATTACATGATAGTTAGAGTGATGGTTTATTACATGATAGTCAGTGTGATTGCTTATTACATGATAGTGAGGGTGATGGTTTATTACATGATAGTCAGTGTGATTGCTTATTACATGATAGTGAGGGTGATGGTTTATTACATGATAGTCAGTGTGATAGCTTATTACATGATAGTGAGGGAAATGGTTTATTACATGATAGTCAGTGCGATTGCTTATTACATGATAGTGAGGGTGATGGTTTATTACATGATAGTGAGGGTGATGGTTTATTACATGATAGTGAGGGTGATGGTTTATTACATGATAGTAAGTGTGATAGCTTATTACATGATAGTCAGTGTGATGGTTTATTACATGATAGTCAGTGTGATGGCTTATTACATGATAGTGAGGGTGATGGTTTATTACATGATAGTGAGGGTGATGGCTTATTACATGATAGTGAGGGTGATGGCTTATTACATGATAGTGAGGGTGATGGTTTATTACATGATAGTCAGTGTGATTGCTTATTACATGATAGTGAGGGTGATGGTTTATTACATGATAGTCAGTGTGATTGCTTATTACATGATAGTGAGGGTGATGGTTTATTACATGATAGTCAGTGTGACTGCCTATTACATGATAGTTAGAGTAATGGTTTATTACATGATAGTCAGTGTGATGGCTTATTACATGATAGTGAGGGTGATGGTTTATTACATGATAGTCAGTGTGATTGCTTATTACATGATAGTGAGGGTGATGGTTTATTACATGATAGTCAGTGTGATTGCTTATTACATGATAGTGAGGGTGATGGTTTATTACATGATAGTCAGTGTGATTGCTTATTACATGATAGTGAGGGTGATGGTTTATTACATGATAGTCAGTGTGATTGCTTATTACATGATAGTGAGGCTGATGGTTTATTACATGATAGTCAGTGTGATTGCTTATTACATGATAGTGAGGGTGATGGTTTATTACATGATAGTCAGTGTGATTGCTTATTACATGATAGTGAGGGTGATGGTTTATTACATGATAGTCAGTGTGATAGCTTATTACATGATAGTGAGGGTAATGGTTTATTACATGATAGTCAGTGCGATTGCTTATTACATGATAGTGAGGGTGATGGTTTATTACATGATAGTGAGGGTGATGGTTTATTACATGATAGTGAGGGTGATGGTTTATTACATGATAGTGAGGGTGATGGTTTATTACATGATAGTTAGTGTGATTGCTTATTACATGATAGTGAGGGTGATGGTTTATTACATGATAGCGAGGGTGATGGCTTATTACATGATAGTCAGTGTGACTGCTTATTACATGATAGTTAGAGTGATGGTTTATTACATGATAGTGAGGGTGATGGCTTATTACATGATAGTTAGAGCGATGGTTTATTACATGATAGTCAGTGTGATGGCTTATTACATGATAGCGAGGGTGATGGCTTATTACATGATAGTTAGAGTGATGGTTTATTACTTGATAGTGAGGGTGATGGCTTATTACATGATAGTTAGAGTGATGGTTTATTACATAAAAGTCAGTGTGATAGCTTATTACATGATAGTCAGCGTGATTGCTTATTACATGATAGTTAGAGTGATGGTTTATTACATGATAGTCAGTGTGATTGTTTATTACATGATAGTCAGAGTGATGGTTTATTACATGATAGTCAGTGTGATGGCTTATTACATGATAGTAAGGGTGATGGTTTGTTACATGATAGTCAGTGTGATAGCTTATTACATGATACTGAGGGTGATGGTTTATTACATGATAGTTAGTGTGATGGCTTATTGCATGAAAGTCAGTGTGATGGCTTATTACATGATAGTCAGTGTGATGGCTTATTACATGATAGTGAGGGTGATGGCTTATTACATGATAGTGAGGGTGATGGTTTATTACATAATAGTTAGTGTGATAGCTTATTACATGAAAGTCAGTGTGATGGTTTATTACATGATAGTCAGTGTGATGGCTTATTACATGATAGTGAGGGTGATGGTTTATTACATGATAGTGAGGGTGATGGCTTATTATATGATAGTGAGGGTGATGGTTTATTACATGATAGTCA
Source organism: Sipunculus nudus (assembly GCA_026874595.1). Classification (NCBI taxonomy): domain Eukaryota; kingdom Metazoa; phylum Annelida; class Sipuncula; order Golfingiida; family Sipunculidae; genus Sipunculus; species Sipunculus nudus. The sequence continues at coordinate 95,486,540 of CM049308.1, forward strand.
GTGTGATAGCTTATTACATGATAGTCAGTGTGATGGTTTATTACATGATAGTCAGTGTGATGGCTTATTACATGATAGTGAGGGTGATGGCTTATTACATGATAGTGAGGGTGATGGCTTATTACATGATAGTGAGGGTGATGGCTTATTACATGATAGTGAGGGTGATGGTTTATTACATGATAGTGAGGGTGATGGCTTATTACATGATAGTGAGGGTGATGGCCTATTACATGATAGTGAGGGTGATGGTTTATTACATGATACAGAGGGTGATGGTTTATTACATGATAGTGAGGGTGATGGTTTATTACATGATAGTCAGTGTGATTGCTTATTACATGATAGTTAGGGTGATGGTTTATTACATGATAGTCAGTGTGATAGCTTATTACATGATTGTGAGGGTGATGGTTTATTACATGATAGTCAGTGTGATTGCTTATTACATGATAGTGAGGGTGATGGTTTATTACATGATAGTCAGTGTGATGGCTTATTACATGATAGTGAGGGTGATGGTTTATTACATGATAGTGAGGGTGATGGCTTATTACATGATAGTGAGGGTGATGGCTTATTACATGATAGTGAGGGTGATGGTTTATTACATGATAGTGAGGGTGATGGCTTATTACATGATAGTGAGGGTGATGGCTTATTACATGATAGTGAGGGTGATGGTTTATTACCTGATAGTCAGTGTGATTGCTTATTACATGATAGTTAGGGTGATGGTTTACCAATGATAGTCAGTGTGATAGCTTATTACATGATAGTGAGGGTGATGGTTTATTACATGATAGTCAGTGTGATTGCTTATTACATGATAGTGAGGGTGATGGTTTATTACATGATAGTGAGGGTGAAGGTTTATTACATGATAGTGAGGGTGATGGTTTATTACATGATAGAGAGGGTGATGGTTTATTACATGATAGTCAGTGTGATGGCTTATTACATGATAGTGAGGGTGATGGTTTATTACATGATAGTGAGGGTGATGGTTTATTACATGATAGTCAGTGTGATAGCTTATTACATGATAGTCAGTGTGATGGTTTATTACATGATAGTCAGTGTGATGGCTTATTACATGATAGTGAGGGTGATGGTTTATTACATGATAGTGAGGGTGATGGCTTATTACATGATAGTGAGGGTGACGGCTTATTACATGATAGTGAGGGTGATGGTTTATTACATGATAGTGAGGGTGATGGCTTATTACATGATAGTGAGGGTGATGGCTTATTACATGATAGTGAGGGTGATGGTTTATTACATGATAGTCAGTGTGATTGCTTATTACATGATAGTTAGGGTGATGGTTTATTACATGATAGTCAGTGTGATAGCTTATTACATGATAGTTAGTGTGATTGCTTATTACATGATAGTGAGGGTGATGGTTTATTACATGATAGCGAGGGTGATGGCTTATTACATGATAGTCAGTGTGACTGCTTATTACATGATAGTTAGAGTGATGGTTTATTACATGATAGTGAGGGTGATGGCTTATTACATGATAGTTAGAGCGATGGTTTATTACATGATAGTCAGTGTGATGGCTTATTACATGATAGCGAGGGTGATGGCTTATTACATGATAGTTAGAGTGATGGTTTATTACTTGATAGTGAGGGTGATGGCTTATTACATGATAGTTAGAGTGATGGTTTATTACATAAAAGTCAGTGTGATAGCTTATTACATGATAGTCAGCGTGATTGCTTATTACATGATAGTTAGAGTGATGGTTTATTACATGATAGTCAGTGTGATTGTTTATTACATGATAGTTAGAGTGATGGTTTATTACATGAGAGTCAGTGTGATGGCTTATTACATGATAGTAAGGGTGATGGTTTATTACATGATAGTCAGTGTGATAGCTTATTACATGATACTGAGGGTGATGGTTTATTACATGATAGTTAGTGTGATGGCTTATTGCATGAAAGTCAGTGTGATGGCTTATTACATGATAGTCAGTGTGATGGCTTATTACATGATAGTGAGGGTGATGGCTTATTACATGATAGTGAGGGTGATGGTTTATTACATTATAGTTAGTGTGATAGCTTATTACATGAAAGTCAGTGTGATGGTTTATTACATGATAGTCAGTGTGATGGCTTATTACATGATAGTGAGGGTGATGGCTTATTATATGATAGTGAGGGTGATGGTTTATTACATGATAGTCAGTGTGATAGCTTATTACATGATAGTCAGTGTGATGGTTTATTACATGATAGTCAGTGTGATGGCTTATTACATGATAGTGAGGGTGATGGCTTATTACATGATAGTGAGGGTGATGGCTTATTACATGATAGTGAGGGTGATGGCTTATTACATGATAGTGAGGGTGATGGTTTATTACATGATAGTGAGGGTGATGGCTTATTACATGATAGTGAGGGTGATGGCCTATTACATGATAGTGAGGGTGATGGTTTATTACATGATACAGAGGGTGATGGTTTATTACATGATAGTGAGGGTGATGGTTTATTACATGATAGTCAGTGTGATGGCTTATTACATGATAGTGAGGGTGATGGTTTATTACATGATAGTGAGGGTGATGGCTTATTACATGATAGTGAGGGTGATGGCTTATTACATGATAGTGAGGGTGATGGTTTATTACCTGATAGTCAGTGTGATTGCTTATTACATGATAGTTAGGGTGATGGTTTACCAATGATAGTCAGTGTGATAGCTTATTACATGATAGTGAGGGTGATGGTTTATTACATGATAGTCAGTGTGATTGCTTATTACATGATAGTGAGGGTGATGGTTTATTACATGATAGTGAGGGTGAAGGTTTATTACATGATAGTGAGGGTGATGGTTTATTACATGATAGAGAGGGTGATGGTTTATTACATGATAGTCAGTGTGATGGCTTATTACATGATAGTGAGGGTGATGGTTTATTACATGATAGTGAGGGTGATGGCTTATTATATGATAGTGAGGGTGATGGTTTATTACATGATAGTCAGTGTGATAGCTTATTACATGATAGTCAGTGTGATGGTTTATTACATGATAGTCAGTGTGATGGCTTATTACATGATAGTGAGGGTGATGGTTTATTACATGATAGGGAGGGTGATGGCTTATTACATGATAGTGAGGGTGACGGCTTATTACATGATAGTGAGGGTGATGGTTTATTACATGATAGTGAGGGTGATGGCTTATTACATGATAGTGAGGGTGATGGCTTATTACATGATAGTGAGGGTGATGGTTTATTACATGATAGTCAGTGTGATTGCTTATTACATGATAGTTAGGGTGATGGTTTATTACATGATAGTCAGTGTGATAGCTTATTACATGATAGTGAGGGTGATGGTTTATTACATGATAGTCAGTGTGATTGCTTATTACATGATAGTGAGGGTGATGGTTTATTACATGATAGTGAGGGTGAAGGTTTATTACATGATAGTGAGGGTGATGGTTTATTACATGATAGAGAGGGTGATGGTTTATTACATGATATTCAGTGTGATTACTTATTACATGATAGTGAGGGTGATGGTTTATTACATGATAGTCAGTGTGATAGCTTATTACATGATAGTTAGGGTGATGGTTTATTACATGATAGTCAGTGTGATTGCTTATTACATGATAGTGAGGGTGATGGTTTATTACATGATAGTGAGGGTGATGGTTTATTACATGATAGTGAGGGTGATGGTTTATTACATGATATTCAGTGTGATTGCTTATTACATGATAGTGAGGGTGATGGTTTATTACATGATAGTCAGTGTGATAGCTTATTACATGATAGTTAGGGTGATGGTTTATTACATGATAGTCAGTGTGATTGCTTATTACATGATAGTGAGGGTGATGGTTTATTACATGATAGTCAGTGTGATTGCTTATTACATGATAGTCAGGGTGATGGTTTATTACATGATAGTCAGTGTGACTGCCTATTACATGATAGTTAGAGTGATGGTTTATTACATGATAGTCAGTGTGATGGCTTATTATATGATAGTGAGGGTGATGGTTTATTACATGATAGTCAGTGTGATTGCTTATTACATGATAGTGAGGGTGATGGTTTATTACATGATAGTCAGTGTGACTGCCCATACATGATAGTGAGAGTGATGGTTTATTACATGATAGTCAGTGTGATTGCTTATTACATGATAGTGAGGGTGATGGTTTATTACATGATAGTCAGTGTGATTGCTTATTACATGATAGTGAGGGTGATGGTTTATTACATGATAGTCAGTGTGATTGCTTATTACATGATAGTGAGGGTGATGGTTTATTACATGATAGTCAGTGTGATTGCTTATAACATGATAGTGACGGTGATTGTTTATTACATGATAGTCAGTGTGATTGCTTATTACATGATAGTGAGGGTGATGGTTTATTACATGATAGTCAGTGTGACTGCCTATTACATGATAGTTAGGGTGATGGTTTATTACATGATAGTCAGTGTGATGGCTTATTACATGATAGTGAGGGTTATGGTTTATTACATGATAGTCAGTGTGATTGCTTATTACATGATAGTGAGGGTGATGGTTTATTACATGATAGTCAGTGTGATTGCTTATTACATGATTGTGAGGGTGATGGTTTATTACATGATAGTCAGTGTGATTGCTTATTACATGATAGTGAGGGTGATGGTTTATTACATGATAGTCAGTGTGACTGCCTATTACATGATAGTTAGAGTGATGGTTTATTACATGATAGTGAGGGTGATGGTTTATTACATGATAGTCAGTGTGATTGCTTATTACATGATAGTGAGGGTGATGGTTTATTACATGATAGACAGTGTGATTGCTTATTACATGATAGTGAGGGTGATGGTTTATTACATGATAGTCAGTGTGATTGCTTATTACATGATAGTCAGAGTGATGGTTTATTACATGATAGTCAGTGTGATGGCTTATTACATGATAGTGAGGGTGATGGTTTATTACATGATAGTCAGTGTGATTGCTTATTACATGATAGTGAGGGTGATGGTTTATTACAAGATAGTCAGTGTGACTGCCTATTACATGATAGTGAGGGTGATGGTTTATTACATGATACTCAGTGTGACTGCCTATTACATGATAGTTAGAGTGATGGTTTATTACATGATAGTGAGGGTGATGGTTTATTACATGATAGTCAGTGTGATTGCTTATTACATGATAGTGAGGGTGATGGTTTATTACATGATAGTCAGTGTGATTGCTTATTACATGATAGTGAGGGTGATGGTTTATTACATGATAGTCAGTGTGATTGCTTATTACATGATAGTGAGGGTGATGGCTTATTACATGATAGTGAGGGTGATGGTTTATTACATGATAGTGAGGGTGATGGCTTATTACATGATAGTGAGGGTGATGGCCTATTACATGATAGTGAGGGTGATGGTTTATTACATGATACAGAGGGTGATGGTTTATTACATGATAGTGAGGGTGATGGTTTATTACATGATAGTCAGTGTGATGGCTTATTACATGATAGTGAGGGTGATGGTTTATTACATGATAGTGAGGGTGATGGCTTATTACATGATAGTGAGGGTGATGGTTTATTACATGATAGTGAGGGTGATGGTTTATTACCTGATAGTCAGTGTGATTGCTTATTACATGATAGTTAGGGTGATGGTTTACCAATGATAGTCAGTGTGATAGCTTATTACATGATAGTGAGGGTGATGGTTTATTACATGATAGTCAGTGTGATTGCTTATTACATGATAGTGAGGGTGATGGTTTATTACATGATAGTGAGGGTGAAGGTTTATTACATGATAGTGAGGGTGATGGTTTATTACATGATAGAGAGGGTGATGGTTTATTACATGATAGTCAGTGTGATGGCTTATTACATGATAGTGAGGGTGATGGTTTATTACATGATAGTGAGGGTGATGGCTTATTATATGATAGTGAGGGTGATGGTTTATTACATGATAGTCAGTGTGATAGCTTATTACATGATAGTCAGTGTGATGGTTTATTACATGATAGTCAGTGTGATGGCTTATTACATGATAGTGAGGGTGATGGTTTATTACATGATAGTGAGGGTGATGGCTTATTACATGATAGTGAGGGTGACGGCTTATTACATGATAGTGAGGGTGATGGTTTATTACATGATAGTGAGGGTGATGGCTTATTACATGATAGTGAGGGTGATGGCTTATTACATGATAGTGAGGGTGATGGTTTATTACATGATAGTCAGTGTGATTGCTTATTACATGATAGTTAGGGTGATGGTTTATTACATGATAGTCAGTGTGATAGCTTATTACATGATAGTGAGGGTGATGGTTTATTACATGATAGTCAGTGTGATTGCTTATTACATGAAAGTGAGGGTGATGGTTTATTACATGATAGTGAGGGTGAAGGTTTATTACATGATAGTGAGGGTGATGGTTTATTACATGATAGAGAGGGTGATGGTTTATTACATGATATTCAGTGTGATTGCTTATTACATGATAGTGAGGGTGATGGTTTATTACATGATAGTCAGTGTGATAGCTTATTACATGATAGTTAGGGTGATGGTTTATTACATGATAGTCAGTGTGATTGCTTATTACATGATAGTGAGGGTGATGGTTTATTACATGATAGTGAGGGTGATGGTTTATTACATGATAGTGAGGGTGATGGTTTATTACATGATATTCAGTGTGATTGCTTATTACATGATAGTGAGGGTGATGGTTTATTACATGATAGTCAGTGTGATAGCTTATTACATGATAGTTAGGGTGATGGTTTATTACATGATAGTCAGTGTGATTGCTTATTACATGATAGTGAGGGTGATGGTTTATTACATGATAGTCAGTGTGATTGCTTATTACATGATAGTCAGGGTGATGGTTTATTACATGATAGTCAGTGTGACTGCCTATTACATGATAGTTAGAGTGATGGTTTATTACATGATAGTCAGTGTGATGGCTTATTATATGATAGTGAGGGTGATGGTTTATTACATGATAGTCAGTGTGATTGCTTATTACATGATAGTGAGGGTGATGGTTTATTACATGATAGTCAGTGTGACTGCCCATACATGATAGTGAGAGTGATGGTTTATTACATGATAGTCAGTGTGATTGCTTATTACATGATAGTGAGGGTGATGGTTTATTACATGATAGTCAGTGTGATTGCTTATTACATGATAGTGAGGGTGATGGTTTATTACATGATAGTCAGTGTGATTGCTTATTACATGATAGTGAGGGTGATGGTTTATTACATGATAGTCAGTGTGATTGCTTATAACATGATAGTGACGGTGATTGTTTATTACATGATAGTCAGTGTGATTGCTTATTACATGATAGTGAGGGTGATGGTTTATTACATGATAGTCAGTGTGACTGCCTATTACATGATAGTTAGGGTGATGGTTTATTACATGATAGTCAGTGTGATGGCTTATTACATGATAGTGAGGGTTATGGTTTATTACATGATAGTCAGTGTGATTGCTTATTACATGATAGTGAGGGTGATGGTTTATTACATGATAGTCAGTGTGATTGCTTATTACATGATTGTGAGGGTGATGGTTTATTACATGATAGTCAGTGTGATTGCTTATTACATGATAGTGAGGGTGATGGTTTATTACATGATAGTCAGTGTGACTGCCTATTACATGATAGTTAGAGTGATGGTTTATTACATGATAGTGAGGGTGATGGTTTATTACATGATAGTCAGTGTGATTGCTTATTACATGATAGTGAGGGTGATGGTTTATTACATGATAGACAGTGTGATTGCTTATTACATGATAGTGAGGGTGATGGTTTATTACATGATAGTCAGTGTGATTGCTTATTACATGATAGTCAGAGTGATGGTTTATTACATGATAGTCAGTGTGATGGCTTATTACATGATAGTGAGGGTGATGGTTTATTACATGATAGTCAGTGTGATTGCTTATTACATGATAGTGAGGGTGATGGTTTATTACAAGATAGTCAGTGTGACTGCCTATTACATGATAGTTAGAGTGATGGTTATTACATGATAGTCAGTGTGATTGCTTATTACATGATAGTGAGGGTGATGGTTTATTACATGATAGTCAGTGTGATTGCTTATTACATGATAGTGAGGGTGATGGTTTATTACATGATACTCAGTGTGACTGCCTATTACATGATAGTTAGAGTGATGGTTTATTACATGATAGTGAGGGTGATGGTTTATTACATGATAGTCAGTGTGATTGCTTATTACATGATAGTGAGGGTGATGGTTTATTACATGATAGTCAGTGTGATTGCTTATTACATGATAGTGAGGGTGATGGTTTATTACATGATAGTCAGTGTGATTGCTTATTACATGATAGTCAAAGTGATGGTTTATTACATGATAGTCAGTGTGACTGCCTATTACATGATAGTTAGAGTGATTGTTTATTACATGATAGTCAGTGTGATAGCTTATTACTTTCTCTTGCAGACATGGGACTGACCTGATGGAAGTGCATAATTCAAAATCCAGAATGCTTAGTGATTACACTAATCAGTGATCGCATGTAAAAATATGGAGCTGGAGTTTGATCTGTGTGGACTCTGCCTGGTCATAAATTATTGATGGTTTTTATTGTAAGTGATTAAGGACATATGACCTGAATCTTACACAGCTTTAACAGAATTTAATTACCACTGCCAAGTCAGTCAGCTGATCAGCTGAACACATCACCTGATGTCAAACAAACTTCAGAAGGAAAACAAGGGACCCATGGGTCATGGCGCTCAGCTGATTGTGACTGGACCATCAATGATTCTCCATTGTGATACTATATCGAGTCGATAAAGCTTATGAATATTATGGACATGTTTGGCTATTATAAAGGAATGTAATGTAATATGTGACTAAATAATAAATGAAATAACCTGACTGATGGGTTAATAGAGTAAAATATAGTGGTTTATTTTTTATTTATTTAGGAGGGGTTGAAAATTGCGATATATCTGAGCAAATATGAATGCAATGACAGCAGTAATAAGCAGTAGTAGAATGATGAATAGGCTATTTGTTGAAGGATCTATAGTGTATGGCAGTCTGCAAGATTTCAATTTGACAGATATGATGTTATGATTTACTATGATGAGGGGATTTATGAATTTGTTACTGTATGACACAATATCTCTTCAGTCTTGACAATGTACATTATTTTGATGCCCACTATGTCTACATATTACACAATATTGACATTTTTTCCGGCATGTACATAGGTACCTATGGACGAATAGATATACAAATTATTTAAGTATGAATATATCTGATTCATCTTGTTCTTGTTTACTGAGGCTGACATTGGGATGGGGCTCAGAGAAGGGAACAGTGAGGGCAGCTATGAGGTGGATGTAGAGAGAGAAGGAGAGAGAGAGAGAGAGACAGAGAGAGGGGATGGAGCATTCAACAGTACTTAAACACCTGGTAGGTTAAAATCTAAAATATTATGAAAAGCAGATAAAGTCTGATCGGAAAAGGTAATCTTGGCCATGGTTGGTTGATATGATTGAAGAAATTGTTGCAAATAATATTTTGAGATCTGACCATGTGTTTCCATTGGTTACCTTTTTGATTTATAAGCTGTTGACAGTTCAACAGTTTACAGATTTGTTTAATGAGATCCAATTATTTTAACAAACCTATTTTTTATTTTATCATATGCATACATTAGCCATAAAATCCCCACTTGACAGGTGGAAGGATTGACAGGGGGAGGGGGTTATGATGGGAGTTAAAACGCCTCAGTCTTTCTGCATATATCATCTTTAATTATTAAATTTTATGGAAAAGCAATAGAACTATTGTTCACAGTGCCAAAGAGCAAGGACTCTATAGGGTGGGGGAAGGGGATGGTGGGAGTTACAGCACCCTTGCATATTCATACAGGATATTAAATTGAATTCAAGTGCTTACAGAGAAAAATGTTTATTCATAATTATTTAATATTTAAGCAGGCAGGTGGAGAAATAAAGCTAATCAATTTTATTTCCATTCTACTGAGCCAGGAAAAATTAACAATATTTGCCTTTATTCCTTTTTTTCATACATCATTTTTTCCAGGTTTAAAAATGTAACTACACATTTACAGTATAATATATATATATATATATATATATATGTCAAGGCCCAGATCGCGATCTGGACGGATCTTAGATCTGTCCAGCCCAAATTGCAATCGCAGTTCAGGCCGGCCCAAACTGCGATCGCAATCCAGGCTGGCCAGATCTTAGATCCGTCCAGCCTATATTGCGATCGCAGTTTAGTCCGGCCCAGACTGCGATCCTGTCTTTCTTGCTTCAGGATTGCAATCTGGTCTGGACAGATCTAAGATCAGTCCAGCCGAGATTGCGATCCTAAACTTGACCAGCCCATATTGCGATCCATGCTTTTACGATCACAGGAGTGAAACATTGGTTGTTTTACCAACTCATTTGGTATTGCATTGTACCATTTTCCAATAATAAATACAATTATAATACAGAAAGGCAATTTTCACTCCTTCATATCACAGGAGTGAAACATGGGATGTTTCACCAACTCATTTAGTATTGCATGGTTGTTGAAAAAAAGATAACAAGGAACCCATGGGTTTTATATGCTCACAAAATATGATTTGGAAGAGGAGGTAGGCAAGTGCAGGTTTTGTGTGGTAATATAAGCTGTATTATGAGCTGATGGTGTTAAACTCAAGTTATGTAAGATTATGATAATATCCTTGGAGACAGGGAAGAGGATTGATGTCATTTATATCATTTACAGTTGGAAATGGTGTGCTGTTTTCACATAGGTTTTGACTTGGCCATATAACTTTATCTACATTGCAGTAGAATTATTTGAAAAAAAAACCTGTCCATTATCAGACATGGTAATTCTGATTTTTACAAATGAGAGCTTTTATTTAACAAGGGACCTATGGGTCATTGTGCTCAGCTGACGTTAACCTTGAAGGTAAAAATCTAAAATAATATCAAATGGAGAGAAAGTGTAAGAGGAAGAGGTTATAAAGGCCATGGTTGGTTTATATGATTGGTTTGAATTGATGAGCAAAAATTGTTGCAAATAATATTTTGTGACCTGACCATGTGTTTCCTAATGTTGAAACTTAAGCATGTGTGCAGTTTGTGAACAAATGATCTGTACAATTACCATGATGATCATTAGTTGGCTTTTCGATTAACTATTGACATTTCAGTAGTTTACACATTTGTTCAATCAAATCTTTTTTTGTATAATATATATTATTAAATATATGTTTTTTTTTTATGAAATGTATACAGTTGAAATATAACTAATTAACAACATAAAACATGGCAAACAAAGCCTGATCTCAAATTCTGCTGATGCAAGAAAATAATGAACAAATGTTTGTAATAAATCCTCATTTTTTTATCACATCAATTTTTTTTTAATTTAAGTTTATATTTCTATACATTTTCAATATAACATATATATCTGAATATAAAAGTTGATTCATAATTCTCAATTGCATCATCATAAATCTCAATCTTGTCAGATAACACCACATCATGCATACAAATGTTTATTTATTTTTTACCATAAAAATATATCTTTTAAATCTGCAAAAAAATAAATATCTAAAAAAAATACTTGATTTAGATTTCTCAATTTTTAATTGTGTCTTTATTTATCCATAATGTGCTTCATATTTTATCATAATTTAAGCATACTGATGAGTTCCATTATGATCGGTAAAATCATTTAAAAGAAAAATGATTTCTTTAAAAATGCTACATTGCATCTTCTGGATTACACCTTGATTTACTTTTTCAAGGAAAGTTTTTGCATATCAGAGTGGAAACAGCATTACAATTAAGGAGATACAGTGAAAACAATAACAATACTGCATAACACTTAGTAGGTTGGGTTTGCAGGGGGGGGGGGGGTGATTGGGGTGGTGATATGAGAATAACTGTACACCTGTCACAACAGGGGATCTCCCCCAGTGACTGTAACAAATCAGAAACCCTGGCATAGCTGACTTCCAGTGACCTAGAGTGGGACCCTGCATCTGTAATCTGTAATCAAAGCAAATGACTACAATAGAGCCTCAAGAAAAAAATCAATAACTAGCTTAATTTTCAAGCTTTTACTTCTAAATTTCAGATTTAAACAAATTAAATATTTATGTTTACATGCTGTGAAAATTAAATCAATGGTACTGACAGGAAAAAAACGTGCCATGGTCAAAGTTGGGCAAAATTTAAGGTACTGATTTTATTTTTATGCTAATTACTTAAAAAATTTACAAAATTCAGATCTAATTTTGGGTAAACAATTGAATCTGAATTAAACATAGTTATATACTTGGGAAAATAGACTCTAGTTTCAAAATTTTTCATGTTAAGTGAGAAAATATTTTTCCTGATTTTTTACAAAGTCCATTATGTTTGGGCCCATAACTTAAAGAATTTATACTTAACAGACTTAATTTTTGGCATGTACATAGGAACTATATAGAAGAATATTTATGGTTAAAATGAGGAAAAATAGATGAGTGGTTTTGATATTAGGCAGTCCTGAAGTGTGAAAATAGGATTTTAATAAAAAATTGAGGTTTTTCCTTAATTTTTCAAAGGAACGAAGTCGCAAAGACCCAGTTTTCGGCTTGGTAGGAGATCTTGGGGACATCTAACATTATGTTGAATTTTGGATTCCTAGGTCTTACGGTTTTAAAACGTGCCAAATCTACGGACAGACGGACGGAGGACGGACAATGGACCACGACTATAGCTCAGATGACTTATAGTCAGCTGAGCTAATAATTACTGGTTATTCCTACCCAAGAATAAAACTTAAATAATATAACTATTTATTATAAATTAATAACAAATATTGTGTCAAATATAATTTAAATTAAAAATAATAACAGCATCATATGAAAAGATCTTTTAATAATATAATTGAAATAAATGATTATTAAAATAATATTATAGAATATATTCATGAATACATTCATGATTAAATTTTGAAAGTATTTGCATTTGTATTCAAATACTTTCATTTATACCTGTATTCCTATTTTTATGCATGAAATTATGGAGTACATATATTCATATTCGCATTCAAATATATTTGCAAAGTATTCTTATCATGCATGGTATTTATTCAGTTTCAGCAAAACAAAGTTCTTGAGAATCCAGAGAATCCTACTTGTCTGAGTAAAATTTTTAAATTTTGACATATTTTTTTTTTTTTAAATTTTAAAATTACTATAAATTAACAAGCTGAAACACTTGGATCGCATGGATCCCAATATGGGCTGGTCAAGTTTAGGATCGCAATCTTGACTGGACAGATCTTAGATCTGTCCAGTCCAGATTGCGATCCTGAAGCAAGAAAGACAAGATCGCAATCTGGGCCAGACTAAACTGCGATCACAATATAGGCTGGACGGATCTAAGATCTGGCCAGCCTGGATTGCGATCGCAGTTTGGGCCGGCCTGAACTGCGATCGCAATTTGGGCTGGCCAGATCTAAGATCTGTCCAGATCGCAATCTAGGCCTTGACATATATATATATATATATATATATATATATATATATATATAACTCTGGAGAAAAACAACACTTAATTCACAACAGTCTGTTTCACGGGGTCTTTCACATGTCCCCCCCCCCCCCCCCCGACCCGAATCGCACAAAGCATAATCTCGTAATCTCGTAAAGTCTCGGCTTTTCAAACCACGCCGTTAGCTTCATTCTAACCACATCCACCTGATGATCGGGTCGCACCCCGTGAAACAGACTGTTGTGAATTAAGTGTTGTTTTTCTCCAGAGTTATACCGCTCTGGCCTAGTCTGTAGGCCATAGAGCACTTTACATCGGAGGGTAACACTACCTTCTACTATATATATATATATATATATTTGAATATTTCAGTTGATTCACATTTCTAAATTGCTTGAACATTCATAGCTAATTAATCTGGTTTATAGTACCTGTCAACAGAATGGGGTGCAGGGAGAATGGGAGGCTTAGGGGTGAGAGAGAACGGGAGAGAAAGAGAGAAAGAGAGAGAGAAAGAGCAAGAGAGAGTGAGCTAGACTGTCATGGAGAGAGAGAGAGAGAGTGAGATAAGAGAAAGAGAGAGAGAGGCTCTCTGGTAATTACTGCCTGACCCAGCCTGACCCAGACAATCACAGAGGCAGTGGCTAGGTCAGAAGTTGAACTGGTTATGTAATACTGCCCAAGCACACATTTCACTGACTTGATGATAACAATCAAGGCATGGTGCTTAAAAACTTGAATGATATCTTCAGTTTTTGATCAATTGGTTTCAAATTTCAGATTTTAACAGATGAAATGTTTCTGTGTACATGCTGTGAAAATTAAATCCACAGCACTAACACTAGTAACAGGAAATAAATGTCCACTTTAAGTCATGTTAATTATCATGCATGCTTTTTACAAATGAGTTAACTGTTATTCAATAATTTCACGTTGCCCATAGCCAAAAGTACCACTAGCACAAATGATATGAGAGTTAAACTATTCATTAAAAATTAATTGGAATTATTGGGCAAAATATAATTTTAATTGAAAAATATTAACAGTAACATTTGAAAAGATTTCTTTTAATAATATAATTGAAATAAATGATTAAAATAAATTATAAAATATATTCATGAATGCATTAATGAATAAACTTTGAAAGTATTTGCACTCAAATTCTTTCTTTTTACCTGTATTAGTATTTGTATTAATTTTCATTGTTGAACTATTGAATTTTGATTGTACTATTGATTGTAACTACCTAGTTTTATGGCTTTAATTTATAAAAAAAATATTATATTCACATTTGAATACTTTCACATCACTGTCAAGACACTTATGACAATTATTGACATTATAGACATCATTATGAGAACCTGTCTTTAAGAACTGATTTTTTTATCACATTTTAAAATTTTTATTTTATTTTTAATTTGTATCAGAAAAAAAGAAAATAATCTCTACTACTAAACCAATACATGTGTTAAAAGTAACCCAAGGATAAAAACAAACTAATATATTATACAAGGAGCAAACTGGAGTTGGGAATGTTTAATTTTATTAACTGAAATAAAGTTATCAGAAATATAAATTTTGATTATTTACCCAGAATCATGTAACAGCTGATACAGCCATGAGTCTGAATGTTATTATTCAGAATTGACATCTTTAATGAGCACTTGTCTGAGTAATTTTTTTAAATTTTTGACATATTTCATTTTTTTAAATTTTGTAATAAAAAAACCCTACAAATTAAACACCTGGAAAAGACATTTAGAATATTTAATATGATCAAATGCATCCTTGTCTATCATTTACTTGCTTCACATAATCCCTTATAGTAAACAACAATTTTATTTAATTATTTATTTTTATTTTTATGATTGAAATTTAAAAATACCCAATGGTGACTGCATGGTGTCATTAGAAATATATATATTTTCAGCAATCCATGAAAGATCCATAAAACATCAGTCATTGCAAGGTCCCTGTTACTCATTAACCATAAAATTACTTTTCCATTTATTTTTCTTAAAGTTGTTATTGTAAACCAATAATTTTTTAAATTATTGTTTATTGTTATGTTTTTGGCCAAACAATTACAAGAGGAGGGGGGGGGGGGGGGTTGAATAGCTATATCCAGCTGAGTCCACCCAAGTGCTGGCTGGCTGCAGTATATGCCTCGCTTCAAGCATGAAAGGTCAATATGGGGACATATAGAGGGGCTTCAGTACAGCCTAGGTGTGACATGGTCTCATAAAAAATGTTATAAAAGCTACAGTTTTTGGTCAATTCCTTTCAAATTTCAGAATTCAGAAGCTGAAATCCTTACGTGTGCATGATATGAAAATTAAACCAACAGTACTTACCGGGAAAAAATGTGCCATGCCCAAATTTGGGCAAAATTTTAGGTACTGATTTCATATTTATGCGAATAACTTATAAAATTTGAAAAATTCAGATCTAATTTTAGGTATACAATTGAATCTTGATTAAATGATGTTACATCCCTGAAAAAAAGTCTCTAGCTTCAGCCATTCTTATGTCAAGTGAGTTAATATATTTCCTGATTTTTTATGAGGTGCATTATGTTCCAGCCCATAACTTCAACATATTACGCAATACTGACCTAATTTTTGGTATGTACATAGAAAATGTATGGAAGAATATGCATTTTCACTATGATCAAAATCAGATCAGTGGTTTTGATGTTAGGCAGACAGTTCAGAACATCCGGTGACACACAGTTAAGAACATCAGGTGACAGACAGTTCAGGTTATCTGGTGAGAGACAGTTCAGCACATTACACAACGGACTGTTCATTATATCAGGTGACACACAGTTCAGGACATCTGATGACAGACAGTTCAGAACATCAGGTGACAGACAAATCAGGACATCATGTGACACAGTTCAAAACATCAGGTGACTGACAGTTAAGAACATCAGATGACAGACAGTTAAGGAAATCTGGTGACAAACAGTTAAGATCATCAGGTGACTGACAGAATATCTGGTGACAGACAGTTCAGGACATCAGGTGAAAGACATTTCAAAACATCGGATGACAGACAGTTTAGGATATCTGGTGACAGAAAGTTCAAAATTACACAACAGACAGTAATTATATCAGGCGACACACAGTTTAAGACCGCTGGTGACAGACAGTTCAGAACATCAGGTGACAGACAGTTGAGGACCTATGGTGACAGGCAGTTAAGAAAATCAGGTGAAAGACACTCCAAAACATCAGGTGACAGACACTCCAGAACATCAGGTCACAGACAGTTCTAAAAATTTTACATGACAGACAGTTCATTACAGAAGGTGCCAGACAGTTCGGGGCATCAGGTAACAGACGGTACAGAACATCAGGTTCCAGACTTTTAAGTAAAACAGATGTGACATATAGTGAAGAACGTCAGGTGACAGACAGTTCAGGACAAATGGTCACAGACAGAAAAGAACATCTGGTGTCAGACAATTCAGGACATCTGGTGACACAGTTCATAACATCAGGTGACAAACAGTTCGGGATATTTGGTGACAGACAGATAAGAACATCAGGTAACAGAGAGTTCAGGACATCAGGTTATAGACAGTTCAGGACATCTGGTGACAGATGTTGCAGGATATTACACAACAGACAGTTCATTATATAAGGTGACAGACAGTTCAGGACATCTGGTGACAGTTCAAAACATCTAGTTACCAACAGTTCAGGGCATCAGGTGACAAACAGTTCAGATTATTACACCACAGACAATTCATTATATCAGGTGACACACGGTTCAGGACATCCGGTGACAGACAGTTCAAAACATCCAGTGACCGACAGATGGTGACCGACATCAGGTTATAGACAGATAGGTGACAAAACAGTTCAGGACATCTAGCTGGTGACAGACAGCACAGAACATCTGGTGATAGACAATACAGGACATCTTGTGACAGACAGTTCAGGACATCTTGTGACAGACAGTTCAGGACATCAGATGCCACAGTTCAGGTCATCTGGTGACAGAAACTTCAAAACATCTAGAGAGCGACAGTTGAGGGCATCAGGTGAAAGACATTTCAGATTATTACACAACAGACAGTTCATTATATCAGGTGACACAAAGTTCAGGACATCAGGTGACAGAGAACTCAGGACATCAGGTAACTGACAGTTCAGAACATCAGGTGACAGACAGTTCAGGATATCTGGTGACAAACAGTTAAGAACATCAGGTGACAGACAGTTCAGGATATCTGGTGAGAGACAGTTCCGAACATTTCACAACAGACTGTTCATTATATCAGGTGACACAGTTCAGGACATCTGGTGACAGAGAGTTAAGAACATCAGGTGACAGACAATTCAGGACATCAGGTGACAGACAGTTTAGAACATCAGGTGATAGACAATTCAGGACATCAGGTGACACAGTTCAGAACATCAAGACTTTTCAGGATATCAGGTGACAGACAGTTCAGGATATCTGGTGACAGACAGTTCAGGACATCAGGTGAAAGACATTTCAGAACAAATGGTGACAGACAGGTAAGAATGTTAGGTGACAGACAGTTCAGGACATCCAGTTAGACAGTTCAGAACAACATGTGACAGAAAGTTCAGGACATCTGCTGACAGACGGTGCAGGATATTACACAACAGACAGTTCATTATATAAGGTGACACACAGTTCAGGATGTCTGGGAAAAGATAGTTCAGGCCAACTTGTGACAAACAGTTCAGAACATCAGGTAACAGACAGTACAGGACATCAGGTTACAGACTTTTAAGTACATCTGATGTGACAGATAGTAAAGAACGTCAGGTGACAGACAGTTCAGGACCTATGGTGACAGACAGGAAAGAACATCAGGTGACAGACAGTTCAGAAAATCTGGTGACACAGTTCATAACATCAGGTGACAAACAGTTCAGGATATCTGGTGACAGACAGTTGAGAACATCAGGTGACAGAAAGTTCAGAACATCAGGTAACAGACAGTTAAGGACATCAGGTTAAAGACAGTTCTGGACATCTGGTGACACATAGTTCAGACCAAATGATGACAGACAGTTCAGAACATCAGGTAACAGACAGTTAAGGACATCAGGTTAAAGACAGTTCTGGACATCTGGTGACAGACAGCACAGAACATCTGGTGATAGACAATACAGGACATCTTGTGACAGACAGTTCAGGACATCTTGTGACAGACAGTTCAGGACATCAGATGCCACAGTTCAGGTCATCTGGTGACAGAAACTTCAAAACATCTAGAGAGCGACAGTTGAAGCCATCAGGTGAAAGACATTTCAGATTATTACACAACAGACAGTTCATTATATCAGGTGACACAAAGTTCAGGACATCAGGTGACAGACAGTTCAGGACATCAGGTGACAGACAGTTCAGAACATCAGGTGACACAGTTCATAACATCAGGTGGCAAACAGTTCAGGATATCTGGTGACAGACAGTTGAGAACATCAGGTGACAGAAAGTTCAGAACATCAGGTAACAGACAGTTAAGGACATCAGGTTAAAGACAGTTCTGGACATCTGGTGACAGACAGCACAGAACATCTGGTGATAGACAATACAGGACATCTTGTGACAGACAGTTCAGGACATCTTGTGACAGACAGTTCAGGACATCAGATGCCACAGTTCAGGTCATCTGGTGACAGAAACTTCAAAACATCTAGAGAGCGACAGTTGAGGGCATCAGGTGAAAGACATTTCAGATTATTACACAACAGACAGTTCATTATATCAGGTGACCCAAAGTTCAGGACATCAGGTGACAGAGAACTCAGGACATCAGGTAACTGACAGTTCAGAACATCAGGTGACAGACAGTTCAGGATATCTGGTGACAAACATTTAAGAACATCAGGTGACAGACAGTTCAGGATATCTGGTGAGAGACAGTTCCGAACATTTCACAACAGACTGTTCATTATATCAGGTGACACAGTTCAGGACATCTGGTGACAGAGAGTTAAGAACATCAGGTGACAGACAATTCAGGACATCAGGTGACAGACAGTTTAGAACATCAGGTGATAGACAATTCAGGACATCAGGTGACACAGTTCAGAACATCAAGACTTTTCAGGATATCAGGTGACAGACAGTTCAGGATATCTGGTGACAGACAGTTCAGGACATCAGGTGAAAGACATTTCAGAACAAATGGTGACAGACAGGTAAGAATGTTAGGTGACAGACAGTTCAGGACATCCAGTTA
The DNA here is from genome assembly GCA_026874595.1 of Sipunculus nudus. Taxonomy (NCBI): domain Eukaryota; kingdom Metazoa; phylum Annelida; class Sipuncula; order Golfingiida; family Sipunculidae; genus Sipunculus; species Sipunculus nudus. The sequence continues at coordinate 95,506,420 of CM049308.1, forward strand.
GACAGTTCAGAACAACATGTGACAGAAAGTTCAGGACATCTGCTGACAGACGGTGCAGGATATTACACAACAGACAGTTCATTATATAAGGTGACACACAGTTCAGGATGTCTGGGAAAAGATAGTTCAGGCCAACTTGTGACAAACAGTTCAGAACATCAGGTAACAGACAGTACAGGACATCAGGTTACAGACTTTTAAGTACATCTGATGTGACAGATAGTAAAGAACGTCAGGTGACAGACAGTTCAGGACCTATGGTGACAGACAGGAAAGAACATCAGGTGACAGACAGTTCAGAAAATCTGGTGACACAGTTCATAACATCAGGTGACAAACAGTTCAGGATATCTGGTGACAGACAGTTGAGAACATCAGGTGACAGAAAGTTCAGAACATCAGGTAACAGACAGTTAAGGACATCAGGTTAAAGACAGTTCTGGACATCTGGTGACACATAGTTCAGACCAAATGATGACAGACAGTTCAGAACATCAGGTAACAGACAGTTAAGGACATCAGGTTAAAGACAGTTCTGGACATCTGGTGACAGACAGCACAGAACATCTGGTGATAGACAATACAGGACATCTTGTGACAGACAGTTCAGGACATCTTGTGACAGACAGTTCAGGACATCAGATGCCACAGTTCAGGTCATCTGGTGACAGAAACTTCAAAACATCTAGAGAGCGACAGTTGAAGCCATCAGGTGAAAGACATTTCAGATTATTACACAACAGACAGTTCATTATATCAGGTGACACAAAGTTCAGGACATCAGGTGACAGACAGTTCAGGACATCAGGTGACAGACAGTTCAGAACATCAGGTGACACAGTTCATAACATCAGGTGGCAAACAGTTCAGGATATCTGGTGACAGACAGTTGAGAACATCAGGTGACAGAAAGTTCAGAACATCAGGTAACAGACAGTTAAGGACATCAGGTTAAAGACAGTTCTGGACATCTGGTGACAGACAGCACAGAACATCTGGTGATAGACAATACAGGACATCTTGTGACAGACAGTTCAGGACATCTTGTGACAGACAGTTCAGGACATCAGATGCCACAGTTCAGGTCATCTGGTGACAGAAACTTCAAAACATCTAGAGAGCGACAGTTGAGGGCATCAGGTGAAAGACATTTCAGATTATTACACAACAGACAGTTCATTATATCAGGTGACCCAAAGTTCAGGACATCAGGTGACAGAGAACTCAGGACATCAGGTAACTGACAGTTCAGAACATCAGGTGACAGACAGTTCAGGATATCTGGTGACAAACAGTTAAGAACATCAGGTGACAGACAGTTCAGGATATCTGGTGAGAGACAGTTCCGAACATTTCACAACAGACTGTTCATTATATCAGGTGACACAGTTCAGGACATCTGGTGACAGAGAGTTAAGAACATCAGGTGACAGACAATTCAGGACATCAGGTGACAGACAGTTTAGAACATCAGGTGATAGACAATTCAGGACATCAGGTGACACAGTTCAGAACATCAAGACTTTTCAGGATATCAGGTGACAGACAGTTCAGGATATCTGGTGACAGACAGTTCAGGACATCAGGTGAAAGACATTTCAGAACAAATGGTGACAGACAGGTAAGAATGTTAGGTGACAGACAGTTCAGGACATCCAGTTAGACAGTTCAGAACAACATGTGACAGAAAGTTCAGGACATCTGCTGACAGACGGTGCAGGATATTACACAACAGACAGTTCATTATATAAGGTGACACACAGTTCAGGATGTCTGGGAAAAGATAGTTCAGGCCAACTTGTGACAAACAGTTCAGAACATCAGGTAACAGACAGTACAGGACATCAGGTTACAGACTTTTAAGTACATCTGATGTGACAGATAGTAAAGAACGTCAGGTGACAGACAGTTCAGGACCTATGGTGACAGACAGGAAAGAACATCAGGTGACAGACAGTTCAGAAAATCTGGTGACACAGTTCATAACATCAGGTGACAAACAGTTCAGGATATCTGGTGACAGACAGTTGAGAACATCAGGTGACAGAAAGTTCAGAACATCAGGTAACAGACAGTTAAGGACATCAGGTTAAAGACAGTTCTGGACATCTGGTGACACATAGTTCAGACCAAATGATGACAGACAGTTCAGAACATCAGGTAACAGACAGTTAAGGACATCAGGTTAAAGACAGTTCTGGACATCTGGTGACAGACAGCACAGAACATCTGGTGATAGACAATACAGGACATCTTGTGACAGACAGTTCAGGACATCTTGTGACAGACAGTTCAGGACATCAGATGCCACAGTTCAGGTCATCTGGTGACAGAAACTTCAAAACATCTAGAGAGCGACAGTTGAGGGCATCAGGTGAAAGACATTTCAGATTATTACACAACAGACAGTTCATTATATCAGGTGACCCAAAGTTCAGGACATCAGGTGACAGAGAACTCAGGACATCAGGTAACTGACAGTTCAGAACATCAGGTGACAGACAGTTCAGGATATCTGGTGACAAACAGTTAAGAACATCAGGTGACAGACAGTTCAGGATATCTGGTGAGAGACAGTTCCGAACATTTCACAACAGACTGTTCATTATATCAGGTGACACAGTTCAGGACATCTGGTGACAGAGAGTTAAGAACATCAGGTGACAGACAATTCAGGACATCAGGTGACAGACAGTTTAGAACATCAGGTGATAGACAATTCAGGACATCAGGTGACACAGTTCAGAACATCAAGACTTTTCAGGATATCAGGTGACAGACAGTTAAGGATATCTGGTGACAGACAGTTCAGGACATCAGGTGAAAGACATTTCAGAACAAATGGTGACAGACAGGTAAGAATGTTAGGTGACAGACAGTTCAGGACATCCAGTTAGACAGTTCAGAACAACATGTGACAGAAAGTTCAGGACATCTGCTGACAGACGGTGCAGGATATTACACAACAGACAGTTCATTATATAAGGTGACACACAGTTCAGGATGTCTGGGAAAAGATAGTTCAGGCCAACTTGTGACAAACAGTTCAGAACATCAGGTAACAGACAGTACAGGACATCAGGTTACAGACTTTTAAGTACATCTGATGTGACAGATAGTAAAGAACGTCAGGTGACAGACAGTTCAGGACCTATGGTGACAGACAGGAAAGAACATCAGGTGACAGACAGTTCAGAAAATCTGGTGACACAGTTCATAACATCAGGTGACAAACAGTTCAGGATATCTGGTGACAGACAGTTGAGAACATCAGGTGACAGAAAGTTCAGAACATCAGGTAACAGACAGTTAAGGACATCAGGTTAAAGACAGTTCTGGACATCTGGTGACACATAGTTCAGACCAAATGATGACAGACAGTTCAGAACATCAGGTAACAGACAGTTAAGGACATCAGGTTAAAGACAGTTCTGGACATCTGGTGACAGACAGCACAGAACATCTGGTGATAGACAATACAGGACATCTTGTGACAGACAGTTCAGGACATCTTGTGACAGACAGTTCAGGACATCAGATGCCACAGTTCAGGTCATCTGGTGACAGAAACTTCAAAACATCTAGAGAGCGACAGTTGAGGGCATCAGGTGAAAGACATTTCAGATTATTACACAACAGACAGTTCATTATATCAGGTGACCCAAAGTTCAGGACATCAGGTGACAGAGAACTCAGGACATCAGGTAACTGACAGTTCAGAACATCAGGTGACAGACAGTTCAGGATATCTGGTGACAAACAGTTAAGAACATCAGGTGACAGACAGTTCAGGATATCTGGTGAGAGACAGTTCCGAACATTTCACAACAGACTGTTCATTATATCAGGTGACACAGTTCAGGACATCTGGTGACAGAGAGTTAAGAACATCAGGTGACAGACAATTCAGGACATCAGGTGACAGACAGTTTAGAACATCAGGTGATAGACAATTCAGGACATCAGGTGACACAGTTCAGAACATCAAGACTTTTCAGGATATCAGGTGACAGACAGTTCAGGATATCTGGTGACAGACAGTTCAGGACATCAGGTGAAAGACATTTCAGAACAAATGGTGACAGACAGGTAAGAATGTTAGGTGACAGACAGTTCAGGACATCCAGTTAGACAGTTCAGAACAACATGTGACAGAAAGTTCAGGACATCTGCTGACAGACGGTGCAGGATATTACACAACAGACAGTTCATTATATAAGGTGACACACAGTTCAGGATGTCTGGGAAAAGATAGTTCAGGCCAACTTGTGACAAACAGTTCAGAACATCAGGTAACAGACAGTACAGGACATCAGGTTACAGACTTTTAAGTACATCTGATGTGACAGATAGTAAAGAACGTCAGGTGACAGACAGTTCAGGACCTATGGTGACAGACAGGAAAGAATATCAGGTGACAGACAGTTCAGAAAATCTGGTGACACAGTTCATAACATCAGGTGACAAACAGTTCAGGATATCTGGTGACAGACAGTTGAGAACATCAGGTGACAGAAAGTTCAGAACATCAGGTAACAGACAGTTAAGGACATCAGGTTAAAGACAGTTCTGGACATCTGGTGACACATAGTTCAGACCAAATGATGACAGACAGTTCAGAACATCAGGTAACAGACAGTTAAGGACATCAGGTTAAAGACAGTTCTGGACATCTGGTGACAGACAGCACAGAACATCTGGTGATAGACAATACAGGACATCTTGTGACAGACAGTTCAGGACATCTTGTGACAGACAGTTCAGGACATCAGATGCCACAGTTCAGGTCATCTGGTGACAGAAACTTCAAAACATCTAGAGAGCGACAGTTGAGGGCATCAGGTGAAAGACATTTCAGATTATTACACAACAGACAGTTCATTATATCAGGTGACACAAAGTTCAGGACATCAGGTGACAGACAGTTCAGGACATCAGGTGACAGAGAACTCAGGACATCAGGTAACTGACAGTTCAGAATATCAGGTAACAGACAGTTCAGGATATCTGGTGACAAACAGTTAAGAACATCAGGTGACAGACAGTTCAGGATATCTGGTGAGAGACAGTTCCGAACATTTCACAACAGACTGTTCATTATATCAGGTGACACAGTTCAGGACATCTGGTGACAGAGAGTTAAGAACATCAGGTGACAGACAATTCAGGACATCAGGTGACAGACAGTTTAGAACATCAGGTGATAGACAATTCAGGACATCAGGTGACACAGTTCAGAACATCAAGACTTTTCAGGATATCAGGTGACAGACAGTTCAGGATATCTGGTGACAGACAGTTCAGGACATCAGGTGAAAGACATTTCAGAACAAATGGTGACAGACAGGTAAGAATGTTAGGTGACAGACAGTTCAGGACATCCAGTTAGACAGTTCAGAACAACATGTGACAGAAAGTTCAGGACATCTGGTGTCAGACGGTGCAGGATATTTCACAACAGACAGTTCATTATATAAGGTGACACACAGTTCAGGACGTCTTGGAACAGACAGTACAGGACATCAGGTTACAGACTTTTAAGTACATCTGATGTGACAGATAGTAAAGAACGTCAGGTGACAGACAGTTCAGGACCTATGGTGACAGACAGGAAAGAACATCAGGTGACAGACAGTTCAGAACATCTGGTAACACAGTTCATAACATCAGGTGACAAACAGTTCAGGATATCTGGTGACAGACAGTTGAGAACATCAGGTGACAGAAAGTTCAGAACATCAGGTAACAGACAGTTAAGGACATCAGGTTAAAGACAGTTCTGGACATCTGGTGACAGACAGCACAGAACATCTGGTGATAGACAATACAGGACATCTTGTGACAGACAGTTCAGGACATCTTGTGACAGACAGTTTAGAACATCAGGTGATAGACAATTCAGGACATCAGGTGACACAGTTCAGAACATCAAGACTTTTCAGGATATCAGGTGACAGACAGTTCAGGATATCTGGTGACAGACAGTTCAGGACATCAGGTGAAAGACATTTCAGAACAAATGGTGACAGACAGGTTAGAATGTTAGGTGACAGACAGTTCAGGACATCCAGTTAGACAGTTCAGAACAACATGTGACAGAAAGTTCAGGACATCTGGTGACAGACGGTGCAGGATATTTCACAACAGACAGTTCATTATATAAGGTGACACACAGTTCAGGACGTCTGGGAACAGATAGTTCAGGCCAACTATTGACAAACAGTTCAGAACATCAGGTAACAGACAGTACAGGACATCAGGTTACAGATTTTTAAGTACATCTGATGTGACAGATAGTAAAGAACGTCAGGTGACAGACAGTTCAGGACCTATGGTGACAGACAGGAAAGAACATCAGGTGACAGACAGTTCAGAACATCTGGTGACACAGTTCATAACATCAGGTGGCAAACAGTTCAGGATATCTGGTGACAGACAGTTGAGAACATCAGGTGACAGAAAGTTCAGAACATCAGGTAACAGACAGTTAAGGACATCAGGTTAAAGACAGTTCTGGACATCTGGTGACAGACAGCACAGAACATCTGGTGATAGACAATACAGGACATCTTGTGACAGACAGTTCAGGACATCTTGTGACAGACAGTTCAGGACATCAGATGCCACAGTTCAGGTCATCTGGTGACAGAAACTTCAAAACATCTAGAGAGCGACAGTTGAGAGCATCAGGTGAAAGACATTTCAGATTATTACACAACAGACAGTTCATTATATCAGGTGACACAAAGTTCAGGACATCAGGTGACAGAGAACTCAGGACATCAGGTAACTGACAGTTCAGAACATCAGGTGACAGACAGTTCAGGATATCTGGTGACAAACAGTTAAGAACATCAGGTGACAGACAGTTCAGGATATCTGGTGAGAGACAGTTCCGAAAATTTCACAACAGACTGTTCATTATATCAGGTGACACAGTTCAGGACATCTGGTGACAGAGAGTTAAGAACATCAGGTGACAGACAGTTAAGGACATCAGGTTAAAGACAGTTCTGGACATCTGGTGACAGATAGTTCAGACCAAATGGTGACAGACAGTTCAGAACATCAGGTAACAGACAATTAAGGACATCAGGTGACAGACAGTTCAGGATATCTGGTGACAGACAGTTCAGGACATCAGTTGAAAGACATTTCAGAACAAATGGTGACAGACAGGTAAGAATGTTAGGTGACAGACAGTTCAGGACATCCAGTTAGACAGTTCAGAACAACATGTGACAGAAAGTTCAGGACATCTGGTGTCAGACGGTGCAGGATATTTCACAACAGACAGTTCATTATATAAGGTGACACACAGTTCAGGACGTCTTGGAACAGACAGTACAGGACATCAGGTTACAGACTTTTAAGTACATCTGATGTGACAGATAGTAAAGAACGTCAGGTGACAGACAGTTCAGGACCTATGGTGACAGACAGGAAAGAACATCAGGTGACAGACAGTTCAGAACATCTGGTAACACAGTTCATAACATCAGGTGACAAACAGTTCAGGATATCTGGTGACAGACAGTTGAGAACATCAGGTGACAGAAAGTTCAGAACATCAGGTAACAGACAGTTAAGGACATCAGGTTAAAGACAGTTCTGGACATCTGGTGACAGATAGTTCAGACCAAATGGTGACAGACAGTTCAGAACATCAGGTAACAGACAATTAAGGACATCAGGTTAAAGATAGTTCAGGACATCTATTGACAGATAGTTCAGACCAAATGGTGACAGACAGTTGAGAACATCAGGTGACAGACAGTTCAGAACATCAAGTAACAGACAGTTAAGGACACCAGGTGACAGACAGTTCAGGACATCTGATGACAGATGGTGCAGGATATTTCACAACAGACAGTTCATTATATAAGGTGACACACAGTTAAGGACATCAGGTGACCAACAGTTCAGGGTATCAGGTGACAGTTCTGAACATTACACAACAGACAGTGTATTATTTAAGGTGACACACAGTTAAGGACATCAGGTGACACAGTTCAGGGTATCAGGTGACAGTTCAGAACATTACACAACAGACAGTGTATTATATAAGGTGACACACAGTTAAGGTCTTAAGGACATCAGGTGACACAGTTCAGAACTTCAGGTGACAGACAATTCAGGACATCAGGTTATACAGTTCAGGACCTCAGGTCACAGACAGTTCAGGATTTTACATGACAGACAGTTCATTACAGAAGGTGCCAGACAGTTCTGGGCATCAGGTAACAGACAGTACAGAACATCAGGTTCCAGACTTTTAAGTAAAACGGATGTGACATATAGTGAAGAACGTCAGGTGACAGACAGTTCAGGACAAATGGTCACAGACAGAAAAGAACATCAGGTGTCAGACAATTCAGGACATCTGGTGACACAGTTCATAACATCAGGTGACAAACAGTTCGGGATATTTGGTGACAGACAGAAAATAACATCAGGTAACAGAGAGTTCAGGACATCAGGTTATAGACAGATAGGTGACAAAACAGTTCAGGACATCTAGCTGGTGACAGATAGTTCAAGACATCTGATGACAGACAGTCAAGAACATTAGGTGACAGACAGCACAGGGGACCTAGGCACAGGCAGTTTAGGACCTATGATCACAGACAGTTCAGGACATCAGGTGACAGACAGTTCAGGACATCAGGTGACAGTTGCAACAGCTTCTGCATTTGGTTTCAGCTTATATCTGAGAATATTATGGCTATACCTTTTTTTACCCAACTTTCAAATTTCTCAGTTCAAATACCATCAGTATGTTTGCTGATTTGCTATGGATGATGGCATTTTCTTCAAGTTACACAAGTCATTTCCATCATGTTAATGGCAATGCCTAGGTAATCGTGTTGGAAACAATGCCAAAAGTAAAGCCTGACGTGTCATTAGGAAACGTGTTGGTGTTATCATAATATGCAAATGAGATTTAAAGTGCTCCTAGAATCCAACCATTTGGTAAAGTATTGGAAATTCCCGTTTCTAGAAGTGTCTGGGTTTGTTTACCAAGTCCCCTGTCACTGCTCCATATGATAAACTATTGGAAAATTCCACTGCGACCAAGCTCCCCATATGCGAACAACCTGTTGCATATTTTAATATCATTTGCATTGAAAATAATTCGATGTTTTGTTCCTTCAGAGCCCTGGATAACCCTATCAACTGTTAATTAAACTTGATGCAAATCATATATCAAAAATAAACTGCGCGACATACAGTGACCTGGTGACAGTGGAGCGTACGAGGTTTCCTTGGACGTAATCGGGATTACGTTACGGCCGAGTCTTCTGCGAGTGTTGTTGACACGGCGCGGCTGGATCCACGTGGTCAGCTCCAAACCAAAATAACAAGAGCCTGCTTGCTCATCTGAATACGCCTTGTCGGATTACCGCGATGTTATGATTTACATAACTATCATAAGACACTTAGTTGACAAGGCAAAAAGGATAGACCTAATTGCAAGTCCTTTAGGACTTTAAATTTATGTGACAAGTAACATTCGTATTTTGTGAGATGACTGAACCTGTCTGTTAATGTTATTTACGATCAGCTGCCGGTAAGGTACAAAATACTGGCCAAAATAAATATATATAGCGAGTATTTTTTTCTTTAAATATGGCTCAAATCTGATAAAAGTACCAAAGGTCTTCATACACTTGACATACAGCGAACATGTCAAGTGCAAGTCTGTGAAGTATTCATGACATAAAGTGATAAACAGTCCTAGAGCATTACGCTCCACGATGCACAACACACACACGAGATGTGAACCGTGCAGACACCCGGCACTAAATAAAAGTAAATACTCACATATATCCCAGCTCCCAAAACAGCTGCAAAATACAATGCAACCGCCACGAAATCCCAAGTCTCAAGTTTAGATCCCTCTGCCATGTCTGACTGTGTGTTTGTGATGATCTGTAAACAGCAGGTCCAGTTATATCAGCTTCTAACCCACCTCGCTTGGCTGTTTGTAATGTGTGCGCCTATTCGGGGCCTGTGACCTATTTAAGGGGACCGCATGTCGCTGGGAGTGACCTATTTTCTATGTAGGTCAAAGTCCGTACCAACATGCAGAATCAAAAGCACAATTTAAGACTTTGTGTTTATTGTGTTTCTTATCATGCACTGCTGCGTTCTCAGTGATATATACTACGGGGTTCATGGATCATAGCTTATATCTGAATGTAATCATAAATAACCCTGATACACAAAGTTGTACATAACAGCTCATACAAATGGTGTTGTACTCCCTTAAAGAAGATGGACTGTTCCATTTCATTCATAAAAACTTACGCTCCGCGGGCGACCTTACAGGATAGTTAGACAGCACGTCGATGATAACAAAAACTGCTGACGGGAGTTGGGAAGGAAAGGGGCGGACAGTGGTTAGTGATGTGAAAGACACTAGGTTACAAGAGATATCACGCAAGCAATGCGGAACATGTCTGGACTGATTGCATCGCTGGCTCCATGTTTATTTTTCACTTAGATTTGTGTAAATGGTATAGTAGTAGCCTAAAGTTGGTTACCTAAAGCAGTATAGGAGATATATAGTATGTTTTGTTGTTACATATCTTATTTAATGCGCATTTGAGTAGATCTATATTAGAAAATACATTTACTGCATATTATTATGTAACAATAAAATAATAATAATAATAATAATAAGAAGAAGAATTCTTAAAACAGTATATACAGGGGCGGATCCAGGATTTAGGAAAGGGGGGTCCAATCAAGGAGGACTAATGAAAACCCTAAAAAAAGGTCCCCAGGTCTGGAAAAGGGGGGGGGGGGGGGGAGGGGAGGTCCAGGCCGCCAAATTTTGTCTGAAGCCCTTAAAAAACGTTGCTTCTGATGAAAAATGGGGGGTCCGGACCCCCTGGACTGATTTACATGTATAATCTATATTATAACTGACGGTGGTGGCACTGGACTTTTGTCACGGAACTCCTCTTTGGCACCCCTCGGATATGCACGTTATCGGTCTTGAACTCTCGGGGTGATACAGAGTATTTCCATTGCAAGGGAGGAGGATGGGGTAGTTCCCTTATTCATCCATAAATCGATAGTTCTTTAAAATTATTTCTCGAAGGAGCTATATGGTAGCGCTCTCTGTCGCCATTTACGATTGTGATTCAAGGCAGATAGCAGTTTCTTCCTTTGAATGAAGGCCTCAGGCTTATCTTTAAACTTTTTCCACCAAAACCAAATAGCAAGGATGGGTACATTTTTCGAGATTCATAATGTCAAACATAACAAAATGTCTAGTTATTCTCTACCATAAAAAATAATAATAATCTTAATACAATATGTGTTAAGTTTGTAAAGTAGTAGTGGAAATATTTTTTTTTTTGTTTTAACTATGCTTATTAATTTTCAAATTATCTTTAGGCATGTTATTCCTATGTGACATGTGCAGCAAATTGTTCACCTGGCACCGGTGTCTTGTTTTGTTGTTATAAATATCAAAACTTTAACAATCTCGTGAAATTGAACTAACCACTTGTCGTGAAATTAAACTAGAGCGTCTGCAAGTGCAATATGATGAAAGGGCATGCAGGGTAGGCTAGTTTATTTAATTGGTCTAGCTTCCAACTGTGTTTGTCAATAAAATTTATTTTTAGTTAGATTAACTTTATCAGTGCGTTTGCTTCTCATATTCTATTCAATGAAGAAAACCCGGCCCTACAGAGCAGGGACGGACCCGACAAACCACCACAGGAAATAGTCACAATATTTAGCCCAAGCCCAGGCCGATGAAAGACTCGTTGCCAGGTAAATATGTATAAATGATTGTGTTTGTTTAAATGAATACACTTTACAGATCATTGTTGACGTTGGCTACATATCGATCTCAAGAAAGACGTGTCAATAGAAATAGCCGCATTCATGATAGCCATGCATGGCCAGAGGTAACACACAACAAATGCGGTACACCGCATAGTGCGTTCTGCTCTGCTGTTATACTTTCCATCAAGGAAAACGAATACATGCACCAGGCCACAAAGCTGGTCTGAATTGTTCACCTCAACGCAAGGTTTACATTCTCAGCATACATCAAGTGTCTTGTAGCTCAAAGAACGTTATGAAAATTTGCAACTAATTTCTGCCTGGTTGTGTTTATTATCGTAAGACTGTAAACCCAGAATGCACATTTTTACTATTATTAGTTCTGAAGGATAAGAGGTTAATCACTTGGGAGTTAAAATAGAATATGAGTTATAAACAATTTGGATTCAACAATTTGGATATGCATGAACGAAGGTATTGGGGCACAAAAAAGTTTCCTTAGTTTTGTTTAGCGAGCATTCCCGGAATACACAACTCGCGCTGGCTCCCGTACTATACGTGTCTCAGCCGTGCACCAGTCAGAGCAGTGTGGGAATCATCTGGAAGTCACGTGTTATGGTGCAGCGACCTTCAAGAGAAAGAGAAAGAGAATATATGACCAGTTCATGGAAATGTCTAAAAATAAGAAGGTTCAGAATGTCCAATAAGTCTCAAATAACGAGCTGAGCGTTGACACCGATATACATATACATATATATATATATACATATATAATATATATATATATATATATATATAAATATATATATATATATATATATATATATATATATATATATATATATATAATGACAGTCAAATTACAAACTATCAGATTTGAACCAGCTTAAGCTAACAAAAAAAAAAACAAATAAACTAAACGACCATAGGTCGAACGCTTGCCGGAAATCGAAAGTGAAAGACAGACGAGAAAACATATTGTCAGTTTTTTTATCAATGGAATGACTCTTTCGGCCATAGCTAAGAAGTTGTGGCCCCTAGAATGACATATGAGACAAAAGAACAGGCAAGCAGACAAATGCTAGAATGCTATATGTGAGACAACTGTACGAGCAAGCAGGCGAATCTGAGGACAACTGGCAAACAGACAGACATACTGACAAAGTGACACAAGACTGAGACTAGATGACTTACTCAGGTTATGGAAAAGACTCAGAGGAAGAAAATAAGCTTTAGTTTCTGAAATTGAGATTTATAGTTTTGGAGATGAGGGCAAATAATGATATGTTAGGGAGGTTAGAGTGCAGCGCCCCCAGCGACCATATCCGGAAAATGACAAATCTATTTCGAGATATGTGTAAGACAATAGGTGTATCAGTTTCAAAATGATTCTTGCATACTTGTGGACTCCAGGCTATCAATAAGGGATATATCGAAATATCTCGTTTGACGAGATATTGTATGAGACATTGCAAGACTTTTTTTATATCATCAAATAACACTACTTGTATGCTACCTGATGCAAAAATCTAGAACTCTCTAGCTTTAAAACTGACAAAGTTAGAAAAATAAGACCCCTTATTTTCGAATATCATGACGTTTTCCCCAAAATGCGTAACCATGGTTACATCAAATTTGAGGCAGCTACACACTAAATGAAAGGCCTTGGAATGACGAATAAAATGAGCTACAGTTGAACTAGATACGACTAAAAGTGACGAAGATATGAAGAAAAACCCGTTTTGCAAACGTTTGATGACCTTGACCATGACCTTTCACCTAAAATGACCAAAAAAACGATAGGCTTCCAGGACTTTTGGTTATTCATCAACCCTATTAGTTTTAAAAGCGATCTTGCAAAATTGCGACCTGTAGAGCGCACACAGAAAAAACAAATAGACAGACCTTCAAACATACAGAACTGACCAACATGCTAGCCGAAATCTTTGATTCCGGCGAGCAACAAACAGACAGACAGACATACGGAACTGACCAACCAACTTGCCGAAATCGAAGATTTCCGGCAAGCAAAAAAAAAAAAAAAAAGAAAAAAAAAGAAAAAGAAACAATTTAAACTCCGTCAATGCGTGAGTCATTTAAAGTGGAATCAGGTCCAGATCAAACTGAATATGGTTTTCACAAACTAAGACATATTCAGCAAATTTTAAAAATAGACAGTTTATTTCACATTCTATGCGTTTTATAAAGCCCTATCATAATTCATTGATAACAACAGGCTAGCTTTTTAAAATTTCTCAAATAAACTAAATGACCATTGGATTTTAATTTTTTTATTTTTTCTTTTTGGGGGGGGGGGGGGAGGGGGGAGGGGGATCCATAAATTCCATGAAACAAGTCCTCGCGAACAATTTAAAATCCACAGTATCGATTAATATGCGCTCTTTTGTGTGTTTGTGCGTCTGGTTTAGATGGGGTTCAAGGAACTTTATCTATTATATCTATATGTATATTTCTTCCTCTTATATGAACTGCATTCTGCTCAGGTGGTTTCGACAAGAATTAAAACGAGCATGGCTGGATTTAACCAGAAACAAAACGATTATCAATGGCGCTGACAAGAATCGATATGATTTCCGATGGCTAAGACAAATACTCATGTGAAAATGGATGCCTCTGCCAAGAAAAATTTCTTTTTATTATTGAATAATTACGAGCATATTACGAGCATCGATGGCTCTGATAGAAAAAAGGTCTGATTAATGGTATCTCTGATAAGGGTAATTTATGAACATAAAGAAGATAACTTTTTTACGTGTGTGCGTCGTTACATGTAGGGTATACACATCAATTCAAAGCAATTTTTCTGTCTTACTAAGTTGGTCATTGATCCTATATCTATATACGAAATATAGTTCCTCTTGAACACAAGAATCATACACATTTTTGCATTTGACTTACAATATAAAAATATTCCTGCTTTAGGTTTACTGTCTGTTTTGTTTTTTTTTTTTTGTTTTTTTTTTTCATTTTAATTACTGTGGCATGTTATTTTGCATCAATTGCATCTGTATGATATTTTACATAATACATTTCATAAAAGGTACGCTTTATAGAAAGATAACTAAACCCCTGTATCATAAATAAATGCCAGTTTTTACTATGCCTCCCTCCTAGAATTTTAGGAATAATTGATAACACATTGTGAGCAATCCGATTCTCCATAGTTTAAACTTTTTTTCGGACCAGAGGTTTTACCTTACATAACGTATGTGCAACCGAGAGATGGTTATTAAATGTTGAATGTGACTTAATCGGTGGAAAATATAGTAAACATATTAATAATAGGACATATGATAACAACGTTATAATATCTGACTTTCCATAATGATTTATCAGTGCCATTTTAATACTACCAATTCTGTGGCTACCCATAGTTTTAAAGCGCTATAAACATGTTGTAAAATAATAATAATAATAATAATCTAACCTATCAAATTAAGCCTTATAAGCCGGTCAGTGTCTGGTACATGAGTTCTTGTTCTGGCTTTTGTGAACAGTATGCATTTTATTTATTTGATTGACAGTAGTGATTTACAGGCTTTTTCATTATTCAGGAAACAGATGCCCGAGTGGCTCATTAAATCAAGTTCTGTGAGGATGAGGCCACAGACTTGAGAGCATGTAGATGTATCAGAGCACTGGTATTAGTCCGTGGACTGGAGGGACAAACCTTGCCTCATCCCACAAATTAGTCAAACCTATTTTTTTTTTATTGCTATATGCCTTTACTTTGATTTTAAGAATGTTAACATTGAATAAACTGGGATTCAGACGTGGTTCGGAACTGTTTTTTTTTTTTTCACTTTAACAACTGAAGATTTCATCACCCTTTTTAATGGTAGGGGAAATTAAAATGATCATAACTCCATATCCTTTTGTCCTAGGATAAAAAATAACATTATAAATTTTTTTTTTACCAAGCCCATTCAGAAAATAGATAAATTATGCAAATAAGGTAAATATTGAGCTCAGACGAGGCCAAGAGGTCGTGAGATTTTCCCTTAGGCCAAAATCTAGAAACTGGCGGCTGATTATTTCTCTGTATGGAGGAAATACATCAACTGATAAATTTATGGCCTGATTTGGGTTTATATCACGCAAAGTTTTGGCTTACACATAATCAAGGATTATACTCATAACTGCATTAATATTCAACCTAGAACAATACAGTACCCAATTGAATTGCTGCTTTAGTCAGGTCCAATACGTTGATATACAAACCATGCAAATATGGTTGGTATAGAGGTCAGTAGGGGTCAACAGATCAATAAATCTAAGCCCCGGCCAATGTATAGAAACTAGCAACCCATAAGTATTCTGTATGTTGGATACAGATTAAATCATGAGATCATGGCCTGGAATAGGTTTGTAACATACATTCAGACTGGTTAACATATGTCCAAGGATAACTCATAAGATCGTTATCAAACGACATTGGTGTGGTGCAATTTTAAGATTTTTGTTTAAACTTCATTTTAGTTGACGGCAAATTCAAATAATAATAACTCCAAAGTGTATGACAATGGTCAATAACTATCATGTATGTGTTTTTTTTGTCAGTTATATTGATATATAAGATAATGAAGTAATTTGTCAGTGTTGAGATCAGCAGGAATCATCAAAATCTCGTCACATCTAGAAAGGATTCTGCACTCCCTCTGCACTAAAATATTTTTTTCGATAACCTTAAGTGTCCTTTAACACATTTTAAATGGTAAGACAAAAAAGGGGATCAT
Organism: Sipunculus nudus; assembly: GCA_026874595.1. Taxonomy (NCBI): domain Eukaryota; kingdom Metazoa; phylum Annelida; class Sipuncula; order Golfingiida; family Sipunculidae; genus Sipunculus; species Sipunculus nudus. The sequence continues at coordinate 95,522,985 of CM049308.1, forward strand.
GCTATGCAAAACCAAAAAAATTAGACAAGGTATTTTTCTTTTAGGTACATATATAAGGGGAAATTGCTAATTATAAAGTTTTTTAGCAATCAGGTGTTAGTATCAGGAGGTCTATGACTGATTTTTTACATTTCTTGTTAAAATGTTTACTTACAAAATTATAAAAAAAAATGCTGCCATTATGACGCCTACCCGGTGGTAAAGGCACATCCTTTCATTATATTTTATTCATCACATGAACTATTTATGTCGATGCTAATACAACTGAGCATTGTCTGTTTCAGTGTGATTAATGTCACCCTGGATCATTCACTGTAAAACAAATGCTGTTCAGGTGCCGGAATTAGTATTGTAGCTGCATGATTCTAGGATGAACTACTCTATCACCTTACATTTTCTTTATTAGGAAAGTGCGTGATGGCCATTCATCATGACATGAATAAATACAATTTTTGATCCCCACAGAGCCATTTAACACATTTTGGATTTTAACAGAATACAATGTAGCCGCATTATGTAAAATCCAAATTGATAGTCAATGTAGTGCATGGCAAAGAATTACCTTATCTTTAAAGTGCCCTGCATACTATGTTGATACTCATGAAACATTGTTTTAATAGCCAGATGTTGGCATCAGCACTCTTTTGAATAATGGTAGATATTTCAAGCAAACGGTTATAATTAAGAGTAAAAAAAAAAATTGCTGTTAATATGGCCACCACAGTAATGTCACCACATGTTTATGAATTCTTAGATGTTGCATTACTTGGTTGTTTTATGCACTCCGTGATTGAAGTTTTTTTTGTTCCTTCAAGTGTACTTGATCACATTTTGAACGTTAACAGATTGTAAAAAAATAAATTTGAAAGGAAACATAAATCATTCAAAATAGCTGCAATATGACCACCACAATGGCGAAAATGGAGAATTACTGCATTCCAATTATAGCATCATCAAGGTCCTTCTGCAATATTAGGTGATATTTATGTTATACATGCATGTAGCTTGTCCTTAGATTAATTTTGATGGTCATTGGATGGGCATACGAAGTAGATGGAAGGTAAAAACGAAGAGAATTTTGGCATAAATAGAGAACTTTTGGACCGCCATGTCTCTCCACAGAGACTGGGCGAAACCGACTTAGAGTTTCCCTTATAAACTCTATAAAAGTGTGCATATTAACCTAATAAAATATTCGCAGTCTGCTAAAACCCCAGATTGCAGATAAAATTGCAATTGCCTATATATGTCTCTTTAACCAATTTTCACCATACAAAGTATTGATTTACTACTACTTTCAAGATTATTTTTACACATGCTGACCCCAATACATACTTAAAGGCATATCATTAGAATGGGCTTACCATAGAACTAGCACTGTCGCTATGTATGTTATAAACCGATTTCGGGCCATATCAATTCGCACACTAAAGGGAACAATGAGTAGTTGCTAGATTTTAGCCGTGATTAATTCTAATTACCCTTTGACCTTTGCTAACCTCAATACTGACATATAATATTTGTTCGTTTTATATAGTTTTATTAATTTAAATACAAAACAAGATTCGATCGATAACTATCGTTCTAGGTCAATAGCCAAAGAGTTATGACCATTTCCCCATCCCCTAACAGGCATTTCTCACAATTTTTTAATATTGCACCAATGTCCTCTATTCAGGTGGTTTTATTAACCTTGGGCATATGTGAACGAGAACTGTCTGAATGTATGTTACAAAGTTATTTAATGGCCATAAATTGGTCATCTGATATATTTCAACCAAACAAAATACTAATGAGCCGGTAGTTTCTTATGTTAAAGTCATATTTATTCCTCTTACCCCTTAAAAGGGTGACGAAATCTTCAGTTGTTATAGCGCAAAAAGCACCTGAACAACTACTAAGTCTAAGTATAGTCATGTAGGACTAAGGAAAAGTTGGTTTGGCTAATTGTTTTTGTTGTTGTTGTTTTGTTTTTTTTGGGGGGGGGTACGCAAGGTGTACAGTGTACTTAATACATTTTGTTTTAATATTCATAACATAGCGCATTAAAATGAATATAAATATTCCTACAGTTCATATGCAAATGGAAGGAACACTGAAGCAGCTTTAAAATGGTACATACAGTATGGGGATATTATATGAATTTTAAACTTTTGAATTTTTTTCCTCAGAGATGCTACATAAAGTTACTTTATATTATTACCGAGGGCCTTTTCCATACAAAACTATTCATATATTTTGCTTTACGCTCTTTGTAATTTATCTTAACTTGTTCTACTGGTTAAAAATAAAGAAGGTGGTTTTTGCCATCAGAAATGTATGTGCATACAATGTGATTTAATAATCTGTTCAAAGCAGGCATCCTTCATGAATTGCTCCTTTGAATGCTTGTATGGTTACATGGTTTCAGATATACAATGCCGTTCTGGCTGGTTAAACGAATTCCTAGGTAAAGTTTTTCATGTCGCCTGAGCAAATGTCCAAGATAAATTGAGTACGTTGATATATAGTAATGTATCAAAGACGATGTCAGTAATGATCGGAAAAAGCAACAGTCTTTCTTCATGAATTGCTCTTATGAATGCTTTATGGTTACATGGTTTTAGATTTGAAATTCAGTTCAAGCAAATTAAACGCATTCCTATGTACAGATTTTTTTTATGTCGCCTGAGCCTGAGCAAATGACCGAGGTAGATTGAGTATGTTCATATAGTGGTATATCAAAGACGAGGTCAGGTTCATCCGATATACATATCTTTGGTCAGTACAGGCATAACATGTAAGATGGGGGGGGGGGGGGGGGGAGCAAGTCCATCATACATTGCGGTTGTTACTAATCTACAATTATATTATATTATTACTGATCTCCAAACATATGACATCTCCCTTTCTTTATATAGCTTGTTGAATATCCTTATCATTCTTATTTTAGCACATAAATATATATGAAAAACTGATCGCTTCAAAGTGTCCGTGGCATGTATCATATATCAGTGACTGACCGAAAAGAAGTTTTTCGCTTTGTCCAGCAGCTAGCTACAGGCTGCTGTGGTCAAGACCCCAGCCCTGTGCGCTCCTGAAGCATAATTTTGAGAGCCAACAGACGTGATGCCACCAAGCCAAGCAGGGAGCCGCGCAAGACCGCCATCATTTTACCGCAACGGTGACTGAGGAAAGCCAAAGCACCCACAGACACGAACGCAGTAGCAGCATGAATTCCCTCCACCGATCCCAGCAGCGGAGACTCAGCCATGCCAGTCGAGAGCCGAACTCGATCAGTGAAACGATAGAACGTCGAGACGAATGCCATTTTATACTTGCAGTTTCTGCCATTTAGACAAGGTTAGCAAGTTTTTTCTTCATACATTTTACGCAAAAATAAAATAAAAACATTTGTTAACAGTCCTCAGATTCATCTTATACTCAAATATAACTATATGAAGCAAGTAATTGTCTAATTGTTCATTTAGAGTGTGACCAACAAAGTTTTGTTCATTCACATCATCATTTGAGTGTATATTATATTATCTAATTCAATGTACACTATTGATGCGAGAGGCATTTGCATAGCAGTATTGCTGTTTGCCAATCGCATGTTGACAATGAAGCATGTTTAAACTTAAATTACTGACCTTTATGTTATTTGTCACAACCAATGAGCAATATGACGTGTAATAATATTTAAGGTGTAAACCAATCCCTTAGGTCTACAATCACCTTTGTAAACTAAAAATAGTCATTCAGTAGATGGCGATCGGAGTGGGGACATTATATTTTAATTAATAGTGGAAGTATTAACTCAAGAGGAGTGGCTTTTTTGATTAAAATTATCTTAGATATGATATACACAGCACCGTTTATGACGATTGTGGAAGATACATAATTTTAGATATTACAGTTAATGAGACCAGATTTACATTATGTAATGTGTATGCTCCAAATAATTCAGAAGAGACGTTTTTTAATAATTTATTCCATGATATAAAAAATTTAGTTAATGAAAGTGTTATCATGGGAGGGGACTGGAATATTGTGTTAAAACCTTTTATGGATCGCTCTTACAATAATCAGACTCGTAAAAAAAATTCAGGAATGGATGAAAGAGTTAGATATCGTTGATAATTGGAGAAACAATAATCCCAATATTAAAAATTACATATGGTCAAGAAACAACCCCTCATGGACAGCAAGTAGATTAGATTATTTTTTAATATCATTAGGTCTTATAGGTTTTATAGAATCAACTAATATTGTTCCAGGATATAAAACAGATCATAAAGGTATCACATTACAAACTTACCATCATAGAAGAAGGCCAGATTTCTGGAAGTTTAAAAGTTCACTGTTACAAGTTCAGAAATATATAAATTTGATTAAACAAAGCATAGAAAACACAGTAAAAGATAATGAAGGATCAGACCCGGCACTTCTCTGGGACACTATAAAAATGTCAATCAAAGGTTCAAAAATTAGTTACTCTTCATATGTTAAAAAGAAAAAGAAATGTGAAATATCTGCATTGGAAAAGAAATTAATAGATTGCAAAATTTGGATAACTCATACATAAATTTAAATAATTTGGAATCTGCAAAATTTGAATAAGAAAAAATGCTGGAAGAAAAAACTAAAGGAGCAATTTTTAGAAGTAAAATAGATGGTATAAGGAAGGAGAAAAGCCAACTTTATATTTTCTCAATCTAGAGAAACGCAACTTTAACAGAAAAATTATTAATAAGTTATAGATAAATGATAAAGTAGTTTGTGATCCAAAATAAATCTTAATAGCCGAAAAAATTTCTACAGTCAGCTCTATACTTCTGCTAATAATAACATCAATGTTTTAAATACCTTCTTTTCAAAATATATGGACAAAATACCAAAGATCAACACTTAAACAACTGAAGAACTTGTGGAGCATGAACTATTTAACGGCTTGAAAAACATGAAAAAATGGTCAATCCCCAGGCAGTGCTGGCTTAACAGTAGAATTTTATATTTTTTTTCGAATTATATTAAAAAAGTATTTTATAAAGGCTATGCAATATTCATTCAAAGTAGGACAATTTTAAATTACACAAAGACAAGGAATTATAAGCTTGCTACCCAAAAAAGGCAAAGATCTAACATTTATAAAAAAAAAACTCGAGACCATTAACTTTGTTAAATACAGACTATAAAATTAATACTCAAAGTTAAGCTAACAGGATTAAAAAGAAATTACCAGATTTAATTCATGAAAATCAGACAAGTTTTATGAAAAAAAAGATACGTTGGTGAAAATATAAATAAGATTACAAGTTTTATAAGATATGCGGATCATTATAAATTAAATACAATGTTAATGGCCATAGATTTTGAAAAAGCGTTCGATTATTTAGAGTGTGATTACATTTTTAATACGGGATATATCTTTTTAACAAATAAAATATAAATTTTAAAAAGATTATTTCATAACTTGGGCCTTGAGGGCGTCATTTATGAAATCTCGCAACGATATCTTTTAGCGCCCCCTAGTGGCCATATCCAAAACCTGACAAAAATCGTGCAATTCTTATGAAACCGTATTTCGTGGAAAAATGGACCTCTCTAGCCTTAAAAATGACAAAGTTACAAAAGCTTATGTAAAAATAACAAGACTTTTACTTGAAATAGGTCACCATGGTAACAGCAGAATGAGGTCAAGTGTACCCAGGAATAAGCTCATTGACCGTAGTTTAAGATTCCGTAATAAAAGTTGAGACATTGTATATAGTTTTGAATCTGTGAGACAAAAATCATATTTTGAAGTGTTTGCACTGCAGCGCCCTCTTGTGGATATATTAAAAAAAAAATGAAAAATTTCATTCGAGATATTTCTATTTAACATATAATGTATGAGTTTTTTAAAAGATTATTTCAAAACTGAGGGCCATTTCGTTTGATCTTACTAGACTAGGGTTATTTGTTATTACATTGTATCATCATTAACCAATGCTTTTGAACAAATAAATATTATTACCTTTCTTACAATCAAAAATATTACTCCATGTACATTCGTTGTCTAGGTTATCTGGTACATGTCTGAAAATGAAGCTTTCGTCCGAAAAAGCCGTGGGTTTTTAATGTTTTGAGAAACCTATTACCAATCGGTTGTGACAGAAATTAACATACACCGCTTTATTTTAAAGGTTTATCTTATAAACTTAAAACTTAATTCAGACAGAATGACTCAGTTTATACTGTTGATTTTTGGATCAGTTACTCCTATCATTATCCCTTCATGAGTAAAAAATTCAGAATACAGAAAACCTTTAATAACGCTTAAACCAAACACAGGTATAAATATAGGTCTAATTTGTATTGAGACTCGATAAGAAGTATAAGTGAGTCTTGGCTGTCATTAAGTGATATAAATATTGACGTCGAATCTTCTTGGAAGACAAGTTCAAACTAGAATATGCCTGTCAACAAGCGCCTACGAATATTCCCCGATTCTCGGAGGCCTATATAAAGTGAAACATTAGGGAATGACGTGACAGCCGTCAAAATTAATGATATCAGAAATGCCAAAGATGGACGAAACTAAAAACATTTTCGTAGGTGGCACAACGAGCCATGTACACGAAATAAATGATAGCTTTGGACATGCACTATTTCGGACATGCGCAGGTTGGACATTAAAATCCCAGGCTGATGCATCACACCACCCCTTTTATATATTTGGATTTATACCAAATATACACACACAGATGTACAGCTTGCATGCAATAAAAAATCATCAGAAATGAATCATTGATTTCAGGCATGTACATCGAACCACTTCTGAGATAAATGCATGGATATATTCAAGGAGTACGTATATATGATTGTAGATAAAGCCATACGTTTTGTGTAAAAGAAAGCCACGGAAGATGGGTGGACATGCAAAATTTCAGGGCGATATGCCAAACCACTCTTGAGATAAGGCTATCAATGAATTCTACGCAAATAAGACTGTAGGTGGTGCCATCAGCCTTGTCTACGACAAATCTATCCAAGATAGATAAATGTGCAAATTTTCAGGCTGATGCATCTATCTAATCGTGAGATATGTGTAATGCCCCCCCCCCACACACACACAAAAAAAAACCCCATAAAATAATAGGTGCAAAAATGATTGTAGGTGGCGCCACCTGGCAAATGTAAGAGATTAAGATGTCCAGTAATGAGAAGAGCACCGTAAATGGGGCATAATATTATAATATGCATAATAATATAATATGCATATTTTGTGACCTCTGACCTCATTAAATATGCGTGAATTCGCTGAGATTGTAATTCAGGTGAGAAACTGTATTGATTTATATATACTCATCATGAGTTATATGAAAATCCGTAAGATTTTTTTGTAAGTCTGGGTGTCGCCACCATGGTGACCTCTAACCTCATTAAATATGCATGCATTTTGCTGAGAATTTAATTTAGGTAAGAAACTCTCTTGGCAAATATATGTAAGTCACCACGGTGCCTCCAAAGTGCGTTGACCTCTGACCTCATTAAATAAACGTGGATTTGCTGGAAATCGAATTTAAGCGAGATATTTTATTGATTAACATTTCTTATAAACTTTATCAAAATCCATCACATTCCTCTTACGTTATCACGGCGACACCACAAAGTAGCCTAGTGACCTCTGACTGTATTAAATATGAACGGATTTTGCCCATAATCGAACTTGGGCAAGATAATTTATTGGAACGTAGTTATGGTGAGTTTCGTGAAAATCCATCAAAGCCCCGGCAAGTTATCGCGGCCATACTATCACTGACGGTCGGACAGACGGACGGATTTTGGGTATACCATTATACGTCCCGTAATAGGCGGGCGTATAAAATGCATTATTTCAGCTAAACACATTGAACTGCTCCTGAGATATGTCCTATCATTAGTAAAAGAGAGATGGAAGCTACGCATAAAGGAACTGTATGTGGCCCCACAAATCTTTTTCAGACACCAGTTCACATGTGATAGTAGAAGTTTAATAAAAAATATATAAGGAACGTCGCGCATAACCCGAAAAAAACACTTGCTAACGTTGGCCTTCAACTGCATATCTGTTAAATTTTATTCGTTTACGAGAAGTTCTGATATTCAAACAGCCCCAGTAACTTCGAAATAACCTTCATAACTTCCTCTGAAGTACAAAAGTTACAGAAACTGCTGCCTCTTGAAAGAATGAAAATAAAATGGATGCTCGAGGTATATACTCTAAACTGATGAGAATAGTCTTACATATATCATGCGTCCGTACTGAGGGGAAGTAAAGAATAACTGCCGTATACAAAGGTAGAAGAGCCAAAGAAGAAGTAAATAACTACAGGCCTATTTCTTTTCCTCCTCATATCAATGCGTATTAGAAAAGGTTCTGTATGGTCAATTTTGTCACCGGCGTGACGAAATAACTCATCTGCTTCTTTGGAACATCAATCGACTCCAACAGGGAACAAGGACTTGCGTCTCTCTTTGTGTGGACGACAACCAACCTGGTTTTTGTTATCTTCACGGGTGATTTATGCATGCGGCAAACTGGCAACAGTTAATAAACATGTATGTTCATTGTAGAAACCATTAGGAGCAAATAGTTTGAGAATATATAGGGGGGGGGGGGATGTGGAGTCGGGGCTCAAGCCGATCACGTGTTAGCCCTGTAAGGGCCCCCACCGGCTCCCTCACCAAAGACGACAGAAGAGAGTAGAGTTTTTTTCCAGCAGTTTGGCCTCCAAGTTATTTAAGGAGAAATAGAAGCGATGTCAATGGAAATTTTGATGCCACACCAAGCCAAGTGCAAAGGAATCAAAAACGCCTTTCCTGATCATCCCTAGAACGACACACACCGAGTCCAAGAAGCGAAGAAGCACCCACGAACTCTCCGTGTCGCAGAGCACCAGCAGCCACGAACTCTCCGTGTCGCAGAGCACCAGCAGCCACGCACACTCCGTGCCGCAGGTCACAGCAGCCACGTAAACGCCGTGCCGCAGATCACAGCAGTCACGCACACTCCGTGCCGCAGATCACAGCAGCCACGTAAACGCCGAGCCGCAGATCACAGCAGCCACGCACACTCCGTGCCGCAGATCACAGCAGCCACGTAAACGCCGTGTCGCAGATCACAGCAGTCACGCACACTCCGTGCCGCAGATCACAGCAGCCATGTACACTCCGTGCCGCAGATCACAGCAGCCACGAACATTCCAGGCCGCAGAATACCAGCAGCCACGCACACACCATGCCGCACATCACAGCAGTCACGCACACTCCGTGCCGCAGATCACAGCAGCCATGTACACTCCGTGCCGCAGATCACAGCAGCCACGCACACTCTGTGCCACATCACAGCAGCCACGCACCCTCCATGCCGCAGATCACAGCAGCCACGCACACTCTGTGCCACATAACAGCAGCCACGCACCCTCCATGCCGCAGATCACAGCAGCCACGTACCCTCCATGCCGCAGATCACAGCATCCACATACACTCCGTGCCGCAGATCACAGCAGCCACGCACACTCCATGCCAGAGATCACAGCAGCCACATACACACCGCCCCGCACAGCACCGGCAGCCACGCACACTCTGTGCTGCAGAGCACCAGCAGCCCGAACACTCTGTGCCGCAGATCACAGCAGCCAAGCACACTTCGTGCTGCAGAATACCAGCAGCCACGCACACACCTTGCCACAGATCACAGCAGCCACGCACACTCCGTGCCCCAGATCACAGCTGCCACGCACACACTGTGCCGCAGATCACAGCAGCCACGCACACTCTGTGCCGCAGATCATATCAGCCATGCACACTCCGTGCCGCAGATCACAGCAGCCACGCACAATCCATGCAGCAGATCACAGCAGCCACGCACACTCAGTGCCGCAGATCACAGGAGCCATGTACACTCCGTACTACAGATCTCAGCAGCCACGCACACTCCGTGCCACAGATCACAGCAGCCATGTACACTCCTGGCCGCAGATCACAGCAGCCACACACACTCCATGCCGCAGATCACAGCAGCCACACATACTCCGTGCCGCAGATCACAGCAGCCACGTACACTCCGTTCTGCAGATCACAGCAGCCACGTACACTCCGTTCTGCAGAGCACCAGCAGCCACGCAGACTCCGTGCCGCAGGTCACAGCAGCCACGTAAACGCCGTGCCGCAGATCACAGCAGTCACGCACACTCCGTGCCGCAGATCACAGCAGCCACGTAAACGCCGTGCCGCAGATCACAGCAGCCACGCACACTCCGTGCCGCAGATCACAGCAGCCACGTAAACGCCGTGTCGCAGATCACAGCAGTCATGCACACTCCGTGCCGCAGATCACAGCAGCCATGTACACTCCGTGCCGCAGATCACAGCAGCCACGAACATTCCAGGCCGCAGAATACCAGCAGCCACGCACACACCATGCCGCACATCACAGCAGTCACGCACACTCCGTGCCGCAGATCACAGCAGCCATGTACACTCCGTGCCGCAGATCACAGCAGCCACGCACACTCTGTGCCACATCACAGCAGCCACGCACCCTCCATGCCGCAGATCTCAGCAGCCACGCACACTCTGTGCCACATCACAGCAGCCACGCACCCTCCATGCCGCAGATCACAGCAGCCACGTACCCTCCATGCCGCAGATCACAGCATCCACATACACTCCGTGCCGCAGATCACAGCAGCCACGCACACTCCATGCCAGAGATCACAGCAGCCACATACACACCGCCCCGCACAGCACCGGCAGCCATGCACACTCTGTGCTGCAGAGCACCAGCAGCCCGAACACTCTGTGCCGCAGATCACAGCAGCCACGCACACTTCGTGCTGCAGAATACCAGCAGCCACGCACACACCTTGCCACAGATCACAGCAGCCACGCACACTCCGTGCCCCAGATCACAGCTGCCACGCACACACTGTGCCGCAGATCACAGCAGCCACGCACACTCTGTGCCGCAGATCATATCAGCCATGCACACTCCGTGCCGCAGATCACAGCAGCCACGCACACTCCATGCAGCAGATCACAGCAGCCACGCACACACTGTGCCGCAGATCACAGGAGCCATGTACACTCCGTACTACAGATCTCAGCAGCCACGCACACTCCGTGCCACAGATCACAGCAGCCATGTACACTCCTGGCCGCAGATCACAGCAGTCACGCACACTCCGTGCCGCAGATCACAGCAGCCATGTACACTCCGTGCCGCAGATCACAGCAGCCACGCACACTCTGTGCCACATCACAGCAGCCACGCACCCTCCATGCCGCAGATCTCAGCAGCCACGCACACTCTGTGCCACATCACAGCAGCCACGCACCCTCCATGCCGCAGATCACAGCAGCCACGTACCCTCCATGCCGCAGATCACAGCATCCACATACACTCCGTGCCGCAGATCACAGCAGCCACGCACACTCCATGCCAGAGATCACAGCAGCCACATACACACCGCCCCGCACAGCACCGGCAGCCATGCACACTCTGTGCTGCAGAGCACCAGCAGCCCGAACACTCTGTGCCGCAGATCACAGCAGCCACGCACACTTCGTGCTGCAGAATACCAGCAGCCACGCACACACCTTGCCACAGATCACAGCAGCCACGCACACTCCGTGCCCCAGATCACAGCTGCCACGCACACACTGTGCCGCAGATCACAGCAGCCACGCACACTCTGTGCCGCAGATCATATCAGCCATGCACACTCCGTGCCGCAGATCACAGCAGCCACGCACACTCCATGCAGCAGATCACAGCAGCCACGCACACACTGTGCCGCAGATCACAGGAGCCATGTACACTCCGTACTACAGATCTCAGCAGCCACGCACACTCCGTGCCACAGATCACAGCAGCCATGTACACTCCTGGCCGCAGATCACAGCAGCCACACACACTCCATGCCGCAGATCACAGCAGCCACACATACTCCGTGCCGCAGATCACAGCAGCCACGTACACTCCGTTGTGCAGATCACAGCAGCCACGCACACTCTGTGCTGTACATCACGGCAGCCACGCACTTTCCGTGCCGCAGAGCATCAGCCGCCACGCACACTCCGTTCCGCAGATCACTATATGCCGCAGATCACAGAAGCCACGCACACTTCATGCGGCAGATCACAGCAGCCACGCACACTCAGTGCCTATCACGGCAGCCACGCACACTCGGTGCCGCAGAGCATCAGCAGCCACGCACACTCGGTGCCGCAGAGCATCAGCAGCCACGCACACTCTGTGCTGCAGATCACCAGCAGCCACGCACACTCCGTTCCTCAGATCACAGCAGCCACGCACTCTCCGTGTCGCAGATCACAGCAGCCACGCACACTCAGTGCCGCAGAGCATCAGCAGCCACGCAAACTCCGTGCTGCAGATGACCAGCAGCCAGGCACACTCCGTGCTGCAGATCTCAGCAGCCATGCACAATCCATGCCGCTGATCACAGCAGCAACACACACTCCCTGCCGCAGATCACAGCAGCCACGCACACGCTGTGCCGCAGATCACCGGCAGCAACACACACTTCCTGTCACAGATCACAGCAGCCACGCACACTCCGTGCCGCAGATCACCAGCAGCCACGCACACTCCGCGTCGCAGATCCCAGCAGCCATGCACACTCCGTGCCGCAGAGCATCAGCAGCCACGCACACTCCGTGCCGCAGATGATCAGCAGCCACGCACACTCCATGCCGCAGATCACCAGCAGCCACGCACACTCCGTGCCTCAGATCTCAGCAGCCAGGCACTCTCCGTGTCGCAGATTACAGCAGCCACGCACACTCAGTGCCGCAGAGCATCAGCAGCCACGCAAACTCTGTGCTGCAGATGACCAGCAGCCAGGCACACTCCGTGCTGCAGATCTCAGCAGCCACGCACAATCCATGCCACTGATCACAGCAGCAACACACACTCCCTGCCGCAGATCACAGCAGCCAAGCACACGCCGTGCGGCAGATCACCTGCAGCAACACACACTTCCTGTCACAGATCACAGCAGCCACGCACACTCCGTGCCGCAGATCACCAGCAGCCACGCACTCTCCGTGTCGCAGATCACAGCAGCCACACACTCTCCGTGTCGCAGATCCCAGCAGCCACGCACACTCCATGCCGCAGAGCATCAGCAGCCACACACACTCCCTGCCGCAGATCACAGCAGCCACGCACACTCCGTGCCACAGATCACAGCAGCAACACACACTTTCTGTCGCAGATCACAGCAGCCACGCACACACCATGCCGCAGATCAAAGCAGCCACGCACACTCCGTGCCGCAGATCACAGCAGCCACGCACACTCTGTGCCACATCACAGCAGCCATGTACCCTCCATGCCGAAGATCACAGCATCCACATACACTCCGTGCCGCAGATCACATCAGCCACGCACACTCCATGCTGCAGATCACAGCATCCACATAAACTCCGTGCCGCAGATCACAGCAGCCACGCACACTCCATGCCAGAGATCACAGCAGCCACGCACACACCGTGCTGCAGAGCACCAACAGCCACATACACACCGCCCCGCACAGCACCGGCAGCCACGCACACTCTGTGCTGCAGAGCACCAGCAGCCCGAACACTCTGTGCTGCAGATCACAGCAGCCACGCACACTTCGTGCTGCAGAATACCAGCAGCCACGCACACACCTTGCCACAGATCACAGCAGCCATGCACACTCCGTGCCCCAGATCACAGCAGCCACGCACACACCGTGCCGCAGATCACAGCAGCCACGCACACTCTGTGCCGCAGATCACATCAGCCATGCACACTCCGTGCAGCAGATCACAGCAGCCACGCACACTCCATGCAGCAGATCACAGCAGCCACGCACACTCAGTGCCGCAGATCACAGCAGCCACGCAAACTCCGTGCCACAGATGACCAGCAGCCAGGCACACTCCGTGCCGCAGATCTCAGCAGCCACGCACAATCCATGCCGCTGATCACAGCAGCAACACACACTCCCTGCCGCAGATCACAGCAGCCACACACACGCCGTGTCGCAGATCACCGGCAGCAACACACACTCCCTGTCACAGATCACAGCAGCCACGCACACTCCGTGCCGCAGATCACCAGCAGCCACGCACTCTCCGTGTTGCAGATCACAGCAGCCACGCACTCTCCGTGTCGCAGATCCCAGCAGCCACGCACACTCCGTGCCGCAGAGCATCAGCAGCCACACACACTCCCTGCCGCAGATCACAGCAGCCACGCACACTCCGTGCCACAGATCACAGCAGCAACACACACTTTCTGTCGCAGATCACAGCAGCCACGCACACTCCGTGCCACAGATCACAGCAGCCACGCACACTCCGTGCCGCAGATGATCAGCAGCCACGCACACTCCGTGCCGCAGATCACAGCAGCCACGCACACTCCGTGCCGCAGAGCATCAGCAGCCACGCACACTCCGTGCCGCAGATCTCAGCAGCCACGCACATTCCGTGCCGCAGATCACAGCAGCCACGCACACTCCGTGCCGCAGATCACAGCAGCCACGCACACTCCGTGCCGCAGATCTCAGCAGCCACGCACACTCCGTGCCGCTGATCACCAGTAGCCACGCACACTCCGTGCCGAACACATGTACACCAGCTTCGTCTGCATGCAGACAGTCTGGCCTTGCCTGGATCTCTTATTTCGAAAGATAACGAGTCGCTTTTTAGCTTCATTCAAAAGCCGTCACACGTGAGGTAGCGGGCCCATTTATGACAATAATATGAGCATGTATTTACTCGGGGACTATATCTGCTGGTGTTTCAAGTGTGGCATTGTACAATGAAGTGCTCTGCATCGTTTTCAACGTAAAATAGGAAAGACCTGTGCATGACGTATTAGAGGTCGGTAGGAGGTGTCACGTACACTGCGTAGTCATTCTAATATGTTCTCATCATGTATGCCGCATATATCGCTTGGTTAAAGCTTTACTGTCCAGACCCGCCTTCAAACGCCTACTAACGGTCTTTCTACATACCATAAATTTATTTGAGAGTTATGTTTTTTTTTTTTACATTTACTGACCATGCACGTGGGTCAGAGCCTGGGTCAGCCAAACATGCTTAAAACCCTCCCCGAAAGATTGGGCTGTACATTTGCACTATATAGTCCTTAATCCTGTGCTGCATTGGGCAATCAGGTCTTTGCCGAAAGCAGGCTGTTTTCGGTGGAAACCTCCATGCAGATCATAAAAAATGTAAAATTTACTCAAATTGATGTGTAAATTAAAAATTATTTATTCTAATAACGGCGAGTACATTGCGGGAAAAATAACCTTTAAAACGAGGTTTCGTACGCAAAGCGGTTTTAGAGAACATTGCGAACAAATATTTACTCATATACTTTATTATATATTGAGGTATACATATTAGGTGTAAATTAAATAAATTTTACTTGATTTTCAAAAGACAATATATATTCACAAGAAACTAACCGCGTGGCCGCCCGCGCGCCATACGCCTGCCGCCCCCGCTATCTATTTGTCATAAGTCATGTATATATGTAATTTATCACGTAAAAATAAATTGGTGTTTTCTTTGTCAAACGGCGACGTTGTCAACTTAACCGCAAGATTTGCATCTGAAACATTTTTTAACCGGCTATGAAGTATCATGATATATATTTATTGTATGTTAATATCATTCACAAGTTGTGTCATTTCATTTATATAACATGATGTATATTTATTTCATGTTTATTTCCACGCTCTTTACACAGCGCTTTACCTATAGGCCTACTACCTATATCGTAAGCGCTGTTTATTTTGACCTCGTATCGCTACATCAGAGGGGAACACTGCATTTTGGTCCAATCAGATGAGATCCTGTGCTGGAAGACAAAACGGTATACCAGCCAAGCGAGGAATACAGGGAGCCAATGTTGTCCATTTCGTTTTTTCAGTGACAGCTTATCGCCCCGGCAACCATTTGAACAGGCCACAGGCTCCGAGAGAATGGCCCCTCACGTGGTTTTCTCAGGTCCTTGTGTACATAGGATGCCCGGCCGGTGAGCTGTAATTCAAACGAAATGAAACAACATAGGTTCCGTGCACACCTCGCTGGCTTTCCGTTTTACCGGCAAACGGATACATGGATACGCTAACACAGTCGTAATGTCATAATCGAATCGGTCGAGGATGCGAGAACGTAGAGCTAGGGAGCAATTAAAATTCGACCATTAACTGTCATCAAGCGGCGCATGAAGCGCAGCTATGGGCGGAGTCAGGATGCCTGTCGAGTGTTTGTTAATTGGCATCTGGTTGACTGCTTGTCACATCATATGCACGTTTTTCCAGCAGACAACGAACCGCCATCTGGTGTCTAAATGTATCATAAACGGTCAAAGCAGGCAGCGGGAATATCAGTAGCTTCTTTAGAAGCGCAAGATTTCCGCTGCCTCAGGAGCGTATTTTATCTCATTCACAACCGGACCTTAATATATTTAATTTGTTTTAATTGTTTTCAAAGTATAGTGCTTCATAATCCCTGGAGGCTGGATGTGTTACGATGTATGTTTAAATTGGAGAACTATGTACATGTTGCACTTTAAAAATAAACTACTACTACTGTATTGGGGGGGGGGGGGGAATCTTGCCGACTAGCATGTCGCCCGCGTGATGCACGCGTGCCGCCCGCGCTAGTGTGTTTTGGCCTTGACTGACACCACGCACGTGGGAAAAAGATGTTTTACAAATGGGTCATTCTATGAAAAACGGCCCAGTTCAGCCGTACATCATCTGAAAACTCACTTATCTTATTAATTAAACATTTGTTGTATAGAGTCTCACATGGAAATAAAAAAAATGTAAACTATATAAAATATCAGCAGAACACTTTAGTCCATGCATGAAAAGTTAAGTATTTGTGGCTTATTCATTGCCCTAAATGTATCATCAATTTCAACACCGTTACAGATTTTAGACAGTTTGAGTTGGATATTTTGATGCCAATTTCACGGTTCCACATAATCAATTAAGAAAACAATATTAAAGACTCACCTGTACGATGTATTTTATTATAAAAATATAATTTAACCCTGCAAAATGCGTATTATTAATTTTATTAGTTACATTTAAATCCTGAAACAAAATACAGCTGCAATTCACTGAAGGTATAATGCAATAAATGGAAGGAAAATAAAGTAATCTACCTCGGATAATAAAATGTGGGAGACAAAAGCATTTTCTATTATGTTTTAGGTCATTTTTTTTTCTTGAAATTATGCCCATTTTCAAAATATAACGGTGTTGAAGAAGATTAACGGTGTTGAATTATAAAATGTATGTTATCATTGGCAAAAGTATTACTTAAAGAATGCAGACTTCTGTTATAATACCTAAAAGTTTAAAATTTAAAAATACATAACACAGTGATCCCTATAAAAACGGTGAAATTCTGAATATCTATGTCAGTTTGTAGAAATAAGATGTTACATCCTGACACCTTTATGTTTTAACACCGTTCATCGACATTGACCACCGTTGAAAGTGAAAAGTAATGATGTTGATATATAATGGTTTTGAAAAAAATGTGATATTTATTCGAAGAAAATTAATTACTCCTTCAACCTGTCTAGAATTCTCAGTAAATTTGAGAGTTGATATATAGTGTGAGCTATATTCTAATACTACGAAAAGCATTCATGTTTCCATAATTTTTTAGAAATATATGTAACGGTGTTGAAGAGCAATAAATATACGGACATTTTTACACAATTATTGATTTTTAGTTGTTGTAAGATGACATAATACATACCGATAATGATTTATGGAGTCATTCTGTGACGTTACTTCAACTTAGACGGGTTTAAACACAATCAACATTGTGCCATTGCGATCAAATCCACTTTATAATGATATAATGAAATGAATATGGGGACATGCATTTTAATCGCAATACAAGTGAAAAAAGAGGGATGTCAAGATACTTATGAAAGTTTTAAGGAACGATGATATTATTTATAAAGAGTGAAAAATCCTAGGGCTACACCATTTTTAATAAAGATAAGAGGATAATCAGTAATTTATTATGGCATCGGGACAGGTAGTTTTTGATGACCTATGAACCATTAAGGACAAATTTGAAGCATTTCAAGTATTACTTCGCTTACAAAAATAGGTCAGATTAGACTGAAAATATAAAAAACTGAAATTCAACCCTGAAAACCTGATGGCAGATTGCATACATGTACTAGGGTACTGTGAATGCTATAGGAACATGAATTTTCATGAATTGTGTCGTCTTTTGTAGAATGACCCAAACATCATATAATAAGGCTCAATATCTCGGATTAACAATTGACAGTGGTCTTACATGGAGAGCACATATCAATGAACCTGCTTCCAAACCTTAACTAGGCGCTCTTGCTCGTCTGAGCAAAGTTTTATCTTCACAGGAACTCGCTCATATTTATATGACCACTATACAACCCTTTATTGATTACGGTTTAATCATTTGGGGCCATCAAAGCCAAATTAACATGAACGTTGTCCAGAAATTCCAAAATAGGGCTGCCCGTATAATTTCTGGGAATTATAATATGAATAAACCTAGTACAATATTGATATTGTGGCAATACATCAATCAACGATATTGTATCTCTCTAATATATTCATGTTTAAATGCCTGAATGGCCTAGCACCTGGTTATCTTATAATTATCTATCAGAAACCCGTTCTGAAATACACTCTTATAACACGAGATATTCTTGTCAAGTCAAAGTACCTACAGTTAGAACTGAATTGATGCGAAAATCTTTTATTATCAGGGACCGAAATTATGGAACTTGTCACCGGAAGCTTTACGTAAGATAGATAATTTAGATAGATTCAGAAAAGATCTTAAGCAATATTCTCTAAGCCCCTGACATAATATCAATAAATCTTTTTTACTTCTTTTTCATGGTATGCGTGCATTTTGACATTTTATGCTTTACGAATACCAGTAAGTGAATAAACACTAACATAACTATGCACACTTGCACTTGTGGTTTGTATTATAATCTGCACTTATTTCATACAATGTTATCAACATTGTTAATAATCTGAATAGCCCATGACTGTCTAAATAATATTCTTTAATAAAATCTTAATAATGGTCACACTAGTACAGGGACTAACAATGTGTTATATGTTTGCTCAATTGTATAGTACTGTCATGCTATTTGATCATGTTTAAAATATCAATTATTATCAGGGCCTTAATTGTGGAAGATAAGTATATTCTGAACAAGCCACCCTGAATAAAGATATATTAATAAATTAATAAATAATAATATGAGTGTTTATCCTAAATATTAAGATACTTGTATAACTCGAAGAAACTTTCATATATTATGTTATATTATATAAAACAACATATTCGGATTTTCGTTATGCGCATGCACCACTGTATAATTGAAATGATAGGAAGACAGCTTGGTAGGCAAATATGACTGAAAATCCAATTATACCATAAATTTCCTTTGCTGATTGATAAAAGATTAAAGAGCCGCAGTCATACAACTAAATATATATATATATATATATATATATATATATATATATATATTGCAAAAGGTTTATTTTCTTTGATTCGAACTTGCCCCCTTTGAAGACCCAAAATACCACAGGTTGTCGACTTCTTTTTTAAGCCTTTGCCACAGGCTCCGATAGATTGGGGAGTTGCGGAGCGCCACCGTGTGTCTTTGTAAGAGACTACTTCTTTTTTAGCCACCCGACCTTGTCATTGCATGTTTGATCGCACAAGGCAATTAACCAATCACTCAGAAGATGTTTGGCGGAAAGACAGGACACGACATGTGGCCAGCCAATCGGGGATTCGGAGTGAAAATTACGACTTTGACACATCTATATTAATCATCCAAGGATAATGGCATAATTTACAGTATCGGCAAGCCGTAGGGTACATGGTCCACGTCTCTTCAGCTGACGGACTGGTCAATACAGAACAATAAATACCCAAGAGGTCATAACTTGTACAGGTGCTTCAATAGAAGTATGAAATTGGTGCTGCACGTTGGTGTATAACTAAAACTCTCACCTCCTAGCCCCTGTCAGGGCGTTAGTATTTTTCTTTACTACTTAAATGCGTAAATAATACGTGAGCATCAAATCACGTAGCTCCGTGTTGGTTCTTATAAGAGGGCCAGAGTGGGAAATAGTAATTCAATTTACCGCAAGGTGGCAGTACCGATACTAAGCGTTATAAGACCGTAAGTGAACGTTAGATTTCTCTGTCACCGGCAACATTTGAGTCTTAACCATTTCATGGACTTGGCAAGTCTATACGCCTCCTTGAAGCCTGGAGAGACCGCATGCTTTTTTCCCGAAACTTAAGTTATATCAGCAGTGTGAGACTAACCACAATAAGAGGGCTTTAAAATATAATTAGAAAAGTTGCATATGAAGGTCACAAGATAAGATATATATGATAGAAAAATTATGTCTATTTGAAGTTAGGTCTCGTATATACATTTAGTGAACCAAGGAATTTTGTGTCTCAAAATTATAAAATGTAAACTTCTCACTTTTCTTCAGGTAAAATTGAATTGAAATACCTGTATACTTTATATTTTCATTTTATATTCATTTAATATGATATAAAAATGCTTCATTTAAATATCATTATAATAAAAACGTTTGTTCGTAAGAAAATATTGGGAAAATATTTAAATGAATGTTAAAAGTGCAAACTGAAGACCTGGATGTTAGTGAAAAAAAAAGTCCTTTATGATATAAGAATGTAACGTGATACATCAAAGAAAACGTAGTCACTCTAGACGTGGGTATAATTTTGATATAAGCCTATAATGCTGAACTCACGTATATACAGTGAAACCTCGTTGTGTCGAAGTCGAAAGGACTCTCAGAAAACTTCGACACATCCGAGGTTCGACACAAGCGGATTTTAATTGGTACAAATTTAACTAGAGTTGTCCGGAATACCGAGTGTGTAACTTTGACATAAGCAGGGTATTCGACTTAAGCAAGTGTGACACAACGAGGTTTCACTATATTTGAATAACATATCATACATATTAACGAACTGTGAAAAAATATGTTTATTTTGTGTTACTTCATAATCGTATCCCCACAATCGTATCGTTTTTACCACATGTTTACAAACGAGTATACTATTGATGGCCAACTGGCCAAGTACTGCCTTCTTTATACAAGTAATTTTATTTTATTTAATTGCACAGCACCTTTGTTTATTGTTTAACATGAGCTTTAAGAAGTATCCTGTTGCGTAATAATATCTATATATTGGCGTGGTATATTTTTCTCACCAAATTATTTTCTTCCAGTTATAAATAAGCAATAGAATAGTGTACAAAAATAAAGGATCCACCATGATGAGACGAAACCGCCAGCCCTAAGCCCCCAATCGCGTAGGATCTAAGATTTAACCGTAATCGACCAAGAGTCGGCAGTGTTTATCTGTGTTCTGCCACGTGTACGGTTATGTACATTTAAAAAATCCTGAAAAAAAATTCCAAATAAACTATGACAACATTTACGTTCACTAGTTTAAGATGAATAATTCATAAGTTACATAATGAACATACACCTGTTAGTATACTGAAAACGTAGGGTTGTCGAATGTCCCAATTAAGACACCCTAACGGGGAGTCAGAGGGTGAAAATTGCTAACACAGCCCGTAACTGCCACAGGCGAATGCATTATAAATGCTGACAATTTTATATATAGATATCACCAAAGATTACTGAGTAAATGTATTTTAAATAAGTATGTTTAGACATGTAAAAAAATAAAATTAATAATCTGAACAGTAAAGCGTTAAGACGGTCAGTTTAGGAGTCAATAAAATGTCGCAGTACGACGGGCTGATTTTGTCAGATTGCATTTAAATCTATTTTATATGTCATTTCCTTTCGCTTTCACCCTCACGCTTTCTGTTCATTTGCTCGGTCAAGCAGTATAATCTTTAGTGAATCAGTACAATATACATGTAATAGAAAAATATATGAACAAAGTAGTTGCATGGACTATAGAGGGGTCTGTTCACACTGGAAGGTGGCGCTTCATCACCTTCCAAGGTTAATTACTTTGATAAAAAAAAGTCAAGGTCACGATTAATTGAATGAGTCTCTTAAATATAACACATAAATGTTTAAATCGTTCTGAACCGTTAGAGCAGTAATAAAAAGAATGTGACTAATCCCCTGAGTAAAAACACTCCTGCTGCACGAGGGTGTTGAACCTTTTTATCGACCTTTTTATCGTTCGTTGTCATGCAAGACCTCCATTTTAACTCAGAAACCTGTCGATGTTGCATGCGTTGGTAACCATGGTTTCAACTTGACAGGCACAACGTGACGAGCTGTTTTTCTTCGTTAATTGATTTATTTGTCATATCACCCAATTAGGCCTGAATTTACAACACCAGTGATATTTGGATCCAACCAAATGTTTTCGAAGCATTCATGCCAATTATTTTTACGCAAATGTGTCTCTAAGAACGGGTAACTACTAAATGGATATTTTTGGCCTAATTTCTGTTACGAACGATGAAATTTCGTCAGTTTCAAAGAAAATTTCATAAAATTTATAAAAACCTCTGGTGATCATAAAACCTTACCAACCGAGCCATATTCGCCTCAAGACATCACTTCTGTTGTGAACAGTTAAGAATCTTTCATTTTTTTCTACTTTTTATTTTTAGCTCGGCTGACTGATCGATGGACGATTCTTGTCCATCGTCCGTCAGTCCGTCTTCAAATCAGTCGTGTTTCACAGGGCACAAATCAACCGTCTGCCAGAGGGCATAAACCAACCGTTATATAGTTTAAGACTTGAAATGATACATACACTAAGCAAGAGGCAAAACTATTACCATACCTGAAAGTAGGTAAATGTGACCTAATTCCTTAGAGAGAAAGTGAGCAAATATACTTATTTTTTTTTACCTCAAGAAGGCCTTATATCCAATCTATCGTCGTTATATCCTCAATCCTCTGCCTAACAGTTCTTCTATATGTTTTCTGTGTTTATGCCTGGAACTTGATCAATATTTCGTGATTTGTAGAAGTTACAGTCTGCTACATAACGTATACTTGGTCAGAACAGCAGGAATGGTCTTTACTATGTTAATATTTGACTGTTGAAACAGGAAAGTTTTCCCACAGAAAATAACTTCATTTGATTTATATTTGAGTTTAAACAAGTGTACGCTTTATTTTTTAATGTGTTTAGCTCAAAAATTAAATCTCTGCCATAGATTTTGCTTTATTTTTTACAATGGGACATTTTTTCTTTTAAGCACTGTTTGTTTATTTTTCATATGATGATTACGTTTTAATTGAAGCTTTTAAAGTCTGATATTAAATTTAAAAGAAATTGATCAAACACTGTAGCTCTTATTTAAGCTTGTATGGAAGATCATGTCATATACATCACTGTCGTTTACATTAGGTCAGGTCACCGCAGAGGGATATGGTCACCTGTGGCTCGATATGTAACTTGTCCAGCAAGCCAGGCAGCCAGTAACCACAGAGAGGAGCCATCTCTCGCCCCCTCTACCAACTTACACTCTAAAATGTTAACATTGAACGAAAACAACCCTCTGACATTTAGAGATGAAAATGGAACAGTTTAATTCAGATGGAGACTAGTGGCGACGTCTGTTGGTCAGACTCGGTATTACCGTGCACCGTTTTTTGGACTGAACCGGATGTTTATAAAAAGTATCAGGAAAATAAAATTGTATAAGTTAGAACACTATTACATCTCTGTAAAGTTACAACCAAGCTTTTTATACATATTTTATATCAAAATGTACTATTTTCAAATTTTAATCCATGATGAAATTTTTGTTCTTGAATTATCCGGGAAAATAATTTTCGTACCGGACACCTCGATATTATTTTTGTCACATTGTACGTTGACCCATCGCTCGATGTCACCTCTTGTTAGCGCGTTGAAAACATTGCCCGTAAACCGAATTTAATGTCAAAATAACTGAAGTTACCGTGTGATGATAAGGACGTATCGGAAAACCTGACGCATAAAAACTGGTGATTATCGTGGGAAATTAAAGTGGTCGATTGAGGTCAGAATTTTTTTCTGAAGAAAGTTTCCGTGGTGCTCGGTTATCTCACACTGCGCAGGCTCTGACTCACAAGAGTACGACTCTACCGTTTAAGATTTGCTAGAGTCAAAATCTGACCCCCACAGTACATCGGGGTTCAAAATACACCAGCGGGGTAGGCCTAAATGTAGTGAAAAGGACATTTAAGACTGTTACGGTGAGTGGATAAGAATTGTTTCAAGGCAAATTAAATAAACTTGGGTGTTTTTGTGATAAGAACTTTACGGAATAAGTAATATTTTATAAGCTTGCGCCAGAGTTGGGTCAGAGTACAATGACAGTACTCGAGTACGAGTACCGAGTAATCCAAATGTACTCATGAGTACTGTATTCAGTATTTTTTAGCAGTTAAACCCAAGATGTTGAGTGAAAATGAATCAATGTCTTCTGTTTGATGTCATTTTAATATTATAATTTGCTAATGAAATGTCGACTCAGGTTGTTTATTTTACAAATAACTAATAAAATAAAAAATCAAGAGCCATAAGAGCTGCTTCACTTAAGTATGAGTAATTAGTTTGAACAATCTGATAATTATAATGAGATTTAGTTATAAATCTAAAATGTAAGACCTTGCTGATTAAAAATATTAAATACTTTTGTGGCTAGTAATTGTTATCATTAAAAAAAACAATTACTCACCCACGCTTACATTTTAATAAATAATAGCTTAAATATGGATTCGTTTGTGAATACCAGTATTCGATTGATTACATTCTGTGACATTCTAAATACATATACAATGATGATTATGTGATAGGTTTTCAGTGTTAAGTTCTGCAATTATAAATACTTAAAGACCATACTTGATATCGTCTTATTAAATTTATAATCAGTATAAATATATTTTCTCATAATTAATAGGTGATATTAAAACGATATATATATATATATATATATATATATATATATATATATATATATATATATATATATATATAGTGAGAGAGAGAGAGAGAGAGAGAGAGAGAGAGAGAGAGAGAAAGAGACAGAGATGGTATGATTGATTACATAACAGCTGGAGCCACTGACTATGAGTATGACTATGCTTAAAAAAGCAGGGTATACACTGTAATGATAATTAAATATTGCGACTTTTGAGACAACCCCTCATGACTGTAGGTGACCCCACCGGAAGTGGGGGAACCGGAAGCGGCGAGATAGATGAAACACATGGCATGTCGTGTTACAGGACTTGAACAATTTTTGTGTGTAATGACGAATTTAAAGTGCTGAAGATCAAAACATGGTGTCAGAAGTGTGTGAACAGGTCATACAGTGACATCATTTAATCGGATTTAATCGGACTCAATATTATTAGACCCTGCCATATATCGAGTCCGATGGCTATATACAGTGAGAGTTTCTGCAATATAAGCCTCAGACCACACCACCCAACGGCATTGTAACCAGGGCCAACAGGTGTTTATTACCCCGTGCCAGCGCGTCAATCTTCAGAGCTAGGCCATTGAAACAAAATGTAACAAAATTTTAGCTGTCAATCACTCGAGTCAGCGAGGCTCCCAGCGAGGTCTTCAAGTGCGCCCATTCGACTGTTCTTCTCTGTCCCTACTAAACTCGCTCACATGCCTCTGGTAAAAAGGTCAGTAAATGTTTAAAAATGGTGACCCAAGTTTAATTTTAGTTGCTATCGAAACCATGAAACACATACTTATTGGTGTTAATATGGTGTAATCCTGCGGCTTGTTGTTTAGCAGGAACCTGAACAGGCAGTCAAAGAAGATGCAACGGATCCGTTGCACGTTCCGTGGATTATAAGTTTTATTGTAGAATCTCTCACTGTATGGCCATCGGACTCAATATATGGCAGGGCCTATTAATATTAATTCCGATTAAATCGGGCTACATCATATGTGTGTAACTGTCAGGGCACCATCGTACATGTAAACTGAGCTCTCGCTAATCGTGAGTACACCGGGACTGTTTTATTTGTATTGTGTCACTGATTAAGGACTTTATCCATCTCCGATATCCTGTGTCGCCTTGTCATTGTTAATTATGGAAAATTTAAGCCCTCTAGCTCCTCTTCAAGTAACAGGAAACCTCGCTGACAAATGGAAGCGCTTTGTGCAGCGTTATAAACTGTATGCTTCTGCCTCCGGGCTTGACAGTAAGCACAACAATACACAGGGCTCAGTGTTCCTGCATGTTATCGGGGAAGACGGGCTGGAAATTTATAATAGTTTTCAGTTTGAGGAAGGTGCAGAACTGGATATTTCAGCTATTGTACCAAGGTTTGAGGAATATTGTGTGCCAAAGAAAATGTGACATATGAAAGATACAAATTTTTCACCTGTGTTCAGACCAGTGATGGGGGGATTAATGAATATGTGAAGAGACTTAGAATCCAGGCAAAAGATTGTGAATTTGGAGGCTTGAGAGATGAACTGATACAAGATAGAATTATTTGTGGCATTACAGATGACAATTTGCGGGAAAGGTTGCTGCAGAAGAAAAATCTGACATTGGATGATATTGTTGACATGTGTAGAGCTGCAGAAACAACTAGAAATAGGGCCAGAGAGATTAATCCAGATGAGAGTTCTGTCCATGCAGTCAGTAGAAATCTGTCAAAATACAGATCAGACATCAAAGAGAGAAATTTTAGCCAGAGTCAAACAACTCAGAAAATCAGTAAACAAGGCCAGAATGTAGCTGAAGAAAAGGGGGCCGTCTCAAAAACGTTCAATATACATCGCATATGTGGATACTGTGGATTCACCCATGTTGCCAGGTCATGCCCAGCATTTGGCAAATAGTGTAGTAATTGTGGCAAGATGAACCATTTTGCAAAGTGCTGTCGTATGACACGTTCCCAAATGCACACTCTGGATTATGAGGTCACCCAAGAAACTAAAGGTTATCATGAACCTGAACTTTTTATTGATTCTATTGACAATCAAGATAATTTGAATAAAGACTGGGTACCTCTGGTTCTAAATGAAACTGTTGTTCCAATGAAACTGGATACTGGGGCACAGGTCAATTTAATTTCCAAAACAGTGTATAGTACATTACAAACCAAACCAAAGTTGCATAGAGTTAATGCCAGAGTTACATCTTATACTGGGGAGCGAGTCCCAGTTTGTGGAAAATGCCTCATCACAGTGAAACACATAGACCAGCAGGTCAAAATGTACTTTATGAATGTTGATGGTGACCGACAGCCAATACTAGGACTTCAAGGCTGTGAAATACTTGGCCTAGTGAAACGCGTATTTCTGCTGGAAAAGAATACTGTAGGCCCATATGATCAGTTGAAACAGGATTTTCAAGATGTGTTTACAGGGTTGGGCTGCTTGCAGGGTGAACACACAATAAATATCGATGAAACTGTGACACCAGTTATACATCCCTGTCGTAAAGTTCCATTTGCTCTCAGAGATAAACTAGCACGAGAACTCGATAGAATGGAAGCAATGAGCATTAACATGAAGGAGGATGAACCTACAGACTGGGTGAGTTCTCTGGTGATCGTAGAAAAGAAAAACGGCAACTTGAGGATATGCCTCGATCCCCGTGATCTGAACCGTGCCATAAAGAGAGAACATTTCAAGCTTCCGACCAGGGAGGCAATCATGGCAGAGTTTGCGGGTGCTAAATTTTTTTTAGCAAACTGGACGCCTCTCAGGGGTTCTGGCAAATGAAATTGGACACAAAAAGCTCAAAGCTGTGCACATTTAATACCCCAAGAGATAGGTATCGTTTTTTAGCTCAGCTGACTTTCAGTCATGCTGGGCTATAGCGATGGGTCTTTGTCCGTCGTCCTTCCGTCTGTCCGTCCGGCCGTCCGGCCATCCGGCCGTTAGCAGGGCACAAATCGTAACCGTAGGGGCTAGGGCCATGAGCCCTATGCAGTCTTAGAGGTTCTAAAAAGATCTCCTTGCAAACCTGAAATTAGGTCACTGCGACCTATATTCTCGAAGTTATGGGGTGTGTTTGCACCCCCAAGAAATAATTCTTTTATCCAAAATTTTCATTCCAAACCTTCCATCTTTCACATACAGCTCACCTACCAACAGGGGAAGAACCATAATTATTTTGGGGTCACAAGTTCAAAGGTCAGGGTCACAGAACCAACTTCTTTGAAAAGCCTGTGGATGCATTTTAAGCCAAACCTTTCATCCCAATTCTTTGATCTTTCACATATAGCTAACCTACTAAGTGGGAGAAGAATCCTATAGATGTTGAGGTCAAAGGTCAGGGTCACAGGATCCACTTCTTTGAAAAGGTTGTGGACACATTTCAAGCTAGACCTTTCATTCTAAACCTTTCAGCACTGATATCGCTTCTTTGCCAACAGGGGAAAAGACCTGTTGATTTTGAGGTCAAAGGTCAAGTTCACAGCACCCTCTTCTTGCGTGGAGTCATTTTCAGGCAAAATTTTCAATCTATACTTTCCATCTGTCATATATGGCTTACCTATCAATAGGGGAAGAAGCCTATTGATATTGAGTTCAAAGGTCAAAGGTCAAAGTCACAATATTGTTCTAAATGCTTGTGAACATATTTCAAGTGAAACTGTTCAACCCAAACCTTCAGTCTTTCACATATGCCACATCTATGCATCATTGAATGTGATTCAAACTTCATATTTATGGGTTTTTTTGCATGAAGAAATAACTAATTGATTTTGAGGTCAGCTGGTCAGGAGGTTAAAGGTTGCAGGTCAAAGTTATTCACTCATTGGTTGCCAAGTAATTACACCCGGCCAGATGTAAGTGGTTAGTAGTTACCCATCATTTAGAAAGAATCCAGTTGATATGTGGGCAAAAGGCCAAGGTCATAGGTCAGGGATGTTCAGAATAACTTATTTTGTAGACCATCTCTATTTTTCTTGTTTTCTTGTATATTTAACCATAGCACTCAAAACTGGTACATCTCACTGTGTGCCCATAATTGTCAGTGACACTTGTGATATATGACTCCCTTTTGTATCAGCTCATGGAGTGATAAGGATATATCATTAGTGCATAACAAAAACACTGTTGCCGGAATGCTTTGGCCAGGCATTAAGACTATGAGAGTTATGTGTTAAGTTTTAGCTACTGATTTATAAAATGATGGAAACATTTTGCAGTTTATATCATGGAATCATAGCAATAAACTTAGTTTTCTAGACATCTGAATATTATTATACAAATCATCAAAAATACCAGCAAGTGTTTGTTCTGATAATATGTGGGTCTGTACCTGGATTTAGGATGGCTTTATTTGATTACAAGACTCTTAGTGATGCTTTCTGCATTTCTTTTCTTTTAGGTTTTGCGGTTTACCTACCCTGCTGACCCCATTGTATAGCAAGCTGATAATTAAAACAAATTGGACTTGTACTTATTACATTTGCATGTTCATAAATCTGATATGAGAGCTCTCCAACCTGATCATGCCTTTTGAATTGTTTTGGACATTCATAACTGTTACATTCTTTGGAGCAATTGCTACAAGTTTAGTCTCTTATTGGAGGATGTGTGATATCAAATGCCAGACTTGTCAGAAAACCATTATGTCTGCCATGTAGCCATTTTAGAAATCCTTTTGTCAGGGCAGTTTCTGTGATTTTTTTATGATGTTTGGTCGCTTTTAGAGGATGTTTGTTGTTCAATATCCGACCTGTCAGAAATCCAATATGGCCACCAGGAAGCCATCTTAAAATTCCTTTAGAACATATTATCTCAATAACTATTAAAGTGAAAGCAGTGGGATGTATATTAATGTAAAGATGTCAAAGATTTCTTAATTAATATGACCATTATTTATGAAAGCTCAGTACAGTTGGCTTGTATTGAATAAAAAATAATATAGAAGCACCCGTTTCACAATAATTCTTGCATGGTTTTACTTGATCTTTTGCTATATTTTGATCTAATATGTAGCCTGTGTGGTATTCCTTTTGAGACTGACAGGTATCGAGCAAGCTGTGGGATTAGTTCCTGATAGCTCAACAACCATACATTTTGCCTCAGACCATCATTCACTATGTTTTAACCAGACATATATGATAAGAATTTATGGCAACGTAGAAAGTTTAAACAAAATTGGCATATAGGTTCTGCAACAATTTTACTAGAAGTTGTGAATCGCAGCCCATGATGTCGCAGGTCATGCTTGGCAGCTGAGCGTCATGACCCATGGGTCACTTGTTGAGATTGCCATTTGGGATCAAATCGACACTGGAGGTCTATCACAAGCGAATTCAAATGATCTTTGAGGGCATAGAGGGTGTGAACACAACCATGGATGACATTATTGTGTAGGGTGCCAATCAAATGGAACACGACAGGCGCCTGAGAATGGTGCTTGAGGCAGCAAGAAATGCAAATCTGAAGCTAAACAGACAAACATGTGAATTCGTGTGTCACAGTTGGTTTTCATTGGTGTTGTGATCAGCAAAGATGGGATTAAACCTGACTCAACAAAGATTTCAGCAATTGAGAACATGGAAAGGCCTACCTGTGTGAAGGAGGTTCAACGTTTCCTTGGGATGATTAATTACCTTGGAAAATTTATTCCGGACATATCAGCTACTGCGGCCTCATTGAGACATCTGGTTGAAAAGAAAAATGAATGGTGCTGGTTCATGAAACAGGAGGAAGCCTGGCTCACATTGATGAAAAGTTTAACATCAGAACCAACACTGCAGTTCTATGACCCGAACAAACGCACCAAGATTTCAGCAGATGCCTCGCAGAACGGAATTGGTGCCGTACTCCTACAACAACATGAAGCCCAGTGGCAACCCATAGCCTATGCCTCCCGTTCCATGACCAGTGCCGAAACACGATATGCGTTGATTGAAAAAGAGCTCCTGGCCATTACATTCGCATGTGAACGTTTTCACCAGTATATATATGGGCTCAGTGTGGAAGCAGAAACCATTGATACCAAATTTGGTTAAACCTCTGAATGAATGTCCTCTTCGCCTACAGCGACTTCTGCTAAAACTCCAAAAATATGATTTAGAACTGTCTTACACACCTGGCAAATTTATGGTGGCCGCAGACACATTGTCTCGGGCAGTGGACAAGACAGCAATTCCCAACCAGTCTACAGTAGAATGTGATACTGCTTCATATGTGGATATGATAATTTCTTCACTGCCAGGGTCCGTGCAAAAGCGCAATGAATTTCAGCTGGAAACGGCTAAAGACCCTGTTCTTCAACAAGTGATCTAGTTTATTCAAAATGGATGGCCAGAATTCTAGAAAGACTGTCCAACAAATGTCAAGGATTTCTGGAACTGTAGGGCTGAGTTGATGGTTGTTCAAGACACTATTTTTAAAGGGTGTAAGGTGGTTATACCCACCAGCATGCGGACGGCGATGCTGTTAAAATTACATGAGGGACATTAAGGGGAAGAGAAATGCAAAAGAAGGGCACGAGAGGTCATGTTTTGGCCTCGCATAAACCAGGATATATCAGACAAAGAAAGAAATTGTCAAATCTGTCAGAGACACAGACCAAAACAAACTGCAGAACCGCTCATGCCCCACCCGGTCACAAGCAGGCTGACACAAATGTGCTACCCGCCTAGTGTATGTCAAATGGAATGTCATAAATAATGAAATAAGTTAGGGAAAACATAATTTCTGCAGTGCATTAAAAGGTCAGTTTATATTAAAATGAAATATCAGATCATAAAGTGTAGTTTGAGAGACAGAGCTAATATTAATAATATTTGGTAAAGTTGTCAGCTGTTGTTGTCATCATGTTTGTTTACATCCGTGCTGACGACGATGGGGAATTGTTCCATAGTATTTTATTTATTATGTAAGTAAATGGACTTACTGTACCATGATTTATTATAATTAGATGACAGAAGGTTCTAGAGAATTCAGGTAATGTGTATTTTCCAATAGGTAAATTCTAGAAAATCCCGTAGGTGCTAGTCTTGACCAGAAACGACTTGATTATTCTAGAGACTTCTAGAAGTTTCGGCTACCCAGGTATAAATAGGGCGGTGTCAAGGCCAGGGGAGAAGGGAATGAATTTGGAAGTTACCGTCGACTGGTGACAGGTCGTTTTATGTCAACGACAGATTAATTGAACACCGAGCGGGGTGTGTTACAAATTCCGCGAGGACAGTATTAGTCCTGGAGAGAATATACATAGGTGCAGCCGATCAGGGCGTTAGAAGATATACATGATTGGTATTTGTTGAAGACGTTGTTATTGTGAGATTGGAGCCAGTCAACGACGACGGTGGCCAATTGTTGGATGTTACCGGAATAAACCGTGTTCTTCAGTTCAGACAACGAGTGGTATTTTGGACTTTTCAGTGTGAAAGAACTCGGGAATATATGTCCGCTGCGTGTGTGGTGTGACACAGGCCATATGAGAAAGTAGCAGCAGATCTTTTTGAATACAATGCTCAGAACTTTTTGATCGTTACAGATTAATGGCTAAATTTGCGGAGGAATGGGATTTTACCATGAACACATCCAGTCCCCATTTCCATCAATCAAATGGAATGACAGAAACCGGTGTTAATAGTCAAGAGACTTCTGAAAAAGGCCATAGAAGGAGCTGGAGATTTTCAGAAAGGACTTTTAATTTACCGCAGCACACCACTTGAGAGTGAGTTATCCCCAGCACAACTACTAATGGGCAGACGAATCCGTTCAAATCTCCCCATACATGAATCGCTTTTGAATGTGCCCAATATGGATGAGATGTACCAAGTAAAAGTAAAAAAAAAAAACAGAAGCAACAACTGTATCATGACCAGAATGCCCAAGCATTGCCCCCGCTACATCCCGGGAACACAGTTCGTCTGAGGAATTTTGTCAACTCTCGCAAGGGCACTTGGCCAGAGGAAGGCACTGTTCAAAAGCAGGTGGCGCCTAGATCATATCTAGTGCGCACTAGGTCTGGAGCCATGCTGCGTCGCAACCGTAGAGATTTACTATTAGTGCAGCAAAGGAGAGTGGTCCATGACGATGATGAAGACAATCAGGTAGATGACACTCCAATCAATAGACAGGATGCAGTTGTCCCACAGCTTCGACGCTCAAGCAGGAAGCGTGGTGCACCAAAAAGACTCATTGAGGAATGTTAGAGACTTGCTATTCAGAATCACATATATAAACATTTGTAACAACTAGGACAACCAGCAGTGCAGTCTCTTAAAGTGAAGTCTCTTAAAGTGCATATCTGATAAATTCTAATCAGATCTTTAAAACCTTCAATAACATTCACAAGTCTATATTTAATGTAATTCTGAGAAGTAATACTTTTAATATTTTAGTCAATAAGGACATTAAGTAATTGTTTAGAAGAGGGGAAGTATAATGATAATTGAATATTGCGACTTTTGAGACAACCCCTCATGATTGTAGGTGATCCCACCGGAAGTGGGGGAACCGGAAGCGGCGAGATAGATGAAACACATGGCATATAGTGTTACAGGACTTGAACAATTTTTGTGTGTAATGACGAATTAAAAGTGTTTGAGATCAAAACATACACTAGAGCTGCATCCCTTATAGTTCAGTTATACCAGTTTTAATTAGAAGTTTTTTATGTGTTAATTTTGAATGATATATTATTTACATGCATCTTCTTGGTATTCCTGGGTATTCAGCCGCCCACTGAACGCTTCTGCTAGACGCTGCCTAATAGTATGTAGATTTCAGGCTTTTACATCAATAAAGAAGTGTTTAGAAGCATACGAGGAGCGCTTTTCACAGCCACCATGCAAACGAAACGATCGAGGTACATGTTTTGGTCTTAACTGAAAATATGCGTCTATTTATATTTATCACACCCCTAAATGTATGATCGACCAGGTTTTTTTCCAATGTGGACTAGAACGGCTGAAACTCACAGATAACTTCCAAGAGATGAATAAGACATAAGTAAACAAAACTAATTAATATATTAAAAAAATATACACATATTTCTCTGGATAGGCGCATACATATAAACAATGATGATCACAAGCTCACAAGTATCACAAAATTACTTGGTCCGTTAATCAAACTGCACAGGGGAGCCCTCTTTGTTTCCACAGTTCTGATCACGTGACCATTGAGCACACTTGACATCGGGATGTCAAACCGCTCACATTACAGTTCACTTGCACTTGTGTATATGCACGGGGGCCAACCACCAACAGTTTCTCGCCGGTGTACTCGTTTCGCCCCTCGGGAGCCAGTTCACCCAGCACTTACTGATAGGCACGCAGCCTATTCTATCTGAACTTAGAATCAGTGTCTTCACAGCTGATGTCACCTGGAATCATCCAGTACAAGGTAATTGGATATGTCTAAACACAACGATTTCTAGTACCTCTGAAGTTTCGCGTGTATATAGTGTCCTTAGCCTGTTACTTGAAGCGCTCACAACAGGAACAAATCGTCAGATTGTGATATCCTGCGGACACTGACTGTTTACACCTTCAGACAACTTCGCTCAGCTGTCCAGACTCTGATGACACAGACCTGCTTTTAGACTGCAGATAAATCGTCAGACGTCACCGAACTGGCGCGCTGATCAGACATTTGTAGCGAATTTATTCTCAACCCTGGATTATGCTTGCTAACTTCACAAGTCCCGACCGCAATCTGGCCTATCATTACTCTTTATTATGCCGATGGTCAATAATCACAGTACATTCGGTCATAATAATTAATATTGTGTTATAAATTTGTATCGGAAACAAGTTGGTATAGGCTAAAATGATACTCATATAATGTTTAAGCTATAATATTTGTACCAGCAGGTGACAATTGTTGTTTGTCATTTTAGTTGACGTTTTCTCTCCAGGAATTATATCAGTTTTAAACAAACTGGCTACTTCTTTCCTCTCATTCTTTTCCCGATGACACACAGACACACGCACACAGTCCATGTTTGGAATGGATCATTTCAGACAGATAGGGTTTATGATTTGGTTTCCTCATGGCCTTCAGGTGTCATCCCTGTGGGCTTACGATCACTCCATGTTTCTCTCCGTGTTGACATTAATTTTAATCAGTTTCTACCTCTGCGTCAAAGCAATCTGCATTGTGCCTTGAAACTCCTCCTACCTCCCCATCCGAATAATACAGATAATTGCAATAATATTTCCTATAGTTTATTACCCAAATCGCTGGAAACATTAAAACAACACATAAACAAATAATAAAAAACAAAAAGTATACAGGACTTTCTATCTAATAGTGAATAGTAAATAACAAATAGTAAATAAAAAAAAACAGGAACAAAACATACAACCCTAATAGGCATTGACTGTAGAGCCCGGCGCCGCCGCCATTTTTCGCCGCCGCCAGCCAAGTAATGATTAAGCCGAGCCAGCCGAGTTTGTCAGGGGTACCGTCGATATTTCAATAAGCCAAAGTGAGCTGATTTTGTGCAGCTCAGTTTTGTTTGACTAAAATTAATACAAAAAGATAAGTATTTAACAATTAAAAATGCCTAAAACCAATGTTCACTTTTTGTTCTTTTTTCTTTGCGTCTTGACACTGAAAGGTAAGGTGTGATTATTTAAGTATGAAATTGTAAACCAACTAGAAAAGCTACACTATATTTAATAACAAACTAGTTTAAGGTAAAATGGATGCAGTATGTCACACGTAATATATATAGATAACTTGTCTAGATAAAACGGATATTTTGTAACATCGTCAAATGAATAGGCTTTTAGGTCAGTTTAGGCCAGCCGACATTTTGCAATCCGAGTCGAGCCATGAAACTCGGCCTACTACTAAAGTCAGCCATATTTTTGTCAAAGCAAGTCGCATTTGTGTGGCTAACTCGGCTCCGGGCTCTAACTAATTGGTTAAAAGTAATACACTGAACTTACCTTGAAACTGCAGTACCCAGATAAACAACAGACTAATGGTGGCACATGCCCCACTGCTAATCCTGGCATTGTGCCAAAGTGATTTATAGATATTTACAAATTCTTTGCCTGTTGCCAAATCTAAAACAAAGAAGACATTATAGCCATAGCTGTTTATACTTACTGACAAAGTCTTGGAATGTTTTCTCGAAATTTTTTTCTTCTTAAAGCTGGTGTATTCTTATTTTTTATCAACATTTCGAAAAAGTAACAGATGCTTATTAAATGCAAAACCTTATTTTGGGTATGAACACCGATTATTTATAAGGGCATATTTCCTATTAACTCTTTTTTATAAACCTCTCGGAAAATCTTAGAAGCCCATGATTGTAAAAGATTGATTATTTTTAATCTTAATACTAATCAATCAAATTTAAATTATGATTCGGTGTAAAAAATAGGCCTCTATCAACGGCACTAAAGATTAATGATCATAAAATAAATATTTTATAAGCAGAATGAGGCCCATATCTATTGTCTGAATATTTGCGCATATAAACATCAGCCGCTCTCTGGGTAAACACAGTAAGCGTGTCCGCTGTTTCACTAAACTTTGTTCATTTGGTAAATGCAACAATCTGTAAAGTTTTGTGTGATAACAGAATGGTCCTACTACTGCTTTACATAGACTGGGATGGGTCCTGGTCCTGTTTTATAGAGACTGGGATGGGTCCTGATCCTGTTTTATAGAGACTGGGATGGGTCCTGATCCTGTTTTACATAAACTGCGATGGGTCCTGATCCTGCTTTACATAAACTGCGATGGGTCCTGATCCTGCTTTACATAAACTGCGATGGGTCCTGATCCTGCTTTACATAAACTGCGATGGGTCCTGATCCTGCTTTACATAAACTGCGATGGGTCCTGATCCTGCTTTACATAAACTGCGATGGGTCCTGATCCTGCTTTACATAAACTGCGATGGGTCCTGATCCTGTTTTATAGAGACTGGGATGGGTCCTGATCCTGTTTTATAGAGACTGGGATGGGTCCTGATCCTGCTTTACATAAACTGCGATGGGTCCTGATCCTGCTTTACAGTGTTACGGAACCTTATAACAACAGATCACGTAGTCGTGACGAGCTTAATTTTGTTGTGGAGAAAAAAAATCAAGATTCTGTAACACTATGCAGCGTGAAATGTCTAGGGGAATGAATAAAGAAGTCAGTGGTTTTTCGTTAACAAATAATTATAATTTATTCTTAAAAGAATCCTAACATTACAATACACTAAATCAATACAATTACACAGTATAACAACGGTACAACTGCAGACCAATACAGTTACACAGTATAATAAATAAAGTGTACAGCACCAGGATACCATCATTGTCACAGCTAAACAAGTCCTTTAAAGCATATAATCCAGATATACAGTTCACATAAATCTTCTCAGAGAATAATAGTCCAATTCAATCACAAAATCCAAAAGTGAAGTTCTAGAAGTTATCCCAAAAGCAAATTGAAGACTATATAAAATCCGTTAGAAATATCGAAAAAGATCTATAACTGCTACAATTATCGGAAAGGTCCACAAACTGACTCACATTCTTCCGTGTACGCTGGAATATTTCTCTCTCCTCCCCTCGGCTCTAAAACAGAGCCCCTATTTATAAATTTTCATCCTAGATATCTAGAAATATTTAGAAACAATCAAAAGAACCCAACAATACATAATACACACGCCCAAAGAACATTACAAGACGCGCTTATGAGCGCGACCAGCCTAGAAAGTTCCAGATCAGCATGAGCACTGTGATTCTACACGTCAGACCCCACACGTGGGCCGGCCCGGCTCGCGCGTCTCCCAGGGCAACGGACAATGCTAGCGCTACACAGAGACTGCGTTGAGTTCTGATCCTGCTTTACAGAGACTGCGATAGGTCCTGATACCGCTAAACAGAGACTGCGGTGGGTCCTGATGCCACTTCAGGTAGACTGGGGTGGGTCCTGATGCCACTCCACGTGGACTGGGATGGATCCTGATGCCGCTCCATGTAGACTGGAATGGGTCCTGATGCCACTTCACGTAGACTGGGATGGGTCCTGATGCCACTTCACGTAGACTGGGATGGGTCCAGATGCCACTTCACGTAGACTGGGATGGGTCCTGATGCCACTTCATGTAGACTGGGATGGGTCCTGATGCCACTTCACGTAGACTGGGATGGGTCCTGATGCCACTTCACGTAGACTGGGATGGGTCCTGATGCCACTTCACGTAGACTGGATTGGGACCTGATGCCACTTCACGTAGACTGGGATGGGTCCAGACCCCGTTTCATGTAGACTGGGATGGGTTCTGAGGACCGCACTGCAAGGACCCATAAGGGTGCAGATTTTGATCAAATTTTTGGCATGGTCTTTTGGCCTACACGCTCGCTGTCACTTGATATACTCTGTACAAATGGCCAGCGTTTTTCTATACCTTTATAACAACACCTTTCATTTGCAAGAGAAATTCAGTTTTTCAGCATTTTGGTCAATCCCTCTGCATGCTTGTTTAATTTAAAAGTATAGCTTGCACAGTTACTGGACAGCAGCCCACTTGTACGCGATAAAAGAAATGACTCGTTACCATTGAGACGAATTCTCAGTTTGTTTTTATGGGCTCATATGTGTTCTTTTTTGTTAATTCATCACTCGTAGCCTCTATAGTAACTGAATAAATGACAATTGCAGTATGTTCTCCCGTATGGTTTATACCGCAACTCAAATTAAGCTTACCAGCCCAATAAAATTGCTTACCGAGTCGTGGCTAGTTCCACATGCATGTGATTGGACGCTGTATTTATGTTTTCCGACTCTCAGATTGTTGTATTTGGGCTATGTAAGACGAGATGATGGCACCTCAAATTAACCCGTACATCAAAACGTCTAAAGCGTATTGAAAAATACTGTCATAGTTTCTTATTTGAACTCGTTTTAAAAACTTAAGTCATCATGGTTTGGAAGGTTTCATTATCATGCAAGCCAATAAGTTATCCATTACACAGAGCTTAACATCGAGTGGTCTAAACAACAGCATGGAATATAGACCTACAGGTTCAACAAAAAAATTTCTGTGTAAACTGACTTTGCGCCTGTGAAAATTTCAAGACATATGTCTGTACTAGGGATTTTCAAACTTTGGCTGCCAATGTTGGACTGCTCACATTCATATGACGTGTCATCTGAAAGTAAGAGTATAAAACTGTTATTATTGTTTGTTGACCGTTTATCGTTCGCTGCCTCCATGCTCAGCTTTAGAACAGGATGAATAAAATATCATTACAATAGTCAGTGCTTGTGATGGAGTGTATGAGAGGGACAGCTGCTCGTGATGGAATCTTCGTATGGGACAACTGCTCGTGATGGTGTGTACGGGAGGGACAGCTGCTTATGATGGAGTGTATGAGAGGGACAGCTGCTCGTGATGGAATCTTCGTATGGGACAACTGCTCGTGATGGTGTGTACGGGAGGGACAACTGCTAGTGATGGAGTGTACGAGAGGGACAGCTGCTGGTGATGGAGTGTATGGGAGGGGCGAATGCTCGTGATGGGGTGTATGAGGGGACGGTTGCTCGTGATGGAGTGTATGGGAGGGACGACTGCCCGTGACGGAATGTACGGGAGGGACAGCTGCTGGTGATGGAGTGTACGGGAGGGACAGCTGCTCTAGATTGCGTGTATGGGAGGGACGACTGCTCATGATTAAGTGTAAGGAGGGACGACTGCTGATGAAAGAGTGTACGGGAGGGATGGCTGCTCATGATGTAGTGTATGTATAGTACGGCTGCTCGTGATGGATTGTACGGGAGGGACGACTGTTCGTGATGGAGTGTATGAGAGGGACGGCTGCTCTTGATGGAGAGTATGGAGGGGACGGCTGTCCCATTTTATGATGTCTATCTGTTTGTCTGTCTAGGGTAAAAATCACATACCTTGGCAGTGGTTTGACCTATCCGCCTGAAATATTGAATGCCTATTCATCATGGATAGATTTTCTGCTAAGTTGTCAGGTGGCGCCACCTATAAACACGTTTACACGGCAGGCATCCCTACAAATATCTAATTATTGGTTTGATGTATCGGCCTGGAATTTTGCATGAGAGTAAATCTTACATAGCTCTACAATTTATCCAAAGTTTATAGGCCCAACCCATAACCATGTTTGCGTAGGGCACATCTTTTCATCCGCCTGGGGTAAAAATCACTCGTATCTCAGCACTGTTTTGACTTATCTACCTGAAATTTTGCATGTGTATAAATCTTTTAGAGCTTTCTCGTTTAAATTACAGGTTGCGTCACCTACAATTCTGTTTACGTGGCACACATCCATGCTAATATACAAAACATCTCACTCTTCTTCCCCTTACAACTCCACGCATGCCTCACTTCACCCGTACCACTCTGATATCTGCGAATACAAGAAGTCTCTTGTCGATTACCCGTATTCTGCATAACACTGGTGTGTTAAAGAGTTTATTAATAACATTGTAACAAAATTAATATAAACATGGTGTCCACGTAAGTGATTGAAAATTATTATGTATATGTGAAAACAAAATGAAATATCATCAATAGTTGTAACGTACTAGGTTATAGGGCGAAGATTTTCCTGAGTATTCGCTTAAACAGACTGAACGTAAAACCTCATATAATATAAAAGAACACATATAATAAAATACCCTGGTGCAAGGAAAGAATGAGGAAAGATTTTACATACAAAAAAAATTAAAGTGAAAGGAACCCATCTTAGCTGGTGCCATAGCGACAAAACATTCTTGCTGAAAGGAAAAAGTGAATGCGTACTAATTCGACATCTCCACCTAATCTCATATAAAAAAAAAACCATGAATGAGCGATTACGAAAGAGAAAGAAAGGTGTTACGTTGGGAGACGTACAGGAGGAAGTATCGTCAGATATACGCGCGGCCTGGCTCATCTTGAAGTTTGTTTTGGCAGGATTCTCTTTAACTGGTTCATAACCCGGTGTGCAGGTAGGAATGTATTTCGTGTATGTCTTGCGTTATATTCTTTTGTCAATTGGAATTTCTTATCAGACATTAAGAATGAATATTATATAACATTTTGAATATTGTAGACTTTTAAATTTTTTTAGAATTTTAGACTTATTCCTGGTAGAGTAAACATCATATTAAGTGACAGATTTAATTGATTTTATCCAGCTATAACTTAAGGACTTGGGCGTTGTCCAAAACAAGCGCTATTCCGCTCTCAACTTTGACAATACAGGATTCTAGCAATCCAAACTTCTGCGCGTATAGATTCTCGCCTAGACCTGTCCTAGGAGTACTTCCGTGTCGCATCCCGCGCCCTTATCGAACTTTGGAAGGTTATTTTTCCACTTTCTTGCAACCGCTCAGGTGTGCCATTTTCGCGCACACTAAAAGATAAATAACATTGATTTAAACGCAGAAACATGCTCCTTCCTCTCCCGTTTTAAAAAAGGGCTTTTCATTTGTCTTGCCTTTACGGTTATACCGTCTTCACAACGCGTGCTCTGGTATTATTTTAGGATAGTTCATATGGTCACCTCGCTCATTAAATGAATGCATGAGAATGTGCTGACCTGGTAGTGACAAAAGTAAGAGCCCATATCCCAGTCTACGTGAAGTGGCATCAGGACCCATCCCAGTCTACGTGAAGTGGCATCAGGACCCATCCCAGTCTACGTGAAGTGGTATCAGGACCCATCCCAGTCTACGTGAAGTGGTATCAGGACCCATCCCAGTCTACGTGAAGTGGCATCAGGACCCATCCCAGTCTACGTGAAGTGGTATCAGGATCCATCCCAGTCTACGTGAAGTGGCATCAGGACCCATCCCAGTCTACGTGAAGTGGCATCAGGTCCCATCCCAGTCTACGTGAAGTGGCATCAGGACCCATCCCAGTCTACGTGAAGTGGCATTAGGCCCCCATCCCAGTCTACGTGAAGTGGCATCAGGACCCATCCCAGTCTACGTGAAGTGGTATCAGGATCCATCCCAGTCTACGTGAAGTGGCATCAGGACCCATCCCAGTCTACGTGAAGTGGCATCAGGACCCATCCCAGTCTACGTGAAGTGGCATCAGGACCCATCCCAGTCTACGTGAAGTGGTATCAGGATCCATCCCAGTCTACGTGAAGTGGCATCAGGATCCATCCCAGTCTACGTGAAGTGGCATCAGGCCCCATCCCAGTCTACGTGAAGTGGCATCAGGACCCATCCAAGTCTACGTGAAGTGGGATCAGGACACATCCCAGTCTACGTAAAGTGGCATCAGGCCCCCATCCCAGTCTACGT
Source organism: Sipunculus nudus (assembly GCA_026874595.1). Taxonomy (NCBI): domain Eukaryota; kingdom Metazoa; phylum Annelida; class Sipuncula; order Golfingiida; family Sipunculidae; genus Sipunculus; species Sipunculus nudus. The sequence goes on from CM049308.1 coordinate 95,565,300, forward strand.
GAAGTGGCATCAGGCCCCCATCCCAGTCTACGTGAAGTGGCATCAGGTCCCATCCCAGTCTACGTGAAGTGGCATCAGGACCCATCCAAGTCTACGTGAAGTGGGATCAGGACCCATCCAAGTCTACGTGAAGTGGCATCAGGACCCATCCCAGTCTACGTGAAGTGGCATCAGGCCCCATCCCAGTCTACGTGAAGTGGCATCAGGACCCATCCAAGTCTACGTGAAGTGGGATCAGGACACATCCCAGTCTACGTAAAGTGGCATCAGGCCCCCATCCCAGTCTACGTGAAGTGGCATCAGGCCCCCATCCCAGTCTACGTGAAGTGGCATCAGGTCCCATCCCAGTCTACGTGAAGTGGCATCAGGACCCATCCCAGTCTACGTGAAGTGGCATTAGGCCCCCATCCCAGTCTACGTGAAGTGGCATTAGGCCCCCATCCCAGTCTACGTGTTGTGGCATCAGGACCCATCCCAGTCTACGTGAAGTGGCATCAGGTCCCATCCCAGTCTACGTGAAGTGGCATCAGGACCCATCCCAGTCTACGTGAAGTGGCATCAGGACCCATCCCAGTCTACGTGAAGTGGCATCAGGACCCATCCCAGTCTACGTGAAGTGGCATTAGGCCCCCATCCCAGTCTACGTGAAGTGGCATCAGGCCCCCATCCCAGTCTACGTGAAGTGGCATCAGGTCCCATCCCAGTCTACGTGAAGTGGCATCAGGACCCATCCCAGTCTACGTGAAGTGGCATTAGGCCCCCATCCCAGTCTACGTGTTGTGGCATCAGGCTCCCATCCCAGTCTACGTGAAGTGGCATCAGGCCCTATCCCAGTCTACATGGAGCGGCTTCAGGAACCATCACAGTCTACATGGAAAGGCATCAAGACCCACCCAAGTCTACGAGAAGTGGCATCAGGACCCACCCCAGTCTACTTGAAGTGGCCTCAGGACCCATCCCAGTCTACGTGAAGTTGCATCAGGACCCATCAAAGTCTACGTGGAGTTGCATCAGGCCCCATCCCAGTCTCCATGGAGCGGCATCAGGACCCATCCCAGTCTACGTAAAGTGTCATCAGGCCCCATCAGGACCCTTGCAGTCTACGTGGAGTGGCATCAGGACCCATCCAAGTCTACATGAAGTGGCATCAAGACCCATCCCAGTCTACATAGAGCGGCATCAGGACCCATCCCAGTCTACGTGAAGTGGCATCAGGACCCATCCAAGTCTACATGAAGTGGCATCAGGACCCATCCCAGTCTACGTGGAGCGGCATCAGGACCGATCCCAGTCTACGTGGAGTGGCATCAGGACCCATCCAAATCTACATGAAGTGGCATCAGGACCCATCCCAATCTACGTTGAGTGGCAAAAGTATGCCCAAGAGATGCAAAGAGGTCGTTCTCGAGTGCCCATATTTTCTAGTTTGTCTGCATTTGTCGACTGCCCGTATATTCTAGTTTGTCTTGTTTGATGACTGTCCGTATGTTCTAGTTTAACCTTATTGTCGAATGCCTATATATTCTAATTTGTCTTGATTGTCAAATGCCTATATATTCTAGTTTGTCTTTATTGACGAATGTCCATATATTCTAGTTTGTGTTTACTTCAAAGGTACAAGGACAAGTGTAACTCTAGTAAATTTAACAAATGTTTGTATCACAACTTTGATACGATTTTGTCGGTGCGTTTTCAGTTTATCCTTGTGCAATCTTAATTTAAATTGTTATATTTGCATTGCAAAAGTATCTGTATCTTCCAGAAGTAAAAGTGCTAAGGGAACTCGAACATTCCGGATGATGGTAAGTGCATTACTGGTTAATAAAAATCATCTGCTCACATGGAAGCAAAAGTAGTGAATTTCGCCGCGTGAGTCGCATTGCCTCGTTCTTGTGTCGCCGGCATTTTGAACCCTTTGAAACGTGGGACAAAGGTTCTGTTAAAATAGTCACAGCGTCCACGCGGGTACCTCGAAGTCAGAAATTGGTGGATCGTCAGGTGTGTAACTCGATAGAAAATATGATATCTCAATTTCATTAAACAGAGCGGTAGATTTGCCCTTAGACGAGTCAGTCACCAAAGCCTTGGGTCTAGGCAATCATCTGATCATCTGGTAGAACATCTAAAACATATTGAACGACAGACCTGGTTATTTGGAGTAACATGATACGTGTTTTGTCGGGACGTTATCCAGAGAAGATGAAAATTATTTTTCCACAGGGAGATTTCCTCCGCAGTTCATAATATAATTTTCTATGTCATAATGTCACAAATAATTAAAAAAAAACAATTTTTATAAAGACACGTGTTTCAAAAGGGCTTTTGTATAACTCAATGAACAAACCTGTTATGAATTTTTCCCAGAATCGGGCCTGGTCATATTACAGATTATGGAAGAAACGCATATTTGCTTGTGACTTTTGCTCAGTTACAATGATGAAGATTAGGGGGGGGGGGTAAGGTTTTTTTTAGCCGTTCTTGAGTCCTCAATTTTACGTCTACTTGAAGGCTGCTATCATGTCCTTCGAAAAAAAAATGCCTGGCAGCAGGTGTTTACAATTGTCTGCAGAAGCCGTGTGGCAGAGGGAAGGGTTGGAAATCATGCTGAGGACAATCTCAACAACTACCTGCACAACGAAATTAACGGAAATCAACGGCAAAAGATCAAGGAAATGAATAATGAATATAAGATAAGATAATGAATATGGAAAGAAATACCTCTGAGCTCTGCGTCTTCATCAACAGACAACCTTGCGCTAATTGCACCAATCATCGTTTGTGTGGTGTGAAGGACTGGATTTGAAGATTGTCTTACAGAGTGGTGTTAAGGATTGCCTGGGCCGGTTTTTGATCTCATTTTGATTACAAACAAATCGATATTTGCCAGGAGAAGTACTACCTTGAAATTAACGTGCATGTTGCGGAAGGTACCAGTCTAAGCGAAACGTCATTTGACCCATGACCTGCGAGTCAGCCTCGTTATGGATATAATAAAGTTCTGTGTAGTTGAGCCGGAGTTCGTCACTTTATAACATGGTGTCAGAAGCGCAAAATAATCGGATCCACGGGCCAGTGATGTATGTAAACGCTGTCAGTACTTAGATGCATGCGTTCCTCACCCTTGGACTAACGGACATTACAATATTCGGCCAGACGAACCTGTTTGAACTCAGTTTGTACACGGCGCTTGGCATTCACATGTACGGATTACCGTTTTGGGTTCAAGACACGTGCACTGGATTTTCACGGCTGCAGCTGGGTGAGTGACAAGATTTGACGCTTATGAACGGAACACAAGTATATTTATGATGGCAATGTCGGCCCCAATGCATGTCATACCTCCTCCGGAGAAAATGGATTTGAAAGGAGATTTAGCCTCCAACTGGCAGTTTTTCAATGATAGCTGGAAAAACTATGAAGTAGCTACAGGACTTGACAAAAAGAGTAATGCAGTATGTGTAGCCACCTTGTTAGCAGTGATCGGAAAAGAATGTCACCAAGTGTATAAAACTTGCCGCTATCAGAAACAGACCGCTCTGACAGTGACACAATCTGAATGAAACTAGCAGAACATTTTCAGCTGTCTATGAACACTATCTATGAAAGATATCTGTTTAATTCATGTACACAGGAAACCGGGGAGACGGTCGGTCAGTTTGTAAACAGACTGAGAATAACAGCTGCTACATGTGATTATGGCTCATTATTGGATGAAATGCTGCGCGACAGAATCGTTATTGGAATCAAGTGTCATCAGACTAGAGCACGTCTGCTTCGCGAACCAAATTTAACACTTCAGAAAACACTGGATCTATGCCGAACAAGAGAAACAGCAGCAGCACAATTACAGAAGATGGTACATACAAACACAGACACTGTACATTATGTAAAGTCAAGAGAACAACGACATGTGAACAAATCTAAAACAAGTTATATGATAAACAATTGCAAGTATTGTGGTAACAGACACCAAAAAGGCAGTTGTCCAGCATACAGAAAAACATCCACACACTGCAATCGTCAAAACCATTTTGCTAAAATGTGCAGATCTAAAGGAAATAATGCAAAAAGCAGTTCTAGGCAAAAGAGAAGTTATAGGACACGCAGAAGCACACAGCAAGTTCACCATGTATTGGAAGAGAAAAGTGATGAAAACAGTGACCCGCCACGTAAATCAAATACTAAGCTGAAAGCATATAACATTTCATACATCCAGGCAATAGGTTCAGCAAGTCTGCGATGCACAGCCAATGACATTACCAGAAAGATTCATTTTGGAATTGTAGAGGAAGGTCACACATTTTTATTGTCTGGCAAGGCATGTGAAGCACTGCAGTTAATTAGCTTCAATCAAGACTGTTTGGTGAACTCTCTCATAAATGCCCTCAACAATACCAAAGATAAAGTGTTACAAGACTACAAAGATGTCTTCTCTGGACTTGGCAAATTCCCAGGTACCTATCATATCAACATGAATCCTAATGTCAAACCCGTACAAAACACCAAACGTCGAGTTCCAATACCAGTTAAGAATGAACTGCGGAACAAAATAGCTGACCTAGAAAAAATGGGAGAGCTAAAAAAGTTACGGAGCCAACACCATGGATCAACAGCATGGTTGCAGTTAGAAAGCCAAATAAGCTCAGACTCTGCTTGGATCCTCAAAATCTGAATAAGGCGATCCAGAGAAACCATTATCCAATACCCAGAGTTGATGATGTCGCACCACGTCTTACAAAAGCCAGAATCTTCTCAGTAGCCGATGCCAAAGATGGTTACTTGCAAGTGTGTCTTGATGAACCATCAAGCTTGCTCACCACATTCTGGACACCATTCGGTCGATACCGATGGTTGCGTATGGCCTTCGGACTGAGCTCATCACCAGAAGAATTCCAAAGACACCTTGACGAATGTCTTGAAGGTCTTGACAATGTTGAAGTCATCGCTGACGATATCATCATATATGGATCAGGGAATACAGAGGCAGAAGCACTCATCTCTCATGACAAAGCATTTATAGCTTTATTGGAGCGATGTAGAGACAGAGGACTTAAGTTGAACAAACACAGGCTCAAGTTCAAACTGAATAGTGTTTCATACATGGGACATATACGGAGTGACAAGGAATTGTCCCTAGATCCAAACAAGGCACAAGCTGTTCTTGATATGCCTCCCCCAACAGACGCACAAGGAGTTCAGCGACTAATAGGAGTTGTCACATACCTGGCAAAGTTCATGCCACAACAAAGTTCAGTTTGTGAACCACTACGTCGTCTTGCTGATAAAGACACTGAGTTCAAGTGGTTACCACTCCACACTGAAGCAATGGATAAAAACAAAACACTGATCACACAGGCTCCAGTACTACGGTACTATGATGTGAATAAAGACGTGACTATAGAATGTGACAGCTCAGATGTTGGCCTAGGAGCAGTTTTAACGCAAGAGGGACATCCTATCGCGTATGCGTCACGTGCACTTACCAAAACAGAACGCAACTACGCACAAATTGAGAAAGAGTGCCTAGCGATTGTGTATGCAACAGAGAGATTTGATCAGGATATACTGGGCAAGAAAGACGTATTGATACAATCGGACCATAAACCCTTGATGGCCATATTCAAGAAACCAATACTCACAAGCCCGAAACGTCTGCGGAGAATGAGACTCAGACTGCAGAAATACTCTCTGAAAATTGAGTATAAGCCAGGACCCAAAATGTACATAAGTGACACATTATCAAGAGCGGCTCTGCCATTACACAAAGTTGAACCAGACACTCCAGAATATAAGATATTCCAACTTGAAGATGAACAGAAGTTTCGAGATGAACTGGCACAAATCAACATGGATGATGACGTGTTTGTTACTGATAACTGTTTGAACAAGATCAAAGTAGAAACTAACAGAGACATTACTTTACAAACACTGATGAATGCGATCAGCAGCGGTTGGCCTGATGACAAATTTGAGGTACCTTTGTGCATACGTGAATACTGGCCGTATAGAGATGAGTTAGCCACTCAGAATGGACTAGTATTTCGAGGAACTAGAATTGTCATACCTACAGTAATGAGACGTGATATGATAGCGAATGCACATGCTTCACATTTAGGTATCCAAATACTGCAAGAAATATCATGTATTGGCCGAGAATGCATGCAGATCTAACGAAAGCAGTGCAGAGATGTCCTGCATGCCAAGAATTCCAACCTGCCTTAGCCAAAGAACCATTGATGACGTACCCCATACCAAAAACGCCTTGGCAAGTAGTAGCCAGTGATTGTTTTGAACTGGATGGTCAAAACTGCTGTGTATTTGTAGACTTGTACTCTGACTACATTGAAGTTTGTGAGTTGGATAAAATGTCCAGTGAATCACTTATAAGCAAAACCAAACCAATATTTGCAAATCATGGAATACCTAATGTGCTGATCACAGATAATGGACCTAATTATGCGTCACAAGAGTTCAGCCTGTTTGCACAAAATAGGGATTTTGCCCACCTAACGTCCAGTCCACAGCAAGTCCAACGGAAAGGCCGAGTCAGCGGTCAAAATAGCTAAAGGACTAATAAAAAAGTCCAAACGCACTAATGGAGATATGTGGAAGGCCATATTGGAATGGAGAAATACGCCAACACCAGGAATGGACAGTTCTCCAGTTTAAAGATTAATGCCACGCCGCACCAGATCGTTCTTACCATGCAAAGACACGCTTTATGCCCCCAAAGTGGAACAACAAGTACCACAGCAAGTTATACAGAGGAGAAAGAAAGCCAAGACCTACTATGATAGAAATGCTCGCCCGTTACCAGAACTTGTAATAGGTCATCCAGTGAGAACTAAAGTACAACCATACGCTAAAAACGCGAATTGGAAAGCGGGAGTTGTAACTGCAAAACTTGCCCCAAGAAGTTACGAGGTAGAAGTTGATGGTCGCAGCTACAGACGCAATCGAGTTCATATAAGAGAATCTGTTGACACAGATGACCTGTCTAATTACGCGGAGACTCAGCTTAACGGTACAAACAATACAAACACTGAGTCAAACACACCAGTTGATCCACCTGTCGAGCCTGATACCTCTGACACGTCCGCCCCTACGCGTAATGAGGAAGTGAACCCCTCATTAGAGATACCCACGAGTGTTATTACAAGGTGTGGAAGAGTATCCAAACCGCCTCAGAGATTCAGAGACTATATATAAATGTTCAGTAGAAGCAGTATAAGTTTAGTCCTAAGTAGTTTGAGCAACCACATGACATCATGTGTAACACAGAAATAAGGACTCATTGTTATTGCTTATAATGTCTTTAATAAGGATCCATTACAAACCATGAATGTCATGTGGGCATTAGCAAAATATAAAAAAAGAGCGCGCACCAGTAATTGTTCAACAGTAATTTTACGTACTCTTAATGTAAGTTTAATGATCTCTGATGTGACAATTTTCTTAATTTTTGGTTGAGAAAAGGATGTTGTGGAAGGTACCAGTCTAAGCGAAACGTCATTTGACCTATGACCTGCGAGTCAGCCTCGTTATGGATATAAAGTTCTGTGTAGTTGAGCCGGAGCTCGTCAAATTATTACAGTGCATGGTGCGTATGACTCGTATAGGAGTCTTGAGAATATTGGATTTAATGTTTATCGGTGTGATTTCCCGAACGAATGGTTTCATTTTAAGCAAATAAAGGATCCAGCTGAATATAAGGGGCGGCAACAAACTCGGAGCATGAAGCAACGATACCCGGAAGTTCAAATACCCTTCAAGTCTGACTGCCTTGCTTGACAGACTGGGCAACGTGTCAAATCCCCTTACTGGCCTGAAGAGTGAGGAATCCTGTGGATTTACGCTATATACCAGCCATGGACATAAACATGGACATTTTTTCTACTTTTTATATGACACAAACGCAAAATGACCAGCAGGCAGTAACGTTTCACCATTCACCTGTACTTTCTTAAATATACTTCTTTTCGAACCTGACATCCTTGTCATTTGTGATTTAAATACGGTGTTGAATAACTGCGACTCACGTTTTGAAGAAACGAAAGAAACGAATGATCAAATATTCCTAAAAAAATATAATTCAAAGGAAATATTAAAAAATGTATCCAGGCAATGGGGCCTTATTTGGGAAAGGGCACGATCTCCATGTGTCTTCTGCACTGCTGAATACTTCGTACAATTCACACACACACCCACACCTCTTCATCCACACACACACACAAATATATATAATTGTGTAATCTGCCACTAGGCAATAATTGTGTCAAAAGTGTGCCTCCGGTCTAACAATATATCATAGTTGTTGCAGATAAAAACAGTTGAGGATACCAGGTGGTAACTTTAAACTTCTAGCTTAAGGGGGACCAGTAACGTATCGTACCTTTATAAACTTGGAGCTTTTATAAAAATAGGCCAGAAAATGTGGATATCACCGCACACAAGCTGCTTGTTTTGTTTATATCGACGTGTTTATATGATGTGGGGGCCCGCCAAAATAATCAAAACAAATTTAACAAGGGCATATGGTGGCAAGTCAGATAAAGCCAGAGTTTTGCAAATGGCGTTTTGCAACAACTGATCTTTCTATCTCTGCATATATGCAACCTATAACCTAAGATGTTTTTCCGATCTGTCAACATTGCTGTGTTTACAAACATGTTAATAAACAAGTTCATACATCCTTCACGGAGGCCTTATACGACTTTTTATGACCAGAATTACACAGAGGAAGCCAGAAATCACATAAATTCTTTTTCAAAAGGTAAGTGAATAGGCACCTATAATCGGTCGTGTGTCATCGTTGGATAAATATAATCAGTAAGTAACAAATAGACGATTCATAATTATTTTTTATCGGCTTCATATCTATCTGTCATATCTATCCTCGTTGGCTGAACATTCTTAGTCTTGTGGCAACGTCTGTCGCATAGTACCCCTGTGCAAGCATTGATTGAGTGGAGTTAGTCATCAGACTGATAAACATTAACATGAGCATTGTACAAGGAGTGTTACCTGCAAGTATTCACCAGTGATTCAGGTCTCATATTTCACAGGTCTCGGTCTTGATCTCTGAGGTACTGATTTTGGTCTTTTTCTAGGAGCATTGTCTCTGTCGCTGATCTGTACTAATTGTCTTCGAGATCAAGCAGAAATCAGGTACTCTACAATTACGTGGGATTTGCTCTTTGTTTACCCTTGTCTTTCCTAAACGAGAGTTTATGTGCCCACACTGCTGATCCCAACATGACGCAATCTGCCCTATAAAGGGTTCACTGATATTTCTGAGAACATTGGCCCCTGGTATAAAGGAATAAATGAAAGCTGGTTAAACATATGGTCACGTGGTATCGGTCTTGGTCTCACTCTAAAATGTCGTATGAAATTTTACGTCATGTGTCGCTTCACTGGCTACAGACATTGCTTACTTAGACGTTGGATGACATTTTCGTCACAAGTCTAATGAACCAGGCCAGACATCATCCCCTATGTTATAGATTATTACAGATAATTTGAACAAGGCATGGTTAAATTACGTGGCGATTATTACACTTGTTCAGGACAAGTAAATGTACAGCTGAGAAAACGATATGTATAGCCAGACAAAAAAAGGTAGTTCCATAGTTAACGTTTTAATTCTAAAAGTTGACCTCTTTACTCGTCGTAGTAGTAGTAATAGTAGTAATCATCATCATCATCATCTTCATCATCATATTTAGGGTAAGGATACGTCGGGTAGTCATCTGGTTGATTCCAGTCGTTGTTTCGGTTGTTTCCGGAATCCTGACATCCGAATGGACCGCAGTCTCCGCCACCGACGATGATATCCAGGAACTTCCGGTATCTCTTGTTTTCAGCTTCATCCTCCGAGTCACGTGACGCTTGGTGCACGGCCCGGGTAGTTACTACTCCTATCACGGCCAGCATCACCAGAAACACCTAAAGAGAAAATATAATCACCATCACCATTATTATGATCAGCGTCAGCGCCATTCATAAAACATTTCTTGTAATGCTTGGTGACCACTTACTGCAAACTATGCGGCGTAGGTATCCAGTTTCATGGATACCCGCCGCATAAAAAGCTTCAAGAAAACGAAAGAACGTAAATCCTGTGCCAGACCAAAAAATGTATAAAATCAAATATTGTGTATGACAGGAAAACTTATGGATTTGGGGAGAAAATGTTAATCGAATCACCAAGACTGTTTTAGTGCCTAAACCGTACTCACTTTAAAAGTATAGCATCCAATTCCATGACATTGACGGTTGATCCTAAATTTGTGATAATCACCGCGCCGCTTGATGAGAGTTTACGGTCGAATTTTAATTGCTCCCTCTGTATTCTCGCATCATCGACCGATTCGATTATGTCATTATGACTGTGTTAGCGTATCCATGTATCCAGTAAAACGGAAATCAGCTAGCGAGGTGTGCACGGAACCTATGCTGTTTCATTACGTTTGAATTATAGCTCACCGGCCGGGCATCCTATGTACACAAGGACCTGTGAAAACCACGGGTGGGGCCATTCTCTCTGAGCCTGTGAGCTGTTCAAACGGTTACTGGGGCGATAAGCTGTCACTCAAAACGAAATGAACATGATTGGCTCCGTGTATTCCTCGCTTGGCCATGTATCTGTTGTCTGCAGAACTGAAACCAGCAAGCGAGGTGTGCACGCAGCCTTTGTTGTTACGTTTCGTTTGAATTACAACTCACCGCCGGGCATCCTATGTGCCCAAGGCCCTAAGCAAACCACGTCTGGGGTAATTCTCTCTGAGCCTGTGGCCTGTTCAGACGGTTACTGGGGCGATAAGCTGTCACTAAAAACGAAATGAACATGATAGGCTCCGTGTATTCCTCGCTTGGCTGTGTCTTCCAGCACAAGGTCTCATCTGACTGGACAAAAATACAGTGCTCCCCTCTGGTGTAGCAATTCAGGATACGCGGTCATAACAAACAGCGCTTACGATATAGGGAGTAGCCCTATAGGTAAAGCGCTGTGTAAAGAGCGTAAGAGCAGGGGAGCTAGGAGTAGGACTAGGTGAATACATACATGATACACCAGGAAATCCGCTCTCGTTGGTCTGATTACACCAGGACACCCGCTTTCGTTGGTCTAATGCTTATCCCTGTGACAGAAACGGTGTTATCAGCCAACCGTGAGCGGGTGTCGCATGTTTCAAGGAGCGTAAGGAGCGTAACCAAATTTTATACTGATGCCGGATCGAGCTAATTTCATACAAATCCTTCTTGTTTTTTACACAATGAAGGAACAATAAATTAGTGGCACTAAAATTGGCATAAATACCAGTAAATGCTCAGCAAGGTTAGTGTTAGTTTAATATAATATAAAACAATTATTTAATTAATTTTATATTTGGATTTCCAGGTGCATACACGCATAGGTCGTTAGTTTGAGCATCTGTTTCTACCTCAGTTATATCAATACAGGCAATGGATTACGTTTTATTTTTGGAAGGTTAGTGATAAATGGCCTGGCAGGTATATTCAGCCTCTTCTTACCTTGTAAACATGGCATACTCTAAACGAGGAAGTTTTATATCAGTATTCAGTGGAAGGGATGACCATATGACTCAATATATAGGTGTATAAATTAACATGTGTAAAATTGATGCAAGATGAACAAGAGATACTTAAACTGAAAGAACCACGTACCTTGAGCTGCGCGATTTGTTTCATCATGACCTGTTAATGAACACAGAAGAAGAACAGAACTTGGTTATGTATCGAATGAAAGTCATAAAACTGTGCGATGCTTCATTCATACCTTATTTTAACTGTTTAATTCTATCATACGGATTTCAAAAACTGGTCACAAACATGGAAAAACTACGCATTTAGAATTTTCAGTGAATGCTAATAAATGATTAAATTTAGACGCATTATTATATATATGACACAATGTGTAAAATATAATGTTAAATCACAAACGTTCTAGAAACCTTTTTAATACTCACCTGTCTGCTTCTATGTGTTAGGATGGATTGGGCGGGATGTTTTCTGGCCCCCGTTGTGGGTAGACTGTGGACAGTAGCTGGCACTTTGTGTATTTAGTACTGCACACCCTTTGGTTCTGCTCACGGTTCAATTTGGGATCAAGCAAAATAACATAAAAGCCCCCATTTGTTGATCCATTTTTTTTTCCACATGCGGGTATGATGACAGTAATATGTTACTTAATAACTGTTGGTAGCGTTCTGTTGCCCTTTGCTCTATGACAAAGAGAGGTAGTTTGTCTGTAATTGACCCTGTTGAGATAATAACACCTGTGGAGAAACACACGTGGGCCGAACATTGGATTTAAAAGCTGAAAGAGTTTTGCTTTAAAAAATAACACTATCATAAAATTTTTAAAAAATATCCTGATACAGAATAAGTTATAATAAAAGAAATTTTCGTTTTATTTTTTAAAGTTACATGACTTCTGTTCTGTTCTTCAGAATTATTTTACTATCGTAATAAACAAACAAACAGTAGAACGGAAAAAAACGATCATTGATAAATAACCAAAATAAAAACAGAGAAGATGAGAATATGGCACCTTTGTGGGTATATATCCAGGTACACAGTTTAATTACACTTACTTATAAAATTAGTTTAAATCGTGTGCACCAACCGTTCCAACATTTTGAAATGTAGGTTTCAGTACTAGATGGGGATTTTCGTTATTGAGTGAATTAATCTGAGGGATAGTTGTTTTAATTTGATGGTTTTTAGGTGAAATTGATTGTTAGGTGATAATGTTCATGTGAAGAGCGGCTGACCGTTATGTGATGCTATAGATTTCAACATTCAATAAACGGAGATAAGATCATATTGACTCATATGTTTATGTGAAGTTTGAATGCTCACTAATGCCTCGGCTCGCAATGTGCTGGTTTACTGACGTACAGCCAGACGTAACTGAATATACCTAATTATCTTTTCAAAATCTTCTGTCATTTATATTTTACGTATTCTCAAAAAAACTGTCTCACGTAAGATTTTCGTATTCAAGAAATAGTAAGGTCAGAACAAAATGCTAAACTTTAAGTAAGTATTAATACTGTTCTCGATAGACTCAATATTATATTAAATGGATAAATGCCCTTATTTATGGACTAATAGGATAGCACACATTAAGCGATAACATATAATTATTTGAGTCTTATTTAGTCATTTGAATTGTCCTGGTAATCATATCGTCAACAAACATTATTCACTGTGGGGCTTGTGTTCCCCAGTATTATGTTATAGATCAGTCGGCGCCTCGTTTTAAACCAAGTTGCAGAAACTCTTTACCCCTGGTGTTAGAATATCAAACTGACACAGCTATATCGAAGTTATGTTGCATATAATATTATAGGTTGGTTTGACTGATTGCCTTATGTTATTGGATGTGTGGCAAACAGGCAAAATTAAGGCAACATATACATGTTTATTAATTAATTTATAACGCTGTTACTAGATTTGTGTTTTTGTGTTACGGTGTGTATTTGTGTGCCTGGTATTGTTCACAATCCAAAACCTATAAATTACATACATACGCAGCATTAAAGGGAGAGCTCTGCAGGAACGTTTGGGGATAACTTAAATATAAACAGCAAGAAACTCAATGGAGAGACATCGCCTCCTATGAACCAGATATTTTTTTCCTACGTGGACATTTTACATAACGACAATATTGACCACTGTATATATATATATATAAACACAAGTATCATCAGGATAGCACCACAGAAATCTATTCACACCTTTACATGTTTTATGAAATATTTACAATGGTTGTATTTTTATTGTTTTCTGTCTTGTAATTTCTCAAAACAACACAGTAAAACTACACCTCAGACTATCATGCTACACAAATAAGCTAGCTTAGAAGACAAACCATACAAAATTTCATGATAATTCATGCTGAACTTGGGTTCTGAATTGAGTGCGAGTTTAATTCACAAAGGACAACAAGTAAAAACAACAAGTTGTTGGCGTCACCATTTATAACAAACAAAACAATACTTTACTCTCATGTACACAACAGTTCTTCTAATATCAGATGAACACCCAAGTAAGAACACTGGGCTTTTATTTCATAGTTCCTTCTTAAAGAACAACGGAGCCCTCAATGTCTACCGCAAAGTCCCTTCCTTGTGTTTGCAAAAACTGATAGTATCACCAGTATGACTATAACCACGGGGAGGGCAGTTGTAACAGGAATGCCTTGTAAACAGTACATGTTCGATGTATATCTGAGAGAAAAAAAGTCAGCAGCTCAAAAAGCGACAGTCGACAAGACGTGCTAGTACCGCACTGCTCCTATTTATATGTGCTGAGAGAGCGGCCTTCACAAGGTGAGGGATGCACAATCAATGCGCTTTTTCTGTTCATTTTTTTAAAGAAGTCTCTGTCTCTATTCGTGTCTGTCAGACATAATTAGTTATATCCTGTGGGACTATTTCATTTTAAATCCAGACGCATCCACGCTTTTATTCAGTTGTACTTCGAGTTCGTCATGCCAGAAACCAGTCGTATTTTGATTGTATTTCGCTGCAACACGAGATGTTAGGAAGTTTGTAATCTGCCGATTTTCAATGCTTTGAGGTTGTTGGCCTGTGTTCTGATATAGCTGTCATATATTACAAACCTGCACATTAACTAATCATGTTTCATCTTGTATAGATTTTATTTGCAAACGGCTAGTTTTTTTCGGGTCTAATTTTGAGACTGAGAATGGTTAAATTACTATTTGTTCTTGTCAGTGTACAGTAAACCTGACTGTACAAATACACAATACAGGTAGTGATATCCCTGCATGGATAACAGAGTGGTATAAAATATACCATTATCTAAAGTTTACAATATGCATTTTCAGTAAACTCTTCCTAGATGCTTGTATTAACATATTTATTATGATTCAGTTCTTATAACGGGTTAATAAGTCTGGACCACATATACATGTTGTAACTGTCCAATCTGCGTGGCTTGTATGAATAAATATAAAAAATAAATAGATTATATTTCAGTTAAACCTATACCCTTGTTAGTTATTCCAAAAGACTCAATTTATCACCAATTGCCAGAGGGAACTGAAACGTCTTCAGAACGCCACTCACCATGAACAGCCGGTATAACTATCAGCTTACGCTTGTGCTGCTGACCGTCACGTTGATCATAGGTAAGTACACGTTTGTTATTCGATATATCACCTGTCGGTAAGATGAATCAGCTGAGGGGCCCGGCTGTGCTTCTCACCGTCACGCTGATCACAGCTAAGTACACGTTTGTTATATGATATATCACCTGTTGGTAACATTAACCAGCTGGAGGGCCCGGCCGTGCTGCTGACCATCATTCTGATCACAGGTAAGTACACGTTTTTATATGATATATCACCTGTTAGAAAGATGAATCAGCTGAGGGGCCCGGCTGTGCTTCTCACCGTCACGCTAATCACAGGTAAGTGCACGTTTGTTATATGATATATATCCTGTTGGTAACATTAACCAGCTGGAGGGCCTGGCAGGGCTGCTGACCGTCACGCTGATCACAGGTAAGTACACGTTGTTATGTGATATATCACCTGTCGGTAACATGTCCCAGCTGAGGGGCCCGGCCGTGCTACTGACCGTCACGCTGATCACAGGTAAGTACACGTTGTTATATGATATATCACCTGTTAGAAACATGTCCCAGCTGAGGGGCCCGGCCGTGCTACTGACCGTCACGCTGATCACAGGTAAATACACGTTGTTATATGATATATCACATGTTAGAAACATGTCCCAGCTGAGGGGCCCGGCCGTGCTACTGACCGTCACGCTGATCACAGGTAAGTACACGTTGTTATATGATATATCACCTGTTAGAAACATGTCCCAGCTGAGGGGCCCGGCCGTACTACTGACCGTCACGCTGATCACAGGTATGTACACGTTGTTATATGATATATCACCTGTCGGTAACATGTCCCAGCTGAGGGGCCCGGCCGTGCTACTGACCGTCACGCTGATCACAGGTAAGTACACGTTGTTATATGATATATCACCTGTTAGAAACATGTCCCAGCTGAGGGGCCCGGCCGTGCTACTGACCATCATGCTGATCACAGGTAAGTTCAAGTTGTTATATGATATATCACCTGTTAGAAACATGTACTAGCTGAGGGGCCCGGCCGTGCTACTGACCGTCACGCTGATCACAGGTAAGTACACGTTGTTATATGATATATCACCTGTTAGAAACATGTCCCAGCTGAGGGGCCCGGCCGTGCTACTGACCGTCACGCTGATCACAGGTAAGTACACGTTGTTATATGATATATCACCTGTTAGAAACATGTCCCAGCTGAGGGGCCCGGCCGTGCTACTGACCGTCACGCTGATCACAGGTAAGTACACGTTGTTATATGATATATCACCTGTTAGAAACATGTCCCAGCTGAGGGGCCCGGCCGTGCTACTGACCGTCACGCTGATCACAGGTAAGTACACGTTGTTATATGATATATCACATGTTAGAAACATGTACCAGCTGAGGGGCCCGTCCGTGCTACTGACCGTCACGCTGATCACAGGTAAGTACACGTTGTTATATGATAAAACACCTGTTAGAAACATGTCCCAGCTGAGGGGCCCGGCCGTGCTACTGACCGTCACGCTGATCACAGGTAAATACACGTTGTTATATGATATATCACCTGTTAGAAACATGTCCCAGCTGAGGGGCCCGGCCGTACTACTGACCGTCACGCTGATCACAGGTATGTACACGTTGTTATATGATATATCACCTGTCGGTAACATGTCCCAGCTGAGGGGCCCGGCCGTGCTACTGACCGTCACGCTGATCACAGGTAAGTACACGTTGTTATATGATATATCACCTGTTAGAAACATGTCCCAGCTGAGGGGCCCGGCCGTGCTACTGACCATCATGCTGATCACAGGTAAGTTCAAGTTGTTATATGATATATCACCTGTTAGAAACATGTACTAGCTGAGGGGCCCGGCCGTGCTACTGACCGTCACGCTGATCACAGGTAAGTACACGTTGTTATATGATATATCACCTGTTAGAAACATGTCCCAGCTGAGGGGCCCGGCCGTGCTACTGACCGTCACGCTGATCACAGGTAAATACACGTTGTTATATGATATATCACCTGTTAGAAACATGTACCAGCTGAGGGGCCCGGCCGTGCTACTGACCGTCACGCTGATCACAGGTAAGTACACGTTGTTATATGATATATCACCTGTTAGAAACATGTCCCAGCTGAGGGGCCCGGCCGTGCTACTGACCGTCACGCTGATCACAGGTAAGTACACGTTGTTATATGATATATCACATGTTAGAAACATGTACCAGCTGAGGGGCCCGGCCGTGCTACTGACCGTCACGCTGATCACAGGTAAGTACACGTTGTTATATGATAAAACACCTGTTAGAAACATGTCCCAGCTGAGGGGCCCGGCCGTGCTACTGACCGTCACGCTGATCACAGGTAAATACACGTTGTTATATGATATATCACCTGTTAGAAACATGTCCCAGCTGAGGGGCCCGGCCCTGCTACTGACCATCATGCTGATCACAGGTAAGTACATGTTTTTTTATATATATATCACCTGTCGGTAGCATATACCAGGTGAGGAACCTGCCTTTCCGTTGACCGTCACGCTGATTACAGATAAGTACACGTTTGTTATATGATAAATCACATGTCGGTAACATATACCAGCTGAGGGGCCTGGTCATGCTGCTGATCATATGTAAAATAACGTTTGTTATTTTATATATCATAATGAAATGTGATGTCATAAAGGTTTACCTAAAACTCACAGAATGCTATTTTTTCCATTCGTTTAGCAAATTGATGCATAATCTGGTGTATGCTCAGCCATTATCTGACTGATCATTTTTAGCTCGACTGACTGAAACTCAGAAGTGACCCCCCCACCATATTATTACAATTTAGTACAAAACCTCCAGTTTCTGAAGAAATAGTGCATGATCTCCATGATTCTTTGCATGCTTATTAATTATGGAGTGTTTCATCAGTTTCTGCATACTGGTGGTGCCACCCTGACTTTTTTTCAAATGTTTACCCCTTTTTTTATTCTCTATTTTTGATACCCTCAAAGATGTAGTCGTCCGTTAAGAGGGTACAAATCGTAATCATTCAATCTATAACTTTTATTTTAACATCCAGGGAGGCCAATGAAAAATCTTCTCGGAAACCTGAAATTAGGTCTCTGGTGTCCTTTGAGCTAAAGGGCTTTTAAGTACCCCTCTGTATAATAAAAAATCTTAATACAAAACCTCCCGTTTCTGAACAACTAATGCATTCATCACCATGATTCTTTGCATGCACATTCATCATGGAGTATTTCATCAATTCCTGCAGGTTGGTGGTGCCATCTGGATTTTTTTTTCAAATTTTTACGCATTTTCTTTTAATTTTTTATTGTTAAGACCTTCAAAGAAGTAGTCGTCTGTACACAGGGCACAGCTCGTAACCATGTTCCTGGAATACTCTAAGTTGACATCCAAGAGAGGTCAATGAAACATCTCCTTGGAAACCTGAAATAAGGTCTCTGTTACCCATATCCTCCAAGCTATGCTTCAATTGAATGGGGATACCACCTACAAAATTTGGCATTTAAATGATAATATGCCTTTTGCCAATGTCTTCCTAGTCAGCTGTGCATCATGACACCTGGGTCACTTGTTAATTTACATCTATTCTTTGCTTCAGTGGCCACCCAACGTTGCGAGGATATGAGTAAGTTTATATTTTTTAATAGTTTTGCAAATGTAAAATAAGTATTGACTTTTCTGACAAAGGTCACTAATAGAATATGTTAACATTTTGGAGGAATTCCTTAGACGGTGCAGTTGCAGTGTTTTATGCAAAATTCATAAATTCACCGCCCATATCCTTCAAACATTAAGTGACTTACAGAGAACCGTGCGCTTTTCACTTTTCTCCCAAACAGTTTATTTGATCACGAAAATATTGTACAATATATCGAAGTGTTGTCTCATATTTTGAATAAAATTGCTCCATTTAGACATAACACAGTTGTTGTCAGAAGTGAAATAGCCTTGTACAACGAAAATATCCGCAGCGAAAAACAAAGATCATTGAGGCTTGAAAGGCAATGGCGTAAAACCAGGTTTGCAGGTGCATCGCCAAGTGTTTATTTTTAGCAACGAAATCGCTTATTTTGAGCAATGAAATGTCTTCATCAAACGTTTCCTTGTTGCCTAAAAGGTCAGTGAATGTTCAAGTGACCTTAAGCCTCTTTCAAAATTATAAATGGTCTCTTTGGAAATGACACTCAGAGTGAGTTCCCCCGCTATAAATCCACCTCTGCTTTGGCAGATGCTGATACTGCAGAAAAGTTAGAGAAAATACGCTTTGATAACAAGACGTTTTTGATAACAAGTCCTAACAAGACGTTTTATCAGCGGAGCAAATAATATTTACTCAGGTCAGCCATTCTGAAGAACAAGTCAGGGTGATCATCCGTCGCTCAACCTGTAAATCGTGCATGCTCGATCCTATTCCGACTTGGATGGTTAAAGAACTCATCTCAGTATTAGTTCCTGTTATAACAAAGATTATCAATGAATCATTGCTTAAAGGACATGAACATGGCTCTATGAAAATTGCACATGTTACCCCACTGCTAAAAAATAAGTCGCTCAATCCAGAAGAGTGTCGGCCAATGTCGGATCTTAATTTTCTCTCATAGATGCTTGAGCGTGTAGTCGAGAGTCAATTTTTAAACCATATGGAACAAATAATCTGCATGAACTGAAGCAGTCAGCCTACAAGTAACCACATGGAGTTCAGACAGCCTTGCTCAGTGTTCAAAATGATATTTTGTGTCCTCTTAATAGGAAAAAATCGTACCCCGTACTTCTTTTCGTAACTTGGGTGTCATCTTTGATGAACATTTAACAATGACTTATATTAATTCGGTCTTGAGGAGCGCATATTTCCATTTACGAAATACTGTTAAAATAATGCGGTATCTTTCAAATGGACTTACCTGCTGGTTCAGGTCTTGTTCATCTGTCTTATAACTTACCGTGCACTGCATGGTCTATCACCAAAATACACCAATGAACCGGTTTCATCAAATCAATCATCTCGCGCTTTCAGATCTTCAAATCAGCCAGCAGTACATTTATTCACGTTTGGTGGCAGGGCTTATGCAATTGCTGCCCCAGAAATTTGGAACAAACTTCCCATTCAATGTTCGTTGTACGGACACACTGATTTGTTTTAGGAGTCGTTTATTAAGACTGATCTGTCCAGGGAAGCGTAATTTATAGTTGTTTCTGATGTTTTTCGGGGATGCTTATAAATATTTTAGATGCTTTTTTAAATCTATTTTATTCATTTTAATGTTTTAGTATATATATATATATATATATATATATATATATATATATATATATATACCACGCCGTTAGCTTCATTCTAACCACATTCACCTGATGATCGGGTCGCATCCCGTGAAACAGTCTATTGTTAATTTACAGTGGTTTTTCTTCAGTGTTTTATATATATATAAATATATATATATATATATATATATATATATATATATATATATATACAGCGCCTTGATTAATCATACATGCTTAGATATGTTGCGCTTTATATATGTGTATAATATAATAATAAAAAACATCCTTTTGTCTGGGATTTAGCGACCCTAAGATATAAGTGTAAGATTGCGTTAGGAGCACTACAAATGTGATGAACGTTTCTTTGATATGACATGCCTGAAGACCAGAAACTAAAGATTCTTAGGCCGAGGTCAGACTTTTCTGCTTGAAAACCAAAAAAAATAGGACCAGCAACAACCCGCAAAAAGACAGAAAAAGCTTTTGGTCTGCATTATACGCAAATCAAGCTGAAGGTGTACCGGCAAGTGGACATTACCTCCCTGAAACATGGCTATGGAACCTGGACGCTGTGCAGCAAACATCTGAAGATTCACGATCAGTTTTACTTTTGCCTACGAAAAAAAAAAAATTGGATGTCATGGGAAGACAAAATCCCCAACACAGATGGGCTGCTCAAAGACAACTAACGGCAGTTTGCACTCACCAAAGTCCTGCTTTGGCGAGGGGGGGGGGGGGGGGGGGGGTTTAACGTGTGGTGCTGGTGGAAGACCTCTGACCTCTAGCCCAAGAAACAGAGGACGGCAACTCGAAAGCGCTTTAAAGACGTTCATGGAGTATCCCTTAGAGCTTGTGCCATGCCTGAATATGACTTTGAAGTTTTTGGCACTTATCACAGGCACAGGCTCAGGACTGCAGGAATGGCGACCGGACTTGTAGTAGTCTGACCAGAGTATGAACGCTTATCTGTAACGTTTGGACTGCGCCCTCAAATTGGCAGTTACCGACGTCTCCGTTTATTCGCCTCCCTTGACAAGTTAACATCTATTACTAACAGATATTTAATGTCGCTTTACATTTTAACATCTTATACATACAACTTTAAGAAGTATAATACTATACTGTACATTTTAAGAACTTCAGATATATACTGCCACTACATATATATACATTTTCTACCTACAGACATGCCACCAGAACTTGACAATTCTGGGTGTACCATTTCAATAAATGGTGAGTATGGTGCCGGATCTTTAAGTTGAAATCTGGCTTTTTCACTGAGAAAGGAGGTTACGTTCAAACTAATCATTTGACATTTACAGAAAATCGTGTATATAACGATATGTATAACTCAGTGTTTCATTTTTTTATTTCTTGGTCATCTCAGCTTGACATTTAAGATAATCAGAAAATGTAATAATCCTGGCAGATAAAAGTAATATATCCGAGCAAAAGTACTGGTATAATCCTCGGGTTGCATCCTTTGGCTTACTTTCAGACTAAGCGGGACATTTTAACAGCGAGTAAGAGAACGAAAACAAGGGAAAATACTGGGACACGGTCAGCAAATTAAATTTCACAATGCGCCCTCCCATAAATACTGGGATACGGTCAGCAAATTAAATTTCACAATGCGCCCTCCCATAAATACTGGGACACGGTCAGCAAATTAAATTTCACAATGCGTCCTCTCATCAAAAAATGGTGTCCACACCATCTGTGTCTGAGTTCAAGTCCGAGTCAGGTTACTCGTGTCTGAGTCAGGTTAGTCGTGTCCGAGTCAGGTTACTCGTGTCCGAGTCAGGTTACTCGTGTCCGAGTCAGGTTACTCGTGTCCGAGTCAGGTTACTCGTGTCCGAGTCAGGTTACTCGTGTCCGATTCAGGTTACTCGTGTCCGAGTCAGGTTACTCGTGTCCGAGTTCCCAAGAGTTCTTGAGATTTGATTCCAAGTCCACCTTATTCAAGTCCGAGTCATTTTGAACCGGAGTTCAAGTCTGAGTCCGAATCGAATACAAATCTCCGTATTATAAGAAATTTAAAATTTAAAATTTAAAATTGAGATTATCATGTGTATTTTACGTTAGTACATATGCTTTTTACTTAAATGTTTAATTACATTTTTCTCTCTATGCAGAGCAAAAGCTTGCTATATATAATCCTTTTGGTGTATTCTGTTAGTATTTCGGATAGGTATGAGAGACTCGAGAGCGCTTAGGCTAATTTATCGAGTCCTAACCTCAGAGTCCGAGTTCAAGTCCGAGTCCAGGACCCCTGAGTCCAAACCTAAGTGCGTGTCACAAAAAATGGGCTCTAGTTCGGACAAGAGTCCATGTCCGGACTTGAGTCCTACATCACTGAAAATTGCATATTTAAAAAATAAGAGAAAATAATTATCCACCATGGTGATAAGGTTTAACTTGTGCAAATATTTCTAATGCTTCGACCAAAAGATTTGAAATTCCATTCTAATGACTAATTTATCTTAAACACTTTTCCTCTTTTAGACATGAGACAGCATCTTGAGATATCAGACCTGACCGAAATTAGAAGAGAGGAGTAATCATACATCCTTACTTCCTCTAATACATGTACATCTTCCATTTGCCAGTATATTAAAATCAATGAATAAATCTTTCAGGGATGGAGACCCTTTTGAGAAGCGAAGGATTCCGTGCTCCGTTCATGGCTCCCCAGATGTACGTCTTTCTGAAGGCCGCCATCATGTGCCAGGGATCAAGTGACTGGAGTCAGGTGTTTGGGATAGTGTGTAGAAGCTGTAGAAGGCGGAGCGGATCAGCTCTACATGCCGAGGACAACCTCAGCTCTACCTGAGCCATAGACTGTCACCAAGAGATGTTGGTTATTTAAGGAACCAGGTCACAGGTAAACGGTGTGAGCTGTGGCTGGTTATTAACAGACAACCTTGTCCTACGTGCAGCAGTGCCCACCTACCAGCCGTGAGTAACTGGATCAGAGCACAGCTGTCTTCCTCAGTGGTTGTCAGGATGGCCTGGGCAGGTTTCCATCCTCATTTCTTTTACCTTTCTCTCAGGACTTGTCAGGCACAGAGGGGCACGGATCGGAGAATCCAGGAGGCGTACAATGGCTATCGCAGGCTTCGCCGTCTTCACTTTCGGCTGTATCGTTGCATATTCGAGTACCCTTGGTTTACTCGGTGGGGTGTCCAACAACGCACAATATATTACAGACAAGGACAAACCAGGTGTGAGTGGCGGAGCATGAGTCGCTGGGCTCGTCGTCGGGCTCGTCGTCTACCGTCCATCGGTGTCAAGAACGACTGTCTGGGTACACCTGGCAAACCCAGTACAGCCATCATAGGCCTGAACTGGGCTTGAAGGCTCATATTGGAATGCATCAGGTACATCAGGACTCGGTTTCATGTACAACTGAAAAATCAGTTTTGCTAAACTTGTCATGAGACTAAACAGTCAGAACTCCCGCCCCCACCCCAAAGTTTCTCTTTTGTTCTTTCATTTTCGTTCACTACTGTCTTGTTTATTTTTGCACAGTCATTCAGAGGATTAAATTCAAGTGTATCGACTTACCATAGACCCAATAACCCTGAAAATGTTAACCAGCTATTCATTAAACCTCAGCCTATACTCATTATGCAGTTTATTAAAATTGAGAATAGATGGAATAATAGAAGTTCATGAGCCTCTCAGTCAAGAAAGACATATCCCTGTTATATAAAGGCCTACGTGTGTGCGTGTACAAGGAAAAACCCATCCCTGACGTCCCTGGGGGTATGCACGTATCCATATGTACCTATTTCACTACTGACCTCCCTATATGTATACATGAATAAATTCACCCCTGACGCCCTTGTGCGTGTAAACGTACAAACATTCACCCCTTGACGCGACTGTGCGTATAAACGTAAAAACATTCACCCTTGCCGCGACTGTGCGTATAAAGTATAAACATTCATCCCTCGACGCGACTGTATATATAAATGTATTAACATTCACCCCTTGACGCGACTGTACGTACAAACGTATAAACATTCACCTCTTGACACAACTGTACGTATAAACGTATAAACATTCACCCCTCGACACGACTGTATATATAAATGTATAAACATTCACCCCTTGACGCGACTGTACGTATAAATGTATAAACATTCACCCCTTGACGCGACTGTACGTACAAACGTATAAACATTCACCCCTTGATGTATATATAAATGTATAAACATTCACCCCTTGACGCGACTGTACGTATAAACGTATAAACATTCACCCCTCGACGCGATTGTACATTGTTACGGAACCTAATAACAACAGATCACGTAGTCGTGACGAAAAGAAGTCAGTGTTTTTTTTTGTTTAACAAATAATTATAATTTATTCTTAAAACAATCCTAACATTAAATCCACTAAATCAATACAATTACACAATAAAACAATAAAAATGTACAGTACTAGAGCGTTCGGGTCCTAGGCTTTGATTCTGGATACCACCATTGTCAAAGCTCAACAAGTCCTTTAAAACATATAATCCAGATGAACAGTTCACGTAAAGTCTTCTCAAAATCAATCTGTTGTAATCCAAAAGTGAAGTTCTGGTAATAGTCCCAAAAGCAAACTAAAGACTGAATAAAATCTGTTACAAAGTTCGAAGAATATCTATATGTGCTGCAATTATCGGAAGATCCATAAACTGACTCATACTTTTTCGCGTCCGCTGGAATTTTTCTCTCTCTCCCCTCGGCTCTAAACACAGCCCCTATTTATAACTCATTTTCCGAAAATTCTAGAAATGCAAATCTCCACAGAAAAACACACACGTTACAGGAACAGACTTGAAACATCTAGAACAAAGAACTCTGTGTTTTTACATTTCAGACCCCACACGTGGGCCAGGTCAACTGGCACGTCTCCCATGGCAACGAACTATGCCGGCCTAACAGACACATGCAAGACTCTAGCGCACAACAAACCCGGGCCTGCCTAACACGAATCAGAATGTCAACAGCGCACAATAAAAAAAAGACAACTATAACAATATATAAACGTATAAATATTCACCCCAATGCCTCTGTTGTCACAAGTAAGATGTGACAGTTTGTCTTCTTTATGATAGCTATTACAGAATTAATTATGGTTATTGGAATATATTAAAAGTTATGTTCGTTTTGGCCTTTTGCTGATACGTTGCGAGGTAAGGGATCATGTCTGTTTTAGACTTCTCTGCACCTGTCGTATGATCTACATTCGGAGACACCGGTATTTGCTTCATAGCAACGCCAGCACGTCATAGACTGTCAGGTCTTATCTATAGGTTTTCACAATTTACACAGCTACTCATTTAGTGACGTGGTGACTGACGGTTGACTGTCAGATTCTGAACACATCGTGATTACTCATCTGTAGAGACTTTGAAAGTCTTGCTTGACATTTAGGGATGCACGTATTAAACTTTCCAATTTAACAACATATGTTTAATAAAACATTCCTCTCGTTGATCAGAATCTTACGCAGTTTGTCAGTCAAGGATGGGTTGATTTTACTTATTAGTAATGCTTGCTTTCTGACATGTTGTATGGACCCGTCAGGAGTTTCCTCACCTTTGGCAGCTCTTATAGTTAAACTAAATCAGGAACTTCAGTTCAATAGAACATAGAAATAGACATTGTTACATAATATTAACGTACAATTGATGTAAGACTGAATGTCAAAGCCGTAGTAGACACGACAGATCACGGAAAACTGTCAGATCTGGAAAGAATGTTAAAAAGGACTCCGTGAACTGACATTTCTGTGTGACACCATGTGATCTCATTGACCTTGAGTTCATATATTCATACATAGGTTAGGTACTGCTCTTACTTATGTACCTATAACATGCTAACTCCAAAGTATGTAATATAGTAAGTAGGATAGATATATTAAATTATAATTTTGAAGGCTAGGGTGGGATGGCGGTTTGAGAAGATCGGGACTACCTGTCCCTTCTCTTTGAATCAGATCATTTAAATTCATTTATATATCATGCTTCACGGGAACCACTATTGTATTAACCTGCCCATCTTTATTTACAAAACTCTAACTATACAATTTGAGTGATTTTTTTTTGTTAAGCTAACCATCTACCATTTTAAACGGAAGCTTAACTAAATATCTAAATTGGCAGAATTCCACGTTTCCTAGCTTTTTAAAGGGCGCAGCACAAATTGGTGAATATATAAGGTGAGAAGCAAAGATATATCACATTTATGCTAAAAATAAGTTTAATTATGTCCTTATATATTTTATATCAAAAGAACACTTTAGAGACAATTTTAAATCCATACTCCTTTACGTGTAAACAAACCACTCATTTACTGGAATAATGTAATGGATAAATAAAAAGAAAATACCACCGGATTTTCCATTTTTTTGAGTAAAGAAAAACTATTTCTGCAGTTTAGCAGAATATATCATTAAAGAATAGAAGGAACCTATTTTCAGATTTATGACGTTTTCCAGTAACGAGAAACAAATACCCATTGTTGCTCACATTGTTGCTGCTGACCGTCAAACTGATACAGATAAATAAATCTTTCGTATTTGATGATACAGCTGCCTATGCAATGTCTCTTTTGAGAATTTCCAATTTAACATTTACTAAAATTTAACTTTCGCTCGAACCATAGTGAAGTAAGGGTAGCGCAAAATTGATGCTCGGTTTTTTCCCAGTATGCTTATTGTTCTCAAGTGTGATCTGTTAAAAAGGAGTATAATTACTGCGACTGATTAAAGTATATATTTTTCAGTTTACGTTTTTCAGGATAATGTGTTGAAATTCAACAATTTCCTGCATGTTGTGGTTTTGAGATAAAGTCTAAGAAAGGACCACAGAAAAACAAACGACTTAGGTCCACCAGAACGGTTATTTTATTCAGACGGGCTACATCAGATGGACACAAGACTACAGTAACTATATATTGTGTGTGCTGTCAACTGGTTTAAATTTTGTTCTTACAGCTGCCGCCTACATTGTGCACTGTTTATATGTGTAAACAGTTGAAGACTCTAATAGTCATGTGTACATAACACGTGACATATCACGTGACTGTGTATGCCATTCTACCACTTTGGAGATATAATAGGAACCCCTTCCTCTCCGAACACGTGGAGACAGTCATCTTTGTAACTGATATAAACAGGGCCTTGCTGCGTCATGCTATTCACCTCGCACCTGGTTTGTTGTTGCCGCCATTCTTTGATCTTTGCTTTGAACTGCCACTGTGAAAACCACTCATCCGTGAACCGACACACGTAAGTAGTAAAACCAACCTCGCGTAGAAGCTGGTATGATCTATAGGCTGTTTGGACGGTGTTACCCATTCCATCCATTTCGAGACAGTTTTTAAGACACCTGTACTTGATCTGAGGATAAAACCCCGCCCAGGCAATCCTCGACACCATCTCAGAGATCTGGGTTTTCATCCATGTCTGGACAGCTCTCAGATGGCGATTGCTGCAGTCCTCACAGGGTTCCTTGTTGATGACCGTCCACATCTCACACTGCCGACCCTCCACCTGTCTCCTGATCTGGTCAACGTCTCCTTGCTGTAGCTCGCTGCTCAAGTAGTTGTACAGATTGGCCTCGGCGTGGTAAATCTCCCCAGATGAACCTTTACAGCTTCTGCAAATGATTCCGAACACCTGACTCCAGCCACACATGATGGCCGTCTTCAGATAGACGGACTGCTTCCTCTCCAGAAACGGACTGCGGAAGGCACAACTCTTCAAGAGACTCTGGATCACTGAGGTTAAACGTAACGAGCGAATTAGCTGTCAAACATCACATACAGACATACACAGAGACTGGGCAAGTAGTGGAATTCAGTTATATTGTATGCTAATTTTTTGACAGTATAAAGTTTTAGTGTTAGAATCAGGGAACATGGACAGATATGAGGCCGTTAACTCACCTCACGAGACGGCAGAAAAACACAAATTTTGAAGTTCATATAAGGTACGCAGACGCAACTAATTACACGTGACTGTCACTGACTGAATTAATGACTTTGTTAAGGTTACTGTTTTGACCTTTTTGGTTAGCACTCTTCAAACAGAAAATGTTATTTCTACTACATATGATAAATAGAAAGACAGTTCAGGTGGTTGTGATATTAATTATATAATAAATGATTAAGAAATAATAAGTAAAGCTGTGTTTCATTTGTGGTACTTACTATTTGGCGATGTTGTGCAGCCAGAGGGTTTGAGTTCGTCCGGCATGTCTTAAAGTACAAGTGAACGAAAACAGTAAATGTGAATGTATATAGACATATCTTTTCAAAGTTCTTTCTTTATATTGACAAATTATTCAGAACGCCTGATTTGTGAAATACCTGCGTTAAGTTTCAAATATTTAATTACATCAATTATTCCTATAATATTAAATCCATGTAACCTTATATTATGCACAATTTCACTTACATTGGTCATTGCACCTCTGGCCATCTGAAATTAAATGATTTTATCATTGAAGAAATATGTTTAGCAGCGTGGAATATATACATAGGGCATATGTCTCATTGGCGAACATAGAGCGTCCTTCAGATTTAGACATAACACACACACACACACTGTCTTAATAATTATATCAATTAAATATCTTTAAACATCTGCAAATTTCCTTTTTGTGCCAATTTAAAGTCTATATTATAGTTTTATATTAGTCTATATTAAAGCACTATTTTAATTTCAAAGACGAGGTTCATATCATAAAATAAGAAAAATCAATTAGATTTTATGAAGTCTTAGCTAATTTATCCTCAGGACGTTAAATCTTGAATTATCCAAAAACAAGAAACCAAGTAACATTATGTTTATATAGTTCAGAAACTGGAAAAAAACTAAAAATGTCCAGAGTCGAAAAATGATTTTTCTGAATTAAAATTAGCTTATATTTGTTAAAACATAACTGAAGTTATACTTACAAACAGGCAGAATTCCTGCAACGAGAAAACAAGATTTAATTAATAGGCGATTCCTTGAAAGAATCACGAAAAAAGTAACATCACTGCTTTTCTGTTTTTAGACTATCATGAAGTTTATACTATTATACTGACACATGATTGAAGTGGTTTAGACCACAGGTTTACTTGGAGTTTATTTCATTATAATATCGCCCGATACAAAAGGCATAATTTGGAGAACGTAATAGGATTTCCTTTGCGGTGCGGTTTATAAATGTTACTTACATTGACTTCCTGACATTACCCATATTCATAAAACAAGGACTTAAAAATCAGGAAATAGAACTAAAATCCATCTCTCAAACAGCAGGGCGGTGTCCTCAGCTGGTACATGTTACCGTGATATATCACATAACAACGTGTACTTACCTGTGATCAGCGTGACGGCCAGCAGCACGGCCGGACACTCCATATTGTGTGCTTCTTATAGTGACGCTGCAGTTCTACGTGAAAAATTGAAAATGTAACATTCCTATATACGCATTATTTTAAAATTAATTTTCAATGAAGTTGATATTTAGAATGTGAACATTTAGAAGTCTGATCCGGAATAAAATATGATTGTAACATGAATTGTATTTCTTGTGTAGTAAATTAATTGCATCCCTGATAGTTGGAGACTAATCTAAAAAGAAATTGTCTTATATATAATATATAAAATATACATTATATATGATAAAATATACATTATATATGAAATATTTGAAGGTTATAAAATATAAACGTTATCTAACAAACAAAACCTACCAGTTTTAAAATAAACAAAACCCGCCAGTTTTAAAATAGCAAACAATACCTGCCAGTTTAAAAATATCAAATAAAACCTGCCAGTTTAAAAAAGTTTTTAGAAATGTTTTTTTTCAGACGATACCTGTGCTGGGTGCACAACTTGGTGACGAGTCAGGCAGAATTACAGTGTACGGGGCCAGGATAAATCTTCTACTGTATATATAAATATATCCTCCCCACGTTCACAAAGCTGTTAATGCGAACAGAAGAAGGCACTACTGTTTTTAAGTTTTTTTTAACAATAAACCTAGATAATATCCTTCATTAACAATCAGATTTAACAGATATTGATCAGCGAAATCAAGCTACAATATATTGCTATAAGCGAGAACTTGCTGATACCATTGTAAATGAACAGAGAGAACTCTGATTGCACACACCACTGCATGTGTAAACTGGTAACTGGTTATGGATTACAATCACCAAGTCATTAATGTATCTGATAAACCCTTTACAATGTACTGTCCTATAAGGTGTAAGCTATAACGAACAGTGGTTTACTGTAAACAGCCGTCCACAGGCGAGAGAAAGGACCCCTCCCCATCCCGTTGATCTCTGCATTGTCCATACCACTGGTACTGTTTGTTATAAATTTGTCAAAGAATTTATTTTTTTTTTTAACGTATCAGTACATGGCGACTTTTAGTTAATAAATAAGCCGTAAGTCTAACAAGGGCCCCAAGGACTTCATGCTCACTTGTGAATTGTTCCCACATGATAATCCTGTAAAAACTAGAATTATTTCATCTCATACCGGACATTATTGATATCTAGTATTTTATCACCACTGGAAAAACCTTCAGAGAATGGTAACAGAAAATAAATCTTCAGTAATACTGAACAATGTGCCAATTTGAGATGTGTATATCAGGCATACATCTCCAGTAAAAGTAAAAACTGGGCATGATATATTATTGAGCATACATGATGAATACACTTTTACTTCTCGAGTGGTATGTACAATGCCTGTACAGAGGCTGATCACACTTTGATGACTGCTAAGAGTTGAAAATAAAAAAAAAAAGTCATATTTAATGCAGTTTGTCACAAAACTGACCATGCAACCTACTTTTACAAAGAAATGAATATATATGGGAAAATTCGGTGAAAAATTGGTGCAAACCCAACTTAAAGAGCAAAACTAACTGCATCATAAAAGGACTTGTTTAAGGGTCCCAGGATTGTCTCAAGAACGTGCATAAATATGTTCCAGCATTTCTCAAAAGATGCAGAAGACCTCTGGACATTTTTAATTAATAAAATAACCCATACTGGTATTTTTTAATTTGGGATTAAGGAAAAACAAACAACCTGGTGATCAGCAAACAATAACTCAAAGTGGAGTAAGAATAAAGACGTGATGATTCTGGGGAACTGGTTTATCCAGTTAAGAATTCATACAGCTTTTGCTGAGAAAAAGCCATCAGTTAGGTCAGTTTTAAGGAAAAGGGCACGAACCAGGTCAAAAGTACAGGTCTGTGTGTCTGATATGGTTCTAATAACTGGTTTGGCAAATTTTCTTCAAACTTTGCTTGATGACAAGGATATATGCCTGGCTGATGCACGTACTTTCATTTTTTTTGTCCCCCGCTTCCTTGAACGGAACGGGGAACATTGATTTGGGTTTGTCTCTCTGTCCCTCTGTCTGTCTGTCCATCCGTCAGGTCTTCGTTTCCGTGCGATAACTTTCCTAAATTTTATCCGATTTCATTCAAATTTGGGTCAGTGATTACTCTCATCCACATTGGTTTGGATTGGTTTTGGAGTGTCTGTCTCACAAGATAATGATAAAATATGATATTCCATTTTTACATGATGAATCACCACATTTAGTTTCACTAATCACCAAAAGGTGTCGCTAGCGGTGGACATAAAATACAATGTACTTTATTTTTTTCCCCAGTAACTGCCAGGTGCTGCCATCTTTTGAGCGCGGTTAAAACTGTTTCTACTTTGTCACCAAAAACTTTAAAATCATCCCGGACTTGAAGGCGGAAGCGGAGGACATAAATTCTTTTTTGTTTATGCTTGTTTTTAAATTAGCTACATCATGACTGCATAATAGGCCACAAGTTTCACAAGAGTACATTTTTTATGGGCTCATTCTAAACAAAATCTAATGCACTACTGAGAAAAGCTATTATCGTTAACACACGGACGTCAGACGACAGACGGACGTCTCACCATGGCTATAACTCACAAATAACTAATAAACAAAACGGGTGTCAGTCTCACAAACATCAGGAGTACCATGAAGGTAGCGCTGCCACCAGAGAAAACTTATCTCAGGTTTAATCCTTTCTAATTATTATCTCTCATGATTACCCCTTTATCAACTCAAGAGCCCCCAACAATTTATCTCATAATCTCAGTGACGGAAACGTCGAGTTACCCCTTGGTCAATGCATTGTCAGGCGCAATTCACATCCTTTCCTCATAATAAATAATGTTAAAGTTTGTATTAATAATTGATGATTTTCCTTATGTATGAATGTTTGTGACAAAATTTAACATTTAAAGTTTCTCTCTCAGTGACACCTTATAGATTGAATTTTTCCCTTGTGAGCATGTAAGTGCCCAACTTCTCCAAGGACACTAATGCATGTACATTAATGTCTACATAGTTGAAATAACTAACATCTGTCTGTGATAACATAATTCACTTGCATACACACTAAAGATTACCGTTGTGCTCCCATCTCGACTTTTGATTTGCATCTGTTCCTCCAGTTTACCACCAGATGGCGGCACTTCCTACAGACCACAATCCGCCATGTACTCTATATCATGTACTTTGTATCATGTGCTTTATATCATGTACTTTGTATCGTGTACTTTGTTTCGTGTACTTGTATCATGCACTTTATATCGTGCACTCAGAATCACTCTAGAATTCCAAAATTCCAAATCATAACTGGTGCACCTTAATACACATGCTTATTGGGTTCTTCCAGTTTTAGTTGATATATATATGTGTGTGTGTGTGTGTGTGAGAGAGAGAGAGAGAGAGAGAGAGAGAGAGAGAGAGAGAGAGAGAGACATGCCAATCTCCTGATTTCACACACAGGCCACACAGGCACAGTACATAGTAATTTCTTTATTTGCGAAGATAAACCATCACTAACCAGTAACCTCGTCCCCTCCACCCATGATTTCTTTATTTCACCAGTCACGAAAATAATATTTCCATATTGCATTTCCTGCTGCATTTTGAATACAATGAAGATTTGAATGTTAAAAGCAGCGGTGAAGCCTTCTTATAAGTCAGCCTGTATAAGCTGATGGGCTATTGTCGTCATCCATGCCGTCCGCCGTTCTGGTGTACGTTAACTTTAATCTTTTGAGCGGGATATATAGAAAGAATTTAACATGTAGGTGCTTCATTTCTTAAGGGTAGATGCACATTTACGAAATCTCGGTCGAGTTCGAAGATGAGTCACCTTGACCCACATTTCAAGGTCACAGAGTTATTTATAGAAAAAAATGTTGAGGTTATTTCTCTGGAATGATAATATATTATAAAATGCCCTCCTCATTGAGTTAAACATTTAAAAGAACTTTTAATTATTCACAATGTATGTATATAAATAATGTTTATAAGCAGCATATATATATAGATAATGGTAAAAAATCAAATTCTATTTTAAAGAAACCTTGTCCAATGCAGCTTTACAGCAGAGAAATGTACAAACCCACGGCCTCTGGTGGTAGAAATAATTAATACCTCTGCCAAGGAAGTTATGTTTTCATTCGAATCTGTGTGTCAGTTGGTTTCAGATTGTCTGTTACCGGAATTACGCAAACACAACCGATTTAGGTTCCATTAAGCTTTGTGGACGAGTACGTGACAGGACAGGTCCCATTAAATATTAAATATTGGATCCTGATGAAAGGAAGTTCCAGGATAGGCCTACTAGTTCTTTTCCAGTGGTATCAGGTTTAAATTGAAATAGCTGGTAACGAGCTGGTTGTTTGAGAATAGGTCCACATTCAAAACTCCCCGAGAATCCCGTCCAAAATGGCTGCCACTTTCTAAAAATTGTTATAAGTTTGCTTTGAAAAAGTTATAAATACAAGTGTCTAAACATATCTTTTAAGGTACGAGAAATCTGGTAAAATGCTTATCTAGAGGTTTATAGGTATCCGAATAAAGTAGATGCAGCAGTGAGTATCGCCAGAATATTGTACCGGCATTAGATGCCACCGATGATGATGAGATTGAATCTACATCGGTCAATATATGTGTAGACATAGGACCACTTGAGGAGGGGAAGACTGGTGGCTGTCACTTTAAGTGATTATCTGGTTTCTGAGAATTTAATTCACGAATAATTATTCTTATGTCTTAAAACCCATAGGGGCATTTTATCTTTTTCTAATGCCTATTTTCTAATGCCAGAGAATATAATAAAAAAAAAATAAAATAAAAAAGTCGGCCATATTGTGGGCCACCTCCTTAATAGATGTATGGCTTATTTGGGCTTATTTGAAAGGAGAGATGTATGTTGCTACATGTTTAGTAGACCTGCAACAGGTCGAGAAATAATATTTTTTTTATTTTTGTTTTCACGTTTCTTAATGTTCAGTGATCATTTTATAATTCATGTATTGTCTCCTTCTTTGGGGTGCAAATAGTTTACTTTCTTTCTCCAGGGGGCCACACTATCACTAAGGGGTAAGGATTACATGAGAATCCTCTTATTGAGCACACAGATGCCTCCTATAGGGATAATTGTAAATTTCGAAACTGGCCATGGCAGCAATAGGGCAGCTGGACATAGGGTCATCAGAGTAACAGTATAGGGGTTGCTTTTACTTGGGGTATGTTTATGTAAGATCAGAATCTGACAAACCTATTTGGACCTACGCAGGTCTAGATGTTTACTAGAGACTTGGAGGATAGAGCGACATTGCTTAAGGGAACTCTACGTAAATATGCTAAACACTTTTCCTTTTCTACACATAGCTTAATTGTCTAATAAATTACGTAAACCATGGATTAAGGAGAGCCATATGGATAACTCACCTACTAAGTATATGATGTAAACGAGCCAGCTACATGATATTAAACCATCAGTCAACGGAGGAATCAAGGTTAGAAGTTACTCGAGCATACTGTATCTCGGACTGAATAGAACTCGTATGTAGTTCCTCTCTTGACGGGCCTATCTCTTGTCAAAGTTAACTCGAACGTATACGAAATACAACCAAGTTCACATAAAGACTATAGATGGTTGTTACAGCTTTATTTGTCCAAACATCTGAAGAAAAACTACTGTATAAAAATGTACAACACAAGCAGGAATACACTAGCGTTATTTGAAACAGCACACATTAATATATTTCACAGATTCATATTAGTTAAACAATTGCACAAAGGTTATCACATAGCATTGTTATTGAAGTAGTGTATGTAATGATTGGATGTCGGGTAGATACCTCAGATGATGATCCGCACCACACACAGTTACATATACAGTCATACATAATCATATATAAGTATATACCACACCTGTAAGTTACTGACCATCATTTTTGTTGTCCTGATTATTCTAGAATCAGTTTTTTTTTGTTCTGAGAAAAGTTCATGCCTTATGCAAACCTCTGATGCAATATGCACGGAAATAGTCTTATCAGTGATACAAATAATAAACACAGTTTCAGAATGAGCAGTCAATGAGTGTGTTTAAATAAATAGATATACCAGGATGTTAAAGTCATTCTTGAGTAGTACTCGTAGTTCCCGGTAGATGACGCTGCAATAGCCCCTTAGATAAAGGTCTTATTTCTCGAGATTTATGTGAAAATTCGGAAAATGATCCCCCTCGGGACACATTTTGCATAATTCCCGACAGTTTAAGACCAATAATGGGTATTCCCAGGCGTGGTCAAATGTATGTATGTGTATATATATATGTCGCATAGAATTGAGATATCTATAGAATGTGTACATTCTATGGATTATATACTTAATGGATACATTCTATGGTCCAAACCATGGAATGTGTGCATTCCATATCCAGGTTCATGGAATATGGATAATTCCACTGAAAGTACTCAAATATCTGTATCCGTACTCTTGTTGACAAGAAGACATGTTGAAACAGGCTTGTTTAACAGACATATTTTCATCGCATA
Organism: Sipunculus nudus; assembly: GCA_026874595.1. NCBI lineage: Eukaryota > Metazoa > Annelida > Sipuncula > Golfingiida > Sipunculidae > Sipunculus > Sipunculus nudus. The sequence goes on from CM049308.1 coordinate 95,601,659, forward strand.
ACAAGTTAGACAAACTAGTTTAACAAATTATTTGAACGATATTCCCATAAATTATATACAGTTTGTTGATTCGATGTAGTTAAATACCATAGCTTATATTAATACTCATGTGGAGAAAAAAAATATTGAGATTTACAGGCTTAAATATATATATATATTTAAATAACAAATTTACAGTTATTTTATTATTTCAGGGTCTGAAATTAACACTATTATGAAAACACCGTGGTGCCGAGTGGACTTGTTTTTTAACTTGTCTCTGTCTTTCATTCATTTTTAAATTGCTTAAAATTATTCAGGGCAGGATCAAAAGTCAACTGCATGTTTAATCAGAGTGTTCATGTTTAATCAGAGCGGTCATGTTTAATCAGAGTGGTCATGCATTTAATTATTACCATAATGCACTATACAGAGAATAACAGACAGATAGAACTGTATCCTGGCTGTAACAGCGGACTATAGAATGTAAACATTGTATGGTTTGGCCAAAGAATAAATACATTCTATAACGTCCAGTATTACAGGTACATGTGGTAGGGAAAGTTTTGTGACGACACCATGATATCCATCCCCGAATTAAAAACACACAAAGCATATATTAACATTTACAATATTTAAAAGTCATTGTTTAAATTAACTGTGAGAGATTCTTTCAAAGGTTGAAGTCATAAGAAACATATTTTCAAACGCATTAGAATTAAAACTGAACATTATATAATTTTAAACAAAAGAGTCTGTGGTATTGAAGAAATGAGTGATTGACGAGGCCAGAACAAAATATCTAGGTGAACGTGCTGAGGACGTTACCACATTAACCACTTAAATAACTTCATTCTTTCCAGTTGGTGTCGCCGTCACCGGCCCTGACACGCTGTAAGCTGGTGCCCATGCTCCTGCCTCTAGCGCTCCCTGGTGGCTGGCATTGCCAGTCGGGTTTGACGGTGCCGGGTTTGCGAACACCACAGTTGTAACATGGGGCTCTGTGAATATACAAGTCAGTAAAAATGTCAATGAATAGACTCTGATAAGGTTGCATTTTGAAAAAAAAAGAATTTCCTGTATACTTTACATCTACCTTTTATACACCTTTCATTTTTCACACACCTTTCAGCCGGCAATTAACCTTTTAGAACATATCATTCTTGCAATCTTTTCAACCGTTAAAACGTGACATGTTACACCGACACTTTGGTCTACATGACCATATCATATCTACATATTGGTCTACACGATCATTTCACCTACAGATTGGTCTAGACGATCATGTCACACCTACAGATTGGTCTACACGATCATATCACACCTACAGACTGGTTTACACGATCATATCACACCTACAGATTGGTCTTCACGATCATATCACACCTACAGACTGGTTTACACGATCATATCACACCTACAGACTGGTTTACACGATCATGTCACACCTACAGACTGGTTTACACGATCATATCACACCTACAGATTGGTCTACACGATCATATCACACCTACAGATTGGTCTACACGATCATATCACACCTACAGATTGGTCTACACGATCACATCACACCTACAGACTGGTTTACACGATCATATCACACCTACAGATTGGTCTACACGATCATATCACACCTACAGATTGGTCTACACGATCATATCACACCTACAGACTGGTTTACACGATCATATCACACCTACAGACTGGTCTTCACGATCATATCACACCTACAGACTGGTCTTCACGATCATATCACACCTACAGACTGGTTTACACGATCATATCACACCTACAGATTGGTCTTCACGATCATATCACACCTACAGACTGGTTTACACGATCATATCACACCTACAGACTGGTTTACACGATCATGTCACACCTACAGACTGGTTTACACGATCATATCACACCTACAGATTGGTCTACACGATCATATCACACCTACAGATTGGTCTACACGATCATATCACACCTACAGATTGGTCTACACGATCATATCACACCTACAGACTGGTGTACACGATCATATCACACCTACAGATTGGTCTACACGATCATATCACACCTACAGATTGGTCTACACGATCATATCACACCTACAGACTGGTTTACACGATCATATCACACCTACAGACTAGTCTTCACGATCATATCACACCTACAGACTGGTTTACACGATCATATCACACCTACAGACTGGTTTACACGATCATGTCACACCTACAGACTGGTTAACACGATCATATCACACCTACAGATTGGTCTACACGATCATATCACACCTACAGATTGGTCTACACGATCATATCACACCTACAGATTGGTCTACACGATCATATCACACCTACAGACTGGTTTACACGATCATATCACACCTACAGATTGGTCTACACGATCATATCACACCTACAGATTGGTCTACACGATCATATCACACCTACAGACTGGTTTACACGATCATATCACACCTACAGACTGGTTTACACGATCATATCACACCTAAAAACTGGTCTTCACGATCATATCACACCTACAGATTGGTCTACACGATCATATCACACCTACAGACTGGTCTTCACGATCATATCACACCTACAGATTGGTCTTCACGATCATATCAGACCTACAGATTGGTCTACACGATCATATCACACCTACAGACTGGTTTACACGATCATATCACACCTACAGATTGGTCTACACGATCATATCACACCTACAGATTGGTCTACACGATCATATCACACCTACAGATTGGTCTACTCGATCATGTCACACCTACAGACTGGTCTTCATACAGACTGGTCTACACGATCATATCACACCTACAGACTGGTTTACACGATCATGTCACACCTACAGACTGGTTTACACGATCATATCACACCTACAGTTTGGTCTTCACAATCATGTCACACCTACAGATTGGTTTACACGATCATGTCACACCTACAGATTGGTCTACACGATCATGTCATACCTACAGATTGGTCTACACGATCATATCACACCTACAGATTGTTCTACACGATCATGTCACACCTACAGATTGGTCTTCACAATCATATCACACCTACAGATTGGTCTTCACGATCATATCACACCTACAGAGTGGTCTTCACGATCATATCACACCTACAGAGTGGTCTACACGATCATATCACACCTACAGACTGGTTTACACGATCATGTCACACCTACAGACTGGTTTACACGATCATATCACACCTACAGATTGGTCTACACGATCATATCACACCTACAGATTGGTCTACACGATCATATCACACCTACAGATTAGTCTACACGATCATATCACACCTACAGACTGGTTTACACGATCATATCACACCTACAGATTGGTCTACACGATCATATCACACCTACAGATTGGTCTACACGATCATATCACACCTACAGACTGGTTTACACGATCAATTACACACCTACAGACTGGTCTTCACGATCATATCACACCTACAGACTGGTTTACACGATCATATCACACCTACAGACTGGTTTACACGATCATGTCACACCTACAGACTGGTTTACACGATCATATCACACCTACATATTGGTCTACACGATCATATCACACCTACAGATTGATCTACACGATCATATCACACCTACAGATTGGTCTACACGATAATATCACACCTACAGACTGGTTTACACGATCATATCACACCTACAGATTGGTCTACACGATCATATCACACCTACAGATTGGTCTACACGATCATATCACACCTACAGACTGGTTTACACGATCATATCACACCTACAGACTGGTTTACACGATCATATCACACCTACAAACCGGTCTTCACGATCATATCACACCTACAGATTGGTCTACACGATCATATCACACCTACAGACTGGTCTTCACGATCATATCACACCTACGGATTGGTCTTCACGATCATATCAGACCTACAGATTGGTCTACACGATCATATCACACCTACAGACTGGTTTACACGATCATATCACACCTACAGATTGGTCTACACGATCATATCACACCTACAGATTGGTCTACACGATCATATCACACCTACAGATTGGTCTACACGATCATGTCACACCTACAGACTGGTCTTCATACAGACTGGTCTACACGATCATATCACACCTACAGACTGGTTTACACGATCATGTCATACCTACAGACTGGTTTACACGATCATATCACACCTACAGATTGGTCTACACAATCATGTCACACCTACAGATTGGTTTACACGATCATGTCACACCTACAGATTGGTCTACACGATCATGTCACACCTACAGATTGGTCTACACGATCATATCACACCTACAGATTGTTCTACACGATCATGTCACACCTACAGATTGGTCATCACGATCATATCACACCTACAGATTGGTCTTCCCGATCATATCACACCTACAGAGTGGTCTTCACGATCATATCACACCTACAGAGTGGTCTACACGATCATATCACACCTACAGACTGGTCTACACGATCATATCACACCTATAGACTGGGTTACAACGATCATATCACACCTACAGACTGGTTTACACGATCATGTCACACCTACAGATTGGTCTACACGATCATGTCACACCTACAGACTGGTCTACACGATCATATCACACCTACAGATTGGTCTACACGATCATATCACACCTACAGACTGGTCTTCACGATCATATCACATCTACAGATTGGTCTTAACGATCATATCACACCTACAGATTGGTCTACACGATCATATCACACCTACAGATTGGTCTACACGATCATATCACACCTACAGACTGGTTTACACGATCATATCACACCTACAGACTGGTCTTCACGATCATATCACACCTACAGATTGGTCTTCACGATCATATCACACCTACAGATTGGTCTTCACGATCATATCACACCTACAGATTGGTCTACACGATCATATCACACCTACAGATTGGTCTACACGATCATTTCACACCTACAGATTGGTCTACACGATAATTTCACACCTACAGATTGGTCTACACGATCATTTCACACCTACAGATTGGTCTACACGATCATATCACACCTACAGATTGGTCTACACGATCATATCACACCTACAGATTGGTCTACACGATCATATCACACCTACAGATTGGTCTACACGATCATATCACACCTACAGATTGGTCTACACGATCATATCACACCTACAGATTGGTCTACACGATCATATCACACCTACAGATTGGTCTACACGATCATATCTCACCTACAGATTGGTCTACATAATCATTTCATCTACCGATTGGTCTACACAATCATGTCACACCTACAGACTGGTCTACACAATCATATCACACCTACAGACTGGTCTACACGATCATATCACACCTACGGATTGGTCTACACGATAATGTCTGACCTACAGATCATTGCTCAGTGAGATCAGGACACACACAGTGTCTATTTTCCGTGACAGCTGGACATCTTACCTTCAACCATTCTGCGGTAGGGTTTCTTTCTACAACAGCAGTAACAGCAACAGCAACCACAGACGCTGATCAGCAGCAGCAGCCCTCCCCCAGCAGCTCCCAGGTGCCACCACTTGACACTGAGGATACAATTAATGATGTTACATAAACAAACATATAGCCAGTACATGCAAATTACTTCATTGATTTCGGGGCGTGTTTGTAGCCGAGACCAATTGCTCTAAAGGGTCGTTCATAACTATTAGGGGCGTCAATATAGGGGGATAGGGGTATTAACCTCCCCCCCCCCCCCCCCGCTATTAAGCAAGGGGTGGGGGGGGGGGGGCTGTTTAATGTAATCACCCACCCCACTATTTAGAGAATAGTATTTTCATATTGCAAATGAAATATATTAATAAATAGAATTATAGACTTTGTTTCCATTTATGATTTTACCAGTCTTTATACATTTTAATAACTTATTTTATAAATGTAATATATATGAAATGTGTCATACAGATGATAAACATATATATAAATATATGTGTGTGTGTGTGTGCGCGTGCGACCCATCCCCCTATCCACCCTGGAAGATAAATTGTCGCCACTGACACTTATCCGTTTTTCCATTCCACACCCACACCCGCTTCTGTCAACCGTCATCCGTAAAATTGAAGTCAATAAACATACATGGTACACTCACACCTACCCGCTTCCGCACCCGCTCTCACATCACCGTCCGCACAAATCAGTTTGAGACTGATTCACGACGGAAGCGAACGACGGGTGCGGAAGGGAAACTCATACAATCGGGGATATTCTGGAATGTGTCTTCCCTTTGGTAGGGAATGCCATAATCGGTTGAATGCCGATAAGTTTCTCTGTAAACTTGCAAGTGTATGTTTTATAACATTTATTTTCAATTTATATAGGCCAGAACAACTAAGATTCCTCACATTAAACATCAAAGTGCAATGCCCACAAACACCGAACACTATAGTCAGCTCACAAACACCGCACACTATAGTCAGCTCACAAACACCGCACACGAAGGTCTGCTCACAAACACCGCACACGAAGGTCTGCTCACAAACACCGCACACGAAGGTCTGCTCACAAACACCGCACACGAAGGTCTGCTCACAAACACCGCATACTGTACTTTGCTCACAAACAACGCACACTATATCTGCTCACAAACACCGCACACTATAGTCTGCTCGGAAACACTGCACACTATAGCCTGTTCAAAAACACCGCACACTATAGTCTGTTCACAAACACCGCACACTATAGTCTGTTCATAAACACTACACACTATAGTGTGTTCTTAAAACACCGCACACTATAGTCTGTTCCACTGTAGGGCGCCCATTAAAATTGGTTAATATTTTATTTAACTAAAATCCAGAAAGTAAGCTGAATGGGGGCACGAGGCATCGGCCTATTCAACCAGAACGAAACCAAATAAATACCTGGAAAAATATTTGAGTGATTCATTTAACTCAATCTCTGTAAAAACAGTCTTTTACAAAAACTTAACATATTGATGAAGGCCAAGGTCACTGGTTACATGCTCAAACAACTAAATTTAGAAGTTGGTGATCGGTTGTTGAGTGTCATAAATATTCTACAAAATGTAATTGTCACGGTCTCAGTGAGGCTGCCAATCCATGACAGAGGCCATGTCAATTTGCCAACAGATTCAGAAGAAACAAAAGGTTGCAAAATATAAATTTAAGTTTTTGATATGCACCATGTGGCCCTTATTAACTCCTGGTACTTGCCAATATAGCTTCAGATATTCTTGAATTTATTCTTTAGTATTAAATTTTATATGATTTCAGAATCCCTATAACAACAGACGCACCAAAAATTGGCGATCCTGAAACCTGCTTCACAGAGATTGGCGTTGCAATAGTCGTTATTACAAGCGCATGCTCGGGCGTCCATCTTGTCCACTCCACCCTCACTCAGGATCTTGGCCAGGAATGAGGCGGCTTTCAAAACCCCTCTAGTGGTGCGGTCGTTGGTTGTGCAGCCATCAGCAGACTTGGGGAAGCAGTCACGGAATAAAAGCCGGGTCGTCACCTTGCCAGCCACTGAGGACGGAGAGCGAAAACGTGAATTCAAATCAGTGTCAATAACGTTATAGACTAAATGTATCTGGTACCAGACAACTCTTCAATAGAGAAAAAAAAGAAAAGTCAATGGTTTGGTTGGTTCTATAACCATTATGCCAGATGGCATTAAAAACCATTTTCTGCATGTTAAGCATAATCTAAAACATATCTCACGGTATTGGTCAAATATTTTAACATGTGGCTAATCATAGACATGGTATCCAAATGCTTGTTTGGGACTGCTTGGAGGGGTAAATTTTATTCTTTCGGAAAAGGATTATGGGAAAATGAGATACTAAATTCCACAATTTTCTTGGCCTTGTTTGGTTGTAGAAAGGACAGTCTTTCAAGTAAAAAAATCTCAAAATTTATATTTAAAGCAGTGCGAAAGAGGGCCAGACTAGGACATTTATAGATGTTACACAAGAAAAGTAAATACAGTCAAGTGACCTAAAGTTCCAAGTCAGGAATATTTTGTTTACTTAACGTTTCTTATACAACCACAATCTACAATCAGTTTCACAACGTTATTGTAAGCTCATATCACTAATTTGTAAGCCTCTGTTTATCCTGTATGTTAAAATATTAACAGTTGGCTGCTTACGTGGAACATTGAAGGTGACAGACCCAGCATAATAGCCACATGACTCGTTCTCGCTGCACTCCTTTGTCTCCGACGGATTAAACTCACAAGTTCCGTCTCTCTTTCCTTCGAAGAGGTTTTTGATGAAAGAATTGTCCGAGTTGATCTCGGCGTCAGCGCAGGTGTAACACTCAAGGGCGTCCCCTATAAATAGACACTCGTAATAATATACACATCGCCTAACAAATAAGCAAACAGAATTAAAACCTTTTATTAAAAAGATCCCCTGAAACTTAGACAGTTTAGGAGGCGTATTTTATTTTGTTTCAAAGTGGGTGGCCATTGAAATTTCTCAGTCTTTTCATAAACTGGCAGATATCGAGTCATCTACATAGTGAAAGGAAGGTATTGGAGCCCTCCCCAGAAGATGTGTTTAACTAGGCGGGAAAGGTTATGATTACCACTTCTGGACTTCTCTGAAACTAAACTACATTAACTGTGATGATAGACCATGGGCCAGGAAATAAAAACCTCCACCCCCCCCCCCCCCCTTGTGAATTTTTGCGACCATCTAATTTTCTTCCTGTATACATGTATTTTTCCTTTTTCAGGTGTTTAAAACATATAAAAGTGACAAACACCCTAAAATCAAATTTTACAGCGTACTAATTTTTTAAATATTATTCTGGGGCGAATTTACTACAAGATACTTACTATATCGTTGAACTTGCATCATTTTGTCATCAATGGAATTGGAAGAATATTAACTGCATAATGATTTACAATTTTATCAGAAAAAGTAATTCTATTTCCTTTTTGTGCCCCTGCCTCTTTTTTTCTAAAAGGAAAGACATTTTTGCAGACGTTCTTTGTTCCACACGCACATTTGTAAGATTTAGGCACATCATTTGATCAGAACTTGTTTAATACCTTCATTTTACATGCCTGCCCTCTGAATTTAATATGCAGACATGTTTTTGTCTCACCCATTACGTTCCCACACGTGTCCTACCCGTAACGTGTCCCACACGTAAACTCTAAGAAAAAATGTTCTTGATGGTACTTTTAAGAACCGACCTGGTTATAACATGTATCACCCGTGGCATGACAAAGAATATTGCTTTCTTAATATTTAATAAGAATTAACAACTCATTTCATATTAACTTTAATGGCATTTTCTTTCACAACTTTCAAAGCTAAAACATTTCTCTTATAATGTGTTTTTAGGCCTTTTGAAGTTTTGATGACAGATGTCTTAATAAATCGGCTGATAAAGCCATATGACACTGAAGGTTACACCCAAGGCAGGAATGTTCATAATGGTTACAATAACGTTGTGGATGCCAAAAAGAAAATATTAAATGGAGAGAAATAGAGAAAGAGAGAGAGAGAGAGAGAGAGAGAGAGAGAGGGGGGGGGGGCATAAAAAAGCCTTGACATGTGCACGATCAAAAAAGCATCCCTCAAATAGGCACTGGATGAACTGCCCAATAGTGATCACAGAAAAATAAACACCGATAAAGCTTCTGTAGCAAAGTACCAGACTATTAGATGGAAGACTAATAAATGGGAGAATGGCTACGGTAAAGATACACAGAAACTCCATTATAAACTAGATATTTCTTGGCACCGCAGGTGCCATAGTATCCCCAGACAATTAATCCCCCCCCCCCCCTTTAAGAATAGGCCCCCCCCATCTTCAGCAACAATTAATATCAGACCACACTCATAGAAAAGGTCACTGTCATAGAAAAGGTCATGACCAGAATTTCAATATTCATCATCCCATAACCCATGTCTATGTATATGCATAATATAAAAGAAATCTGTCCATTAGTTTTTTACTTATAATGCTCACAGTACTGTTAAGTGGCAATGATTGGGTATTAAACGGCACGAAAACAAGTAAAAGAATAACAGGTGGCGCTATCAGTTTCTGGTACTTGACAACACTATCCAAGATATTCGGTCAAGTAGATTTTTGGACCAATTCATGCATCCCTTATTGAGACATTAATGATTTTGTGTGATTTTCACCATATATGGCAATATTCAAGGTCACGGCCACTCTCATAGGAAAGGTCATGACCCCAATTTAAATAAACATCATCCCATAACCCATATCTATGTACATGCATAATATGAAAGAAATCTGTCTATTAGTTTTTGACTTATAATGCTCACAGTACTGTTAAGTGGCAATGATGGGGGTATTAAACGGCACGATAACAAGTAAAAGAATAACAGGTGGTGCCACCTGTTTCCGGTACATGACAATACTATCCAAGATCTTCGGTCAAATTGATTTTTGGACCAATCCATGCATCCCTTATTGAGACATTAATGATTTTGTGTGATTTTCACCATATATGGCAATATTCAAGGTCACGGCCACTCTCATAAGAAAAGTCATGACCCCAATTTAAATAAACATCATCCCATAACCCATATCTATGTATATGCATAATATGAAAGAAATCTGTCTATTAGTTTTTGACTTATAATGCTCACAGTACTGTTAAGTGGCAATGATGGGGGTATTAAACGGCACGATAACAAGTAAAAGAATAACAGGTGGCGCCACCAGTTTCTGGAACAGGACAACCCGATCCATGATCTTCCATCAACTTAATTTTGGGATCAATCCATGCAAGATTTCTTGAGATATTAAAAAAATTGTGTGATTTTCCCCAAAATTGGACCTATTCAAGGTCAAGGACACTCTCCTAGTCAAGGTCATGACCTCATTTTAAATAGGCGTCGTCCTGTCACCCATATCTATACATATACCAAGTTTGGTAATGATCCGTGAAATATTTTTTGAGTTATCGCGCCAGCAAGATTAATATTCGGCGATGGCGGTGGCGGCGGCGGGACCGGTATGAAAACATAGTATCCCCCGACTTTGTCTGGGGATACAATGAATTAAAGGAAATGTTGTGGAATATATTTACTTGTTTATCACTAATTAACCTCAAATTGTATGTTCTAAACTTCGAAATACTTAAAATGAGGTATGTAGTATTGAGGTATTAATATACACTGTATACCTGTTAACCGTAATAAACAGTCAATGGTATCTATATATTAATAGCGTAAGGCGATTTTTGTAATTTTCCGTATCTTCTCTGATACCACCGTACGGATTGCCGTGATTTTCGACATACACATGCTCCGGGTTTGTCCGAAGAGATTCCACCCACTTTATTTGCAATATTTGCGTATTACTTGCATAATTAATAATTTTAATATTTGCTCCCCCGCGGGCGCCTATTTTCTTTGTGTCTCCGGGCCCGGTAACACAATTGCCATAGAGTGTATAATGCCGGGACAGAGTTTTACTCCGGGGGCCCTATCTAGGGTTTTCGTACAATTTGCGGTTACCGGCCCGAAATAATCGCCACCGGCAATCCCTTCTCAAAAGGGGGATCTTTGAAAGAATTGTTTTGCAGGCCTTCCTGCGACGGGGGGTCGCACGAGGACTCCTACCTGCGACCCCCCACACATGACCTGATATGCTTGAGTGCACATCAACCGGGTCGCGGAATCCGTGATGGTTAAACAGCGCACACGCGGTCGCACGAAGTCCAGGGCTTTGCATGCGATTGAGATGCTTGACAAATATTCACAAACATATGCATATGTAGACCTACTATGTAACAGATGAAAAGAAAATGTTAACCAAATTCACGTCGTGGTTGGTACAGTGTGATGTGTACACGTGTGGATTTGTAAAAGTTGTAAACATTATGACTTAAAATGTTTTGATTATCGAGATTTTTTCTCATTACTACATTTACGAATGTATAATTCCCGTAAAAAATGTAGATTTAATACGATTATACTGTTATTTGTCTCTTTTATATCCATATGACATCTCATTCAATAATGTTTATGTAATACTCTTTATTTTTAAAGACTTATATTCTTTCATTCAGTATGTATGCTTATTGCGTATAAGCCATGGCCATAATTGTTATTATTTTCACAAATAAAACTGGTATTTTTGCATTCTTTTCTTAGTTATATTCCATGGGCGGTTTCTTTTGTGTGTAATTGTGATATTGTTGATCAGTTTCTCATGTCTCATGGTACATGTGTTGGTACTATTTGTTAAAGACCCCGACCACATGTTAGGCACTTGCTTTGGGCGAAGGTGTGCGACTGTACGCTGTTCCGAAATATGTTCCGAACGCTGTTCCAAAAGATTTTTATCCACAACACCATACATATAATGGATATATATATTAAAAGCGTAACGCGATTTTTGTGATTTTCCGTATCTCCGGTGGATTTCCGATACCACCGTATGGATTGTTGTGTTCGCCCCAAACCGTGCGTATAGCACGGGTGGTTGCTAGTATATATGAGATGGTCTACTGAATTTCATAATTAATTGCACAATTTAAATTAAATGGTGAATACTTTAAATTGCTTCATAGACTGTATAAATAAGCGTATTTTTAGCAGTTCATTCAAAGAGATACAATGATGTAGCCATACAATGTTATTTTTAATTAACTGCTGCAACTTATCAGGTTAAAGAATGACTGTGCAAATTCCATTTTTAGAGCATATTTTACCCATTTGCCTTTGTCCGAACCGTAACGGGACCTCCATAAATTTTCTATTGCAAAATTTGCCAAATTCCTTATATTATTATGCATTTATGAAGAAAAGAACTGTGCTTTGATGATTTTTAATAGTCCATGGTATAATTTTTGTCACTTATTTTATTGTCTTATTAATGTATACCATTGGCGGCGAAACAAAATTTTCGTTGTGGGGCCCAATAGTAGATATATATATATATATATATACACATATTTATAAAATATATATTATTCATATATATATATTTATACATATATAAATATATATATATATATATATATATATTTATATGTATGTATATCAGGGCCAAAGGCAACCCAAATGGCAGGGAGCCTGAAGCGGATACGAGGGGGAAATCCACGAGGGGGGAGGGTGTGGGAGGGGGTGTCCTCCCTCGGTGTGGAAAATTTTGAAAAAAAAACTGTATGTATACTACTGCATTCTTGTGCATTTTTGCTGTCATTTATTGGTCAATGCTTACATAGTAAAACAGTACCTCCTTGTTAAGAGATTGTTATTTGTCTGGCAATAGATGCATTTTGACACAGAATATCAACTTTGGCTGCGGCCATGTATTTATGGTACTCCAAGTACTGGGGGCGCAAAGCGCCCGAGCGGAGGAGGATATATATATATATATATATATATATATATATATATATATATATATATATACACGTGAAAGTGCAAATATTCAATTATAAAATTAGTGGATGTTTTTATACCCATGAATTTGTTGGGGGGGCTCAGCCCCCCTAACAATTTCATTGGGGGGGGGGGGGGGCCCGGCCCCTGCGGGCCCCCCGGTTTCGCCGCCTTTGTATACATGCAAGATGAAAGAAAGTTCCCACCAAGTAAAGCCTGGGGCTAGCAAGCTGCAAGATGGACCACTGTGTGTGTAATGGGGGGGGGACAGATTATGATGACTTTGTACTATTGGTTGACCATTATATGTAGCTATAGAGGAACATGGCAGCACGGAGCTTTCTGAAATAGACATATGACAGTATGAACATGTATGAAAGATACATAATTCCGATTTCTTTTAGAACAATATTTTGTGTTAAGGTGGGAGATAAATGTACAAAAATATCGCAGCTGGATTTATTGGATTTAAATATAGGATATTAGAAAGTAACAAATAGAATGGGCCACATGGAGTCTATTTGAAATCTCTATGCTGAATCAAAATGGCAAAAAATGTATCACTTCTGATACTCGGTCATATCCAGTATCATGCATGGTAACAGCAAAAGTCAATCTAAATTATTAATTTAATAGTGACAAGTAGGCAAGTGAAGCATGCGTAAGCAATTGATGGGCCACTTTAAAAAAACATATGTGTATGCGACTGTTCCGAGGCCGGGGTCCACTGGAGATTTGATAAAACAACATATTATGGTACTGGATTTCTTTAAGGATTTTCTTGAAAGTGCTGATTTGGCAATTTCAATTGTAAAGTGCCAGCATATACTATTAAGGTAATCTTGGTACAAACACTTTGTGTTTTAAGTTTGTGGTGTCTAAAGTAAAGTGGTGTTTGTGGGATCCTCTTCCGGGTTGTCGGGGAAGCGCTCGGAAAGTTAAAGGAACCCCCCCCCCCCCCCGCCCCGGTGAAAAATATATGTAGGCCCCTAGGCCTATTCATCGTACCTTTTAGAGCACCCAGTTCCATTTCTGAAAATAACAGAGGCAAGACAAATATTTATATGTATCGATTACATAAATTTTCCATGACTGACCACTTCATCTCCCTTCAGACCTTCCCTCCTCCAAATACGCCACTCTTTTTAATACAACAATGGAGCTTCGGTTCTAGATCTCCGGACAGAAGTTCTCATTCACTGTGTATTTACTGCCTACACAACAACTCGAAGGCCCAACAAAGAATAACTGACGTAAACAAGTGTCCCACATGGATTTTCTCCTGTCCCTGTCTGGCCGCTTGGGCAAAGCCAAAGCCAACAGCCACAAGCCATTTATTATTCCTGTGTAGTAATCCTATATATGGTGATATGTTGAACTGGTATGAAGGATCCATTATTACATCAAATTATGTCTTATAAGACAGATCGAGGTTGTTACGATTCCGCCAATCAGACTGACGCTGTGTGACAACCTGACCGACTAGGGGCAATGAGTATACACACGTAATGAAAAGAAAATACTTCATAGCAGCATTTATAAATAACAATACTTGCCGGGCCCGTAGAGAGTCACAACCACGACAAGAAGGTTCAAATACCACGCTGCCATTTTGTGCTTTGTGCGGTAAGATGGAATAAGGACACTTCCCGGAAAAAAGAGCACGGCGGCACAGATAACCTCACACACCTACACGCGGTTTGCAGCTAAAGCTGGCTGGCCCAGAGAGAGCTGGCAAAAAACTCTATCAATTGACAAAGTTGTTGTTGGCCTAAATACACAGGACATTGATGATTCAACTCACAATGTCGGCGGTATCAAACCTATAAGGCCATACAGGCCGCAGGTGGTGAACGAGCATGGATCAGTCAGATTGGGCATTATTATGTGTAATTAAGCCTACTAAATGATCAATCAGTAAATGATTACAGATATCGGAACCCTGGTCATTCCAATAAAATTAATTTTTCGTGTGAAGAAATATGTCACAAATATACATTTTTACAGGTTTTAAAACTAGCTTCTTCTTGCTGGCGTTCTGTTTAGGAATCAATCAAACACCCGCTGACGTCACTGAAAAAATGTATCAGAGGTATCTACGTGCGAAGGTTAATAAGAAAATAATAACCACTCTCAGGCATGTAGGCACTAATGCCAATGTATTACATGTATATCAGGGTTAAGGTCAATTTCACATACAGTGGCGGATCCATGGGGGGGGGGGGGGGTCCATTGGGTCCGGGCTGTATAGCTGTGTACGACACATAGCTGTATATATGCGTCAGATAGCCTATAGCTGTATACGTCACAATGAAGGGATCGCCTTTCAACATCTATTCTTATATATGTTATCCTAACCCTAAACAAATTTCAACATCTTTCCAGATTCCTCACAAAGGATAACCATAATATCTCTCGCCAGCTGGCGGAGGTATAAAGTTCTAAACATCAAATTTACTGATGGTGATTTCTTCTGTAGCTGATACAAATATATAAATATAGAAATTGTTTTTCTTTGTTTTATCAAACGAAAACATGAGAGGTATCTGTTATTAAATCTGACTCTCGTGAATACAAAATATATGCGATCAAACAACTCTAAACTTAAACTTAACGTGGTTACAGAAAACGGTGTAAGATAGAACTAAAAAAACTCTAATTGTTCCATTTTCGAATCCGCTTCAAATCAGCCAAAAACATGTGTATTAATTTAAGTTATTTTACTTTTCATTATACTTTAACTTGATGTTGTTCCGGATAATAAATTGCAGAAAATATGTGCTTATTTTGATATTGATGTTAATTACATACTTACATTAATTAATTCCATTACCCAGTCATTTTGTATTTTCAATCTCCTCACTTAAATTCGAAAATACAAGACTCATGCACACCTCTACATGATATAATTATATATTGCAGGATACAGACGCACAGGTTTGCTGCAATTTATAACTGAAAGTTGAGGATTTACTCTGAAAATAATCTTTAAATAAATCTTTGCAATTTTCTAGAAGTGAATTAATAAATATTTATTAATTCAGTAAATTAGTTACATTCTCTCATGCAAAGGAGTTTAATCAAAATTTTCTTGAGATCAAGTCAGTTACTAGTATTTAAAATGCAATAGGACTGTACAGATCACCGGGGCTGTATGACCATGGCGTGTTTTGAAAACTTTTAATGGAGTAATTATTCAAAGAGTCTTCTTGAGATCTTCGAGTGTAATGACGACTGTGTTACTGATAGGTACATAGTACCCACATACTCAATGGGGTTTAAAATAACAAATATGTAGAATGATACCATATAAAACTATAAACACTATTTAAATCAATCAACATTACTGACAAAGCTGCACGTGCTTACTCATATCTAGCTTGTTTTGATCCAGCATGATGTTAGAGCCCCTTGTCTGGAAAAATATTTAGTTGTCCATAAATTCCTCAGCTAATACATTTATTAACATCGTTTTCTTTTTCATTAAAGATTTTTTATTACAAATAAGATTTATTTGAATGTACGTTATACACTGATAATCTTCATAATGCATGTATAAAAAAAAATCTACACATATGTCAATGAACATCAATAAGTCGCACTGTTTTGAAAATATGCTCTGGTGCCAACCACATTTAATTTGCATTTCCTTAAGTGCATTCTCAATACGTGTTATATTTAAATCTTCAGTAACCAGAGACGAAGACTGTCAAACTTAATTGGTAGTTAAATCCTTTAAATATTGCAACAAAATTTTGAACATGGAGATTTTTAAAAAATTTCTATCATCATTTCATTGACGTTCCTGAACGAATAAACGCTACATCTTGTAGATAATGAAAACTTCACCAGTTATTCAGTATTGGACCAAATTAATTGTTCAGGCTGTTACACATGCACCTGAAAAGATTTGTATTAATGCCAATCTAGCATTCTTTTATAAAAAAAAAACTATTGTATAGATCTAATACTTGATCATGGTTGCCATGAAGGTTGCCATGATGGTCATGGTTACATACCTGTGGGTAATACAATATACACGAAAGGTTAAATGTAAACTACATATATACAAATGACCCTTCGACAGACTTATACAGTCATTTTAGAAGATAAAAAGAAATACTAGCCTGGTCGGTAAAGTACAACAAAGAAGATCACCAAACACGTATACCACGCCATTTTACGCTTCCTTGTATAAAGACGTAAAAGAGCTAGGTCACTTCCCGGAAAATAGAGCATGGTAGCACAGATCCCCGCCCGGAACTACAGACCACAGAAAGGTTAGAACAAGGGCCTTTTTTAGGCGGTACAGACTCATTTGTCCGTATGCTCAAAAGCTGACTTAGTAAACCTAACATAGTCCACGTATTTGCTTAATCTTGGACTGGCTAAAACCGGATTATTGGTGTATTGTTAACGGCATGCACAAAGAAAGACCACAGAAAGTTTAGCCAAACCAAGTACTAACTCCTTAAACCTGGTACTAAACTCAATATATGAATATTAATGAAGCAGGTCAACAGGGTCATGGTGGGGATTCCCAAAAGAAAACAACAGTTAGGAGCCGTTTTTAATGTTGTCTTCAGCTCTTCAGTGTATGTTAGGGCTGGTGTCTGTGTAATATTTGTGGAACCAAAATTATAAAACCTCCTACAACAGATTGGTTGGTTAAAACATGTAAAATATAAGTTAAATGAGCCTGTATAGCTGGGTCGTGCTGAGCTATCGTGACGGGTCCTGGGTCATTACAGGCTAGGATTCAGAATATTTTCCAAAGGGACATGTCAGAATATGTCAAGGCACAGACTATATATATAATAAGTAAATTATATAACAAATATATATATAATAAATATTTGACCAGGAACTGATGGGGAGGGCCTAGGGGTCTCCCCCAGAAAAAAAAATTAAAAATAAAAGGCAAAAACTTTATCTCCGAGCTTCCCAGGATCAAACTGAAGAACTTTGCCGGTTCATGGGGACGTTTGAGTCAAAATAAAAAAAATGTAACTGGATATACAGTTACAATTAAAAATAAAAGGCAAAAACTTTATCTCCGGGCTTCCAAGGTTACAAACTGAAGAACTTTGCTGGTTCATGGCGACGTATGAGTCAAAATAAAAAAAAAATGTAACAGGATATACAGGTACATAATTTTAATAAAGAAATAGATACATGGTAACACATGGAATCCGTAATCTGTTTTTATTCTGGATGCTTTGGTCAAGCTAACAAGAATTGTTACCTCTGATTTTCATTGTTATCCAGTCATTACATTATAAGATAATAGAATGAGGAGATAACACATTTTACAATGACGGGTAGCTGAGGGAGGGCCAGTGAATCACGGGAAGGCAATGTAATGAGCCACTATCAGCTATTCTAGTATTTTAATAACCTAGAATCTTATGGCGTTCAAGTGAATTCAGGGAACTATATAATTATATATACAATATTTTGCACAGTTCACAAGTCGGCTGAAAAATTGTTCAGGATGGGAGCAGGAAGGGGGTGTCGACCTTGAACCCCCCTTTTGATCCGACCTTATAGTTCATTATAAAAAAATGATTTTACAAAGTTCCAGTTTCTCACTAAAATTGAAGCATGGATTGACTCGGAATTAATTTACTGTGCTTATTTATCATTCACAGCTTTATCTTTTGTGTAGGAATATTTGCGCAACCTATATATATATATATATATATATATATATATATATATATATATAAATATATATATATATATATATATATATATATATATATATATATGGTCTTTTTATTATGTGACACGGGCGTAGCTCCTGTGTTGGCCCTCGTGTCTGGCCGCTTGTTACATTCTATGTTTAAAAAGTAATGGTTGAACTCTCGATGTCATGTGAGCCTTGGGTTTTCACGCCTGGTCGTAGGTCACGTGTAAATAAACTATGAATAGTAATAACGTAATGAAAAAGGAGAGAAAAAAGTGAAAAAATATTAAATAAATAAATAAAAAAAAATAAAGGAAAAAAGAATACAAATAAGCAAAAACAAAAACAAAAAGACTCAATAATTCGAAAATAATACAGATACTTGTATGCCTAGAAATTCATACAATAAACTCATATATGGTATTCTTGTGGCTGAAATATTAAGTTAAAGCAGTGTTACAAACATTATAAGATACATAATACAAAAAAATGCAAATTGATCAGTTTCCTTTTGTTGATTTCCTTAAGCTGAAAGCATGATATACATAAGCAGCTAGTTTGGTTATTTCACATGTATTTTATGATTTCAATATCTTTTTAAAATTATATTCTGTTGACTCTTGGATATCTTTTTCAAAATATTTTAACCGTAATTCCTTATATAAAGGACATTCCATCAGGAAGTGACTCTCATCTTCAATAATGTTATAACCATACCTTATACAATATTTACAGACACTTTCTTCTCTATCCAAGCCATAATGTCGTCCTGTTTCTATTTGTAACTTATGATCTGAACATCTAAATTTAGCTAATGGGGTTTTGTGATATTTATTACATACACAACTGATATATTTTTCAAAATTCAACATGGATTTGAAAAGACCATAATACTGTAACTTATTCTTGACTTTACATCACTACTCCAGTTCTGTTGTGCCATATCTATCAATCTTTCTTTAAAACATCTTATAAACCAGTTACAATCACCGACTTCTTGAGCCATCCATATAAAACCAAAACCAGTCTGAAAAGTAAAGATTTCACTCCTGTTACCCATGTTGATTTACCATTTTCATCAAGTTTCCTTTATAAAATATATAAACGTCTTGGATATCTTGCCTCTTCCATATGCAGCAACCTTAACCGGTATTTAATGCACTGAACTGAATATGTCACAAATAAAGGAAAACGGCCACAATCTCCTAAGACAGCTGCATTTGGAGTAGTGCTTCCAACATTTAATATATATTTGCAAAATTTATAATAAACCCTTCCTAGTATTTCTGTCCCCATAACTCACTCCCATACATTAATATTGGTGCTACCATGCTATAAAATAGCTTAAAAACTTGCTTCACTGGTAAATTATTATGTTGATTAAGTTCTTGATTACTTGCACTGCCTTTGCTGTTGTTGTGTCCTATGCCATGACAGTTTAGAAGTAAAGGTAATGCCTAAATATTTATACTGAGAAACAAGATTTATTTGTTTACCTTTAAAATACCATTTTTCTGTTTTCTAAGTAATACCTCCTCCCCTAAAAACCATGATTTGAGTTTTGTCTAAATTAATTTTCATACCATATCTGCAGCAAAATATTTGTAAATGATTAATCTGTTTTTGTTGTCTTCCTACTGATCTCCAAAATTAACAATGTTATCTGTAAATAACAATGTCATAACATCAGGTAGAATGTGGTAAATGTAAATTCCTTCTTGATTTGATATTTATAACATACTTTAAAATTCATTAATAAAAAGAGAAAATAACAATGGAGTGAGTACACCCCTTTGTCTGGTACCAACTGCACAATTAAAGTACCCCTAGCTACACAGGAGCCTGGGGGAGACATCGCTACACAGGAGCCTGGGGGAGACCTCGCTACACAGGAGCCCGGGGGAGACCTGGCTACACAGAAGCCCGGGGAGACCTCGCTACACAGGAGCCTGGGGAAGACCTCGCTACACAGAAGCCCGGGGAGACCTGGCTACACTGGAGCCTGGGGGAGACCTCGCTACACAGGAGCCCGGGGAAGACCTGGCTACACAAGAGCCCGGGGAAGACCTGGCTACACAAGAGCCCGGGGGAGACCTGGCTACACAGGAGCCCGGGGAAGACCTAGCTACACAGGAGCCCGGGGGAGACCTGGCTACACAGGAGCACGGGGAAGACCTAGCTACACAGGAGCCCGGGGGAGACCTGGCTACACAGGAGCCCGGGGAAGACCTGGCTACACAGGAGCCCGGGGAAGACCTCGCTACACAGGAGCCCGGGGGAGACCTCGCTACACAGGAGCCCGGGGGAGACCTAGCTACACAGGAGCCCGGGGGAGACCTCGCTACACAGGAGCACGGGGAAGACCTAGCTACACAGGAGCCCGGGGGAGACCTCGCTACACACGAGCCTGGGGGAGACCTCGCTACACAGGAGCCCAGGGAAGACCTGGCTACACAGGAGCCCGGGGAAGACCTGGCTACACAAGAGCCCGGGGGAGACCTGGCTACACAGGAGCCTGGGGAAGACCTCGCTACACAGGAGCCCGGGGAAGACCTCGCTACACAAGTGCATGGGGAAGACCTAGTTACACAGGAGCCCGGGGGAGACCTCGCTACACAGGAGCCTGGGGGAGACCTCGCTACACAGGAGCACTGGGAAGACCTAGCTACACAGGAGCACTGGGAAGACCTGGCTACATAAGAGCCCGGGGAAGACCTGGCTACACAGGAGCCCGGGGGAGACCTGGCTACACAGGAGCCCGGGGAAGACCTCGCTACACAGGAGCCTGGGGCAGACCTCGCTACACAGAAGCTCGGGGAGACCTGGCTACACAGGAGCCTGGGGGAGACCTCGCTACACAGGAGCCCGGGGTAGACCTGGCTACACAAGAGCCCGGGGAAGACCTGGCTAAACAAGAGCCTGGGGGAGACCTGGCTACACAGGAGCCTGGGAAAGACCTCGCTACACAGGAGCCCGGGGAAGACCTGGCTACACAAGAGCACGGGGAAGACCTAGCTACACAGGAGCCCGGGGGAGACCTCGCTACACAGGAGCCCGGGGAAGACTTGGCTACACAACAGCCCGGGGCAGACCTGGCTACACAGGAGCCCGGGGAAGACCTGGCTACACAGGAGCCCGGGGAAGACCAGGCTACACAAGAGCACGGGGAAGACCTAGCTACACAAGAGCCCGGGGAAGACCTCGCTACACAGGAGCCCGGGGGAGACCTCGCTACACAGGAGCCCGGGGAAGACCTCGCTACACAGGAGCCCGGGGAAGACCTCGCTACACAGGAGCCCGGGGAAGACCTCGCTACACAGAAGCCCGGGGAAGACCTCGCTACACAGGAGCCCGGGGGAGACCTCGCTACACAGGAGCCCAGGGAAGACCTCGCTACACATGTGCCCGGGGAAGACCTGGCTACACAAGAGCACGGGGAAGACCTAGCTACACAGGAGCCCGGGGGAGACCTCGCTACAGAGGAGCCTGGGGGAGACCTCGCTACACAGGAGCCCGGGGAAGACCTGGCTACACAAGAGCCCGGGGGAGACCTCGATTCGTCTTACTCTAGACCGAAACACCTAGCAGCCAGCTGTGTGTTTACCAATGTAGATGCTAAAATTAAGTCACAGATAATTCAGATGGATCTTACTTTGTCAGCTTTGTTGAAATATGGCCGCATTATCGAGGTCTTTAAAGTCCGTTTCAAAGCTATGGAGGAAAAGATTGACCCCAAACCAGTAGTGAATAAAGTTACATGTAAACCTCAGAAATCAGCTCCCACTCTAAGACACAATAAACAGTCTTCAAATGTTTCATCACAAGGCGCAAATAAAACCTGTTACAATTCGTGTCCTCATCCGCGTGAATCTCGCTGTCCAGCCTATGGTAAGACATGTCGTATATATAGGAAGCACAGTCATTTTGACATTGTTTGTCGCGCACGGGGTTCAACGCAAGCACCAAAAGGGCCTCAGGCCAAACAAAATACAAAAGCAGTGCGCTCATTAACCGCTGAGGAATATGAGGCTGACGACAGGTATCATATCAGCGGATCAGACCCAAAGAGTGCTTAAAACTTTGTTATATTCATAAATGATGTGGAGACCAACACTGAGGTTGACACGGGTGCTGAAGTTTCGATCATGTCAGAAAGTGCATACAGAGAGCTATGTCACCCTAAAGCCAAACCAGTTTTACAGAACTCTACCACCAAGTTTCATACACTGGTGAACTAATTCAACCTAAGGGGGTAGCACAGGTGACTGTAAATGATGGTAACCAGCAGTAAGCGCTGCTGCTCATTCCTGTTCCAGGTTCAGGTCCCTTTGTGTTTGGTCGAGACTGGCTACAGAAAATCAGGCTAAATTGGTCCCAAATAGTGAATGCACTTAAATCTGACAGTTCCTTGCTAGACAGCATTTTACAGCCATTTGAGCAAGTTTTCCGTGATGAACTTGGCTGTTTACACACGACTACAGTATCGCTGCATGTACCAGAAGGCACACCACCCATGTTTTACAAGTCAAGACCCATTCCTTTCTCGCTCAAACAGAAGGTGTTAGCAGAGATTGAGCGTCTGGAAGCAGCTGGTGTTTTACGTCCTATGAATGGGTGACATCTTTATCACAAAAGTCGCAAAAGGAGACCATGCATACCAGCAACTTGTGTTAGATGAGAAATCTCGTTGTTTTACAACCATCAATACTCCGAAAGGCCTGTACGAGTGCACACGTCTCCCATATGGCGTAAGGGCAGCGCCAGGATTTTTCCAGAGTCGCTTCTTCAGGGCATTCCAAGTACAGCTATATATTTGGATGATATTCTTGTTGGTGGAGCCACCTGGGAGGACTATGTTACTAATTTCAAAGCAGTGTTGAAAAGTTTACAATACCATGGTCTTCGTTTGAAGCAGGAGAAATGTGCTTTTCTACAACAGAGTGTGATCTACCTGGGTCATGAAATTGATGTTGCAGGCATTCATCCCTCACCAGACAAGTGTCAGGAAATTACAAAGGCTCCAACTCCAGGGAATTTAACAGAGTTGAGGAGTTTTCTCGGCATGCTGATTTACTATAACAAGTTCTTGCACAGGGCAAGTGCAGTTTTGAAACCATTATATGATTTGTTACACCAGGACAGCACCTGGCAGTGGGATAAAGAGCAAGAAGACGCGTTTCAACAGAGTAAGAAACTGTTAGAGTTCTGCATTATTGATGTATTATGATCCTAGGCTACCATTAGTATTCGAATGTGACGCTTTGCCTTATGGGTTAGGTGAAGTCTTGTCCCATGAGGTATAGCGTGTGCGTCCTGCACGCTAGCAGCAGCTGAAAAGAAGTATGCTCAACTATAGAAAGAGGGACTGGGCATCATTTTTGGATTTAAAAGGTTCCATAAATACCTGTTTGGACGATGTTTTACATTCATAACTGAACACAAGCCCCTACTTGGATTGTTTAAAGGAAATAGACAAACCTCTAAGATGGCGTCAGCTCGAGGTGGGGATTGACCCTTGGCAGTTATAACTATAAGCTTATCTGCAGATGCATCGAGCCGACTGCCGAGTACACAGACTCCTACTGAGATTGCAGACACACCACAAGTGGTTCTGGCAATGGACTTTGTTGATTAGACTCCTGTGACCTCAATTGAAATCGCAAAGGAAACAGCGCGTGACCCACTGCTCAGCAGTGTTTCTGATTATGAACTGCGTCTGTGGTCACCTGAATCTCAAGATTCTTCATTAAGGTGTTTCTTTGATAAGACACAAGACACATAATCTCATGTCTGCAACCTCCTTGGTCGAAGCAAATTGCCTGTAATGGGGTTCAAGAATTGTAATTCCTTCCAGGAACAGAAAAACTATGCTTGAGGAATTACACTCCACGCATCCAGGAATTGTTAAAATGAAACTACTTAGTCGTTCCTACTTCTGGTCGCCTCACCTGGACGCTGACGTTGAAACAACAGTACATCATTGCCAGGCATGTCAAGAGCAGGGGGCATAACCTGCGGCCGCGCTTTTGCATCTATGGATATGCAAAAAAAAACCGTGGGAAAGAATTCGTGTGGATTACGCTGCACCCGCGGAAGGCAAGATGATTTTGGTGATAATCGACGCTGGTACCAAATTCATTGATGCACACGTGCTGATAAAACGTCAACTTAAAGTGCCACGATCAAGAAGCTTCGGCACACATTTTCCGTTCAAGAAATTCCTTTATTTCTGACAATGGTACACCGTTTACATCTGCCAAATTGGAAGACTTATGTACCTAAAATGGCATTAAACATAGACTTGTTCCGCCTTACCATCATGCCAGTAACGGCATGGCAGAACGGGCAGTCCACACTATTAAAAACGGAATTCGCAAGTCAAAGGATGGTTCTTTGGAAACAAGGTTGTACAGGTTTCTTTTGTCCTACCACATTACACGACAGTCAACAACCGGTATGGCTCCTTCCTTCTAACCAAACGTGCTTTCCAAACGTGCTTTACGTACACGCTAAGACTCGATTAAGCCAAATGTGTCTTCTCATGTTGAACAAAAGCAGGGGGAGATGAAGGACAGACATGATGTTTATGCCAAGAAACGTGAGTTTTCGATTGGTGATGCAGTTTACGCTTTGATTTTCTTGGCCGACCACGATGGCTCGCTGGATCAATTGAACAACAAGGCCCAGTGTCATTTACTATTCACACACAGGATGGTCGTCTTTGGAGGCCCCATGTGGATCATCTGCGCTACAGATAATTAGGTGATATTTTTTTCTGGTGATTCTGGTGACAATATGTGTATTGATGATATTTTTGTGCCTAATTTACGTCCAGTGATGCAACCTGAATCATCTAAGCCTACTAAGCCTGTTGCAGTCTGCACGGGCAAGGAGTCTGACAGGCGTCGAGCTTCTGTAGAGGTAACTGGGATTATATCATCTGCAGATGTGGCTCATGCTTTACCAAATGACGCACAATCTGGCAAGTCATTCTCTTTAAAATTCACGCATATTTAATGAGGTCAGAGGTCACTAGATACACGACGGGTGTATTATGCACGTTTGCGGTGCTCTTGTTACTTAACTCGCAGTATAATTCAGATTTGTTAAAACCTAAAATAGATTTTTAAAGGAAGGTTCGATAAAGACTTCGTTAAAATAATAGTTAGCGCGATGTTTCGAGGAGTGAGCGTTTTTATATTCACCATTACACAGTGGCGTTAATTTTAGCGGTAAAGCCAAACTCAGCTTAAATGTTTAGTGCATAGTTTTAGACGGGGTTGTCGGTCACTCCATATGCAAGTTATAATTGAGGATAATAAGGGGTTTTCCCATAATGTCAATATGTATCGATGTATCGCGAGGATAATTAAAAATGCCACCCACTGTTAAGGCACCACAGGCAACACTACCAATGTTATTTCGTTTGGCACGTGCAGCACTGGTAATACGTAACTTAAATGTTCGACTTTAAGCGTGTGTAACGGGTATAAGCCCAGGGGTATTATGTAACGTTCCTGGTATAGGAACCTTTCTAGGCAGTAGACCGTCATGGCATGCGTGTCGTGGTATTTGAAATCGCCATAGGAGCTATGGAGTATTTATGTATTTATCCTGGTAGCTTTTTAGGCCTACCCCTGATGGAGGTCACTTCGGGAAGGCCGTTAGTGCAGGGGTGCAGAAAGTGTACTACATGGTGTACTTCATGCCCAGCTGGGAGATAAAAAGATTGGTGAGACGCACACCAGCACTGCAAAAACCGCACGGTCATGTTTCGTACACGAGGCCGGGAGAGGGCGCTCAAGTGTGGCCGGCGGTAGATTGAGGTTCGTCAGAGACGAGAGGCGTAGGCCTAGTAGCGTCATATTTGACCATATCGTTACAGACCGGATAAAAGCACCAAAGTTTGTATATGGATAGAGTACACCAAAACGGATGATTTCAGAGGGGGTGCCCTCATGGAGTACCTACGAGATAAGTTTTAGAGCCTGAAAACCATCTGCGCCTTGCGTATCACAGTACCCTTTTTCGCATGAAAGTGAAGAGGGTTAGGGAAGGAAAAATAACCTTAGATCCACTGCGGTTTAATGAAATATAGTTAATTATATACCAAAAGAAAGCCAAAGAAGTGTTATTTCTATCATTACCATTTACATTGTTATATTATATACCTGCAGCCCAAAAAATGTAGAATGGTCACGTGACAATACAGTTTCTCAAATTAGGGACTTGGGAAGCTACATGCAAACATTAAACGAAGATATTAAGTGTATAAACGAAAAAAATGTGCAAATATTTTTCTTGTTTACTATTGTTGAGTTTGTGAGTCAGTTTTTGGGAGAGTTGCCTTAGCAACTCCTGGTGTTTGAACTAAATATGACCGATAAACCATATTTCTGATAAAAATCAACCTTCTGTTTGTTCTTGTAATTCATGGCAACGGCTCTCTGTAAATCGTTGCCAATTCAAAATGTAAACTTCTGGGCCAGCAAAATTGATTTTTATAAAAATTATTGTATTAACTATCATAACCGCCATGTTACAAGATTGCGAGCACATTCCGAATAATATGTTGACAAATTACCACTTATACATCATCTATTTCCAAATTCAATACAAATTAAAATATTACATAGAAAAAAAATCCTTCAGACTGCATTATAAAATAAACCGACAATATTATTAAAGCCAAAAGGTTACAATGCGAATCTGTTTATGACAGATCTCAAAATGGCGGTCATCAACCATGATTTGAATATGTGACACAAAATGTTTTAGTGAAGAGGAACAATTATTAACATAGTTTTTGTTTAATAATTCCTTATATTTTTTGCCCGAGTTGGAGAGTATTGTCTATTACGAAATATATTGATGATTGTCTTTGCGGTCATTGTAGTTCACAATTTGGGATCAAGACTTCGCATATAGTCATTATACGCTTAAATGCCATAGCAAAATATCAACGTTATCAGTCTACACTTATCCTGTCATGTTCTTTATGAGCCGGAAATTATGCGTTCTAACTTTCGATTATTTAATTGCATATGAATAAATATATCCCGTCTTTTAGTCTTCTTGGTATATTGTAGTACTTTTTACAATAAATCTTGCATTTTTGTTATGCAGCAAACTACTGTCTTGTTTATAGTGGTTTTTTACGATGGCTTAATTTATATGGTGTTACTTAGTTGTTCATTATTTCATCTAGAGACCATGTCCTGTAGAATATTAACCTACATTTCTTATTCCTTTCTTATTCCTGCATCTCATAACCAGCTATTTAACTTCATATATGTTTTCTTTTTTATTTTGGGAATATAAAAATAAATACCATAATTACATGATTCATTTTTTCTATATTATATGCAAGCATGCCGTTTTATCAATCTCATAGGCCATTCTATTTCCCGTATGATGTAACAAATACCCTTATGAAATGATTTTATCGCAAACAAGGTGTCTAGTTTTAACTAGACAACAAGTTTGAAAGTATATGTCTGAATAACAAAATCGATCAATTATATTCCAAATCAAATATATGTGTTATCTGTATCTCCAAACACTCTCTGAAATTCACCCTAAAGGTTCTTAGGTTTAGGAATCCACCAATAACAAACATCTCTGAACAACAATTTGTGTAGGGAAACTTAAGACAAAGCCCCCTTTTCCGGATAGATATATCGTGTTTGCTTCTATACAGAACTTTAGACTTTCACTAAAATGGCGGTCTCAACATTACAATACATCTCAAGCATATTCATATTTTATACTTTATTCATATTCAATAATTAATAATCATTATCATAAAGTTAACTCTGTCGGACATTTCCTCCAATGTCTATACAATTTCGAATGTAAAACTTGGTCTAAACAACGCTAATCGATAATATTCTGACATTTTTTTATATAGAGACATCTTTATTCTAAACGAATTAAACACCCAGCTGATCTTCATTTATCCTCATTGACTTGTACTCTAAAGGTATCCACAGTCTCACAGTGCATAGATCTGAACAAAGCCACAAGCCAAATTTGTCATTTCAGTTTAATATTATTTAGGATAAGTGTAAACAAATGCTGCTTTATGTTTCAATTCTGAGAACTGGCTCACTTGCCTCTGTATCATTTATCGTGACTGAGATGCGTTAATGCGCAGTGCAAAAATATTGGTCCAATCCATGTAGAATGCCAATGTAAACACCAATCTTGCACTGAGCTGCCCAGATCGCGCCTATACTAGTATGATCTTTATCACCAAAACAATTATGCAAACAATTATATATATATATATATATATATATATATATATATATCTTAAAAGCTGAGCTCCAATATTTTAACTACACTCTCGACCCATAAAAATTACAACAGCAGATGACTAAATGCCATGCAAGCTCCGTCGTATGGAACCTTGATCTAAATTGCTACTTTCAATAATTATACTGCAATTTTTATTAATTTCATTGAAATGTTATTATTCCAAATAGATAAAATATCCAACGGGTGTTCAAGAACCGCTCATTAGCGTATTATATAAGTCCATATATAAGACTCGCTAAGTCAATGGGTTTGCTTGTAGCCCTTTTCTCTGCAGATGGTAATTATTTTTGATGAGTGTAAACAAATATTGCTTCATGGCACATATCATTAAAGCATTTGCCATATTTTATAATCGATATGTATTTGAGCCTTGATTATTAATGATCACAGGTGTGGAAATTAAATAAAATGTTTCAATCACCTGGGTTTTTCGTCAATACGACTTAGATATAGATTTCGAAAGGGTTGGTTTCACTGGAAAAGTGTATATATATTAGTATTTTCCCTATATGTTTCAATTATATGGGTGTGAATCTTTATAATTCTAATATTTATGCAATAGTAATTGTTATTGAAATGATATATATCTTAACTTTTTCAATATTTTCTTCAGAACATGAGAGCATTTTAACACGCTCACAGGATTCTATTTCACATCAATGGATGACGTGACCTTTTGACCTCTTGCGACCTACAATTATACTTTAACATGATTTTCGTCACAATATCTACGACAACTGTTCATGATATTTCTAAATGGTGTTCTTATTATGTATAATGATAAATTTAAAATGAGTTTTAGAGTCAATTGAGTATACAACATTCCGTTTATTGTTATAAACTTGTGAATTTTTACGTAAAATCCTGTTATTTTGGACTCGGGCCTGCTGAAAGAAACAGAAACCGAGTTCGGGTGGGCACCCGCTCCAGAATGATCAGGATCGTCCTGTAGATACTTCATACCAAATTTGGTGCTTTTATCCGGCGTGTAACGATAATTCCGTTAAGCCACCTGACTATAGAGGTTGAGGACCAGGGCGCACGAGTCGAGCATAGAAGACTTGGTCTGGGTCATGACATCAGAATGCAGCGGATCGTGTGGGCGTCCGGGGATTTCCAAAAGATCTCGTATTTTTGTTTTAAAGTAGATACCTGTAAACGCAGTAAATTAAGATTCATCTTATATGCTGGTCTCTGTTACTATTGTGAGCCGTTAGTGTTTCTGTGTACACAGACAGTGGTTCAGACAGACAGACAACGACGTCACAATCAGCATATGGATTAAAGTTAGTACGCCATCCAGCCACGGACTATAGTCTTGGTGCCTCAAAAGGAGAATAGTGAAATGTAAACAGAGTCTAGGTGCCTCAAAAGGAGAATAGTGAAATCTAAACAGAGTCTAGGTGGAACAAAAGGTGAATAGTTAAATGTAAACAGTCTAGGTGCCTCAAAAGGAGAATAATGAAGTGTAAATGTAAGGCCTGCTCATGTACTTGGTCAATAGCCATTCCAGAAAACTCCCGATTTAACTTGTTTACAACAACCTTTCCACTCTCAAATTCCTGGGTCAGCTGGGGATGTTTCTCTTTGAGGGTTACTATGTCTCTGAGATGGATGGGGAGCCAACGTGCATAGTTAATGTTGCTGATGGCAAAGAAGTATGGGAGGAGCTCAGCAGTTACCTGTCAGTAAAGGTTGAAGCTGGCTTCCCGAATGCTCGGATAAGTAGTAGGATCACCAGTTCCATGGCAGCACCAAATTCCAGAACTGAAACTGAGGACTTTGCAGCTTGCGGCTATCACACCAAACATCAAAGCTCAACACTTCCTCATGGTTGTCAGCTGTCTCAATGCAGTAGTCACTGTAGGCTGCCTTCAAAATTTGGTAGAGATTGCATGCTGTTACCTGATGGGCCTGGCGTGTTTATGTGATGATTGCTGCTGATAGGAAAGATTCTGCACTCCCAGAGGAAGCCACCCCTGCCTCCACCAGGGCCCCTGTCCAGCCACTCCCCTGCAGAAGCGTTCCAATTGATTTCAGTGCAGCCAAGTCAATGTGTAGGCCTCCAAACATCATGACGAACTTATCCCCACCATACTGCTCAGGTCATTGCCACTAGATTTGCTTTGCTAATGCATAAATAGGCTGGTTAGCAGTCATGACAGGTATCTGGTCTGGATTCAGGAAAGACACTGTTTTCATGACTTTGTCCATGACATGTCTGATCTAAGTGGGCTGGTTCTCGAAAGAGAGGTAACATTGATGTTATATTAACCTCAGATTCAGGGCTTCTCTTCTTGGAGGCATGGTGGGCTGACCAGGTCACATTCACTGCCCCATCTGTTTCTTTAGTCACACTTACTTTCTCCAGCCACTCATACTCCAGTGCAAGCTGTGGTCCTAACAGAGTGGTGCCTGGAATGCCTCTGAGTTGATGCTCCCTCCTTATATCTTGCATAGAAGTTGTACTGCAGAAGCTGTAAAATTGCAAGGTCTGACTTGGAGGCATCAAATCTTAGTTGTGATTTGATGTCAGTTCCCTGTTCAATCATGCCCACAAACTGAAGAAGGGTGGGGGAATGGCCTCTTCAATACAGGTCTCATTGAAGATTCCATCAAAGGAAACTTGTGGTCCAGCATGTGTCTCCTCAAGATCTTGGCTGCTTTGGCAAGTGTCATGGCATCACTGTAATCAGAGGCTTGTGACAGGGCAAAGCCTATATCTCTTTGAAAAGCCAGCAGGACATCTTTTCCCTTCTTGTGAGCTTCCAGCTCAGGTATTTCGGCCAACAGCTTATCCCTTAGTCTGATTGAGTTAACATCAGGTGTCTCCATCCCCAGCTGTTCAAGACGCTGTCTGTACAGGTTGACCATATCTCCAAGCCTAAATATTGCATATCCCTCAGAGCTTGATTTGGTCTCCACCATGTAGGTTACTAGCTCTGATAATGACAGTGGGTAAATATCCTGGCTATGGCTCTGCTTCCTCTTTTCAACATTTCTCAGGTAAGCTCTCTCTCTATTATACAGGGCTTGCAAACATGCAGAGTGTGCAGCCCCTGTGCTATAACATCCCCACCACTCAGGACTTTCAGGAGTCTTTTTTGCACAGTCATTGAGTCTTTTGTTAAGCTTCATGGTCATGGCATGCTCAATTCTGATGCCTGTTCTTCTTGTTCACAAAGAAAGCACTCAGTCTTCCGACCTTCACGGTTGGTTCTTCGTAGTTTGGTTCGTCCTCTGACTGAGTACCTTGAGGCCCAACCCTTCTGATGGTACTTAGCCTTGTTCCTCCAAAGTGTTTCTTCTATTCCACCACCCTCATCCAGTCTAGCTGGATCCAGAAATATGGGCATCTCATTGAGGGCATGGAACAGAGGGACATTGGTCGCAATCATGGTGTAGCCATCTTGTTCAGATGAATAGCGTGTAGGTGGAGATTTCAGATCCTCATTGTCTTTGACGTTTTGGCAAATACAACATTTGCTCCAGTCAATTTTCCATTTAGAAAAATTAGACTCTGGAGTTGAACTTTCCAGCTAGTAGTACTAAATTGGTTATAGGTTAAAAATATGGGCTTTCGGCTTATTTCGTCTTGAAGATCAATATCAAGGGCACAATTTTCGAACTCATTCAAGAGCTTGCAAAATAACTGTGTCCAAATATATAAAAAAAGTTAACTCACATAAGTTTGGCTTATTTGATCTTGAATATTAAGGTCAGGGTCACATGTTTTCAACCTCACCCAGGTTTGTCATAAGAATTCTAGGGTTCTGGTTATTTGACCTTGAAGAGAAAGATCAAGGTCACAAATTGTCGACGTCGTCCGAACTATTGATGAAAACAATTTGTGTGTCAAATATGAGAACGAAATAAGCTATATTCAATAAATTATGTGGTTCACAAGAATTCTTGATTTTTGCTTGTCTGACCTTGAAGATTAAGGTCAAGGTCACAAGTTCTCAACATCGTCCGGGATCTCGGTATAAACAATTTGTGTGTCAAATGTAAGAACAAAATATGCATTATTAAATCAATTGTAACCGCTAATCCAGTATTAGCGCCCCCTTGTTCACGAATTTCTGGATCCGCCACTGCACATGGTAAAAAATATAAACTGTTATACCAGAATCATTTATATTTGGCCAGTCTGTGCATTTTTATTGCAAAACGTAATATTTGTGTATCCGGCCGATATGGCGGCTATCTGGAAAATCGGCAGCCATCTTGAATTTCAAGTTGCCCGCGTACTTTTTCATAAGAGTAATGTCTAAGGAGTACCGATGCCAAATTTGGTGCTTGTATCATCATTTGAAAGATTCCTTTGAAATATTATATTATCTGCTGCACTACCTAAGGCCAACCGTTAATAACGATCAAAGATCTTTTATAATGAAATAGCCGTGACAGTCGAGCAAAACCCTTTGAGTTAAACATTTTTATGGTAATCTGAATTACCTCCATCATTTATGGGACTCTTCCTTGTTTATTTTCCCAAATTTTCTACAAAATCTGTAAAAAAAATCTGTAACATCTGCGTAAATTTGCTGACAGACAACCGAGGATATCGCATTTATACCTCTCGCCATTTGGAAGGAGAAGTATCAGTTGAACAAAGATAAGTTGAAGTTAAGGTCTTTTGCACCACCATGAATATTCATATGCATATATTTATGACCTTTGAAAGCAAAACCCTCGCCTAGCTTTGACATGCTGAGAAATCCACTACAGAGGATTCCGCTCACAAACGGCAAGGCTGCACACTTGGACTGTAACTCCCAGTAACACTCAATAGAAAATGGTACAATTAGATCTTTCGTCGCCGCAGCTACCGAATAACACAAGCTGTGCTAGCCATAACGTCTATAGAAGTTTCCTTTTTAAAATGATATCCTCAGGAGTTTACATGTCCAAGTATTAGCAGCACGCTCTGTGTCATTTTTCTGTCAATTGTATTCTGCTTGTCTCCCATGTACAAAGCCCCAGTTACTCGCCCAGATTTGGATGGTGACTTCAGTGAGCAACGTCACAATTACGACAACCTTAATTGTGGATTGACCAAAGTGGCTGTAATTTTGGGGCGGTCGTATTTGTGAAAATCTAAGTTACTTGGATCATATAAATATATTCGGGAACAAGAAAATGGCCGTAATTGATGGATGATGGCAATTGTGGGGTGGTCGCAAGGCGATGCATGTAAGCTGTAGACTTCAATATTAAATTAATTCACAAATAGATTTTGTTACAAGATAATAATGTAACTTATGAAGGTGCCTCAAACAACATCAGTTGATCAGATTTAAAGAGATCTTTTGGGGATTTCATTGCTGGGCAGCTGGACTACTTAAACTAACATTTTAACCCATCCGCATAATCAAAGACCTTCATACAGTATGTAGAATTGACAAAATGCTGGGAATTTTAACTAATGTCATAGCAGTAACAACTATTTACAGGATTCTTACAGTAGGCCTAACTAACAAGTAAAATTATTAATAGGTCTACACATAATAGTCAAATAGCTTAATTAAGATAACCTGTTTAATATTAGTGCTATATAAATTAATTGACCATTTTAGGAGTACATGTAATTTTGTTTGTAACTTTTACTAGTTGTCAGAGGAATACAATGCTGGTTTGAGTATAAAGAAAAAGCCTTTATGTGTGAAACAATATGAACAAATATATCAAATAGGGTCAAAATGTACTGAAAGCGATAAATTCAAATTCTGGAGTCAGAAGCGCAAAGTACAGAACATTGAAGCTGAGAAGAGTATCTGCTATCAAAAGACCAGCCCAGCTTTAAATTGTAATGACATAATTGTTGGTAAATTAAAAATATATAAATATATATATATATATATATATATTATTTAATAATTGTTTTGCTCCTAAACATAAAATAATTTTCTCATCAGAGGACCTCAGATTCACTTGTAGGACTAAACACTGTCTTGGTAGGATTTCAATTTCCCTTAACAGAAAATTCCCTGAGCAGAGATCTCTTATGTAAGCGACAGCTGCCCTTAAATCCTGCAGTTTAGTGATTAAGTTGTGTAACGCCACCGTGTGTCCATGTTAGAAACTTAAATTGTCATTCCGATTGTAAGGGCAGGGAACCAGTTTACGTAAACCCTAGACTGGTTCCCCGCTCTAATATGGCGCCTCTGCTCCAGGCCAATCTTAGACTGGTACCCTGCTCTATTATGGCCCTCAGCCAAGCATAGAGACAGGCGTACAACGCCATCTTAAGTACTCCCAGTTGCAACTCCTGACTAACCTGTAGACTGGTTCCTACTCCAGTATACACGCTCATACCGGTTGCCATGGACGTTAGCGCGATCATGGTTGATTATCCGTGAAGATTTCTTATAAAATAACTTTCTTTAGTTATTTCTAGTTTTCAAATATTGAAGAATGAGTTGTTGCACAAAAATTGAATAATAGATGTATAGATAATACGATATACTGAATCTTTTATATTCCACTGTGTGTAGCAGTGATTTATTATTAATACCTATTAATCTTATCATTATGTACAGCCAACCTTTGGTTACTTCTCTGAGCAAAAGAAATGCTAATTTTTAACATATATAATACATACTGGAGTTGGAACCAGCCTGCCCGGAGTACAAAAGATGGCGTTGTACGCCCGTCTCTATGATTGGCCTAGAGCAGCGTTGCCATAATAGAGCGGGGTACCAGTCTAGGCCAATCTATGCATGGCTGAGGGCAATAATAGAGCAGGGTTCCAGTCTAAAGAAAACCAAACCTTGATGTACCGCAAAGATTTTAAAGGAAACAGCTCAGCCGAATATGTCCTGAACGTGTGAACAGAGACCGTAACAAAACCAGGAAAAATGGTTCCAGCAAATATAAATCTGTGTCGCCAGGCAACCAGATGCCACAGGTTACTCTCGTCCTACGCTAATCACCGTCTTAAGGTAGGGACCCGCGTAGCTACGTTTGTACTTAGCCCTCGTTGCCTAATCTCCCCCCCCCAACAAACACACACATCTACTGGCTTCTGAATATTTTTATCTACCATGATATGCCAAGAAACTTTTGATAATGATTATTAGATATCACCTGTAATGTACATTACTAACATTCTTTCATTATTTCACAGATAAAAAAAATAGGACAAGTTTAAGAAGAAAAATCTATAATATATTCTGTTTCACCACTTGCTGCAGTCTTGCAGCGCTGACATATATGGTAAACAATGATCAAGCGCTGCAGCCTCTGGCGGGGAGAGTCTATACTATGCAAGGTTGTACGGATCCGTACAACCCCGGGCTCGACTTTTTCAGGAACTGACCGGAATATACCAGAACTGACAGAAACTGACTCGGAATTACCCGAACTGACCAAAACTAACAGGATTATATCATAATTTCACTAAAATTAAGAACATTTTCAACATTTTTAATATATATATCATGATAATATAAAATGTAAGGCATAATAATTATTAAATTTATATGAATACCAAAATCTTGCACGTTTTTGTGAAAAATGGTAGTGGAACTTGATTATTAACTTCACCACTGAAGGTTCCCATTCTTCTCCTTTGGATACCATTAACCTCTGCCCTTTCCTTGCTCAGTCATATAAATAAATATGATAAACAACAGAAAAATTGAATATCACCTTTATTTCAATTTTTGAATGAAATAAATTTGAATAAAAAAACTAAGTGTAAACTATGAAAATAGACAAATGTAGACATATATATATATTGTATATATTATAGATATTATATATATAATATATATATGTATGTATTATTATTTTGAATACTTGTACAACTTTCTTGGAGAATAACTATCTATGTACAAACTACACAACAGAACTATAAGCACATCAGACGATTTGCCTAGGGAAAACAAACATACATATGTTATTGGCATGATATCAAGAGAGAATATTATTATTAATATATTTTTAATCATATAAAAAAAACTACAGAAAAATTGAAAGCTAGAACTAAGCACAACAGAACTGTAAGCAGGAATAAGGATAACACAGGAATAAATTGGTAGCATTTTTGCAGAACTGATCAAATATAAATTTATTTGATACTTAATAAGTCATAATAACTAGACAAACATTCTTATTCTAGTTGAAACTTGTGTATTTGGCCAATACCTTGATATTTCAGCATGATGTACATGATGTATCTTTATGGATATGTAAAGGCTACAGAAAAAAAATGATAGAAATAAGCACAACAGAACTGTAGGCAGAAATATAAGCACAACCCAGGATTAATTCAATTAATTGAACAATAAATGTGGAACACAATTGTCCCACAAAATATACAAATACATTCCAGCAATATGTATTTTATACAACAAACCCATTAACTCAAGCTTAATCCAGCTAATTAAACAGACTAAATTCACACATGATCATATCACTTTGTACCTGAGGAGTGGGCCGGCTGGTTAGCTGAATTTATGAAGAGTGCTGTAGTACATTTATAATCAAGCTAACTGTACACATAGTATAATATATTAAAAGCTCCCCTGTGCTATAGAGCACTTTCACAGTAAACAATATGAGCATATCAAGGAGTGCTTTATTAGATTTTCAACTGTAGGTTTGCCTTTCTATATATATTCTGCCATTCATTAAATTTATCATAGTTTATATATATATATATTTATGTATGTTAATATACATATATATATATATAGATATATATATATAGATATATATATATATATTTGTAAATGCAATATATATACAATTAAGTTGTATCTAAATATCATCATGAGTATTTAATACAATGCATTTTTAATAAATGATAGCAACAGAAACATTTTAACATTGTAGTAAAATACTTTCTTTTAAAATTAAATAATATATGGGAAATAATAATTAATACTCAGTTTTATAATTAAAATAATGTCAAAAATGTAATATATATAATAGGTGCTGATAGACCCATCTATGTTCTACTTTCTAATGATATTTTGGTGGTAAATAAAATATGAAATTGCATAAAATAAAACAATATTTGTGGCGGCATCTGACATCTTTGCGTGAAACTAACATTGAGGTACGACAGGCAGACATTTCAACCTACTTACCAGTACCTCATGGAGTAAAAAATTGGTTCTCAGGTATTCACTCTCAAAATTAAGTGAAGTATTTGGGTCATTTAATTGGCAGATGTAAATGGAATGGTGGGAGTGGGTCAGTTCCAGTAATTCCAAGTCAGTTTTGGTCAGTTCCGGTAATTCCAAGTCCATTTCAGTCAGTTCCGGTAATATAGGGTCAGTTCCTGTAAAAAGTCGAGCTGTACAACCCCTAAGATATGTATATGCCTTGTGTAACGTGAGGACACCAGTCAGACCCCACATATTATTATTGTTACAGATGCTTGGACTCCGTTGGGACCAAAACATTTGCTGAATGATCAGTATGTAATAAAGTATGGGCACTTACTCTGAATGAAGTCAGGTATTACTTCATCTCAGTTGGGCCGGTGGAGCCTTCAATTTGGAACAGCCAATAGGAAATTAGCATCATTGCTTATGAAAATATGGTCTATCCTAGTGCATGGCACTGGCATTCCTTGGAAAAGCCCCCTGAATTCCTCTTTTGCATAGATTGCCCACCTTATTTGCATGGGATTCCTTTTTCGGCGGTGTCCTGTCGCGCATGCAACAACTGAACCCTGGCAGTTAAAAAAAAAAACATTTACAGGCCCACATTATTTAGGTGTTGTATCAATTTAATTTTATACATAATAAATTTATTTCTATATATAAATACAAGATTGCTTCTCTATCGCAAGCAGTGGTATTTCATGTTTCAGGTCCCTCCATGTACCGCAGGGTGAACTTTAACCGCCAGATGGTTGGACTCCATATCACAGATAAATGGAGTCCGCACGTGGCGGACTATTTCACCACCTGCTGTCCACCTGTCTTTTGTAGATAATTTTCTTTAAAGTTTATATTTTCCAATAATTTCTTAGATAAATACTTGCAGAAGTGACAACCTAATATGGCAATTAAGAACAATCCCCAGTTTATGTTTCAAAGCTTTTTAATCTCTTCACAATGATCTGTCCTTTAGATATGATGTGTAGAAAATGATGCTGTTCTAGACCAAAGCAATCCTGTTGCCACACCAGGTTATGAATATAGCATTCTGGTTGAGCTGTCATGACTTAATGAGAAGAAGAAACATGCACTTGACCGGTACAGCAGATCTTTGTACAATTAGAGAATGCTTCTTTAATTAAACTATAGAACAGGTTCTTGAGAATGAACCATATCCACTGTTGTCATTGACAAGGCCTGGTGTTACATAAATAATGGATACTTATGTATATCTCTTATTTTTTCTCACTTGGTAAATTCCCCCATGTGAGTTTAGAACAATAAATTCAGTAATCAACTGCATTTTTAGCAAACCTGTGAGCTTATGCGATAGTGGGGCGTCGTCTGTACGTTAACCCATAATATCTTGAAAATGGCAGGAGTTTGCATCACCAAATTTTATGCAAAAAAATTGTCATCTAAAAAACTCTATCAGATTTTGCTTATTTTTAGGCTAACTGCATTTTCTTAGATTTTATAGGGAAAAAGCTAAAAAAAAATGTTCGAATGGTTCCAGTTAAAGGTTTTTGGCCGAGTTACAGGAGGTTGAAGTTAGTCATCTGTCCAAAAAAGCACACTAAAATTTTAGTATCAGAAATGGCTAGAGCTAACATCACCAAATTTTATGCCAATGTTTGTCACATATGTCATACCCGAAATTGAGGTATTGGTGGCGCCACCTACATTGATCTGTTTTTTACAAGCGAAAATGTAATTTTAGACTCTTCTAGCTTATACACTGTTTTATGATGAAACTGTTAAGCTGATTGGTTTAAACTTAACAAGAATTATTCTATGGTAGGGTTCTGCCAGTTTTATAAGAATAGATTGGGTAAATGCAGCTTTAAAAAAAGAAGTGTAGCCAATTGAAAAAGGTTTTATGTGTTTGAAAACATATTTGACAACATGCTGAGTGTCAGCAGCCAAGTCAAGAGGTTACTCAGTACAACCAGCTTGGGTCCAGACATCACCATGGCAACTGACCTGGCTCTGTCTGGTGTCTAGACAATGTGTTCTAGATTAGAACTAATGGACTTTATATTTTAACTGTTTGAAAAAACTTGGTTTGCATTTTTAGCGAATCTGTAAGCTTATGCAATGGTGTGGCATTGTCCGCCGTGCGTTGTGCATCATAGCTATCTCAAAAAGGGCAGGAGCTAGCATGATATTTCTGCATTGGTTTGACTTATCCACCTGAAATTTTGCATGTGTATACATCCTGGAAAGCTTTCTTGAATTTATGACAGGTGATGCCACCTATACTCACTTTAATGCTGCAGACATCCAAGCTCATATATCAGGAACCGTCTAACCAATTGGGCCAATATTTTGCATGTGTATAGATCTCACATAGCTCTTTATCATACACAAAACTGGTGGTGCCACCTGCAACCATGTTTCACGGAAGTACATATGTGCGCACACAAATACTGTGCCTGCGGCACGCGAAATGAGCCACGGTGTCTTCCAAACCTTTTGACAGTAATAAAAGGATGGCAGATACAACAGACTCTGCATTGTGCAATTTTAACCTTGGGACATCAGATGAATTAATATACAAAGCATTACAGCTTTTGGCGGATCCATCTAAAACAGAAAGGAGGTTTGTGCTCCCCACTGATCCAATAATAGAAAGTCTTGCTAGAGACAAGGACACTATAATAAAATTATCAAATAAGGATGATGATATGATGTGACTGGAATTTATATGTGACTTGCAAAGGATGTGGAAATAACATTGATGGTAATATGAACAAGATCTTGATTGAAATTTTATGTATAAAAAATAAACACATAGTGCGAAGCACAGTATTTGCATGATAGCCTATATATCTGACAATTATAAAAGGCTGAATAAACAGTTAACTGGTGCATTTCAAAGTTCAGTACCAAGCGAGTTATTCAGTGCACATTTTTATAATATTTACGTATTGAGTCATATATTCTGAATGCAAGATCTTACAATTCTCTCTGAATGCAAGATCCTACAATTCTCTCTGAATGCAAGATCCTACAATTCTTGCTGAATGCAAGAACAAACAATTCTTGCTATATGTAAGATCATACAATTCTCTCTGAATGCAAGATCATACAATTCTCTCTGAATGCAAGATCAAACAATTCTCTCTGAATGCAAGATCCTACAATTCTTGCTGAATGCAAGAACAAACGATTCTTGCTAAATGTAAGATCCTACAATTCTCTCTGAATGCAAGATCAAACAATTCTCTCTGAATGAAAGATCCTACAATTCTTGCTGAATGCAAGAACAAACAATTCTTGCTAAATGTAAGATCATACAATTCTCTCTGAATGCAAGATCAAACAATTCTTGCTGGATGCAAGATCATACAATTCTCTCTGAATGCAAGATCATACAATTCTCTCTGAATGCAAGATCCTACAATTCTTGCTGAATGCAAGATCAAACAATTCTCTCTGAATGCAAGATCCTACAATTCTTGCTGAA
The DNA here is from genome assembly GCA_026874595.1 of Sipunculus nudus. Taxonomy (NCBI): domain Eukaryota; kingdom Metazoa; phylum Annelida; class Sipuncula; order Golfingiida; family Sipunculidae; genus Sipunculus; species Sipunculus nudus. The sequence continues at coordinate 95,643,667 of CM049308.1, forward strand.
TGCAAGATCAAACAATTCTCTCTGAATGCAAGATCCTACAATTCTTGCTGAATGCAAGAACAAACAATTATTGCTAAATGAAAGATCCTACAGTTCTCTCTGAACGCAAGATCAAACAATTCTTGCTGAATGCAAGATCAAACAATTCTTGCTGAATGCAAGATCATACAATTCTCTCTGAATGTAAGATCATACAATTCTCTCTGAACGCAAGATAAAACAATTCTTGCTGGATGCAAGAACAAACAATTCTCTCTGCAAGTTGAATATTTTACTGATATGATCTCATATTAGTAACTGAGGGCTCACTTATTTGTATTTGTGAGATTTCTTATGTTGGTAACTGAGGGCTCACTTATTTGTATTTGTGAGATTTCTTATGTTGGTAACTGAGGGCTCACTTATTTGTATTTGTGAGATTTCTTTGGTTGGTAACTGAGGGCTCACTTATTTGTATTTGTGAGATTTCTTATGTTGGTAACTGAGGGCTCACTTATTTGTATTTGTGAGATTGCTTATGTTGGTAACTGAGGGCTCACTTATTTGTATTTGTGAGATTTCTTATGTTGGTAACTGAGGGCTCACTTATTTGTATTTGTGAGATTTCTTATGTTGGTAACTGAGGGCTCACTTATTTGTATTTGTGAGATTTCTTATGTTGGTAACTGAGGGCTCACTTATTTGTATTTGTGAGATTTCTTATGTTGGTAACTGAGGGCTCACTTATTTGTATTTGTGAGATTTCTTATGTTGGTGACTGAGGGCTCACTTATTTGTATTTGTGAGATTGCTTATGTTGGTGACTGAGGGCTCACTTATTTGTATTTGTGAGATTTCTTATGTTGGTAACTGAGGGCTCACTTATTTGTATTTGTGAGATTTCTTATGTTGGTAACTGAGGGCTCACTTATTTGTATTTGTGAGATTTCTTATGTTGGTAACTGAGGGCTCACTTATTTGTATTTGTGAGATTGCTTATGTTGGTGACTGAGGGCTCACTTATTTGTATTTGTGAGATTTCTTATGTTGGTGACTGAGGGCTCACTTATTTGTATTTGTGAGATTTCTTATGTTGGTAACTGAGGGCTCACTTATTTGTATTTGTGAGATTTCTTATGTTGGTAACTGAGGGCTCACTTATTTGTATTTGTGAGATTTCTTATGTTGGTAACTGAGGGCTCACTTATTTGTATTTGTGAGATTTCTTATGTTGGTAACTGAGGGCTCACTTATTTGTATTTGTGAGATTTCTTATGTTGGTAACTGAGGGCTCACTTATTTGTATTTGTGAGATTTCTTATGTTGGTAACTGAGGGCTCACTTATTTGTATTTGTGAGATTTCTTATGTTGGTAACTGAAGGCTCACTTTTTTGTCTTTGTGAAATTTCTCATGTTTGTAAATGAGGGCATATGTATTTGTGAGATTTGTAAATTGTTGCTCATTTATTGTATCCCCGGACAAAGTCGGGGGATACTATGTTTTCATACTGGTCCCGCCGCTGCCGCATATAAATCTTGTTGGCGCGATAACTCAAAAAATATTTCAAGGATCTTTACTAAACTTGCTATATGTATAGATATGGGTTAGAGGACGATGCCTATTTAAAATGAGGTCATGACCTTGACTAGAAGAGTGTCCTTGACCTTGAATAGGTCCAATTTTGGGGAAAATCACACAAATTCTTAAATATCTCAAGAAATCTTGCATGGATTGATCCCAAAATCAAGTTGATGGAAGATCATGGATAGGGTTGTCATGTTCCAGAAACAGGTGGCGCCACCTATTATTCTTTACTTGTTTTCGTGCCGTTTAATACCCCCGAAATTGCTACTTGACAGTACTGTGAGCATTTTAAGTAAAAAAATAATGGACAGATTTCTTTTATATTATGCATATACATAGATATGGGTTACGGGATGATGTTTATTTAAATTAGGGTCATGACCTTTAGTATGAGAGTGTCCTTGACCTTGAATAGGTCCAATTTTGGGGAAAATCACACAAATTCTTAAATATCTCAAGAAATCTTGCATGGATTGATCCCAAAATCAAGTTGATGGAAGATCATGGATAGGGTTGTCATGTTCCCGAAACAGGTGGCGCCACCTATTATTCTTTACTTGTTTTCGTGCCGTTTAATACCCCCGAAATTGCTACTTGACAGTACTGTGAGCATTTTAAGTCAAAAACTAATGGACAGATTTCTTTCATATTATGCATATACATAGATATGGGTTATGGGATGATGTTTTTTTAAATTGGGGACATGACCTTTTCTATTAGAGTGGCCTTGACCTTGAAAATTGCCATATATGGTGAAAATTACACAAAATCATAAATATCTCAATAAGGGATGCATGGATTGGTCCAAAAATCAACTTGATCGAAGATCTTGAATAGTATTGTCATGTACCAGAAACAGGTGGTGCCACCTGTTATTCTTTCACATGTTTTCGTGCCGTTTAATACCCCATCATTGCCACTTAACAGTTCTGTGAGCATTATAAGTCAAAAACTAATGGACAGATTTCTTTCATATTATGCATATACATAGATATGGGTTATGGGATGATGTTTATTTAAATTGGGGTCATGACCTTTCCTATTAGAGTGGTCTTGACCTTGAATATTGCCATATATGGTGAAAATTACACAAAATCATTAATATCTCAATAAGGGATGCATAGATTGGTTCAAAAATCAACTAGACCGAAGATCTTGGATAGTAATGTCATGAACCACAAACTGGTGGCACCACCTGTTATTCTTTTACTTGTTTTCTTGCCATTTAATACCCCCATCATTGCCACTTAAACAGTACTGTGAGCATTATAAGTCAAAAACTATCAGACAGATTTCTTTCATTGTAAGCATATACATAGACATGGGTTATGGGATGATGTATATATAAATTGGGGTCATGACCTTTCCTATTAGAGTGGCCTTGACCTTAAATATTGCCATATATGGTGAAAATTACACAAAATCATTAATATGTCAATAAGGGATGCATGGATTGGTCCAAAAATCAACTTGATCGAAGATCTTGAATAGTATTGTCATGTACCAGAAACAGGTGGTGCCACCTGTTATTCTTTCACATGTTTTCGTGCCGTTTAATACCCCATCATTGCCACTTAACAGTTCTGTGAGCATTATAAGTCAAAAACTAATGGACAGATTTCTTTCATATTATGCATATACATAGATATGGGTTATGGGATGATGTTTATTTAAATTGGGGTCATGACCTTTCCTATTAGAGTGGTCTTGACCTTGAATATTGCCATATATGGTGAAAATTACACAAAATCATTAATATCTCAATAAGGGATGCATAGATTGGTTCAAAAATCAACTAGACCGAAGATCTTGGATAGTAATGTCATGAACCACAAACTGGTGGCACCACCTGTTATTCTTTTACTTGTTTTCTTGCCATTTAATACCCCCATCATTGCCACTTAAACAGTACTGTGAGCATTATAAGTCAAAAACTATCAGACAGATTTCTTTCATTGTAAGCATATACATAGACATGGGTTATGGGATGATGTATATATAAATTGGGGTCATGACCTTTCCTATTAGAGTGGCCTTGACCTTAAATATTGCCATATATGGTGAAAATTACACAAAATCATTAATATGTCAATAAGGGATGCATGGATTGGTCCAAAAATCAACTTGATCGAAGATCTTGGATAGTATTGTCATGTACCGGAAACAGGTGGTGCCACCTGTTATTCTTTTACATGTTTTCATGCCGTTTAATACCCAATCATTGCCACCTAACAGTTCTGTGAGCATTATAAGTCAAAAACTAATGGACAGATTTCTTTCATATTATGCATATACATAGATATGGGTTATGGGATGATGTTTATTTAAATTGGGGACATGACCTTTTCTATTAGAGTGGCCTTGACCTTGAAAATTGTCATATATGGTGAAAATTACACAAAATCATAAATATCTCAATAAGGGATGCATGGATTGGTCCAAAAATCAACTTGATCGAAGATCTTGAATAGTATTGTCATGTACCAGAAACAGGTGGTGCCACCTGTTATTCTTTCACATGTTTTCGTGCCGTTTAATACCCAATCATTGCCACTTAACAGTTCTGTGAGCATTATAAGTCAAAAACTAACGGACAGATTTCTTTCATATTATGCATATACATAGATATGGGTTATAGGATGATGTTTATTTAAATTGGGGTCATGACCTTTCCTATTAGAGTGGTCTTGACCTTGAATATTGCCATATATGGTGAAAATTACACAAAATCATTAATATCTCAATAAGGGATGCATAGATTGGTTCAAAAATCAACTAGACCGAAGATCTTGGATAGTAATGTCATGAACCATAAACAGGTGGCACCACCTGTTATTCTTTTACTTGTTTTCTTGCCATTTAATACCCCCATCATTGCCACTTAAACAGTACTGTGAGCATTATAAGTCAAAAACTATCAGACAGATTTCTTTCATTGTAAGCATATACATAGACATGGGTTATGGGATGATGTATATATAAATTGGGGTCATGACCTTTCCTATAAGAGTGGCCTTGACCTTAAATATTGCCATATATGGTGAAAATTACACAAAATCATTAATATCTCAATAAGGGATGCATGGATTGGTCCAAAAATCAACTTGATCGAAGATCTTGGATAGTATTGTCATGTACCGGAAACAGGTGGTGCCACCTGTTATTCTTTTACATGTTTTCATGCCGTTTAATACCCAATCATTGCCACCTAACAGTTCTGTGAGCATTATAAGTCAAAAACTAATGGACAGATTTCTTTCATATTATGCATATACATAGATATGGGTTATGGGATGATGTTTATTTAAATTGGGGACATGACCTTTCCTATTAGAGTGGCCTTGACCTTGAAAATTGCCATATATGGTGAAAATTACACAAAATCATGAATATCTCAATAAGGGATGCATGGATTGGTCCAAAAATCAACTTGATCGAAGATCTTGAATAGTATTGTCATGTACCAGAAACAGGTGGTGCCACCTGTTATTCTTTCACATGTTTTCGTGCCGTTTAATACCCAATCATTGCCACTTAACAGTTCTGTGAGCATTATAAGTCAAAAACTAACGGACAGATTTCTTTCATATTATGCATATACATAGATATGGGTTATGGGATGATGTTTATTTAAATTGGGGTCATGACCTTTCCTATTAGAGTGGTCTTGACCTTGAATATTGCCATATATGGTGAAAATTACACAAAATCATTAATATCTCAATAAGGGATGCATAGATTGGTTCAAAAATCAACTAGACCGAAGATCTTAGATAGTAATGTCATGAACCATAAACAGGTGGCACCACCTGTTATTCTTTTACTTGTTTTCTTGCCATTTAATACCCCCATCATTGCCATGAAGAAGAAGGTGTTACCAATGCTGAATCATACAGGACAGACAGACTCAGCAAGAGGTTGCTTGACCATTTTGGATCCTCTATCCAGATTTTACCACAGAGGGGAAAGGCGAGTCTGGTTTGTTCTTCTGAAATCAAAGTGGGTGAAATGTGTGCACTTGTTACAAGTTTGCAGCAACAGTTAGCTGAATCAGAGTTAAAGATTGAATCTGACTGTAGTCCGAGCCAAAAGTGGTATACCCTCATTGAGCAGCTACAGGTTGCTGCGGTCAAGACCTCAGCCCTCTGCGCTCCTTAAGCATGTTCTCTGAGCCAACAGTCTCAGTGCCACGCCAAGCCAAGCAAGGAGCCACAGAGGCCACCCCCATCCATCCCGAGCTGGTGACTTTTCAGAAAGCTACAGACCACACTTAAACAGTACTGTGAGCATTATAAGTCAAAAACTATCAGACAGATTTCTTTCATTGTAAGCATATACATAGACATGGGTTATGGGATGATGTATATATAAATTGGGGTCATGACCTTTCCTATAAGAGTGGCCTTGACCTTAAATATTGCCATATATGGTGAAAATTACACAAAATCATTAATATCTCAATAAGGGATGCATGGATTGGTCCAAAAATCAACTTGATCGAAGATCTTGGATAGTATTGTCATGTACCGGAAACAGGTGGTGCCACCTGTTATTCTTTTACATGTTTTCATGCCGTTTAATACCCAATCATTGCCACCTAACAGTTCTGTGAGCATTATAAGTCAAAAACTAATGGACAGATTTCTTTCATATTATGCATATACATAGATATGGGTTATGGGATGATGTTTATTTAAATTGGGGACATGACCTTTCCTATTAGAGTGGCCTTGACCTTGAAAATTGCCATATATGGTGAAAATTACACAAAATCATGAATATCTCAATAAGGGATGCATGGATTGGTCCAAAAATCAACTTGATCGAAGATCTTGAATAGTATTGTCATGTACCAGAAACAGGTGGTGCCACCTGTTATTCTTTCACATGTTTTCGTGCCGTTTAATACCCAATCATTGCCACTTAACAGTTCTGTGAGCATTATAAGTCAAAAACTAATGGACAGATTTCTTTCATATTATGCATATACATAGATATGGGTTATGGGATGATGTTTATTTAAATTGGGGTCATGACCTTTCCTATTAGAGTGGTCTTGACCTTGAATATTGCCATATATGGTGAAAATTACACAAAATCATTAATATCTCAATAAGGGATGCATAGATTGGTTCAAAAATCAACTAGACCGAAGATCTTGGATAGTAATGTCATGAACCATAAACAGGTGGCACCACCTGTTATTCTTTTACTTGTTTTCTTGCCATTTAATACCCCCATCATTGCCACTTAAACAGTACTGTGAGCATTATAAGTCAAAAACTATCAGACAGATTTCTTTCATTGTAAGCATATACATAGACATGGGTTATGGGATGATGTATATATAAATTGGGGTCATGACCTTTCCTATAAGAGTGGCCTTGACCTTAAATATTGCCATATATGGTGAAAATTACACAAAATCATTAATATCTCAATAAGGGATGCATGGATTGGTCCAAAAATCAACTTGATCGAAGATCTTGGATAGTATTGTCATGTACCGGAAACAGGTGGTGCCACCTGTTATTCTTTTACATGTTTTCATGCCGTTTAATACCCAATCATTGCCACCTAACAGTTCTGTGAGCATTATAAGTCAAAAACTAATGGACAGATTTCTTTCATATTATGCATATACATAGATATGGGTTATGGGATGATGTTTATTTAAATTGGGGACATGACCTTTCCTATTAGAGTGGCCTTGACCTTGAAAATTGCCATATATGGTGAAAATTACACAAAATCATGAATATCTCAATAAGGGATGCATGGATTGGTCCAAAAATCAACTTGATCGAAGATCTTGAATAGTATTGTCATGTACCAGAAACAGGTGGTGCCACCTGTTATTCTTTCACATGTTTTCGTGCCGTTTAATACCCCATCATTGCCACTTAACAGTTCTGTGAGCATTATAAGTCAAAAACTAATGGACAGATTTCTTTCAAATTATGCATATACATAGATATGGGTTATGGGATGATGTTTATTTAAATTGGGGTCATGACCTTTTCTATGAGAGTGACCTTTTCTATGAGTGTGGTCTGATATTAATTGTTGCTGAAGATTGGGGGCCTATTCTTAAGGGGGGGGGGGGGGGGTTTAATTGTCTGGGGATACTATGGCACCTGTGGTGCCAAGAAATGTCTAGTTTATATTTGTTAGATCTGTTTATGACAGTCCCCATATAAGAGATGAGGTATTCAGCAAGAGATGAAGGCTTATAATGTATCATGTCAGCAACTTAATAGTCATGGGGCCAAACTGTGTACTGTGCATAATTAGGGTTGTACCTTACAGCCTCAGATATAAAATTTTACACCCCTTACATGTTTAGAAGATCTCCCCTAGAGTATTGGAAGTGATGTTGGCAGTCTCAGTACTCTTGCAAAAGTAGTTTTAGCATTGCTTTTGTTTCAGAAGGTTTAGTAATTTTATGAGTTTTCTTTCCAACCTACTTCTGGTCCGTTTTTAATTCACAGCTGCTACTTGCTTGTATATATTTACACAAATATGGAACCATTGATTGGCTAAGAACTATGGCTTTGTCAGCTGAAATAAATTTTACGACAAGGCTCATATTTTAGCAATTGTGAGCCCTATAACTTGCCCCCCCTAAAATTTTCCAAAATTCTAGAAAAATTGTCTATATACGTACATTTATTTCAGCCTAGAATTAATTTTAGATTATTATGCAATGACCATGGGGTTTTCTATCAAATGCATGAATATTCTTTCTGAAATCTTCATGTTATCTTCCATTTTGACTCAAATAACAAAAATTGTTAATCAGATTGTAATTTTCAGCACTTCAGCTTCTTTGCTGGTTATATTCAAGGTAACCTCTACAAAAGCACAGATACAAAATGCACAGATACAGACATTTAATTTTTGTCTAGGTTAGGCACAATGAAGTTAATATATCTATGTAAATGTTAGGTTTAGGAATGAAATTGCAAAATGTAGGGACAATACCTTATCTTTGAATATGTGCGGAACCATAGTAAAATAGCCTCTTTTTAGGGATTATGAACACTTGAACCTAATCAACACAATGCAGTATTCTTCTGTCTATCTTGTTCATTTTCAGTTGAAGATACTGGCACCAGATGTCTAGAAAATGTGAAGAAAGTAGAAATGGGGGTAGGGGGGGTCATTTTGAGGGGATTTGTTTGGGTTCTGGATGAGTCACTATCTTTCCTGTGCATGGTTGTTATATGTGTAGATACCAGTGCCTAGGGTTCTGTATAAAATCCACAGGGAAGCTGGGGGCTTGATTTTGGTTACTAACATGCTTTAGTAAACATACTCTATTTTTTGTAGGTGCATAATACTACTAACCGGTGGTGGTCAATAGAAAAGATTAAGTGACAGTACTTAGAAGGAATACTTAGAAGTAAAATAGTCATGGATCCAGCTTTTACTTCATCTAAGAGGAGATTTTCTCTTGATACTGACTTCTCCTTGTGCATCATATGTCAGACTTCTTCTTCTGATGAAATTAATACTCTAACATGGAGGGGATTTCCCACCTTCAAGAATGCTTAATAAAAAAGACAAGATGATGTATTTGAAAGACTGTGGACATTGGTGCAGGACACCGACCAATTTCTAGCTAAGAAACCTAAGTGCCACAGGACATGCAGAAGTAACTATACTCATAAACGTTATATACTCGTAAACTTTTTCATTACCATAAATCATGTATGGACACATTCATGAAAAGAAGAGAAACAAAGTGTCCCATGCCAGTTAACCAAGGTGACCCCTATGAAAATGCTTTTGGCAAACTCCTATCAGAAATAACAGACACATTATTGAAAGACCAGTCAGCATTCTACATTACCCAGTTACAGGACAAATACAGAGAAATGTTAACAGAAGAAGGTGTTACCAATGCTGAATCATACAGGACAGACAGACTCAGCAAGAGGTTGCTTGACCATTTTGGATCCTCTATCCAGATTTTACCACAGAGGGGAAAGGCGAGTCTGGTTATTTCTTCTGAAATCAAAGTGGGTGAAATGTGTGCACTTGTTACAAGTTTGCAGCAACAGTTAGCTGAATCAGAGTTAAAGATTGAATCTGACTGTAGTCCGAGCCAAAAGTGGTATACCCTCATTGAGCAGCTACAGGTTGCTGCGGTCAAGACCTCAGCCCTCTGCGCTCCTTAAGCATGTTCTCTGAGCCAACAGTCTCAGTGCCACGCCAAGCCAAGCAAGGAGCCACAGAGGCCACCCCCGTCCATCCCGAGCTGGTGACTTTTCAGAAAGCTACAGCATCCACAGCCACAAAGCCAGAAGCAACCTACATTCCCTGTACCGATCCCAGCAGCAGAGACCCAGCCATGCCATTGGAGAGCTGAACTCGATTTTGTGAATGACACTGCTTCGAGACTCATAGCCCTTGTACTTGCGGTTTCGGCCATTTGGACCGTATTAACAGGGTTTCCCAGTTTACAAGTTTAGCAAGTTTTTTTGTCATCAGCAAACTGTAGTGAAGATGAGGAGTCTGGAAATGTCAGAATGTTAAAGTCAGAAGGAAGACCATACAAGAGCCAGAGAAGTTAACAATTGCTGAAAGTCATGTGAAGCTTAAGGACAGAAGCGAAGCTTGGTCACTGCATGATACTCCTCTGACAGTACAAGAAGGTCAAACCTCTGCTTTTATAGATGATGAGTATTTCATATGGTGCTTGTTACGCTTGCCAGCCAACAGAGCTGAAGATTGCACTGAATCAGATATATCACAAGCAGAACCTGAGCGCACAGAACCTACTTGGAATGGATTTTATGAGTCTATCTGTGAACTGAGTAAGTGGTCCACCACCATTTGCTATGGATCACTGTTTCCCAAGTCCCCCACCGATCCAGATGTGGTTCAAGCTTCACTGGACTACTTGATCTTCCTCACAAACCACCTTGGACAACATATGATAAAATATGATATTGTGAAAGGTATTTTAACAAACATGGGCCATATTTAGAACAAACAATATTGATCAAATAATAAATGATTGTGGTAACTCAGTTGCATTTTGCACAATAGTTTTGATAAAGTCCATAAGAATAAAAGGGTACTTAGCTTTGTTGTATTAATGAAAGAATACTGAAATATTAAACCTTGCACTTTGCTACATTAATAATTACAAACATAGTGTACACATAATATTTTTGCTGTCTTCCCTTTGGGATAAAAAAAAGTATCAAGAGAAGTACTCAAAGTTAGTGGAAAGACTAGGTGGATTCCATATTGCAGAAAATTTTATTGGAAGTATTGGCTTCTACATGAAAAATTTAGGCATTGAGAAAATCCTGGCTGAAAGTGAAGTCTGAAAAAGAGATACAGCAAATAAAGTCATTGATGGGAAAGACTATTACAAAATGTTGAGATGTCACTCCTTGGTGAGTGAGGACATGACAGGTTTACTATGGAGCACTTTTGAGGGTTGGCTGGAATCAGAGGACCAGTTAGATTTGCTTGAAAATCTTAATGACCATTTAAATCTCCTCCTAGATGCCTTGGAAACTACATATTCAGCAGCAGCTAACTCTCATATAAAGGATGTGAAAGCTGACTTAAAGGGTTTGCTACCTATGTGGAATGATTTCGTGGAGATGTTGGGAGTCAGTGCGAATTTCTGGCTCTTGTACGTAGAAATGGTACAGGTTCTGAAAAAGTATATCCATGCAGAAAGAACTGGTCTGTGGCAAGAGCACATTCAAGAGGTTCAGAATATGCTTCCTTTTATTGTTTCTACCTGACACACAAAGTACATGATATGCTTGCCCTTATACCTTAAAGATATGAGGTCTCTTCCAGATGAACACGCTTATGTATATGAGAATTTCATGAAAGGCCACGTCACTGTGCATCGCAGACAAGGAAAATTCAATTGTGTGTGGACTGATATGGCCCTGGAGCAAACTTATGACAACGAGGGCAAGACATCTCTGTTCAAAGGCATCACTCAGACCCCTGCAGCTCCAGAAAAGTACATCAAGACTGTACCATTCCTCACAAAGGTGTCTGAAAGCATGAAGTCCATGGCAAAGATGGGGCCACACCAGGCAAGTCTCCACGAGGAGACACACAGACAAGCACTGGATAACCAGAGACTGGTTGAGCGGATTAAGAAGGTCGTCACTGAGCAAATGATAAACCCATTTGTGTATTCTATCAAAACAGACCTACTGAACATTGCCACTGGAGAGAAGGCTGCTGCTACAGACTTGGTCCATGCCCGGGATAGGGGTATGGATGCATTGAAGAAAGCTGAAGAACAAGGTTCTGGCAAGATTGAGCTGCCAAAACTTGTGACATTTGCTTCTCAGAAGAAGTTCAAGCCATCTAAACAGCAAAGCCTTGTCAGCATTTACAAAGACGAAAGCACAGTCACAAGAGTCTTAAGTTTCCTACAGGCGACAGATGATGATACCAGGGAGACGGCATTCTCTCATGAATGGACAGACTACCCCTCCTCTTTGTTTGATGTGGATCCGAGGTTGGAACAAGGTTTCGCAAAGTGCAAAGGCAACAGATCTGATTTTATGACAGTACTGATGAAAGAAGCTGGTCCAGAAGCAACAATGTCAGCTCTACCAGATTCTGACATGCCGACAGTTTATCTGATGGATGCAATGGCCTTTTTCAACAAATATCAAAGCCTGGGTGCTAAATCAATCGGTCATCTCATCAAGTGCTATTTGCAAAAGATTCTGCAGCTGAAGCCTAAAAAGTGTGCATGGGTGAACTTTGTTGGTGATCGTTATGACTTCAGTGATGACCAAACCATGAAAGATGATGAAAGACAAAGACGCAATCAGTCAGACAAAGCCAGAGAGTACTATCCAACAAAGACATTAGACATGCCAGATTGGAAAGTGCTGATGATAAATCTGAAGAATAAAGGAAACCTTCTCCAGTTCAAAGCCTCTTCACTATGTGATGACTTAAGTGTCCTGCCTGATGGTCTTACACTCATTCAGGGTGGCATGAGCAAAGGTCAGGGAGAAACTCTCTTAGTTTCAACAACATCAACTTCGGTTTTGAATTTCTCCTGTGAGGAGCACGAGGAGCAAATTCAAGGATCATTGCCCACTTGGCCTATTGTGTTGAACACTTCGGACACACAAGAGCTGTTGTACATGCAACAGATACTGATATCATTATGCTCTGTATGTATCACTTTTGTAAACTGGCTACACTGCAGGAGCTGTGGATCCAGAAGAATGACAAATACATACCTGTGCACCAACTTGTACACCTGTTGTGTGCGAAGTATCAAAAGGACCCTATTGAAATGACAGCAACTCTCCTTGGGGCATGTCCTCAGTGGATGTGACACTGTTAGTTATCTGTTCAGGAGGGGCAAACAAAAAGCTGCAAAAGTTAGTCTGAGCATGGTAGGAGATATGCCCCTTCTTGCTGAATTTGGAAGCGAGAGCCCCATTGTCGCAAGTGCAGAGGTATTCATTGAAGCCAGAATCTACTTCACCAGGTTGTACGGTCATTGTGGTTTTGATTCCCTAGACAGTCTCAGGCAACACGTTTGCTTCTACAAAGTCAGACCTCAGCACACTACCTCCCACGGAGGATACTTTCAGATTCCATGTACTCAGGGTACAACAAATACATCCAGATCTGCCACCACCAACAGAGTTTGGCCGGATCATAGATAAAGGAAAACTTGTACCAGTAATGATGTCCAAACCAGCAAAGCCAGACAAAAAGAAAACTGTGTCCTGTAAATGTAGGACATCAAAATGCTTAAAAGGATGTTCCTGCAAAAAAGTGTCAGTTCCCTGTTGTATGGCCTGCAGCTGCTTGGGGAAAAGGGGTTTGTGTGGAAGAATTGTGTCTGGTGACTCATCTTCTGATAATAAAACATGATAAGTGTCCTTTCTGAACAGCATATGTTACATTGACAACAGCCATTTATAAATGGCTATAGAGATGAACATTGTTATGGCTGAATACGTTTTCTTTGCTACCTTAATTCTTTTGTGTAAAATGGTACATACTGCAACATTGTGATTTTCTGGCTTTATTATTGCTTGAAGATATGTGTAGGGCTTCAACGTTGTATACTGATTTCCTGTTTTGTTGACTTCCTTAGAATAGCTCATGTAAGAGACAGCATAAGCAGTTTAAACATGAACCACGTTTTACTTTTTCTCATTCATTTGATGGTTTTAGCGATGCTCCTTTTAGATATAGTTGTATTAAAATCACCCATGAAGGAAAAGCTGACCTACAAAAAGTTGTAGTGCATCAGCAGGAAAGTATGAGACTGAAGTTAACAAACTGAATAATTAGGCAACTTCAAGAGAACAAAGGAAACAAAAACAATTAAATCATCCAACTATGTCATGTCATACCAGTACATGTATTAGGAATTAAGAATAAATAGTAATTTAATTATAAATGTGTATAAAAAAAATATTACTTTATTAATAATTTTTTTTAAAAGAAATTACTCTGCTTCTTTTAGCTAAACCCAGTATCACATATCATGTTTAAATGAGTACCAGCTTTCTATCATATCTCTGAAATGTATATTGACATTGCACTTACATACCCAGTTTTGGGCAAGTAAATGTCTTTAGGCCAGTTACTAGTAGGTCAGATTGTGTCTGCAATTATCTTTCAAAAGGACAAAGTTCAGAAGTAACACACTACTCTGTATGAGGCCAAGTGAATTTTTGTTGATTTTTAATGTGGTGATAAAAATGATACACGGGCAGTTCCTTCCTCCTGTTTAATAGTAATCTCTGAGTAAAGCATGTTTTGAATTCTTATCAGCTTTTTAAGGACAATGTAATCTCTACTCTACAGTACTTCTTGATATGTAATACAATTCAGTGACCTACATTCTGTTTTGCTGGTGTTGAGCTCTTATTTAGTAATTTTGTCTTAAAATACAAACATAATGGATCTGAATTATCTTGATTATTGCTACTAGCACTTAATTATTTATCTCATTTGCTAATGTTATGATTTAATCACAGATTCCTGTAATGAAGCATCTTAATTTCCAGTGAACACTAATGAATGTTTTACTTATTTCAAATCTATGCCAGGTATTTCACTCTATTGTTCTAGCCCTGACCACACCTTGGCTGCTGTATTTTAATTTTTTTATTTTAGGTTTTTTGGATGGATGTTACGGCCTCCATTTTTAATGCTTGTCGAACTTAGTCCTATGTACATCTGCAGAATTCATTACTGGTTTCAGACTACGTGACAGGGGCTCACACACAATACTCATGGCTCTATACTTAGGAACCCTGAAAGGCACACTTGTTTGTGAGTGAAATATGTCTGTGGGGTACAATCTTTGCATGAAGCCTGCAGAGCACTCACCCTGGGTTGGGGCTGACTGTGTTAAATCTCACCACCCTAGTTGAGATTCAGACTCACAGTTTCCCAGGTTGAGCCCTGTGCTGTAGCCCAGGACCACACAAGCCAGATGTCTAGGCTGCTTAAAAACAATCCCAAATATACCTGAGTAGTAAGCACATGTCAAATCCAAGAAAGATCTATCGAATAATTCTTTAAATCTATTGCTGACATTGCTTTAAAGGAGGACTAGGAGTAATACTGCTCATAAAAACCCAGAGAAATGATGGTTGGTGGTGCAACCAGTGTACTTTATTTAGACATGGGTATCCAAGACCTTTGCTCAAACAAAATATCAGGCCAGTGACCAAATACCTACTCTTGAGATACACAATGGAGGATGCAAGTCAGACCTGAGTGTATATTTTTTTTTATAAAAGATCATAGCAGTCAAATGATGTGATGTGTTGTTACAGATTGGGGACCCACTACCAGAAGCATACGTGTATGAAGGAACGCCTCAGAATCCTATAAATATGGCAGAACTATTTAAAAGGAAAAAAGGAATTCTCTTTGCGGTTCCCGGAGCCTTCACCCCTGGCTGCTCACAGGTATGACACATAAAACACTACGGGAGCCTTCACCCCTAGCTGCTCACAGGTATGACACATAAAACACTACGGGAGCCTTCACCCCAGGTTGCTCACAGGTATGACACATAAAACACTATGGGAGCCTTCACCCCTGGCTGCTCACAGGTATGACACATAAAACACTACAGGAGCCTTCACCCCTGGCTGCTCACAGGTATGACACATTAAACACTACAGGAGCCTTCACCTCAAGCTGCTCACAGGTATGACACATAAAAGACTATGGGAGCCTTCAACTCTGGCTGCTCACAGGTATGACACATAAAAGACTATGGGAGCCTTCAACTCTGGCTGCTCACAGGTATGACACATAAAACACTACAGGAGCTTTCACCCCTTGCTGCTCACAGGTATGACACATAAAACACTACAGGAGCCTTCACCTCAAGCTGCTCACAGGTATGACACATTAAACACTACAGGAGCCTTCACCTCAAGCTGCTCACAGGTATGACACATAAAAGACTATGGGAGCCTTCAACTCTGGCTGCTCACAGGTATGACACATAAAACACTACAGGAGCTTTCACCCCTTGCTGCTCACAGGTATGACACATAAAACACTACAGGAGCCTTCACCCCTGGCTGCTCACAGGTATGACACATAAAATACTACAGGAGCCTTCACCCCTGGCTGCTCACAGGTATGACACATAAAACACTACAAAAGCCTTCACCCTTGGCGGCTCACAGGTATGACACATAAAACACTACAGGAGCCTTCACCCCTGGCTGCTCACAGGTATGACACATAAAACACTATGGGAGCCTTTACCCCTAGCTGCTCACAGGTATGACATAAAAAACATCTGGAGCCTGCGCCCCTAGCTGCTCAGAGATATGACACATAAAATACTAACGGAGCCTTCACCCCTGGCTGCTCACAGGTATGACACATAAAACACTACTGCAGCCTTCAGCCCTGGTTGCTCAGAGATATGACACATAAAACACTAGGGGAACCTTCAG
This sequence comes from Sipunculus nudus, assembly GCA_026874595.1. NCBI lineage: Eukaryota > Metazoa > Annelida > Sipuncula > Golfingiida > Sipunculidae > Sipunculus > Sipunculus nudus. The sequence continues at coordinate 95,660,204 of CM049308.1, forward strand.
CCCTGGCTGCTCACAGGTATGACACATAAAACACTACAGGAGCCTTCACCCCTAGCTGCTCACAGGTAAGACACATAAAACACTATGGGAGCCTTCACCCCAGGCTGCTCACAGGTATGACACATAAAACACTAGGGGAACCTTCATCCCTTAGAGTAGAAACACTTGAGCTACCATTTGACAATTAGCAAGTTATGACAAACTGACAAAGAGATGTGTTTAATTATATTAACGTTATTCAGGCATCCTCCATTTCACCACAAACTGACTCTTGACATCACCTGTTGGAAAGTGTATTATGTCTGTAGCCTGACCATGTATACTAGTAACAAGTGGTATGCACAGCACAAATCTAGTGACTAATGGCAACAAAAGTAATATGGATCAGCAGTACCTGCATATTGAGGTGATCAGCAGTACCTGTATATTGAGGTGATCAGCAGTACCTGTAGATTAAGGTGATTAGCAGTACCTGTAGATTGAGGTGATTAGCAGTACCTGTAGATTGAGGTGATTAGCAGGACCTGTAGATTGAGGTGATAAGCAGTACCTGTAGATTGAGGGGATCACAGTACCTTGAGATTGAGGTGATCAGCAGCACCTATAGATTGAGGTGTTTAGCAGTACCTGTAGATTGAGGTGATAAGCGGTACCTGTAGATTGAGGTGATCTGCAGTACCTGTAGATTGTGGTGATCAGCAGTACCTGTATATTAAGGTGATCAGCAGTACCTGTATATTGAGGTGATCAGCAGTACCTGTAGATAAGGTGATTAGCAGTACCTGTAGATTGAGGTGATTAGCAGTACCTGTAGATTGAGGTGATTAGCAGTACCTGTAGATTGAGGTGATAAGCAGTACCTGTAGATTGAGGGGATCACAGTACCTTGAGATTGAGGTGATCAGCAGCACCTATAGATTGAGGTGTTTAGCAGTACCTGTAGATTGAGGTGATAAGCGGTACCTGTAGATTGAGGTGATCAGCAGTACCTGTATATTGTTGTGATCAGCAGTACCTGTATATTGTGGTGATCAGGTGTTCAGCAGAACCTGTAGATTGAGGTGAACAGGTAGGATTATGATACCAGTACAGTACACCTTTGATCATTACTGATTTCTCTGTAAAAATAAAACAAAATCCCTTATACACAGGTTTATAGAGTGTCTAAAAATTAACTCTGACATAAAATTCATTAACATTGTAAATATTGTTAGTATGGAAAATTCACCAGACCTGCAGATACATAATATAATTCATAGAAATTCCAAATGATATATCCCAGCTATTCTCAGTTTCCCACTACCCTGGGGTATATACTTATTTCCCGATAAATTTACCACCCTGGTTGTTATACAAAAAAATCAACAAAGCCATCATGTACAATAACTGACAAATAATGATTCATGTTGGTCACATGACAGTAGAATATTAGTACACATGCAACAGACTTTGTACCCACAGTTAAAACAATGATGCAGCATTTCATTGGCTGGTGTTGGCATGGGGCTTTCTTAAATCAGTACTTATGAAGGGCTACAGCTGTCATACCAAGGCAATGCTCAGTTGTTTTATTCTGGAATGCACTTTACTCATTCTAACAGTGCTCTACCATCAGGATGTTATATATATTTATGTATGTGCTAATGTGCATGCTGATGTGCTTTCTGACCTAAAGATAGCCCTCCTGTGATGGTCCATTCATGTGGTTTCAAGAAAATCACACAGCACCAAGCATCACAAAGCACCGAGCATCACAACGCACCCAGCATCACACAGCACCCAACATCACACAACACTGAGCATCACTCAGCACCAAGCATCACATCGCACTAAGCATCACTCAGTACCGAGCATCACACAGCACCGAGCATCACATCACACCCAGCATTACACAGCACCCAACATCACACAGCACCGAGCATCACTCAACACCGGGCATCACTCAACACCAAGCATCACACAGCACCGAGCATCACACAGCACCAATCATCACGCAGCACAAAGCATCACACAGCACCCAGCATCAAACAGCACCCAGCATCACACAGCACCGAGTATCAAACAGAACCAAGCATCACACAGCACCCAGCATCAAACAGCACCCAGCATCACACAGCACCTAACATCACAGCACCCAGCATCACACAGCACCCAGCATCACACAGCACCAAACATCACACAGTATCCAGCAACACATAACAAAGCATCACTCAGCACCCAGCATCACACAGCACCGAGCATCACTCAGCACAGAGCATCACACAGCAAACAGAAAAACACAGCACCAAGCATCACACAGCACCCAGCATCACACACCACCCAATATCAAACAGCACCCAGCATCACACAGCACCGAGTATCAAACAGAACCAAGCATCACACAGCACCCAGCATCAAACAGCACCCAGCATCACACAGCACCTAACATCACAGCACCCAGCATCACACAGCACCCAGCATCAAACAGCACCCAGCATCAAACAGCACCAAACATCACACAGTATCCAGCAACACATAACCAAGCATCACTCAGCACCCAGCATCACACAGCACCGAGCATCACTCAGCACAGAGCATCACACAGCAAACAGAAAAACACAGCACCAAGCATCACACAGCACCCAGCATCACACAGCACCCAGCATCACACAGCACCCAGCATCACTCAGCATCACACAGCATCCAGCATCACACAGCACCCGACGTCACACATCACCGAGCTTCAAACAGCACCCAGCATCACACAGAACCCAGCATAACACAGCACCAAGCATCACACAGCACCAAGCATCACACAACACTGGCTGCAGACAAGTGTGCCCTAGGACTGATGCAACCTGGTGGCATTTTGGTAAACAAGCTGTGAATTTTGACAGAACAGTAGTAAATATACCATTACCAATGAAGGATGAAAGAAACCTAACCTATATGTTTTGATAGTCTTTGATTAGGTCTGCTCTTGATAGGACCAGCAGATGCAGCCAGAGTGACTGCCAAGTGGCTAGGCATAGACATCTGGTGGCAAACACAGATTCTTATCTAGGATATGGCCTCTGAATAAAACAGGCTTCAGTTTATGATTGTGTTTATTTTTCAAGATTCTGATCTGAGCTGGCCAGTAAACAAGGCTTCTGTAAGGCCTGGCTTTTTAGACTGAGGAAATATGGTACCCTTATATACATAAAATATGAGGAATCTTACTTTCATTTGTGATTTTCAGGCTCACATCCCTGAATATCTGCAGAATCATGAAAAGTTTATGGTGAGTATAGTTCACTTATGATCCTGTTATATAATTTTAAATTTAAATATGAACCTCTCAGTATCTACTTTCCCAAGTACTGTTTCTCTGCTCAACCATTGCGTCCTTTAAAACATGTTTTTATTTCAGACTGATATGACTGGGCACACTGTTTTCTCATTAGAAAACTATTTCAGTAACTGGTTAACGAGGTGTCTAGATTGCAATAAGGTGTGTGAACTTAGTGGCGGGGGCAAAGTGGTGCAATACCAGTAACAGTCTTTATATCATGAGGATACAAGTTTGTTTAAGAGTTAAGCCAGTCTGATTAATTATGATATCTTCATACCAGCTGTGATTTGTATTCCATATTGAGTGCTGTGTGTGTTTCAGGCAGAGGGCTATGAAACAGTAGCTTGTCTAGCAGTAAATGACCCATTTGTAATGTCCGCATGGGGCCAGCAAGTCGACCCTGCAGGGAAGGTAAGAGTACCAAGGATTTGTAACAGTTTCTATCAATTTAATTACTGTGCAGTTTAGGGCATCTGTCCATATATGCACGTCCCCCACACAGAAAAAAAAACAGCTAGTGGATCCAGAGTGCAGGTCCTGAGTGCAGTGTTGAATTTTTGTAGGGGCTTGATGAAGATACTACATGTATTTATCAATTGCTGGTTTGTGCGTCTGTCTTTAAAATTGATGAAAAACCTGCCAGAGCTTGTTAGTCTAAATGGCAAAATGATAAATGATTATATGACCAGTCATTGCTGAGATACTGGTTGCAGGTTGACTCTAGGTAAAGTGTGGCAGAAGATAGCCACCATATAAACCTGCCTGATGAGATACAATATTTTTCGACCTTGAACACTGCCTCCACAATATAAATGTTTACACTAACTAATTGATGAAAACATTATACAAATATTTAAGAAATTATATGATTATCAGTCGATGCATTTCCTGTAATAGACAAAAATGTGTATGTACTGAAAGGCATCCTTACTTGCATGGGTATCCATACCTAATATGTAGAAAGATACTCTCAAAGGTAACCAAACCTCATATGTAGAAAGATACTCTCAAAGGTAACCAAACCTCATATGTAGAAAGATACTCTCAAAGGTAACCAAACCTCATATGTAGAAAGATACTCTCAAAGGTAACCAAACCTCATATGTAGAAAGATACTCTCAAAGGTAACCAAACCTCATATGTAGAAAGATACTCTTAAAGGTAACCAAACCTCATGTAGAAAGATACTCTCAAAGGTAACCAAACCTCATATGTAGAAAGATACTCTCAAAGGTAACCAAACCTCATATGTAGAAAGATACTCTCAAAGGTAACCAAACCTCATATGTAGAAAGATTCTCTTCAAGGTAACCATACCTCATATGTAGAAAGATTCTCTTCAAGGTAACCATACCTCATATGTAGAAAGATTCTCCTAAAGGTAACCAAACCTCATATGTAGAAAGATACTCTCAAAGGTAACCAAACCTCATATGTAGAAAGATTCTCTTAAAGGTAACCATACCTCATATGTAGAAAGATACTCTCAAAGGTAACCATACCTCATATGTAGAAAGATTCTCTTAAAGGTAACCATACCTCATATGTAGAAAGATTCTCTTAAAGGTAACCATACCTCATATGTAGAAAGATTCTCCTAAAGGTAACCAAACCTCATATGTAGAAAGATACTCTCAAAGGTAACCAAACCTCATATGTAGAAAGATTCCCTTAAAGGTAACCATACCTCATATGTAGAAAGATTCTCCTAAAGGTAACCATACCTCATATGTAGAAAGATTCTCCTAAAGGTAACCAAACCTCATATGTAGAAAGATACTCTCAAAGGTAATCATACCTCATATGTAGAAAGATACTCTCAAAGGTAACCATACCTAATATGTAGAAAGATACTCCCAAAGGTAACCAAACCTCTTATGTAGAAAGATATTCTTAAAGGTAACCAAACCTCTTATGTAGAAAGATACTCTCAAAGGTAACCAAACCTCATATGTAGAAAGATACTCTCAAAGGTAACCAAACCTCATATGTAGAAAGATACTCTCAAAGGTAACCAAACCTCATATGTAGAAAGATTCTCTTAAAGGTAACCATACCTCATATGTAGAAAGATTCTTCTAAAGGTAACCATACTTCATATGTAGAAAGATTCTCCTAAAGGTAACCATACTTCATATGAAGAAAGATTCTCCTAAAGGTAACCAAACCTCATATGTAGAAAGATACTCTCAAAGGTAACCAAACCTCATATGTAGAAAGATTCTCTTAAAGGTAACCAAACCTCATATGTAGAAAGATTCTCCTAAAGGTAACTATATTCATATGTAGAATGATACTCTCAAAGGTAACCAAACCTCATATGTAGAAAGATACTCCCAAAGGTAACCAAACCTCATATGTAGAAAGATACTCTCAAAGGTAACCAAACCTCATATGTAGAAAGATACTCCCAAAGGTAACCAAACCTCATATGTAGAAAGATACTCTCAAAGGTAACCAAACCTCATATGTAGAAAGATACTCTCAAAGGTAACCATACCTCATATGTAGAAAGATACTCTCAAAGGTAACCATACCTCATATGTAGAAAGATACTCTCAAAGGTAACCATACCTCATATGTAGAAAGATACTCTCAAAGGTAACCATACCTCATATGTAGAAAGATACTCTCAAAGGTAACCATACCTCATATGTAGAAAGATACTCTCAAAGGTAACCAAACCTCATATGTAGAAAGATACTCTTAAAGGTAACCAAACCTCATATGTAGAAAGATACTCTTAAAGGTAACCAAACCTCATATGTAGAAAGATACTCTCAAAGGTAACCAAACCTCATATGTAGAAAGATACTCTCAAAGGTAACCAAACCTCATATGTAGAAAGATACTCTCAAAGGTAACCAAACCTCATATGTAGAAAGATACTCTTAAAGGTAACCAAACCTCATATGTAGAAAGATACTCTTAAAGGTAACCAAACCTCATATGTAGAAAGATTCTCTTAAAGGTAACCAAACCTCATATGTAGAAAGATTCTCTCAAAGGTAACCAAACCTCATATGTAGAAAGATACTCCCAAAGGTAACCAAACCTCATATGTAGAAAGATACTCTTAAAGGTAACCATACCTCATATGTAGAAAGATACTCTCAAAGGTAACCATACCTCATATGTAGAAAGATACTCTCAAAGGTAACCAAACCTCATATGTAGAAAGATACTCCCAAAGGTAACCAAACCTCATATGTAGAAAGATACTCTTAAAGGTAACCAAACCTCATATGTAGAAAGATACTCTCAAAGGTAACCAAACCTCATATGTAGAAAGATACTCTTAAAGGTAACCATACCTCATATGTAGAAAGATACTCTTAAAGGTAACCATACCTCATATGTAAAAAGATACTCTTAAAGGTAACCATACCTCATATGTAGAAAGATACTCTTAAAGGTAACCATACCTCATATGTAGAAAGATAATCTTAAAGGTAACCAAACCTCATATGTAGAAAGATTCTCTTAAAGGTAACCAAACCTCATATGTAGAAAGATACTCGCAAAGGTAACCAAACCTCATATGTAGAAAGATACTCCCAAAGGTAACCAAACCTCATATGTAGAAAGATACTCCAAAAGGTAACCAAACCTCATATGTAGAAAGATACTCTTAAAGGTAACCAAACCTCATATGTAGAAAGATACTCTTAAAGGTAACCATACCTCATATGTAGAAAGAGACTCTTAAAGGTAACCATACCTCATATGTAGAAAGAGACTCTTAAAGGTAACCATACCTCATATGTAGAAAGATACTCTTAAAGGTAACCAAACCTCATATGTAGAAAGATTCTCTTAAAGGTAACCAAACCTCATATGTAGAAAGATACTCTTAAAGGTAACCAAACCTCATATGTAGAAAGATACTCTCAAAGGTAACCAAACCTCATATGTAGAAAGATTCTCTTAAAGGTAACCAAACCTCATATGTAGAAAGATACTCTCAAAAGTAACCAAACCTCATATGTTGAAATATACTCTTAAAGGTAACCAAACCTCATATGTAGAAAGATTCTCTTAAAGGTAACCATACCTCATATGTAGAAAGATACTCTTAAAGGTAACCAAACCTCATATGTAGAAAGATACTCTTAAAGGTAACCAAACCTCATATGTAGATAGATACTCTTAAAGGTAACCATACCTCATATGTAGAAAGATACTCTTAAAGGTAACCATACCTCATATGTAGAAAGATACTCTTAAAGGTAACCATACCTCATATGTAGAAAGATACTCTTAAAGGTAACCATACCTCATATGTAGAAAGATACTCTTAAAGGTAACCAAACCTCATATGTAGAAAGATTCTCTTAAAGGTAACCTAACCTCATATGTAGAAAGATACTCTCAAAGGTAACCAAACCTCATATGTAGAAAGATACTCCCAAAGGTAACCAAACCTCATATGTAGAAAGATACTCCCAAAGGTAACCAAACCTCATATGTAGAAAGATACTCTTAAAGGTAACCATACCTCATATGTAGAAAGATACTCTTAAAGGTAACCATACCTCATATGTAGAAAGATTCTCTTAAAGGTAACCATACCTCATATGTAGAAAGATACTCTTAAAGGTAACCATACCTCATATGTAGAAAGATACTCTTAAAGGTAACCAAACCTCATATGTAGAAAGATACTCTTAAAGGTAACCAAACCTCATATGTAGAAAGATACTCTTAAAGGTAACCATACCTCATATGTAGAAAGATACTCTTAAAGGTAACCATACCTCATATGTAGAAAGATACTCTTAAAGGTAACCATACCTCATATGTAGAAAGATACTCTTAAAGGTAACCATACCTCATATGTAGAAAGATACTCTTAAAGGTAGCCAAACCTCATATGTAGAAAGATTCTCTTAAAGGTAACCATACCTCATATGTAGAAAGATACTCTCAAAGGTAACCATACCTCATATGTAGAAAGATACTCTCAAAGGTAACCATACCTCATATGTAGAAAGATACTCTTAAAGGTAACCATACCTCATATGTAGAAAGATACTCTTAAAGGTAACCAAACCTCATATGTAGAAAGATTCTCTTAAAGGTAACCAAACCTCATATGTAGAAAGATACTCTCAAAGGTAACCAAACCTCATATGTAGAAAGATACTCCCAAAGGTAACCAAACCTCATATGTAGAAAGATACTCCCAAAGGTAACCATACCTCATATGTAGAAAGATACTCTTAAAGGTAACCATACCTCATATGTAGAAAGATACTCTTAAAGGTAACCATACCTCATATGTAGAAAGATACTCCCAAAGGTAACCATACCTCATATGTAGAAAGATTCTCCTAAAGGTAACCATTCCTCATATGTAGAAAGATACTCTTAAAGGTAACCATACCTCATATGTAGAAAGATTCTCCTAAAGGTAACCATACCTCATATGTAGAAAGATTCTCCTAAAGGTAACCATACCTCATATGTAGAAAGATACTCCTTAAGGTAACCATACCTCATATGTAGAAAGATACTCTTAAAGGTAACCATACCTCATATGTAGAAAGATTCTCCTAAAGGTAACCATACCTCATATGTAGAAAGATACTCCTAAAGGTAACCATACCTCATATGTAGAAAGATACTCCTAAAGGTAACCACACCTCATATGTAGAAAGATACTCCTAAAGGTAACCATACCTCATATGTAGAAAGATTCTCCTAAAGGTAACCATACCTCATATGTAGAAAGATACTCCCAAAGGTAACCATACCTCATATGTAGAAAGATTCTCCTAAAGGTAACCATACCTCATATGTAGAAAGATACTCCTAAAGGTAACCATACCTCATATGTAGAAAGATACTCCTAAAGGTAACCACACCTCATATGTAGAAAGATTCTCCTAAAGGTAACCATACCTCATATGTAGAAAGATTCTCCTAAAGGTAACCACACCTCATATGTAGAAAGATACTCCTAAAGGTAACCACACCTCATATGTAGAAAGATACTCCTAAAGGTAACCATACCTCATATGTAGAAAGATTCTCCTAAAGGTAACCATACCTCATATGTAGAAAGATTCTCCTAAAGGTAACCACACCTCATATGTAGAAAGATACTCCTAAAGGTAACCATACCTCATATGTAGAAAGATACTCCTAAAGGTAACCATACCTCATATGTAGAAAGATACTCCTAAAGGTAACCATACCTCATATGTAGAAAGATTCTCCTAAAGGTAACCATACCTCATATGTAGAAAGATTCTCCTAAAGGTAACCACACCTCATATGTAGAAAGATTCTCCTAAAGGTAACCATACCTCATATGTAGAAAGATACTCCTAAAGGTAACCACACCTCATATGTAGAAAGATACTCCTAAAGGTAACCACACCTCATATGTAGAAAGATACTCCTAAAGGTAACCACACCTCATATGTAGAAAGATACTCCTAAAGGTAACCATACCTCATATGTAGAAAGATACTCCTAAAGGTAACCATACCTCATATGTAGAAAGATACTCCTAAAGGTAACCATACCTCATATGTAGAAAGATTCTCCTAAAGGTAACCAAACCTCATATGTAGAAAGATTCTCCTAAAGGTAACCATACCTCATATGTAGAAAGATACTCCTAAAGGTAACCATACCTCATATGTAGAAAGATACTCCTAAAGGTAACCACACCTCATATGTAGAAAGATACTCCTAAAGGTAACCATACCTCATATGTAGAAAGATTCTCCTAAAGGTAACCATACCTCATATGTAGAAAGATACTCCTAAAGGTAACCACACCTCATATGTAGAAAGATACTCCTAAAGGTAACCACACCTCATATGTAGAAAGATTCTCCTAAAGGTAACCATACCTCATATGTAGAAAGATACTCCTAAAGGTAACCACACCTCATATGTAGAAAGATACTCCTAAAGGTAACCACACCTCATATGTAGAAAGATACTCCTAAAGGTAACCACACCTCATATGTAGAAAGATACTCCTAAAGGTAACCACACCTCATATGTAGAAAGATACTCCTAAAGGTAACCATACCTCATATGTAGAAAGATTCTCCTAAAGGTAACCATACCTCATATGTAGAAAGATTCTCCTAAAGGTAACCACACCTCATATGTAGAAAGATTCTCCTAAAGGTAACCACACCTCATATGTAGAAAGATACTCCTAAAGGTAACCACACCTCATATGTAGAAAGATACTCCTAAAGGTAACCATACCTCATATGTAGAAAGATACTCCTAAAGGTAACCATACCTCATATGTAGAAAGATTCTCCTAAAGGTAACCATACCTCATATGTAGAAAGATTCTCCTAAAGGTAACCACACCTCATATGTAGAAAGATACTCCTAAAGGTAACCATACCTCATATGTAGAAAGATACTCCTAAAGGTAACCATACCTCATATGTAGAAAGATACTCCTAAAGGTAACCATACCTCATATGTAGAAAGATTCTCCTAAAGGTAACCATACCTCATATGTAGAAAGATTCTCCTAAAGGTAACCACACCTCATATGTAGAAAGATACTCCTAAAGGTAACCACACCTCATATGTAGAAAGATACTCTTAAAGGTAACCATACCTCATATGTAGAAAGATTCTCCTAAAGGTAACCACACCTCATATGTAGAAAGATACTCTTAAAGGTAACCAAACCTCATATGTAGAAAGATACTCCCAAAGGTAACCATACCTCATATGTAGAAAGATACTCCTAAAGGTAACCATACCTCATATGTAGAAAGATACTCCTAAAGGTAACCATACCTCATATGTAGAAAGATACTCTTAAAGGTAACCATACCTCATATGTAGAAAGATACTCCTAAAGGTAACCATACCTCATATGTAGAAAGATACTCTTAAAGGTAACCATACCTCATATGTAGAAAGATACTCCTAAAGGTAACCATACCTCATATGTAGAAAGATACTCCTAAAGGTAACCATACCTCATATGTAGAAAGATACTCCTAAAGGTAACCACACCTCATATGTAGAAAGATACTCTTAAAGGTAACCATACCTCATATGTAGAAAGATACTCCCAAAGGTAACCATACCTCATATGTAGAAAGATTCTCCTAAAGGTAACCATACCTCATATGTAGAAAGATACTCCTAAAGGTAACCATACCTCATATGTAGAAAGATACTCCTAAAGGTAACCACACCTCATATGTAGAAAGATACTCCTAAAGGTAACCATACCTCATATGTAGAAAGATTCTCCTAAAGGTAACCATACCTCATATGTAGAAAAATACTCTCAAAGGTAACCATACCTCATATGTAGAAAGATTCTCCTAAAGGTAACCATACCTCATATGTAGAAAGATTCTCCTAAAGGTAACCATACCTCATATGTAGAAAGATTCTCTTAAAGGTAACCAAACCTCATATGTAGAAAGATACTCTCAAAAGTAACCAAACCTCATATGTAGAAAGATTCTCCTAAAGGTAACCATACCTCATATGTAGAAAGATACTCTTAAAGGTAACCATACCTCATATGTAGAAAGATTCTCCTAAAGGTAACCATACCTCATATGTAGAAAGATTCTCTTAAAGGTAACCAAACCTCATATGTAGAAAGATACTCTCAAAGGTAACCAAACCTCATATGTAGAAAGATACTCTTAAAGGTAACCAAACCTCATATGTAGAAAGATACTCCCAAAGGTAACCATACCTCATATGTAGAAAGATTCTCCCAAAGGTAACCATACCTCATATGTAGAAAGATACTCTCAAAGGTAACCATACCTCATATGTAGAAAGATACTCCCAAAGGTAACCATACCTCATATGTAGAAAGATACTCCTAAAGGTAACCACACCTCATATGTAGAAAGATACTCTTAAAGGTAACCATACCTCATATGTAGAAAGATACTCTTAAAGGTAACCATACCTCATATGTAGAAAGATACTCCTAAAGGTAACCATACCTCATATGTAGAAAGATTCTCCTAAAGGTAACCATACCTCATATGTAGAAAGATTCTCCTAAAGGTAACCATACCTCATATGTAGAAAGATACTCCTAAAGGTAACCATACCTCATATGTAGAAAGATACTCCCAAAGGTAACCATACCTCATATGTAGAAAGATACTCCTAAAGGTAACCACACCTCATATGTAGAAAGATACTCTTAAAGGTAACCATACCTCATATGTAGAAAGATACTCTTAAAGGTAACCAAACCTCATATGTAGAAAGATACTCCTAAAGGTAACCAAACCTCATATGTAGAAAGATACTCCTAAAGGTAACCAAACCTCATATGTAGAAAGATACTCCTAAAGGTAACCATACCTCATATGTAGAAAGATTCTCCTAAAGGTAACCACACCTCATATGTAGAAAGATTCTCCTAAAGGTAACCATACCTCATATGTAGAAAGATACTCCTAAAGGTAACCATACCTCATATGTAGAAAGATACTCCCAAAGGTAACCATACCTCATATGTAGAAAGATACTCCTAAAGGTAACCACACCTCATATGTAGAAAGATACTCTTAAAGGTAACCATACCTCATATGTAGAAAGATACTCTTAAAGGTAACCAAACCTCATATGTAGAAAGATACTCCTAAAGGTAACCATACCTCATATGTAGAAAGATACTCCCAAAGGTAACCATACCTCATATGTAGAAAGATACTCCCAAAGGTAACCAAACCTCATATGTAGAAAGATTCTCCTAAAGGTAACCAAACCTCATATGTAGAAAGATACTCTTAAAGGTAACCACACCTCATATGTAGAAAGATACTCTTAAAGGTAACCATACCTCATATGTAGAAAGATACTCTTAAAGGTAACCAAACCTCATATGTAGAAAGATACTCCTAAAGGTAACCATACCTCATATGTAGAAAGATACTCCCAAAGGTAACCATACCTCATATGTAGAAAGATACTCCCAAAGGTAACCAAACCTCATATGTAGAAAGATACTCCTAAAGGTAACCATACCTCATATGTAGAAAGATACTCCCAAAGGTAACCATACCTCATATGTAGAAAGATACTCCCAAAGGTAACCAAACCTCATATGTAGAAAGATTCTCCTAAAGGTAACCAAACCTCATATGTAGAAAGATACTCCTAAAGGTAACCATACCTCATATGTAGAAAGATACTCCCAAAGGTAACCATACCTCATATGTAGAAAGATACTCCCAAAGGTAACCACACCTCATATGTAGAAAGATACTCTTAAAGGTAACCATACCTCATATGTAGAAAGATACTCTTAAAGGTAACCAAACCTCATATGTAGAAAGATACTCCTAAAGGTAACCATACCTCATATGTAGAAAGATACTCCCAAAGGTAACCATACCTCATATGTAGAAAGATACTCCCAAAGGTAACCAAACCTCATATGTAGAAAGATTCTCCTAAAGGTAACCAAACCTCATATGTAGAAAGATACTCCTAAAGGTAACCATACCTCATATGTAGAAAGATACTCCCAAAGGTAACCATACCTCATATGTAGAAAGATACTCCCAAAGGTAACCAAACCTCATATGTAGAAAGATTCTCCTAAAGGTAACCAAACCTCATATGTAGAAAGATACTCTTAAAGGTAACCAAACCTCATATGTAGAAAGATACTCCTAAAGGTAACCATACCTCATATGTAGAAAGATACTCCCAAAGGTAACCATACCTCATATGTAGAAAGATACTCCCAAAGGTAACCAAACCTCATATGTAGAAAGATACTCTTAAAGGTAACCATACCTCATATGTAGAAAGATACTCTTAAAGGTAACCAAACCTCATATGTAGAAAGATACTCCTAAAGGTAACCATACCTCATATGTAGAAAGATACTCCCAAAGGTAACCATACCTCATATGTAGAAAGATACTCCCAAAGGTAACCAAACCTCATATGTAGAAAGATTCTCCTAAAGGTAACCAAACCTCATATGTAGAAAGATACTCTTAAAGGTAACCAAACCTCATATGTAGAAAGATACTCCTAAAGGTAACCATACCTCATATGTAGAAAGATACTCCCAAAGGTAACCATACCTCATATGTAGAAAGATACTCCCAAAGGTAACCAAACCTCATATGTAGAAAGATTCTCCTAAAGGTAACCACACCTCATATGTAGAAAGATACTCTTAAAGGTAACCATACCTCATATGTAGAAAGATACTCCCAAAGGTAACCAAACCTCATATGTAGAAAGATTCTCCTAAAGGTAACCAAACCTCATATGTAGAAAGATACTCTTAAAGGTAACCACACCTCATATGTAGAAAGATACTCTTAAAGGTAACCACACCTCATATGTAGAAAGATACTCCCAAAGGTAACCATACCTCATATGTAGAAAGATACTCCCAAAGGTAACCAAACCTCATATGTAGAAAGATTCTCCTAAAGGTAACCAAACCTCATATGTAGAAAGATACTCTTAAAGGTAACCACACCTCATATGTAGAAAGATACTCTTAAAGGTAACCACACCTCATATGTAGAAAGATACTCTTAAAGGTAACCATACCTCATATGTAGAAAGATACTCTTAAAGGTAACCAAACCTCATATGTAGAAAGATACTCCTAAAGGTAACCAAACCTCATATGTAGAAAGATACTCCTAAAGGTAACCAAACCTCATATGTAGAAAGATACTCCTAAAGGTAACCATACCTCATATGTAGAAAGATACTCCCAAAGGTAACCATACCTCATATGTAGAAAGATACTCCCAAAGGTAACCAAACCTCATATGTAGAAAGATTCTCCTAAAGGTAACCATACCTCATATGTAGAAAGATACTCCCAAAGGTAACCATACCTTATATGTAGAAAGATACTCCCAAAGGTAACCAAACCTCATATGTAGAAAGATTCTCCTAAAGGTAACCATACCTCATATGTAGAAAGATACTCCTAAAGGTAACCAAACCTCATATGTAGAAAGATTCTCCTAAAGGTAACCATACCTCATATGTAGAAAGATACTCCTAAAGGTAACCATACCTCATATGTAGAAAGATTCTCCTAAAGGTAACCAAACCTCATATGTAGAAAGATTCTCCTAAAGGTAACCATACCTCATATGTAGAAAGATACTCCCAAAGGTAACCATACCTCATATGTAGAAAGATTCTCCTAAAGGTAACCAAACCTCATATGTAGAAAGATTCTCCTAAAGGTAACCATACCTCATATGTAGAAAGATACTCCTAAAGGTAACCATACCTCATATGTAGAAAGATTCTCCTAAAGGTAACCAAACCTCATATGTAGAAAGATTCTCCTAAAGGTAACCATACCTCATATGTAGAAAGATACTCCCAAAGGTAACCATACCTCATATGTAGAAAGATTCTCCTAAAGGTAACCATACCTCATATGTAGAAAGATTCTCCTAAAGGTAACCATACCTCATATGTAGAAAGATTCTCCTAAAGGTAACCATACCTCATATGTAGAAAGATACTCCTAAAGGTAACCATACCTCATATGTAGAAAGATTCTCCTAAAGGTAACCATACCTCATATGTAGAAAGATTCTCCTAAAGGTAACCATACCTCATATGTAGAAAGATTCTCCTAAAGGTAACCAAACCTCATATGTAGAAAGATACTCCTAAAGGTAACCATACCTCATATGTAGAAAGATACTCCTAAAGGTAACCATACCTCATATGTAGAAAGATTCTCCTAAAGGTAACCAAACCTCATATGTAGAAAGATACTCCTAAAGGTAACCATACCTCATATGTAGAAAGATACTCCTAAAGGTAACCAAACCTCATATGTAGAAAGATTCTCCTAAAGGTAACCATACCTCATATGTAGAAAGATACTCCCAAAGGTAACCATACCTCATATGTAGAAAGATTCTCCTAAAGGTAACCATACCTCATATGTAGAAAGATTCTCCTAAAGGTAACCATACCTCATATGTAGAAAGATTCTCCTAAAGGTAACCATACCTCATATGTAGAAAGATTCTCCTAAAGGTAACCACACCTCATATGTAGAAAGATACTCTCAAAGGTAACCAAACCTCATATGTAGAAAGATTCTCCTAAAGGTAACCAAACCTCATATGTAGAAAGATACTCCCAAAGGTAACCAAACCTCATATGTAGAAAGATTCTCCTAAAGGTAACCATACCTCATATGTAGAAAGATACTCTCAAAGGTAACCATACCTCATATGTAGAAAGATTCTCCTAAAGGTAACCATACTTCATATGTAGAAAGATACTCTTAAAGGTAACCATACCTCATATGTAGAAAGATACTCCCAAAGGTAACCATACCTCATATGTAGAAAGATTCTCCTAAAGGTAACCATACCTCATATGTAGAAAGATACTCTTAAAGGTAACCATACCTCATATGTAGAAAGATACTCTTAAAGGTGACCATACCTCATATGTAGAAAGATACTCTTAAAGGTGACCATACCTCATATGTAGAAAGATTCTCCTAAAGGTAACCATACCTCATATGTAGAAAGATTCTCCTAAAGGTGACCATACCTCATATGTAGAAAGATTCTCCTAAAGGTAACCATACCTCATATGTAGAAAGATTCTCCTAAAGGTAACCATACCTCATATGTAGAAAGATACTCTTAAAGGTAACCATACCTCATATGTAGAAAGATACTCTTAAAGGTAACCATACCTCATATGTAGAAAGATTCTCCTAAAGGTAACCATACCTCATATGTAGAAAGATTCTCCTAAAGGTAACCACACCTCATATGTAGAAAGATACTCTCAAAGGTAACCATACCTCATATGTAGAAAGATACTCTCAAAGGTAACCATACCTCATATGTAGAAAGATTCTCCTAAAGGTAACCACACCTCATATGTAGAAAGATACTCTCAAAGGTAACCATACCTCATATGTAGAAAAATACTCCTAAAGGTAACCAAACCTCATATGTAGAAAAATACTCCTAAAGGTAACCATACCTCATATGTAGAGAGATTCTCCTAAAGGTAACCACACCTCATATGTAGAAAGATACTCTCAAAGGTAACCATACCTCATATGTAGAAAAATACTCCTAAAGGTAACCATACCTCATATGTAGAAAGATACTCCTAAAGGTAACCATACTTCATATGTAGAAAGATTCTCCTAAAGGTAACCAAACCTCATATGTAGAAAGATACTCCTAAAGGTAACCATACCTCATATGTAGAAAGATTCTCCTAAAGGTAACCATACCTCATATGTAGAAAGATACTCCTAAAGGTAACCATACCTCATATGTAGAAAAATACTCCTAAAGGTAACCATACCTCATATGTAGAAAGATACTCCTAAAGGTAACCATACCTCATATGTAGAAAGATTCTCCTAAAGGTAACCATACCTCATATGTAGAAAGATACTCCTAAAGGTAACCATACCTCATATGTAGAAAAATACTCCTAAAGGTAACCATACCTCATATGTAGAAAGATACTCCTAAAGGTAACCAAACCTCATATGTAGAAAGATACTCCTAAAGGTAACCAAACCTCATATGTAGAAAGATACTCCTAAAGGTAACCATACCTCATATGTAGAAAGATACTCCCAAAGGTAACCATACCTCATATGTAGAAAGATACTCCCAAAGGTAACCAAACCTCATATGTAGAAAGATTCTCCTAAAGGTAACCATACCTCATATGTAGAAAGATACTCCCAAAGGTAACCATACCTTATATGTAGAAAGATACTCCCAAAGGTAACCAAACCTCATATGTAGAAAGATTCTCCTAAAGGTAACCATACCTCATATGTAGAAAGATACTCCTAAAGGTAACCAAACCTCATATGTAGAAAGATACTCCTAAAGGTAACCATACCTCATATGTAGAAAGATTCTCCTAAAGGTAACCAAACCTCATATGTAGAAAGATTCTCCTAAAGGTAACCATACCTCATATGTAGAAAGATACTCCTAAAGGTAACCATACCTCATATGTAGAAAGATTCTCCTAAAGGTAACCAAACCTCATATGTAGAAAGATTCTCCTAAAGGTAACCATACCTCATATGTAGAAAGATACTCCCAAAGGTAACCATACCTCATATGTAGAAAGATACTCCTAAAGGTAACCATACCTCATATGTAGAAAGATTCTCCTAAAGGTAACCATACCTCATATGTAGAAAGATTCTCCTAAAGGTAACCATACCTCATATGTAGAAAGATACTCCTAAAGGTAACCATACCTCATATGTAGAAAGATTCTCCTAAAGGTAACCATACCTCATATGTAGAAAGATTCTCCTAAAGGTAACCATACCTCATATGTAGAAAGATTCTCCTAAAGGTAACCAAACCTCATATGTAGAAAGATACTCCTAAAGGTAACCATACCTCATATGTAGAAAGATACTCCTAAAGGTAACCATACCTCATATGTAGAAAGATTCTCCTAAAGGTAACCAAACCTCATATGTAGAAAGATACTCCTAAAGGTAACCATACCTCATATGTAGAAAGATTCTCCTAAAGGTAACCAAACCTCATATGTAGAAAGATACTCCTAAAGGTAACCATACCTCATATGTAGAAAGATACTCCTAAAGGTAACCATACCTCATATGTAGAAAGATACTCCTAAAGGTAACCATACCTCATATGTAGAAAGATTCTCCTAAAGGTAACCAAACCTCATATGTAGAAAGATACTCCTAAAGGTAACCATACCTCATATGTAGAAAGATTCTCCTAAAGGTAACCATACCTCATATGTAGAAAGATTCTCCTAAAGGTAACCATACCTCATATGTAGAAAGATTCTCCTAAAGGTAACCATACCTCATATGTAGAAAGATTCTCCTAAAGGTAACCATACCTCATATGTAGAAAGATTCTCCTAAAGGTAACCAAACCTCATATGTAGAAAGATACTCCTAAAGGTAACCATACCTCATATGTAGAAAGATACTCCTAAAGGTAACCATACCTCATATGTAGAAAGATTCTCCTAAAGGTAACCAAACCTCATATGTAGAAAGATACTCCTAAAGGTAACCATACCTCATATGTAGAAAGATTCTCCTAAAGGTAACCAAACCTCATATGTAGAAAGATACTCCTAAAGGTAACCATACCTCATATGTAGAAAGATACTCCTAAAGGTAACCAAACCTCATATGTAGAAAGATTCTCCTAAAGGTAACCATACCTCATATGTAGAAAGATACTCCTAAAGGTAACCATACCTCATATGTAGAAAGATTCTCCTAAAGGTAACCATACCTCATATGTAGAAAGATTCTCCTAAAGGTAACCATACCTCATATGTAGAAAGATTCTCCTAAAGGTAACCAAACCTCATATGTAGAAAGATTCTCCTAAAGGTAACCATACCTCATATGTAGAAAGATACTCCTAAAGGTAACCATACCTCATATGTAGAAAGATTCTCCTAAAGGTAACCAAACCTCATATGTAGAAAGATTCTCCTAAAGGTAACCATACCTCATATGTAGAAAGATACTCCCAAAGGTAACCATACCTCATATGTAGAAAGATACTCCTAAAGGTAACCATACCTCATATGTAGAAAGATTCTCCTAAAGGTAACCAAACCTCATATGTAGAAAGATTCTCCTAAAGGTAACCATACCTCATATGTAGAAAGATACTCCTAAAGGTAACCATACCTCATATGTAGAAAGATTCTCCTAAAGGTAACCAAACCTCATATGTAGAAAGATTCTCCTAAAGGTAACCATACCTCATATGTAGAAAGATACTCCCAAAGGTAACCATACCTCATATGTAGAAAGATACTCCTAAAGGTAACCATACCTCATATGTAGAAAGATTCTCCTAAAGGTAACCATACCTCATATGTAGAAAGATTCTCCTAAAGGTAACCACACCTCATATGTAGAAAGATACTCCTAAAGGTAACCATACCTCATATGTAGAAAGATACTCCTAAAGGTAACCATACCTCATATGTAGAAAGATACTCCTAAAGGTAACCATACCTCATATGTAGAAAGATACTCCTAAAGGTAACCAAACCTCATATGTAGAAAGATACTCCTAAAGGTAACCATACCTCATATGTAGAAAGATACTCCTAAAGGTAACCATACCTCATATGTAGAAAGATACTCCTAAAGGTAACCATACCTCATATGTAGAAAGATTCTCCTAAAGGTAACCATACCTCATATGTAGAAAGATTCTCCTAAAGGTAACCACACCTCATATGTAGAAAGATTCTCCTAAAGGTAACCATACCTCATATGTAGAAAGATACTCCTAAAGGTAACCATACCTCATATGTAGAAAGATACTCCTAAAGGTAACCAAACCTCATATGTAGAAAGATTCTCCTAAAGGTAACCATACCTCATATGTAGAAAGATACTCCTAAAGGTAACCATACCTCATATGTAGAAAGATTCTCCTAAAGGTAACCAAACCTCATATGTAGAAAGATTCTCCTAAAGGTAACCATACCTCATATGTAGAAAGATTCTCCTAAAGGTAACCAAACCTCATATGTAGAAAGATTCTCCTAAAGGTAACCATACCTCATATGTAGAAAGATACTCTCAAAGGTAACCATACCTCATATGTAGAAAGATACTCCTAAAGGTAACCATACCTCATATGTAGAAAGATACTCCTAAAGGTAACCAAACCTCATATGTAGAAAGATACTCCTAAAGGTAACCATACCTCATATGTAGAAAGATACTCCCAAAGGTAACCATACCTCATATGTAGAAAGATACTCCCAAAGGTAACCAAACCTCATATGTAGAAAGATTCTCCTAAAGGTAACCATACCTCATATGTAGAAAGATTCTCCTAAAGGTAACCAAACCTCATATGTAGAAAGATACTCCTAAAGGTAACCATACCTCATATGTAGAAAGATACTCCTAAAGGTAACCATACCTCATATGTAGAAAGATTCTCCTAAAGGTAACCAAACCTCATATGTAGAAAGATTCTCCTAAAGGTAACCATACCTCATATGTAGAAAGATACTCTTAAAGGTAACCATACTTCATATGTAGAAAAATACTCCTAAAGGTAACCATACCTCATATGTAGAAAGATACTCCTAAAGGTAACCATACCTCATATGTAGAAAGATACTCCTAAAGGTAACCATACCTCATATGTAGAAAGATTCTCCTTAAGGTAACCAAACCTCATATGTAGAAAGATTCTCCTAAAGGTAACCATACCTCATATGTAGAAAGATACTCCTAAAGGTAACCATACCTCATATGTAGAAAGATTCTCCTAAAGGTAACCAAACCTCATATGTAGAAAGATTCTCCTAAAGGTAACCATACCTCATATGTAGAAAGATTCTCCTAAAGGTAACCAAACCTCATATGTAGAAAGATTCTCCTAAAGGTAACCATACCTCATATGTAGAAAGATACTCTCAAAGGTAACCATACCTCATATGTAGAAAGATACTCCTAAAGGTAACCATACCTCATATGTAGAAAGATACTCCTAAAGGTAACCAAACCTCATATGTAGAAAGATACTCCTAAAGGTAACCATACCTCATATGTAGAAAGATACTCCCAAAGGTAACCATACCTCATATGTAGAAAGATACTCCCAAAGGTAACCAAACCTCATATGTAGAAAGATTCTCCTAAAGGTAACCATACCTCATATGTAGAAAGATTCTCCTAAAGGTAACCAAACCTCATATGTAGAAAGATACTCCTAAAGGTAACCATACCTCATATGTAGAAAGATACTCCTAAAGGTAACCAAACCTCATATGTAGAAAGATACTCCTAAAGGTAACCATACCTCATATGTAGAAAGATTCTCCTAAAGGTAACCATACCTCATATGTAGAAAGATTCTCCTAAAGGTAACCATACCTCATATGTAGAAAGATACTCTCAAAGGTAACCATACCTCATATGTAGAAAGATTCTCCTAAAGGTAACCATACCTCATATGTAGAAAGATTCTCCTAAAGGTAACCAAACCTCATATGTAGAAAGATTCTCCTAAAGGTAACCATACCTCATATGTAGAAAGATACTCCTAAAGGTAACCAAACCTCATATGTAGAAAGATTCTCCTAAAGGTAACCATACCTCATATGTAGAAAGATACTCCCAAAGGTAACCATACCTCATATGTAGAAAGATACTCCCAAAGGTAACCAAACCTCATATGTAGAAAGATACTCCCAAAGGTAACCATACCTCATATGTAGAAAGATACTCCCAAAGGTAACCAAACCTCATATGTAGAAAGATTCTCCTAAAGGTAACCACACCTCATATGTAGAAAGATTCTCCTAAAGGTAACCATACCTCATATGTAGAAAGATACTCCTAAAGGTAACCACACCTCATATGTAGAAAGATTCTCCTAAAGGTAACCAAACCTCATATGTAGAAAGATTCTCCTAAAGGTAACCAAACCTCATATGTAGAAAGATTCTCCTAAAGGTAACCATACCTCATATGTAGAAAGATTCTCCTAAAGGTAACCAAACCTCATATGTAGAAAGATTCTCCTAAAGGTAACCAAACCTCATATGTAGAAAGATTCTCCTAAAGGTAACCATACCTCATATGTAGAAAGATTCTCCTAAAGGTAACCAAACCTCATATGTAGAAAGATTCTCCTAAAGGTAACCATACCTCATATGTAGAAAGATACTCCCAAAGGTAACCAAACCTCATATGTAGAAAGATACTCCCAAAGGTAACCAAACCTCATATGTAGAAAGATACTCCCAAAGGTAACCAAACCTCATATGTAGAAAGATACTCCCAAAGGTAACCATACCTCATATGTAGAAAGATACTCCCAAAGGTAACCAAACCTCATATGTAGAAAGATTCTCCTAAAGGTAACCATACCTCATATGTAGAAAGATACTCTCAAAGGTAACCATACCTCATATGTAGAAAGATACTCTTAAAGGTAACCATACCTCATATGTAGAAAGATACTCTTAAAGGTAACCATACCTCATATGTAGAAAGATACTCCCAAAGGTAACCATACCTCATATGTAGAAAGATACTCCCAAAGGTAACCATACCTCATATGTAGAAAGATACTCCCAAAGGTAACCAAACCTCATATGTAGAAAGATTCTCCTAAAGGTAACCATACCTCATATGTAGAAAGATACTCCCAAAGGTAACCAAACCTCATATGTAGAAAGATACTCTCAAAGGTAACCATACCTCATATGTAGAAAGATACTCCCAAAGGTAACCATACCTCATATGTAGAAAGATACTCCCAAAGGTAACCAAACCTCATATGTAGAAAGATTCTCCTAAAGGTAACCATACCTCATATGTAGAAAGATACTCTCAAAGGTAACCAAACCTCATATGTAGAAAGATACTCCCAAAGGTAACCATACCTCATATGTAGAAAGATTCTCCTAAAGGTAACCAAACCTCATATGTAGAAAGATACTCTCAAAGGTAACCAAACCTCATATGTAGAAAAATACTCCTAAAGGTAACCACACCTCATATGTAGAAAGATTCTCCTAAAGGTAACCAAACCTCATATGTAGAAAGATACTCTTAAAGGTAACCATACCTCATATGTAGAAAGATTCTCCTAAAGGTAACCATACTTCATATGTAGAAAGATACTCTTAAAGGTAACCATACCTCATATGTAGAAAGATACTCCCAAAGGTAACCATACCTCATATGTAGAAAGATTCTCCTAAAGGTAACCATACCTCATATGTAGAAAGATACTCTTAAAGGTAACCATACCTCATATGTAGAAAGATACTCTTAAAGGTGACCATACCTCATATGTAGAAAGATACTCTTAAAGGTGACCATACCTCATATGTAGAAAGATTCTCCTAAAGGTAACCATACCTCATATGTAGAAAGATTCTCCTAAAGGTGACCATACCTCATATGTAGAAAGATTCTCCTAAAGGTAACCATACCTCATATGTAGAAAGATTCTCCTAAAGGTAACCATACCTCATATGTAGAAAGATACTCTTAAAGGTAACCATACCTCATATGTAGAAAGATACTCTTAAAGGTAACCATACCTCATATGTAGAAAGATTCTCCTAAAGGTAACCATACCTCATATGTAGAAAGATTCTCCTAAAGGTAACCACACCTCATATGTAGAAAGATACTCTCAAAGGTAACCATACCTCATATGTAGAAAGATACTCTCAAAGGTAACCATACCTCATATGTAGAAAGATTCTCCTAAAGGTAACCACACCTCATATGTAGAAAGATACTCTCAAAGGTAACCATACCTCATATGTAGAAAAATACTCCTAAAGGTAACCAAACCTCATATGTAGAAAAATACTCCTAAAGGTAACCATACCTCATATGTAGAGAGATTCTCCTAAAGGTAACCACACCTCATATGTAGAAAGATACTCTCAAAGGTAACCATACCTCATATGTAGAAAAATACTCCTAAAGGTAACCATACCTCATATGTAGAAAGATACTCCTAAAGGTAACCATACTTCATATGTAGAAAGATTCTCCTAAAGGTAACCAAACCTCATATGTAGAAAGATACTCCTAAAGGTAACCATACCTCATATGTAGAAAGATTCTCCTAAAGGTAACCATACCTCATATGTAGAAAGATTCTCCTAAAGGTAACCATACCTCATATGTAGAAAAATACTCCTAAAGGTAACCATACCTCATATGTAGAAAGATACTCCTAAAGGTAACCATACCTCATATGTAGAAAGATTCTCCTAAAGGTAACCATACCTCATATGTAGAAAGATTCTCCTAAAGGTAACCATACTTCATATGTAGAAAGATTCTCCTAAAGGTAACCATACCTCATATGTAGAAAAATACTCCTAAAGGTAACCGTACCTCATATGTAGAAAGATACTCCTAAAGGTAACCATACCTCATATGTAGAAAGATACTCTTAAAGGTAACCATACCTCATATGTAGAAAGATTCTCCTAAAGGTAACCATACCTCATATGTAGAAAGATTCTCCTAAAGGTAACCACACCTCATATGTAGAAAGATACTCTCAAAGGTAACCATACCTCATATGTAGAAAGATACTCTCAAAGGTAACCATACCTCATATGTAGAAAGATACTCTCAAAGGTAACCATACCTCATATGTAGAAAGATACTCCCAAAGGTAACCATACCTCATATGTAGAAAGATTCTCCTAAAGGTAACCATACCTCATATGTAGAAAGATACTCCCAAAGGTAACCATACCTCATATGTAGAAAGATTCTCCTAAAGGTAACCATACCTCATATGTAGAAAGATTCTCCTAAAGGTAACCATACCTCATATGTAGAAAGATTCTCCTAAAGGTAACCATACCTCATATGTAGAAAAATACTCCCAAAGGTAACCATACCTCATATGTAGAAAGATATACCCAAAGGTAACCATACCTCATATGTAGAAAGATTCTCCTAAAGGTAACCAAACCTCATATGTAGAAAAATACTCCTAAAGGTAACCATACCTCATATGTAGAAAGATTCTCCTAAAGGTAACCATACCTCATATGTAGAAAGATTCTCCTAAAGGTAACCATACCTCATATGTAGAAAGATTCTCCTAAAGGTAACCATACCTCATATGTAGAAAGATACTCTCAAAGGTAACCATACCTCATATGTAGAAAGATACTCCTAAAGGTAACCAAACCTCATATGTAGAAAAATACTCCTAAAGGTAACCATACCTCATATGTAGAAAGATTCTCCTAAAGGTAACCACACCTCATATGTAGAAAAATTCTCTCAAAGGTAACCACACCTCATATGTAGAAAAATACTCCTAAAGGTAACCATACCTCATATGTAGAAAAATACTCCTAAAGGTAACTAAACCTCATATGTAGAAAAATACTCCTAAAGGTAACCATACCTCATATGTAGAAAGATTCTCTCAAAGGTAACCATACCTCATATGTAGAAAGATTCTCTCAAAGGTAACCATACCTCATATGTAGAAAGATACTCTCAAAGGTAACCATACCTCATATGTAGAAAAATACTCCTAAAGGTAACCATGCCTCATATGTAGAAAAATACTCCTAAAGGTAACCATACCTCATATGTAGAAAGATTCTCCTAAAGGTAACCATACCTCATATGTAAAAAGATACTCTCAAAGGTAACCATACCTCATATGTAGAAAAATACTCTTAAAGGTAACCAAACCTCATATGTAGAAAAATACTCCTAAAGGTAACCATACCTCATATGTAGAAAAATACTCCTAAAGGTAACCATACCTCATATGTAGAAAGATTCTCCTAAAGGTAACCATACCTCATATGTAGAAAGATTCTCCTAAAGGTAACCATACCTCATATGTAGAAAGATTCTCCTAAAGGTAACCATACCTCATATGTAGAAAAATACTCCTAAAGGTAACCATACCTCATATGTAGAAAGATACTCTTAAAGGTAACCAAACCTCATATGTAGAAAAATACTCCTAAAGGTAACCATACCTCATATGTAGAAAGATTCTCCTAAAGGTAACCATACCTCATATGTAGAAAGATTCTCCTAAAGGTAACCATACTTCATATGTAGAAAGATTCTCCTAAAGGTAACCATACCTCATATGTAGAAAAATACTCCTAAAGGTAACCATACCTCATATGTAGAAAGATACTCCTAAAGGTAACCATACCTCATATGTAGAAAAATACTCCTAAAGGTAACCATACCTCATATGTAGAAAGATTCTCCTAAAGGTAACCAAACCTCATATGTAGAAAGATACTCCCAAAGGGAACCATACCTCATATGTAGAAAAATACTCCCAAAGGTAACCAAACCTCATATGTAGAAAGATTCTCCTAAAGGTAACCATACCTCATATGTAGAAAGATTCTCCTAAAGGTAACCATACCTCATATGTAGAAAGATACTCCCAAATGTAACCATACCTCATATGTAGAAAGATTCTCCTAAAGGTAACCATACCTCATATGTAGAAAGATTCTCCTAAAGGTAACCATACTTCATATGTAGAAAGATTCTCCTAAAGGTAACCATACTTCATATGTAGAAAGATTCTCCTAAAGGTAACCATACCTCATATGTAGAAAGATTCTCCTAAAGGTAACCATACCTCATATGTAGAAAGATTCTCCTAAAGGTAACCATACTTCATATGTAGAAAGATTCTCCTAAAGGTAACCATACCTCATATGTAGAAAAATACTCCTAAAGGTAACCATACCTCATATGTAGAAAGATTCTCCTAAAGGTAACCATACCTCATATGTAGAAAGATTCTCCTAAAGGTAACCATACCTCATATGTAGAAAGATACTCCCAAATGTAACCATACCTCATATGTAGAAAGATTCTCCTAAAGGTAACCATACCTCATATGTAGAAAGATTCTCCTAAAGGTAACCATACTTCATATGTAGAAAGATTCTCCTAAAGGTAACCATACTTCATATGTAGAAAGATTCTCCTAAAGGTAACCATACCTCATATGTAGAAAGATTCTCCTAAAGGTAACCATACCTCATATGTAGAAAGATTCTCCTAAAGGTAACCATACTTCATATGTAGAAAGATTCTCCTAAAGGTAACCATACCTCATATGTAGAAAAATACTCCTAAAGGTAACCATACCTCATATGTAGAAAGATTCTCCTAAAGGTAACCATACCTCATATGTAGAAAGATTCTCCTAAAGGTAACCATACTTCATATGTAGAAAGATTCTCCTAAAGGTAACCATACTTCATATGTAGAAAGATTCTCCTAAAGGTAACCATACCTCATATGTAGAAAAATACTCCTAAAGGTAACCATACCTCATATGTAGAAAGATACTCCTAAAGGTAACCATACCTCATATGTAGAAAAATACTCCTAAAGGTAACCATACCTCATATGTAGAAAGATTCTCCTAAAGGTAACCATACCTCATATGTAGAAAGATTCTCCTAAAGGTAACCATACCTCATATGTAGAAAGATACTCCTAAAGGTAACCATACCTCATATGTAGAAAGATACTCCCAAAGGTAACCAAACCTCATATGTAGAAAGATTCTCCTAAAGGTAACCATACCTCATATGTAGAAAAATACTCCTAAAGGTAACCATACCTCATATGTAGAAAGATTCTCCTAAAGGTAACCAAACCTCATATGTAGAAAGATACTCTTAAAGGTAACCAAACCTCATATGTAGAAAGATTCTCCTAAAGGTAACCAAACCTCATATGTAGAAAAATACTCCTAAAGGTAACCATACCTCATATGTAGAAAGATTCTCCTAAAGGTAACCATACTTCATATGTAGAAAGATTCTCCTAAAGGTAACCAAACCTCATATGTAGAAAAATACTCCTAAAGGTAACCATACCTCATATGTAGAAAGATACTCCTAAAGGTAACCATACCTCATATGTAGAAAGATTCTCCTAAAGGTAACCATACTTCATATGTAGAAAGATTCTCCTAAAGGTAACCATACTTCATATGTAGAAAGATTCTCCTAAAGGTAACCATACTTCATATGTAGAAAGATTCTCCTAAAGGTAACCATACCTCATATGTAGAAAGATTCTCCTAAAGGTAACCATACTTCATATGTAGAAAGATTCTCCTAAAGGTAACCATACCTCATATGTAGAAAGATACTCTTAAAGGTAACCATACCTCATATGTAGAAAGATACTCTTAAAGGTAACCATACCTCATATGTAGAAAGATACTCTTAAAGGTAACCATACCTCATATGTAGAAAGATACTCCTAAAGGTAACCATACTTCATATGTAGAAAGATTCTCCTAAAGGTAACCATACTTCATATGTAGAAAGATTCTCCTAAAGGTAACCATACCTCATATGTAGAAAGATTCTCCTAAAGGTAACCATACTTCATATGTAGAAAGATTCTCCTAAAGGTAACCATACTTCATATGTAGAAAGATTCTCCTAAAGGTAACCATACCTCATATGTAGAAAGATTCTCCTAAAGGTAACCATACCTCATATGTAGAAAGATTCTCCTAAAGGTAACCATACCTCATATGTAGAAAGATTCTCCTAAAGGTAACCATACCTCATATGTAGAAAGATACTCCTAAAGGTAACCATACTTCATATGTAGAAAGATTCTCCTAAAGGTAACCATACTTCATATGTAGAAAGATTCTCCTAAAGGTAACCATACCTCATATGTAGAAAGATTCTCCTAAAGGTAACCATACTTCATATGTAGAAAGATTCTCCTAAAGGTAACCATACTTCATATGTAGAAAGATTCTCCTAAAGGTAACCATACCTCATATGTAGAAAGATTCTCCTAAAGGTAACCATACCTCATATGTAGAAAGATTCTCCTAAAGGTAACCATACCTCATATGTAGAAAGATTCTCCTAAAGGTAACCAAACCTCATATGTAGAAAGATACTCCTAAAGGTAACCATACTTCATATGTAGAAAAATACTCCTAAAGGTAACCATACCTCATATGTAGAAAGATACTCCTAAAGGTAACCATACCTCATATGTAGAAAAATACTCCTAAAGGTAACCACACCTCATATGTAGAAAGATTCTCCTAAAGGTAACCATACCTCATATGTAGAAAGATTCTCCTAAAGGTAACCATACCTCATATGTAGAAAGATTCTCCTAAAGGTAACCAAACCTCATATGTAAAAAGATACTCCTAAAGGTAACCATACCTCATATGTAGAAAGATTCTCCTAAAGGTAACCATACCTCATATGTAGAAAGATTCTCCTAAAGGTAACCATACTTCATATGTAGAAAAATACTCCTAAAGGTAACCATACTTCATATGTAGAAAGATTCTCCTAAAGGTAACCAAACCTCATATGTAGAAAGATACTCTTAAAGGTAACCAAACCTCATATGTAGAAAGATTCTCTTAAAGGTAACCATACCTCATATGTAGAAAGATACTCCTAAAGGTAACCATACCTCATATGTAGAAAAATACTCCTAAAGGTAACCATACCTCATATGTAGAAAGATTCTCCTAAAGGTAACCATACCTCATATGTAGAAAGATACTCCTAAAGGTAACCATACCTCATATGTAGAAAGATTCTCCTAAAGGTAACCATACCTCATATGTAGAAAGATTCTCCTAAAGGTAACCATACCTCATATGTAGAAAAATACTCCTAAAGGTAACCATACCTCATATGTAGAAAAATACTGCTAAAGGTAACCATACTTCATATGTAGAAAGATTCTCCTAAAGGTAACCATACCTCATATGTAGAAAGATACTCTCAAAGGTAACCAAACCTCATATGTAGAAAAATACTCCTAAAGGTAACCATACCTCATATGTAGAAAGATTCTCCTAAAGGTAACCATACTTCATATGTAGAAAGATTCTCCTAAAGGTAACCATACCTCATATGTAGAAAGATACTCTCAAAGGTAACCAAACCTCATATGTAGAAAAATACTCCTAAAGGTAACCATACCTCATATGTAGAAAGATTCTCCTAAAGGTAACCATACTTCATATGTAGAAAGATTCTCCTAAAGGTAACCATACCTCATATGTAGAAAAATACTCCTAAAGGTAACCATACCTCATATGTAGAAAGATACTCTCAAAGGTAACCAAACCTCATATGTAGAAAAATACTCCTAAAGGTAACCATACCTCATATGTAGAAAGATACTCCTAAAGGTAACCATACCTCATATGTAGAAAAATACTCCCAAAGGTAACCATACCTCATATGTAGAAAGATTCTCCTAAAGGTAACCATACCTCATATGTAGAAAGATTCTCCTAAAGGTAACCATACTTCATATGTAGAAAGATACTCCCAAAGGTAACCATACCTCATATGTAGAAAAATACTCTCAAAGGTAACCACACCTCATATGTAGAAAAATACTCCTAAAGGTAACCACACTCATATGTAGAAAGATTCTCCTAAAGGTAACCATACCTCATATGTAGAAAGATACTCTCAAAGGTAACCAAACCTCATATGTAGAAAAATACTCCTAAAGGTAACCATACCTCATATGTAGAAAGATACTCCTAAAGGTAACCATACCTCATATGTAGAAAGATACTCCTAAAGGTAACCATACTTCATATGTAGAAAGATACTCCTAAAGGTAACCATACCTCATATGTAGAAAGATTCTCCTAAAGGTAACCATACCTCATATGTAGAAAGATTCTCCCAAAGGTAACCATACCTCATATGTAGAAAGATACTCCTAAAGGTAACCATACCTCATATGTAGAAAGATTCTCCTAAAGGTAACCATACTTCATATGTAGAAAGATTCTCCTAAAGGTAACCATACCTCATATGTAGAAAAATACTCCTAAAGGTAACCATACCTCATATGTAGAAAGATACTCCTAAAGGTAACCATACCTCATATGTAGAAAGATTCTCCTAAAGGTAACCATACCTCATATGTAGAAAGATTCTCCTAAAGGTAACCATACTTCATATGTAGAAAGATTCTCCTAAAGGTAACCATACCTCATATGTAGAAAAATACTCCTAAAGGTAACCGTACCTCATATGTAGAAAGATACTCCTAAAGGTAACCATACCTCATATGTAGAAAGATACTCTCAAAGGTAACCATACCTCATATGTAGAAAGATACTCCTAAAGGTAACCAAACCTCATATGTAGAAAAATACTCCCAAAGGTAACCATACCTCATATGTAGAAAGATTCTCCTAAAGGTAACCATACCTCATATGTAGAAAGATACTCTCAAAGGTAACCAAACCTCATATGTAGAAAAATACTCCTAAAGGTAACCACACCTCATATGTAGAAAGATTCTCCTAAAGGTAACCATACCTCATATGTAGAAAGATACTCTCAAAGGTAACCAAACCTCATATGTAGAAAAATACTCCTAAAGGTAACCATACCTCATATGTAGAAAGATTCTCCTAAAGGTAACCATACTTCATATGTAGAAAGATTCTCCTAAAGGTAACCATACTTCATATGTAGAAAGATTCTCCTAAAGGTAACCATACCTCATATGTAGAAAGATTCTCCTAAAGGTAACCATACCTCATATGTAGAAAGATACTCTCAAAGGTAACCAAACCTCATATGTAGAAAAATACTCCTAAAGGTAACCATACCTCATATGTAGAAAGATTCTCCTAAAGGTAACCATACTTCATATGTAGAAAGATTCTCCTAAAGGTAACCATACTTCATATGTAGAAAGATTCTCCTAAAGGTAACCATACTTCATATGTAGAAAGATTCTCCTAAAGGTAACCACACCTCATATGTAGAAAGATTCTCCTAAAGGTAACCATACCTCATATGTAGAAAGATACTCTCAAAGGTAACCAAACCTCATATGTAGAAAAATACTCCTAAAGGTAACCATACCTCATATGTAGAAAGATTCTCCTAAAAGTAACCATACTTCATATGTAGAAAGATTCTCCTAAAGGTAACCATACTTCATATGTAGAAAGATTCTCCTAAAGGTAACCATACCTCATATGTAGAAAGATTCTCCCAAAGGTAACCAAACCTCATATGTAGAAAGATACTCCTAAAGGTAATCATACCTCATATGTAGAAAGATACTCTCAAAGGTAACCAAACCTCATATGTAGAAAAATACTCCTAAAGGTAACCATACCTCATATGTAGAAAGATTCTCCTAAAGGTAACCATACTTCATATGTAGAAAGATTCTCCTAAAGGTAACCATACTTCATATGTAGAAAGATTCTCCTAAAGGTAACCATACCTCATATGTAGAAAGATACTCTCAAAGGTAACCATACCTCATATGTAGAAAAATACTCCTAAAGGTAACCATACCTCATATGTAGAAAGATTCTCCTAAAGGTAACCATACTTCATATGTAGAAAGATTCTCCTAAAGGTAACCATACTTCATATGTAGAAAGATTCTCCTAAAGGTAACCATACCTCATATGTAGAAAGATTCTCCCAAAGGTAACCAAACCTCATATGTAGAAAGATACTCCTAAAGGTAATCATACCTCATATGTAGAAAGATTCTCCTAAAGGTAACCATACCTCATATGTAGAAAGATTCTCCTAAAGGTAACCATACTTCATATGTAGAAAGATTCTCCTAAAGGTAACCATACTTCATATGTAGAAAGATTCTCCTAAAGGTAACCATACCTCATATGTAGAAAGATACTCCCAAAGGTAACCAAACCTCATATGTAGAAAAATACTCCTAAAGGTAACCATACCTCATATGTAGAAAGATTCTCCTAAAGGTAACCATACTTCATATGTAGAAAGATTCTCCTAAAGGTAACCATACTTCATATGTAGAAAGATTCTCCTAAAGGTAACCATACCTCATATGTAGAAAGATTCTCCCAAAGGTAACCAAACCTCATATGTAGAAAGATACTCCTAAAGGTAATCATACCTCATATGTAGAAAGATACTCTCAAAGGTAACCAAACCTCATATGTAGAAAAATACTCCTAAAGGTAACCATACCTCATATGTAGAAAGATTCTCCTAAAGGTAACCATACTTCATATGTAGAAAGATTCTCCTAAAGGTAACCATACTTCATATGTAGAAAGATTCTCCTAAAGGTAACCATACCTCATATGTAGAAAGATACTCTCAAAGGTAACCAAACCTCATATGTAGAAAAATACTCCTAAAGGTAACCATACCTCATATGTAGAAAGATACTCCTAAAGGTAACCATACCTCATATGTAGAAAGATTCTCCTAAAGGTAACCATACCTCATATGTAGAAAGATTCTCCTAAAGGTAACCAAACCTCATATGTAGAAAAATACTCCTAAAGGTAACCATACCTCATATGTAGAAAAATACTCCTAAAGGTAACCATACCTCATATGTAGAAAGATACTCCTAAAGGTAACCATACCTCATATGTAGAAAGATACTCCTAAAGGTAACCAAACCTCATATGTAGAAAGATACTCCTAAAGGTAACCATACCTCATATGTAGA
Organism: Sipunculus nudus; assembly: GCA_026874595.1. Taxonomy (NCBI): domain Eukaryota; kingdom Metazoa; phylum Annelida; class Sipuncula; order Golfingiida; family Sipunculidae; genus Sipunculus; species Sipunculus nudus. Next base: position 95,694,592 of record CM049308.1, read on the forward strand.
AAGATTCTCCTAAAGGTAACCATACCTCATATGTAGAAAGATTCTCCTAAAGGTAACCATACCTCATATGTAGAAAGATTCTCCTAAAGGTAACCATACCTCATATGTAGAAAGATTCTCCTAAAGGTAACCATACCTCATATGTAGAAAGATACTCCTAAAGGTAACCATACCTCATATGTAGAAAGATTCTCCTAAAGGTAACCATACCTCATATGTAGAAAGATTCTCCTAAAGGTAACCATACCTCATATGTAGAAAGATACTCCTAAAGGTAACCATACCTCATATGTAGAAAGATACTCCTAAAGGTAACCATACTTCATATGTAGAAAGATTCTCCTAAAGGTAACCATACTTCATATGTAGAAAGATTCTCCTAAAGGTAACCATACCTCATATGTAGAAAGATACTCTCAAAGGTAACCATACCTCATATGTAGAAAAATACTCCTAAAGGTAACCATACCTCATATGTAGAAAGATTCTCCTAAAGGTAACCATACTTCATATGTAGAAAGATTCTCCTAAAGGTAACCATACTTCATATGTAGAAAGATTCTCCTAAAGGTAACCATACCTCATATGTAGAAAGATTCTCCCAAAGGTAACCAAACCTCATATGTAGAAAGATACTCCTAAAGGTAATCATACCTCATATGTAGAAAGATTCTCCTAAAGGTAACCATACCTCATATGTAGAAAGATTCTCCTAAAGGTAACCATACTTCATATGTAGAAAGATTCTCCTAAAGGTAACCATACTTCATATGTAGAAAGATTCTCCTAAAGGTAACCATACCTCATATGTAGAAAGATACTCCCAAAGGTAACCAAACCTCATATGTAGAAAAATACTCCTAAAGGTAACCATACCTCATATGTAGAAAGATTCTCCTAAAGGTAACCATACTTCATATGTAGAAAGATTCTCCTAAAGGTAACCATACTTCATATGTAGAAAGATTCTCCTAAAGGTAACCATACCTCATATGTAGAAAGATTCTCCCAAAGGTAACCAAACCTCATATGTAGAAAGATACTCCTAAAGGTAATCATACCTCATATGTAGAAAGATACTCTCAAAGGTAACCAAACCTCATATGTAGAAAAATACTCCTAAAGGTAACCATACCTCATATGTAGAAAGATTCTCCTAAAGGTAACCATACTTCATATGTAGAAAGATTCTCCTAAAGGTAACCATACTTCATATGTAGAAAGATTCTCCTAAAGGTAACCATACCTCATATGTAGAAAGATACTCTCAAAGGTAACCAAACCTCATATGTAGAAAAATACTCCTAAAGGTAACCATACCTCATATGTAGAAAGATACTCCTAAAGGTAACCATACCTCATATGTAGAAAGATTCTCCTAAAGGTAACCATACCTCATATGTAGAAAGATTCTCCTAAAGGTAACCAAACCTCATATGTAGAAAAATACTCCTAAAGGTAACCATACCTCATATGTAGAAAAATACTCCTAAAGGTAACCATACCTCATATGTAGAAAGATACTCCTAAAGGTAACCATACCTCATATGTAGAAAGATACTCCTAAAGGTAACCAAACCTCATATGTAGAAAGATACTCCTAAAGGTAACCATACCTCATATGTAGAAAGATTCTCCTAAAGGTAACCATACCTCATATGTAGAAAGATTCTCCTAAAGGTAACCATACCTCATATGTAGAAAGATTCTCCTAAAGGTAACCATACCTCATATGTAGAAAGATTCTCCTAAAGGTAACCATACCTCATATGTAGAAAGATACTCCTAAAGGTAACCATACCTCATATGTAGAAAGATTCTCCTAAAGGTAACCATACCTCATATGTAGAAAGATTCTCCTAAAGGTAACCATACCTCATATGTAGAAAGATACTCCTAAAGGTAACCATACCTCATATGTAGAAAGATACTCCTAAAGGTAACCATACCTCATATGTAGAAAGATTCTCCTAAAGGTAACCATACCTCATATGTAGAAAGATTCTCCTAAAGGTAACCATACCTCATATGTAGAAAGATTCTCCTAAAGGTAACCATACCTCATATGTAGAAAGATACTCCTAAAGGTAACCATACCTCATATGTAGAAAGATTCTCCTAAAGGTAACCATACCTCATATGTAGAAAGATTCTCCTAAAGGTAACCATACCTCATATGTAGAAAGATTCTCCTAAAGGTAACCATACCTCATATGTAGAAAGATACTCCTAAAGGTAACCATACCTCATATGTAGAAAGATTCTCCTAAAGGTAACCATATCTCATATGTAGAAAGATTCTCCTAAAGGTAACCATACCTCATATGTAGAAAGATTCTCCTAAAGGTAACCATACCTCATATGTAGAAAGATACTCCTAAAGGTAACCATACCTCATATGTAGAAAGATACTCCTAAAGGTAACCAAACCTCATATGTAGAAAGATACTCCTAAAGGTAACCATACCTCATATGTAGAAAGATTCTCCTAAAGGTAACCATACCTCATATGTAGAAAGATTCTCCTAAAGGTAACCATACCTCATATGTAGAAAGATTCTCCTAAAGGTAACCATACCTCATATGTAGAAAGATTCTCCTAAAGGTAACCATACCTCATATGTAGAAAGATACTCCTAAAGGTAACCATACCTCATATGTAGAAAGATTCTCCTAAAGGTAACCATACCTCATATGTAGAAAGATTCTCCTAAAGGTAACCATACTTCATATGTAGAAAGATTCTCCTAAAGGTAACCATACCTCATATGTAGAAAGATACTCTCAAAGGTAACCAAACCTCATATGTAGAAAAATACTCCTAAAGGTAACCATACCTCATATGTAGAAAGATACTCCTAAAGGTAACCATACCTCATATGTAGAAAGATTCTCCTAAAGGTAACCATACCTCATATGTAGAAAGATACTCCTAAAGGTAACCATACCTCATATGTAGAAAGATTCTCCTAAAGGTAACCATACCTCATATGTAGAAAGATTCTCCTAAAGGTAACCATACCTCATATGTAGAAAGATTCTCCTAAAGGTAACCATACTTCATATGTAGAAAGATTCTCCTAAAGGTAACCATACCTCATATGTAGAAAAATACTCCTAAAGGTAACCATACCTCATATGTAGAAAGATACTCCTAAAGGTAACCATACCTCATATGTAGAAAGATTCTCCTAAAGGTAACCATACCTCATATGTAGAAAGATTCTCCTAAAGGTAACCATACTTCATATGTAGAAAGATTCTCCTAAAGGTAACCATACCTCATATGTAGAAAAATACTCCTAAAGGTAACCATACCTCATATGTAGAAAAATACTCCTAAAGGTAACCAAACCTCATATGTAGAAAGATTCTCCTAAAGGTAACCATACCTCATATGTAGAAAGATTCTCCTAAAGGTAACCATACTTCATATGTAGAAAGATTCTCCTTAAGGTAACCATACCTCATATGTAGAAAGATACTCTTAAAGGTAACCATACCTCATATGTAGAAAGATACTCTTAAAGGTGACCATACCTCATATGTAGAAAGATACTCTTAAAGGTGACCATACCTCATATGTAGAAAAATACTCCTAAAGGTAACCACACCTCATATGTAGAAAGATTCTCCTAAAGGTAACCATACCTCATATGTAGAAAGATTCTCCTAAAGGTAACCACACCTCATATGTAGAAAGATACTCTTAAAGGTAACCATACCTCATATGTAGAAAGATACTCTTAAAGGTAACCATACCTCATATGTAGAAAGATACTCTTAAAGGTAACCATACCTCATATGTAGAAAGATACTCCCAAAGGTAACCAAACCTCATATGTAGAAAGATTCTCCTAAAGGTAACCAAACCTCATATGTAGAAAGATTCTCCTAAAGGTAACCATACCTCATATGTAGAAAGATACTCTCAAAGGTAACCATACCTCATATGTAGAAGAAACTCCCAAAGGTAACCATACCTCATATGTAGAAAGAAACTCTCAAAGGTAACCATACCTCATATGTAGAAAGATACTCCTAAAGGTAACCATACCTCATATGTAGAAAGATTCTCCTAAAGGTAACCATACCTCATATGTAGAAAGATACTCTCAAAGGTAACCATACCTCATATGTAGAAGAAACTCCCAAAGGTAACCATACCTCATATGTAGAAAGATACTCTCAAAGGTAACCATACCTCATATGTAGAAAGATACTCTCAAAGGTAACCATACCTCATATGTAGAAAGATACTCTTAAAGGTAACCATACCTCATATGTAGAAAGATTCTCCTAAAGGTAACCATACTTCATATGTAGAAAGATTCTCCTAAAGGTAACCATACCTCATATGTAGAAAAATACTCCTAAAGGTAACCATACCTCATATGTAGAAAGATACTCCTAAAGGTAACCATACCTCATATGTAGAAAGATTCTCCTAAAGGTAACCATACCTCATATGTAGAAAGATTCTCCTAAAGGTAACCATACCTCATATGTAGAAAGATACTCCCAAAGGTAACCATACCTCATATGTAGAAAGATTCTCCTAAAGGTAACTATACCTCATATGTAGAAAGATACTCCCAAAGGTAACCATACCTCATATGTAGAAAGATATACCCAAAGGTAACCGTACCTCATATGTAGAAGAAACTCCCAAAGGTAACCATACCTCATATGTAGAAGAAACTCCCACCTCATACGAAGAAAGAAACTCCCATAGATAACCATACCTCACATAAAGAAATATACTCACAAGGGTAACACAGACATGGTCTGTTGAGAGATACAATGGTAACCACACCTTATCAGTAAAATCTTAACTCCTGTATATTGATTACTTGAAAGCCTGAAGCTTAGCAGTATCACGTGATATCTTGGCCCTGCAAACATCATGCTTTTGTGTGCTACATAGAAGTTATGAACCTAACTATGAGACAAATACAGAATGTTGAAACAATGATTTGTTCTTTCACAGATTAGGATGCTGGCAGATATGAAGAGAGACTTTACTAAAGCTATAGGCATGGACCTGGACTGTCGAAAGTTACTGGGTGATATCAGAAGCAAACGGTAAAGCATCAAACTTTTTCATTGTGTTTTCAAATCTGCTCTGTTTGTCATAAATTCAAGTTTGTTTCATCTGTCTTTCATCTTTTCAAATTCTTTTTCCTCAGCTGATTCTTTGGGTCAAGTGCTTTGGTCAGTGCTGGCTCTTATCACTAATGCCTTGTTGTACCACTAGGGTGTTGCCCTGATATTTGCATATTAGAGCACTTAAAGGCCCCTTGATGACCTGGTGATTCCTCCATATTTGCATGTTAGTACCTCCTGCTTTATGTTAAGGAAGGACATTTGTTTGAAGGCAGCTTCTCGTCTACCTTTTCTGTATGGATATGTGATTTCAGCCTTACTCTGCACACATATTAATGAACTGTAAATAATTCCTGATAAGAAAAGTTCTTATAAGTTATAAAGCCTCTTTGATGCATGTTTGAGCTTGTTATCTACAAGCTGTTAGTAAGTATTCTACATGTACCAGTGGTGACAAAGAGAAAAACTCATATGTCCAGAAGCTGAAAGGTCACCAGTTGCAAAATGACCTTCACAATACTTCAGTTCATCTGATTGGCCTCCTTGTGTCCTTAAAGAAAGTATTAGGATTGTTTTTGGATGCCAAACACATTATAAAAGTGAATATAAACAGTCCATGTACTGTGGGCTCAGTGTTTTCTGGTCAATTTGTATAAAAGGTTCAATAGATTATCTCTTATTTATAGACATCAGATATTGGAACAGGCCCCTTATAAAGAATAAATAATGCTTCATTCAATAGTTGTGAATCATGGACAATGCGACCCCTGCTATGTGCTCCAATTATATGCAAAGGCCAGGTCACATTTTGTTAGCTTGTAAAACGTGGGCTGAGCCCTGCCAAGTGGATGTTGAGGTATTGAAGGCCATAGCACAAGACTTGCAAAGATCATAAATTAACAAAATGTAAACTTGCTGCCACATACAAGGAGCAGGAGTTTTACAGGTGACATGGTCATTATACCACATACAAAGGGAGGGCGTAGTACAGATGACATGGTCATGAAACCGCATTCAAGGGGAGGGTGTAGTACAGTTGACATGGTTTTGAAGCCACATAAAAGGGGCAGACGTAGTACAGATGACATGGTCATGAAGCCACATACTAGGGGAGGGAGTTGTACAGATGACATGGTCATGAAGCCACATACTAGGGGAGGGAGTTGCACAGGTGACATGGTCATGAAGCCATATACAAGGGGAGAGTGTAGTACAGATGACATGGTCATGAAGCCACATTCAAGGGGTGGGTGTAGTACAGTTGACATGGTTGTGAAGCCACATAGAAGGGGCAGGCATAGTACAGGTGACAATGTCATGAAGCCACATACAAGTGGAGGGCTGAGTACAGATGACATGGTCATGAAGCCACACACAAATGGAGGGCGTCGTACAGGTGACATGGTCATGAAGCCACATTCAAGGGGAGGGCATAGTAAAGGTGACATGGTCATGAAGCCACATACAAGGGGAGGGCGTAGTACAGGTGACAATGTCATGAAGCCACATACAAGGGGAGGGCTGAGTACAGATGACATGGTCATGAACCCACATACATATGGAGGGTGTCGTACAGGTGACATGGTCATGAAGCCACATTCAAGGAGAGGGCATAGTAAAGGTGACATGGTCATGAAGCCACATACAAGGGGAGGGCGTAGTACAGGTGATATGGTCATGAAGCCACATACAAGGGGAGGGCATAGTACAGTTGACATGGTCATGAAGCCACATACAAGGGCCAGGCATAGTACAGGTGACATGGTCATGAAACAATATGTAAAAGGGCAGGCATAGTACAGGTGACATGGTCATTAAGCCACATACAAGGGGAGGGCGTAGTACAGGTGACATGGTCATGAAGCTAATTACAAGTGGAGGGGGTAGAAGAGGTGATATGGTAATGAAGCCATATACAAGGGGAGGGTGTAATACAGGTGACATTGTCATGAACCCACATACAAGGGGCGACATGGAACAGGTGACATGGTCATGAAGCAAACATAAAAGGGGCAGGCATAGTGCAGTGACATGGTCATGAAGCCACATACAAGGGCCAGGCATAGTACAGGTGACATGGTCATCAAGCCACATACAAGGGGAGGGTATAGTACAGGTGACTTGGTCATGAAGCCACATACAAGGGGCAGGCGTAGTACAGGTGACATGGTCATGAAGCCACATACAAGGGGCAGGCGTAGTACAGATGACATGGTCATGAAGTCATATACAAGGGCCAGGCATAGTACAGGTGACATGGTCATTAAGCTACATACAAGGGGAGGGCGTAGTACAGGTGACATGGTCATGAAGCTAAATACAAGTGGAGGGAGTAGAAGAGGTGATATGGTAATGAAGCCATATACAAGGGGAGGTTGTAATACAGGTGACATTCTCATGAACCCACATACAAGGGGCAGACATGGAACAGGTGACATGGTCATGAAGCAACGTAAAAGGTAGCGACAGCTTGTCACCCCAAATGTCGATTTTAGATGAGCTGAAGACGATGGGGTGACAGTACAAGCTATTGGGTTCGCATCAATTCTAGTATGTGCAGAAGTGCACGCCATTTCTGACACTACTTTTTCATTTTCATCTACTCCTCGAACTGTCATTTTCCTGAGTTAAGACAAAAAGTGTCTTTATTCTGTTGGGGAAAATAATAATTATTACATACACGGTTGACTTGCGTGTAAACGTGCAGCAGTTTTTAATTCCGAGGCTGGTTTTACTCGAAAAACTCGTCTCCACGTCTGTCAGCGGGAGAACCATAACTTCCGGTAGGGGATTTCCAAACGGCTATGTGTAAAACTCGGAAGTCCGAAGTCGGAAGCAAGGACTTTTTTAAAGCAATGATCGAAGCATAATTAAAAATGCTACTACATCAATGGAAAGTACGTTTTTATTTTTATTGATAGAATAAGGTCTTTTCTATCATCATGTAAAATAATCAAAGTTATCCATCCGAAGTTAATGACTATTTTTTGCTCGAAAATGTCCGGTTATGGTCCAAATGTGTAAAACTCGGAAGCCAGTTATGGCAAATGCACTGGTCATCATATCGTCAGTAAACGTGTCAAGCATTTTCAGTTTCTTCAGTATCATATATTTTTCATAAACTCAATCTGTTTTGTAACATTCATGATGCTGTTATATAATAATATATTATATTGATATGTTATTTCATTTTGTAAAACAAGATTATTTTAACTCATCAATATTTTACGCTGTTACCGCATTTTATGTTGGTGGAAACATGAGAAAAAATAAAGGTTTTGATAATATTTTATTCATGTGCCCCTATAAAAATCACCCTGATAATATCATAGAGACTTAAACAGAAAATTTGACAGAACCAAAAAACCGAACAGTTAATGTTTTTACAAGTTGTTTCGAACAAAATATTTTTAAATATATAAATTGACAAACCTTTTCCTCTTTAATTATCCAAAAAAAAATCATCAGGATTAAGAATCTCTTAGACTCTTATCTATTATGTAATACTTTTTATGCCAAATTATATTTTACATTTCATGGTCCGGTTGCACACATTGATTTATATATATATTATGTAAACAAAATTGTAATTTCTTATCGAGATCCTTGTAATCGTACAGTAATATGAAGTTGAAGGGAGCACATTCTGGTTATATGCCCTTATCATGCAATCAGTTGCAAACATACTTTAATATATTAATAAATATCCATATATTTGAAGTTGAAATGTGATGTTGAAACATCAGGAGTGAAATAATTATAATATTAATATCGAGATTTATAAAGCTTGAAAGAAAGAGTAAAAAACTTGAAAAAGAATTAACTTTAGTTTAAAAAAAAATATTTGCTTAAATTCGTAAATCAATCAGATTTTATAATAATACATGTATTAGTATGTTATATATTATCTGGACTGTTGTATCCCTTTTCTAAGATATAACTTTAACTTTTTTTTTAAATATCTTTGAACTCTAACATATTGAAAGACATTTCGTTTTGTATATGATACATGTATGATTGTTCCAGCGATGACCCTACTGGGATATATTGAATTTTCATATTTGCTCAACGTATGGAAAATATATTACTACTTTTTATTTTGAATGACATCGTGATTTATAACTGTGTTTTTAATGTCGTATAAGGGTTTATTATACCATATTTATTATTCAGTGGTGCATCCATAGAGGGCGCAAGCCCATTCAGACGTGATATCTCTTAATTTTCATTTCTTTTCCAGATTACTTTTTTATTCCCTAGCAATTTCATTATTATATTTATTACTTTCCAATTCATAAATTGGTGATTTACTCCACTGAGAGAGCATCCAAATATATACTAGTATAATGAGAGAGGAAGTATTTCCGTTATCACACTTTTCTCGATAATAACACCGACGATATATATATATATAGATATATATTAAATTTACAAATAAAAAATTAAGAACATAGTTTTCTGATTATGTATCATGTATTGTATTATACACTCATTAAAAGCAGAATCATGCATAAGCAATTTTAATATATGCATGCAACTATAATAATAATGAAACTGCATTTGGGCACAGTGCGTCTCTGTGACTTCCGAGTTACACACATTGGATAACATCCAAGCACTTCTGACTGACTTCCGAGATGGCTTCCGAGCACAAAATCTTCCATAACGTTCAGATTAAACAACGGATAACTATTATTCTTCACAGAATGATAAAATAGATCTTATTCTATCGGGGAAAAAACAAAATTGTATTGTAGCGTTAGCATTTTGTGTATGCTTTAAACTGCTTTCGTTTGTTTCCGGCTTCCGGATTCCGACTTCCAATTTTCATACACGACCGCGCCATGACACATTTAGTTTTGAATGAGAAGTACAGCTTCACGTGAATGGGTGCCACAGTGATGAAAGGAGGTAACAATTGTAATTATTTTTGTGTAACAACATTTTTCTTCGATATTTAGCACATATAATACGACTATATAAGCCTGTGATGCCAAATAATACCAGACAGGAAATATTTTGATCCGACCCTTAGAATGGGCGTTCTGTTGTGACTGCCATAATGACTCCAGGCCCTATCAGTTTTTTTTCCGAAGGCCTGAGTGTCATGTTGTCATGGCTACATAAAAGGGGCAGGCATAGTGCAGTGACATGGTCATGAAGCCACATACAAGGGGTAGGCATAGTACAGGTGACATGGTCATGAAGCCACATACAAGGGGCAGAGGTAATACAGATGACATTGTCATGAAGCCACATACAAGGGGTAGGCATAGTACAGGGGACATGGTCATGAAGCCACATACAAGGGGTAGGCATAGTACAGGTGACATGGTCATGAAGCCACATACAAGGGGTAGGCATAGTACAGGTGACATGGTCATTAAGCCACATACAAGGGGCAGGTATAGTACAGGTGACAACGTCATCAAGCCACATACAAGAGGAGGGTAGAGTACAGGTGACATGGTCATGAAGCCACATACAAGGGGCAGGGGTAGTACAGATGACATGGTCATTACGCCACATACAAGGGGAGGGTATAGTACAGGTGACATGGTCATGAAGCCACATACAAGGGGAGGGCTGAGTACAGATGACATGGTCATGAAGCCACATACAAGGGGCAGGCATAGTACAGATGACATTGTCATGAAGCCACATACAAGGGGAGGGCGTAGTACAGGTGACAATGTCATGAAGCCACATACAAGGGGAGGGCTGAGTACAGATGACATGGTCATGAAGTCATATACAAGGGGCAGGCGTTGTACAGGTGATATGGTCATGAAGCCACATACAAGGGGTAGGCATAGTACAGGTGACATGGTCATTAAGCCACATACAAGGGGCAGGCATAGTACAGATGACATGGTCATGAAGTTATATACAAGGGGCAGGCGTTGTACAGGTGACATGGTCATTAAGCCACATACAAGGGGAGGGTATAGTACAGGTGACATGGTCATAGAGCCACATACAAGGGGAGGGTATAGTACAGGTGACATGGTCATGAAGCCACATACAAGGGGAGGGCGTAGTACAGATGACATTGTCATTAAGCCACATACATATGGAGGGCGTCGTACAGGTGACATGGTCATGAAGCCACATTCAAGGAGAGGGCATAGTAAAGGTGACATGGTCATAAAGCCACATACAAGGGGAGGGTATAGTACAGGTGACATGGTCATGAAGCCACATACAAGGGGCAGACGTAGTACAGATGACATGGTCATGAAGCCACATACAAGGGGAGGGGTAGTACAGGTGACATGGTCATGAAGCCACATTCAAGGAGAGGGCATAGTAAAGGTGACATGGTCATGAAGCCACATACAAGGGGAGGGTATAGTACAGGTGACATGGTCATGAAGCTACATACAAGGGGCAGACGTAGTACAGATGACATGGTCATGAAGCCACATACAAGGGGAGGGGTAGTACAGGTGACATGGTCATGAAGCTGGGCAATTGTAGTCAAACAAGTTATTACCAAATTGGGAACATACTGTTCAATTTTTGTTGATTGAACTATCAAATATGATAAAAATGGATTGATTGTGCATGATTTTTGTCAAAATTGATCTGTTTGTCATATGATTGTGCATGATTTTTAGCTCAGCTGACTGAAAGTCATCTGAGCTATAGCGATCACTCTTTGTCCGTAGTCCGTCTGTCCGTCTGTCCGTCCGTTAACCAGGCACAAATCGTAACAGCTGAACCTAGAACCTTGTAACTTAGGATTCTGAGAGGTCCATGAAAAATCTCCTTGGAAACCAGAAATTAGGTCTCTGTTACCCATATCCTTCGAGCTATGGGGCCCCAAAGTACCCCCCAGAAAAGTCAAAAATTTCATACAAAAACTTCAATATCTCATTAACTACTTGACTGATGGTCATGATTTTTTGCATACATATTGATCATGAGATGTTCCATCACTTCCTGCAGACTGGTGGCGCCACCTGTATTTTTCGATTTTTTACAAATTTTTTTCTTTATTTTTGAGACCTTTAAAAATGTGAACATCTGTTAACAAGGCACAAATCGTAAAGCCTAGACCTAGAATCTTAATTCTTGATACACTGAGAGGTCCATGAAAAATCTCCTTGGAAACCAGAAATTAGGTCTCTGTTACCCATATCCTTGGAGCTATGGGGCCCCAAAGTACACCCCTAGAATAGTAAAAAATTTCATACAAAAACTTCAATATCTCAATAACTACAACACTGATGGTCATGATTTTTGGCATACATATTGATCATGAGATGATCCATAAGTTCCTGCAGACTGGTGGCGCCACCTGTATTTTTCGATTTTTTTACAATTTTTTCCTCTATTTTTGAGACGTTTAAAGATGCTGTCATCTGTTAACGTGGCACAAATCGTAACCGCTGGACCTAGAATCTTCATCCTCGACACACTGAGAAACCTATTAAAAGTCTCCGTGGAAACCATAAATTAGATCTCTGTTACCCATATCCTTTGAGCTATGGGGCCCCAAAATACCCCCCAGAAAAGTCAAAAATTTCATACAAAAACTTCAATATCTCATTAACTACTTGACTGATGGTCATGATTTTTGGCATACGTATTGATCATGAGATGTTCCATCACTTCCTGCAGACTGGTGGCGCCACCTGAATTTTTTCGATTTTTTACGAATTTAAAAATGTGAACAGCTGTTAACAGGGCACAAATCATAAAGACTGGACCTAGAATCTTCATTCTTGACACACTGAGAGGTCCATAAAAAGTCTGCATGGAAACCTGAAATAAGGTCTCTGTTACCCATATCCTTTGAGCTATGGGGGGCTCCCAATAACCCCCCAGAATAATAGAAAATTTGATAAAAACAAACTGCAACATCTCACTAAATACAACACTGATGGTCATGATTTTTGGCATACATAATGATCAAGAGGTGTTTCATCAGTACCTGCAGACTGGTGGTGCCACCTGTATTTTTTCAAATTTTCACAATTTTTTTTTCTCTATTTTCGAGACCTTTCAGGATGTAGTTATCTGTCAACAGGGTACAAATCGTAAGGACCGTACCTAGAATCTTCATTGTTGACACACAGGGAGACCCATTATAAGTCTCCATGGACACCTGAAATTAGGTCTCTGTTACCCATATCCTTTGAGCTATGGCACTCCAAAGTACAGCTCAGAATAATGGAAAATTTGATACAAAAGCTGAAGTATCTGAACAACTTATGCAGAGATCACCATAATTGTTTTCATGGATATTGATCATGGAGTGTTTCATCAGTTTCTGCAGACTGGTGGCAACACCTGTATTTGTTCGGGTTTTTTTACGAATTTTTTCTCTATTTTTGATTTAAAGTTATGAACATCTGTTAACAGGGCACAAATCATTAAAACTGGACCTAGAATCTTCATTCTTGACACACAGGTAGACCCATGAAAAGTCTCCATGGAAACCTGAAATTAGGTCTCTGTTACCCATATTCTTTAAGCTGTATGGCTCCAAATTACCCCCCAGAATAATGGAAAATTTGATACAAAAACTGCAGTATCTCAATAACTACAACACTGATGGTCATGATTTTCGGCATACATATTGATCATGACCTGTTCCATCAGTTTCTGCAGACTGGGTGCGCCACCTCTATTTTTTTCAAATTTTTACGATTTTTTTTCTCTTTTTTTGATACCTTTAAAGATGTGGTTATCCGTCAACAGGGTACAAATCGCAACAACTGGACCTAGAATCTTCATTCTTGTCATGCAAGAAGGCCCATGAAAAGTGCCTGTGGAAACTTAAAATTAGGTCTCTGTTACCCATATCCTTCAAGCTATAGGACTCCGAAGTATCCCTCAGAATAATGGACAATTTGATACAAAAGCTGAAGTATCTGAACAACTAATGGGGAGATCACCATGATTCTTTGCATGGATATTGATGTTTGTAAGTGTTTTTATTAGTTTCTGCAGACTGGTGGAGCCACCTGTAATTTTGTACCAGCCAAAACGAAGTTTTGTGGATACTATGTTTTTGACCGGGTTACTCCGCCGTTGCCGCGTTCGTTTCCAGAGAGCTCCTCTGGGACTTGATTTTATCAGCTTTCCAAGCACATATCTCGCGAACCGTTTGACTGATCAGGAAACAAAATTTATACTAATGTAGCCCTTGGATAGCTCTATAACATACACAAAAAATGGTGGCGCCACCTGTAACCATGTTTGCACAGTGTCCATCTGTTCATCTGCCTTTGGTTAAAATCACTCATATCTCTGCAGTGAATTGACTAATTCACCTGAAATTCGGCATGCGTATACATCCTGGATAGCTTTCTTGATTTTATGACAGGTGGGGCCACCTACATTCTCATTCACGCTGATGACATCCAAGCTCATATTTCGGGAACCGTTTGACTGATCGGGCCAAAATTTTGCATGTATATAGATCTAACATAGCTCTTTATCATACGCTAAACTGGTGGCGCCACCTGCAACCATTTTTGCACAGCGTCTGTTTGTCTGCCGTGCAATAATGTCACTCATATCTCGGCAGTGGTTTGACATATCTGCCTAAAATTTTGCAGTTTTATACATCCTGGATAGCTTTCTTGATTTTATGACAGGTGGCACCACCTACATTCATGTTCACGCTGATGACATCCAAGCTCATATCTCGGGAACCGTTTGACAGATCGGGCCAAAATTTTGCATGTGTATAGATCTAACATAGCTCTTTATCATACGCTAAACTGGTGGCACCACCTGCAACCATTTTTGCACAGCGTCTGTCTGTTTGTCTGCCGTGCAATAAAGTCACTCACATCTTGGCAGTGGTTTGACATATCTGCCTAAAATTTTGCAGTTTTATACATCCTGGATAGCTTTCTTGATTTTATGACAGGTGGCGCCACCTTTATTCTAGTTTATGCTGCAGACATCCAAGCTCATATCTCGGGAACCGTTTGAACGATTGGGCCAAAATTTTGCATGTGTATAGATCTCACATAGGTCTTTATCATACACAAAACTGGAGGGGCCACCTGCAACCATTTTTGCACAGCGTCTGTCTGTTTGTCTGCCATCAGCTAAAATCACTCATATACATGTAGTGGTTTGACTTTTCTGCCTAAAATTTTGCATATGTATACAACTTGGACAGCTTTCTGGATTTGTGGTAGGTGGCACAACCTACAAACACATTGAGGCTGCAGACATGCATGCTAATATGCAACATACCTCACTCTATTTCCCCTTGCCACTCAATCCATGCCTCACTTCAACTGTTCCACTCTGATTTTGGCAGATACACGTAGTCACTTGTCGGCTACCCGTATTCTAGTTTTTAAAGATTACACATTTTTAGCTCAGCTGACTATAAGTCATCTGAGCTATAGTCATGGTCCATTGTCCGTCCGTCTGTCCGTAGATGTGGCACGTTTTGAAACCGTAAGACCTAGGAATCCAAAATTCAGCATACTGTTAGATGTCCCCAAGATCTCCTACCAAGCCGAAAACTGGGTCTTTGCGACTTCGTTCCTTTGAGAAATTAAGGAAAAACCTCAATTTTTTATTAAAATCCTATTTTCACACTTCAGGACTGCCTAATATCAAAACCACTCATCTGTTTTTCCTCATATTTACCATGAATATTCTTCTATATAGTTCCTATGTACATGCCAGAAATTAAGTCTGTTAAGTATAAATTCTTTAAGTTATGGGCCCAAACATAATGGACTTTGTAAAAAATCAGGAAAAATATTTACTCACTTAACATGAAAAATTTTGAAACTAGAGTCTATTTTCCCAAGTATATAACTATGTTTAATTAAGATTCAGTTGTTTACCCAAAATTAGATCTGAATTTTGTAAATTTTTTAAGTAATTAACATAAAAATAAAATCAGTACCTTAAATTTTGCCCAACTTTGACCATGGCACGTTTTTTTCCTGTAAGTACCATTGATTTAATTTTCACAGCATGTAAACATAAATATTTAATTTGTTTAAATCTGAAATTTGGAAATAAAAGCTTGAAAATTAAGCTAGTTATTGATTTTTTTCTTGAGGCTCTATTGTAGTCATTTGCTTTGATTACAGATTACAGATGCAGGGTCCCACTCCAGGTCACTGGAAGTCAGCTATGCCAGGGTTTCTGATTTGTTTCAGACACTGGGGGAGATCCCCTGCTGTGACAGGTGTACAGTTATTCTCATATCACCACCCGAATCACCCCCCCCCCCCCCCAAACCCAACCCACCAAGTGTTATGCAGTATTGTTATTGTTTTCACTGTATCTCCTTAATTGTAATGCTGTTTCCACTCTGATATGCAAAAACTTTCCTTGAAAAAGTAATTCAAGGTGTAATCCAGAAGATGCAATGTTGTGTAATGTAGCATTTTTAAAGAAATCATTTTAAATGATTTTACCAATCATAATGGAACCCATCAGTATGCTTAAATTATGATAAAATATGAAGCACATTATGGATAAATAAAGACACAATTAAAAATTGTGAAATCTAAATCAAGTATTTTTTTAGATATTTATTGTTTTGCAGATTTAAAAGATATATTTTTGTGGTAAAAAATAAATAAACATTTGTGGTGTTATCTGACAAGATTGAGATTTATGATGATGCAATTGAGAATTTTGAATCAACTTTTATATTCAGATATATATGTTATATTGAAAATGTATAGAAATATAAACTTAAATTAAAAAAAAAATTGATGTGATAAAAAAATGAGGATTTATTACAAACATTTGTTCATTATTTTCCTGCATCAGCAGAATTTGAGATCAGGCTTTGTTTGCCATGTTTTATGTTGTTAATTAGTTATATTTCAACTGTATACATTTCATAAAAAAAACATATATTTAATAATATACATTATACAAAAAAAAGATTCGATTGAACAAATGTGTAAACTACTGAAATGTCAACAGTTAATCGAAAAGCCAACTAATGATCATGGTAATTGTACAGATCATTTGTTCACAAACTGCTCACATGCTTCAGTTTCAACATATTATTTGCAACAATTTCTTGCTCATCAATACAAACCAATCATATAAACCAACCATGGCTTTTATTACCTCTTCCTCTTACACTTTATCTCCATTTGATATTATTTTAGATTTTTACCTTCAAGGTTAACGTCAGCTGAGCACAGTGACCCATAGGTCCGAGTCCCTTGTTTTTATTACAAATTTATAAACTTGTAAATAAAAAAAAATGAATCAGATAAAAACTGTTAATGGGAAAAGTTGATATGCTTAAAAAAATAGGCATATATATAAACTTAAATGCATTATTCCCTTGAAAGTGAAATAAGGTATTAGTCCATTCTGTCCACTTGCCTGTCCATCCATAAATTTTTCATATGCATCACAGTATCTCAACACTTTTACTGTTTTTCTATATGACAGTCTTGTCAGAGTATTAGTTTGCAATCATATATTTAGAACTTTACTATAACCAAGTAGGAGGGCCCCTTTCCTCTTAGGTTCTCATATGCTTATATATATGAAAAACATTACAATAGAATATTATGCATATTTTGCATTTGCAAAAATTTCAAACTTCAGCTGAGCGCTGTGACCCATGGGTCCCTTGTTGTCAAAACTGATCTGTTTGTCATAACCAGACACAGTAAAGCTTTGCTTCGATGGCTGGATCCATTTCACTGATAGCTGGATCCATTTCACTTTTCAGGCATAAATTCTACATCAATTATTAGTACTTAGTTTTAAATCATTTTTGCTGTATATAATTAACTTCTTGTAACCAACCTGTAGCAGAATTTAATACATGATGACTGAATGTAACACGATGGTTATGACTAAATTTCTCAGAATGACCCTAGTAACAGCTGAAATCACTGGTAAAGCCCCTAGGTTCAACTAGGCAGTGATAGGTGGTGCTTCCTCTCTTGCTGTTACTGGTCCGGTCAGAGAACTGAATAATTTGCCACAAGGTGGCAGTACCTGTCTGAATGCTTTGTGATACAGTGAGGTGGCTTGGTGGCTCTGTCGGCAGGAGTAATTAAGTCTCATCAGCTGCATCAACTGGGCCAGTCATCAGCAAGCTGTGTTGTCATGTTTTTAAAATTCCTCTTCATCAGTATGCTCCGTTCATACACATTTTTAAAATCTTTTTCTTAATTTAGCTCTGTTTTTTTTTGTTTTACATTTCTTCAATTTTTTTTTATTCCTTTTCTTTAGTTGGCTCTGTTTGTCATATTTTACATTCTATTTCATCAAGTAGATCAGTTTTCTCTTCATGTTCATATTTTAAAACTAGAATACGGGTTTTCGACAAGCGACTACGTATATCCGCCAAAATCAGAGTAGGACGGGTGAAGTGAGGCATGGATTGAGTGGCAAGGAGAAATTAAATTTTCATTTGTTACATATTAGAATGGATGTCGCTACGTAAACATGATTGTAGGTGGCGCCACCTGTTATTTGAACGAGAAACTATCCAAGATGCACATGCAAAATTTCAGGTGGAAAAGTCAAACCAATGCAGAGATATGAGTGATTTTATCCCACAGCAGACAAACAGATGGACACTGTGCAAAAATGGCTGCTGGTGGCGCCACCATTTTTGTGTACATTATAAAGCTATCCAAGGGCTAAATTTGTGTAAATTTTTGCTTCCGATTGGTCAAACGGTTCCGGAGATATGAGCTTGGATGTCTGCAGTGTGAACGTGAATGTGGCGCCACCTGTCATAAAATCAAGAAAGCTATCTAGGATGTATATGCATGCTGAATTTTAGGTGAATTAGTCAAACCACTGCAGACATATGAGTGATTTTAACCCCAGGCAGATTAACAGATGGACACTGTGCAATCATGGTTGCAGGTGGCACCACCATTTTTTGTGTATGTTATAAAGCTATCCAAGGGCTACATTTGTGTAAAAAAAATTTTCCTGATCGGTCAAACAGTTCCCGAGATATGTGGGTTTATGTGTGGAAACAGACGCACAAACAGACGCTGGTAAGAGAGGAAATGTCAGAGGTCAAGGCCAATTGGTTAGGCACCAGTTCACATGTGACCCGATAATTGGTGTAAGTTTCCGAAAAATCTGTTCAGTAGTCTCATAGGAGTTCTCCAGAAACGACACGGCGGCGTCGGCAGAACCTGGTCAAAAACATAGTATCCGCAAAACTTCGTTTTGGCGGATACAGTTAGTTTACCTCAATTTGTTAAGTTTTTGATGTTCTTAAGTTCCTTTCTGATGATGCATATTAAATGATAAAACTTGTCAGTCATACATTATGGACCATTGTGCAAAAATTTTTAGTACATATCATTTATTACCCTTTTATATAATTCCACAGTTATCAGCTGGTAACAAGTACCAGAGAATGGGTGTCTGTATAGGAATGACAATATCTACCCAAGTAATACAAGCCAACCTCTGTGTATCAGGTCAGGGTGTATCTCACCTACCGGTATGTTTCCTTTACTTCACAATAAAATATGCTGTTCAGCTCATTTCTAGATCATCCTGTGCATTTGGTTCAGACTCTGCAGAACAAAAATATTTGAGGTTTTGTAGATCTAGAACTACTGCTGTACTGTTTTGTAGATCTAGAACTACTGCTGTACTGTTTTGTAGATCTAGAACTACTGATGTCCTATTTTGTAGATCTAGAACTACTAATGTACTGTTTTGTATTCAACAGGTACTTTATGCTGATTGAAGATAGTCATGTGACTGACATACGGATGGAACCTGATGATACTGGACTTGCATGTTTACTGTGTATACGTAAAGTGAAACGCAGGCAACCAATCAAGTGACAGAGTAGCAACAATCACAAAACCAATCTAATCAGCCTGATCCTCAGAATAAAAGAATCAAATTAGAAATCATCAAACTGTCACTGGATAAAAAAACAGCCAGGCAGCAACCAACCAGATCTGATCCAAAACTGACTGGCATTACAATAATCCCAGTCATGTGATGTCAGTTGGTTGTGACCCACATGGTTGCAGTCATGTGATGTTTGTCATATACTTCTGGTCATGTGATATCAATCATGTGATACTGGTCACGTGATGCCTGTCTTAAGATGGTTTTGTGATTTTTTATGTATACAAAACACCTCAAGGAGGTATAAGCAATAACAGAAATAGCCTAAAATGAGGTAACGTTTTATATATTTTGTTGCATGATGTCACATTTAACTTTACTCTGAGACTGCTACCCAACCTTCACTGAACATTCACAGTCAATCAGCATTTACAGATCATCTTAAACCAGATGGATTTGCTGCAGGACAGTTTGTGACATGATAAGAGATGCCATCAGACTTTCAGTAAACCAGATCACTCCTCATCCCACTAAGCTTGACAGCATATTATTTTACAGTGTGTGTTATTCAGCTCATCCAGCCAGCTTACGCGAAATGTATTCTGCAGGTCACGATTGGTGTTGGCATGATCAGTATCATCGGCAAAGCTATTTACAGCCTACACAAGTTACTATGGTACTGGAGGTGCTTGTTTCATTATTTTGATATATGTATTGACATAGGACTGATGTGTTTACATGTTAATAAAATATATTTACCATATGTGTTTTTGTAAGGGTGTCTCTGTTATGGGTCTGCAGATTTTTTAAAGATGACAGGAACTAGAATATTTACAAATCATGGCAAGAAAGCTGCACTGCCATCCATGTCAATTCTTTGCTAAAAGGAATAATGGCTCATATGTTAAATATTCCATTCTAAAAAGCAAGTGCTAGATTGGTGGTGTATATATCCTGACATGCCCATGCTTGTATCAGAATATTCCTGCACTGTCGAATTTATATCATAGAAACTGTTTAGGAAACTTGCTCTTTGCCTTCGTTCACAATTTAGAGTCATTTAGGCAAGATCAAACTATTTTTTTACAAAAAAAAACAAGAACCAACATGTAGCAAAGATATTTATTTATCTAAAATACAGCTAATCCTAACCCTTGGAAGCATTGCTTCCATTATAATTACAGACCAAACAAACACTTAATAGCTATCTTTAAATTAGGTAGGCTAATGTTATATAAACAGTTCAAAGAACTAAAACATCAATGCATAACATAAACAGTCATATCATATGCATCATCAGCATAAAACAAAATAATGTAGAATGAGATAATTACAAGATGATTACAATCGAACTAAAAATATAAAACCATTCACAGGGCTGAGGAGTCCAACTCTGCGGGTTTAAACTGAGATGAATGGTTAAATAATGAATGCAGAACGTTTTACTGCCTGGCCCGGGTACTTCAGTTAGTAAACACTGTGAAAGTCTCTTCTTGAACAAAACTAAGATGACATGAATGGCAGTATGATTTTGTATTCTCTTGGACCTGTAACCAGCTTGGCTAATCTGGTGAAGGTCAGATGTCTGAATGTCCGCGGATCCTCCTGGCTAACTGGATATCCCTGGGCATTATGGTCACACGTCTGGCATGGATGGCACACAAGTTTGCATCTTCAAACAGGTGGGTCAGGTAGGCTTCAGCAGCCTGGGTAACACAAAACAACAGACGTTTACTGAGAAAGGATGACTACATGACTTGTAAACACAAAACAACAGAGGTTTACTGAGAAATGATGGATGCATGACTTTTAAAAAACAAAACAACAGAGGTTTACCGAGAAATGATGTAAACATGACTTGTAAAACACAACACAACAGACGTTTACTGAGAAATGATGTATACATGACTTGTAAAACACAACACAACAGACGTTTACTGAGAAATGATGTATACATGACTTGTCAAACACAACACAACAGACGTTTACTGAGAAATGATGTATACATGACTTGTAAAACACAACACAACAGACGTTTACTGAGAAATGATGTATACATGACTTGTCAAACACAACACAACAGAAGTTTACTGAGAAATGATGTATACATGACTTGTAAAACACAACACAACAGACGTTTACTGAGAAATGATGTATTCATGACTTGTAAAACACAAAAGAACAGACGTTTACTGAGACTGCTGGCTAACCTCTTACAGAGCTACCCAGACTGACTGCTGACTCCCCTCTTATAGAGCTACCCAGACTGACTGCTGGCTCCCCTCTTACAAAGCTACCCTGACCAGCTGCTGACTCTTCCCTTTTACAGAGCTACCTTGACTGACTGCTGACTCCCTTCTTACAGAGCTACCCTGACTAGCTGCTGACTCCCCTCTTACAGAGCTACCCTGACTGACTGCTGACTCTTCCCTTTTACAGAGCTACCTTGACTGACTGCTGACTCCCTTCTTACAGAGCTACCTTGACTGACTGCTGACTCCCCTCTTACAGAGCTACCCTGACTGACTGCTGACTCCCCTCTTATAGAGCTACCCAGACTGACTGCTGACTCCCCTCTTACAGAGCTACCCTGACTGACTGCTGACTCCCCTCTTACAGAGCTACCCAGACTGACTGCTGGCTCCTCTCTTACAGAGCTGCCCTGACCAGCTGCTGACTCTTCCCTTTTACAGAGCTACCCTGACTGACTGCTGACTCCCTTCTTACAGAGCTACCCTGACTAGCTGCTTACTCCCCTCTTACAGAGCTACCCTGACTGACTGCTGACTCCCCTCTTACAGAGCTTCCCAGACTGACTGCTGGCTCCCCTCTTACAGAGCTACCCTGACCAGCTGCTAACTCTTCCCTTTTACAGAGCTACCTTGACTGACTGCTGACTCCCTTCTTACAGAGCTACCTTGACTGACTGCTGACTCCCCTCTTACAGAGCTACCCTGACTGACTGCTGACTCCCCTCTTATAGAGCTACCCAGACTGACTGCTGACTCCCCTCTTACAGAGCTACCCAGACTGGCTGCTGGCTCCCCTCTTACAGAGCTACCCTGCCTGACTGATGACTCCCCTCTTACAGAGCTACCCAGACTGACTGCTGGCTCCCCTCTTACAGAGCTACCCTGACTGACTGCTGGCTCCCCTCTTACAGAGCTATCCTGACTGACTGCTGACTCCCTTCTTACAGAGCTACCTTGACTGACTGCTGACTCCCCTCTTACAGAGCTACCCTGACTGACTGCTGACTCCCCTCTTATAGAGCTACCCAGACTGACTGCTGACTCCCCTCTTACAGAGCTACCCAGACTGGCTGCTGACTCCCCTCTTACAGAGCTACCCTGCCTGACTGATGACTCCCCTCTTACAGAGCTACCCAGACTGACTGCTGGCTCCACTCTTACAGAGCTACCCTGACTGACTGCTGGCTCCCCTCTTACAGAGCTATCCTGACTGGCTGCTGACTCCCCTCTTACAGAGCTACCCTGACTGACTGCTGACTCCCCTCTTACAGAGCTGCCCTGACTGACTGCTGGCTCCCCTCTTACAAAGCTACCCTGACTGACTGCTGAAGCCCTTCTTACAGAGCTACCTTGACTGACTGCTGACTCCCCTCTTACAGAGCTACCCTGACTGACTGCTGACTCCCCTCTTATAGAGCTACCCCGACTGACTGCTGACTCCCCTCTTACAGAGCTACCAAGACTGGCTGCTGACTCCCCTCTTACAGAGCTACCCTGCCTGACTGATGACTCCCCTCTTACAGAGCTACCCAGACTGACTGCTGGCTCCCCTCTTACAGAGCTACCCTGACTGACTGCTGGCTCCCCTCTTACAGAGCTATCCTGACTGGCTGCTGACTCCCCTCTTACGGAGCTATCCTGACTGACTGCTGACTCCCCTCTTACAGAGCTGCCCTGACTGACTTCTGGCTCCCCTCTTACAAAGCTACCCTGACTGACTGCTGAAGCCCCTCTTACAGAGCTACCCAGACTGACAGCTGGCTCCCCTCATACAGAGCTACCCTGACTGACTACTGGCTCAACTCTTACAGAGCTACCCTGACTGGCTGCTGAATCTTAAAGAGCTACCCTGACTAGCTGCTGACTCCCCTCTTATAGTGCTACCCTGACTGGCTGCTGACTCCCCTCTTATAGTGCTACCCTGACTGGCTGCTGACTCCCCTCTTATAGAGCTACCCTGACTGACTGCTGACTCCCCTCTTACAGAGCTCCCCTTACTGTCTACTGACTTCCCTCTTACAGAGCTTCCCAGACTAGCTGCTGACTCCCCCCTTACAGAACTACCCTGATTGGCTGCTGGCTCTCCTCTTACAGAGCTACCCTGACCCGCTGCAGACACACCTCTTATAGAGCTACCTTGACCGACTGCTGACTCCCCGCATACAGAGCTACCCTGAATGGCTGCTGGCCTCCCTCTTACAGAACTACCCTGACTGGCTGCTGACTAGCCTCTTTTAGAGCTACCCTGACTGAATGCTGGCTCCCCTCTTACAGAGCTACCCTGACTGACTGATGACTCCCCTCTTACAGACCTTCCCTGAATGGCTGCTGACTAGCCTCTTTTAGAGCTACCCTGACTGACTGCTGGCCTCCCTCTTACAGAACTACCCTGACTGGCTGCTGACTAGCCTCTTTTAGAGCTACCCTGACTGACTGCTGGCTCCCCTCTTACAGAGCTACCCTGACTGACTGATGACTCCCCTCTTACAGACCTACCCTGAATGGCTGCTGACTAGCCTCTTATAGAGCTACCCTGACTGATGACTCCCCTCTTACAGACCTACCCTGACTGACTGCTGACTCCCCTCTTACAGAGCTACCCTGATTGGCTGCTGGCTCCCCTCTTACAGAGCTCCCCTGACTGGCTGCTGGCTCCCCTCTTATGGACCTACCCTGACTGACTGCTGACTCCCCTGTTACACTGCTATACTGATTCACCACTGACTCGCCTTAAACAGAGCTAACCTGAGAGCTGAATCTCCTCTTGCAGATCTAAATTAATTGACTGTTGACTCCACTCTTGAAGAGTTACCCTGACTAGCTGCTGACTCCCCTCAAATAAAGCTACCCCTACTTGTAGCAGATGTACCTCTTACAGAGCTACTCTGACTGACCGCTGACTACCCTGTTTCAGAGGTACCCTGACTAGCTGCTGACTTACCCCATACAGAGTTACCTTGACTCGCTGCAGACTCCACTCTTACAGAGCTACCCTGACTCGCTGCAGACTCCCCTCTTACAGAGCTACCCTGACTGACTGCTGGCTCCCCTCTTACAGAGCTACCCTGACTAGCTGCTGACTCCCCTCTTTCAGAGCTACCCTGACTGGCTGCTGACTCCCCTGCTACAGTGCTACCCTGACTGATTGCTGACTCCCCTCTTACAGAGCTACCCTGACCAGCTGCTAACTCTTCCCTTTTACAGAGCTACCTTGACTGACTGCTGACTCCCTTCTTACAGAGCTACCTTGACTGACTGCTGACTCCCCTCTTACAGAGCTACCCTGACTGACTGCTGACTCCCCTCTTATAGAGCTACCCAGTCTGACTGCTGACTCCCCTCTTACAGAGCTACCCAGACTGGCTGCTGGCTCCCCTCTTACAGAGCTACCCTGCCTGACTGATGACTCCCCTCTTACAGAGCTACCCAGACTGACGCTGGCTCCCCTCTTACAGAGCTACCCTGACTGACTGCTGGCTCCCCTCTTACAGAGCTATCCTGACTGACTGCTGACTCCCTTCTTACAGAGCTACCTTGACTGACTACTGACTCCCCTCTTACAGAGCTACCCTGACTGACTGCTGACTCCCCTCTTATAGAGCTACCCAGACTGACTGCTGACTCCCCTCTTACAGAGCTACCCAGACTGGCTGCTGACTCCCCTCTTACAGAGCTACCCTGCCTGACTGATGACTCCCCTCTTACAGAGCTACCCAGACTGACTGCTGGCTCCACTCTTACAGAGCTACCCTGACTGACTGCTGGCTCCCCTCTTACAGAGCTATCCTGACTGGCTGCTGACTCCCCTCTTACAGAGCTACCCTGACTGACTGCTGACTCCCCTTTTACAGAGCTGCCCTGACTGACTGCTGGCTCCCCTCTTACAAAGCTACCCTGACTGACTGCTGAAGCCCTTCTTACAGAGCTACCTTGACTGACTGCTGACTCCCCTCTTACAGAGCTACCCTGACTGACTGCTGACTCCCCTCTTATAGAGCTACCCAGACTGACTGCTGACTCCCCTCTTACAGAGCTACCCAGACTGGCTGCTGACTCCCCTCTTACAGAGCTACCCTGCCTGACTGATGACTCCCCTCTTACAGAGCTACCCAGACTGACTGCTGGCTCCCCTCTTACAGAGCTACCCTGACTGACTGCTGGCTCCCCTCTTACAGAGCTATCCTGACTGGCTGCTGACTCCCCTTTTACAGAGCTATCCTGACTGACTGCTGACTCCCCTCTTACAGAGCTGCCCTGACTGACTGCAGACTCCACTCTTACAGAGCTACCCTGACTGACTGCTGCCTCCCCTCTAACAGAGCTACCCAGACTGACTGCTGGCTCCCCTCTTACAGAGCTACCCTGACTAGCTGCTGACTCCCCTCTTTCAGAGCTACCCTGACTGGCTGCTGAATCTTAAAGAGCTACCCTGACTAGCTGCTGACTCCCCTCTTATAGTGCTACCCTGACTGGCTGCTGACTCCCCCTCTTATAGAGCTAACCCGACTCACTGCTGACTCCCCTCTTACAGAGCTTCCCTTACTGTCTACTGACTTCCCTCTTACAGAGCTTCCCAGACTAGCTGCTGACTCCCCCCTTACAGAACTACCCTGATTGGCTGCTGACTCTCCTCTTACAGAGCTACCCTGACCCGCTGCAGACACACCTCCTATAGAGCTACCCTGACTGACTGCTGACTCCCCTCTCACAGAGCTTCCCTTACTGTCTACTGACTCCCCTCTTACAGAGCTTCCCTGACTGGCTGCTGACTCCCCCCTTACAGAACTACCCTGATTGGCTGATGACTCCCCTCTTACAGACCTACCCTGAATGGCTGCTGACTAGCCTCTTTTAGAGCTACCCTGACTGACTGCTGGCCTCCCTCTTACAGAACTACCCTGACTGGCTGCTGACTAGCCTCTTTTAGAGCTACCCTGACTGACTGCTGGCTCCCCTCTTACAGAGCTACCCTGACTGACTGATGACTCCCCTCTTACAGACCTACCCTGAATGGCTGCTGACTAGCCTCTTATAGAGCTACCCTGACTGATGACTCCCCTCTTACAGACCTACCCTGACTGACTGCTGACTCCCCTCTTACAGAGCTACCCTGACTGGCTGCTGGCTCCCCTCTTACAGAGCTCCCCTGACTGGCTGCTGGCTCCCCTCTTATGGACCTACCCTGACTGACTGCTGACTCCCCTGTTACACTGCTATACTGATTCACCACTGACTCGCCTTAAACAGAGCTAACCTGAGAGCTGAATCTCCTCTTGCAGAGCTAAATTAATTGACTGTGGACTCCACTCTTGCAGAGTTACCCTGACTAGCTGCTGACTCCCCTCAAATAAAGCTACCCCTACTTGTAGCAGATGTACCTCTTACAGAGGTACTCTGACTGACCGCTGACTACCCTGTTACAGAGCTACCCTGACTAGCTGCTGACTTACCCCATACAGAGTTACCTTGACTCGCTGCAGACTCCACTCTTACAGAGCTACCCTGACTCGCTGCAGACTCCCCTCTTACAGAGCTACCCTGACTGACTGCTGGCTCCCCTCTTACAGAGCTACCCTGACTAGCTGCTGACTCCCCTCTTTCAGAGCTACCCTGACTGGCTGCTGACTCCCCTGCTACAGTGCTACCCTGACTGATTGCTGACTCCCCTCTTACAGAGCTACCCTGACTGACTGCTGGCTCTCCTCTTACAGAGCTACCCTGACTGACAGCTGGCTCCCCTCATACAGAGCTTCCCTGACTGACTACTGGCTCAACTCTTACAGAGCTACCCTGACTGGCTGCTGACTCTTAAAGAGCTACCCTGACTAGCTGCTGACTCCCCTTTTATAGTGCTACCCTGACTGGCTGCTGACTCCCCTCTTATAGAGCTACCCTGACTGACTGCTGACTCCCCTCTCACAAAGCTTCCCTTACTGTCTACTGACTCCCCTCTTACAGAGCTACCCTGACTGGCTGCTGACTCCCCTGTTACACTGCTATACTGATTCACCACTGACTCACCTTAAACAGAGCTAACCTGAGAGCTGAATCTCCTCTTGCAGGGCTAAATTAATTGACTGTTGACTCCACTCTTGCAGAGTTACCCTGACTAGCTGCTGACTCCCCTCAAATAGAGCTACCCCTACTTGTAGCAGATGTACCTCGTACAGAGCTACTCTGACTGACCGCTGACTACCCTGTTACAGAGCTACCCTGACTAGCTGCTGACTTACCCCATACAGAGTTACCTTGACTCGCTGCAGACTCCACTCTTACAGAGCTACCCTGACTGACTGCTGGCTCCCCTCTAACAGAGCTACCCAGACTGACTGCTGGCTCCCCTCTTACAGAGCTACCCTGACTAGCTGCTGACTCCCCTCTTTCAGAGCTACCCTGACTGGCTGCTGACTCCCCTGCTACAGTGCTACCCTGACTGATTGCTGACTCCCCTCTTACAGAGCTACCCTGACTGACTGCTGGCTCTCCTCTTACAGAGCTACCCTGACTGACAGCTGGCTCCCCTCATACAGAGCTACCCTGACTGACTACTGGCTCAACTCTTACAGAGCTACCCTGACTGGCTGCTGACTCTTAAAGAGCTACCCTGACTAGCTGCTGACTCCCCTTTTATAGTGCTACCCTGACTGGCTGCTGACTCCCCTCTTATAGAGCTACCCTGACTGACTGCTGACTCCCCTCTCACAGAGCTTCCCTTACTGTCTACTGACTCCCCTCTTACAGAGCTTCCCTGACTGGCTGCTGACTCCCCCCTTACAGAACTACCCTGATTGGCTGCTGACTCTCCTCTTACAGAGCTACCCTGACCTGCTGCAGACATACCTCTTATAGAGCTACCCTGACTGGCTGCTGACTCCCCGCATACAGAGCTACCCTGAATGGCTGCTGGCTCCCCTCTTACAGACCTACCCTGACTGGCTGCTGACTAGCCTCTTATAAAGCTACCCTAACTGACTGCTGACTCCCCTCTTACAGAGCTACCCTGACTGGCTGCTGGCTCCCCTCTTATGGACCTACCCTGACTGACTGCTGACTCCCCTGTTACACTGCTATACTGATTGACCACTGACTCGCCTTTAACAGGGCTAACCTGATAGCTGATTCTCCTCTTGCAGAGCTAAATTAATTGACTGTTGACTCCACTCTTGCAGAGTTACCCTGACTAGCTGCTGACTCCCCTCAAATAGAGCTACCCCTACTTGAAGCAGATGTACCTCTTACAGAGCTACTCTGACTGACCGCTGACTCTCCTGTTACATAGTTATCCTGACCGGCTGCAGACTGCCCTCTTACAGAGCTACCTTGACTGACTGCAGACACCCCCGTTACGGAGCTACACTGACTAGCTGCTGACTCCCCTCAAATAGAGCTACCCTGACTCACTGCAGACTTACCTCTTACACAGCCATACTGATTGACCACTGACTCACCTTTTACAGAGCTATCCTGACTAGCTGCTTAATTACCTCATACAGAGTTATCTTGACTCGCTGCAGACTCCACTCATATAGAGCTACCCTGACTGACTACTGGCTCAACTCTTACAGAGCTACCCTGACTGGCTGCTGACTCTTAAAGAGCTACCCTGACTAGCTGCTGACTCCCTCAAATAGTGCTACCCTGACTGGCTGCTGACTCCCCTCTTATAGAGCTACCCTGACTGTCTGCTGACTCCCCTCTTACAGAGCTTCCCTTACTGTCTACTGACTTCCCTCTTACAGAGCTTCCCTGACTAGCTGCTGACTCCCCCCTTACAGAACTACCCTGACTGGCTACTGACTAGCCTCTTATAGAGCTACCCTGACTGACTGATGACTCCCCTCTTACAGAGCTACCCTGACTGACTGATGACTCCCCTCTTACAGACCTACCCTGAATGGCTGCTGACTAGCCTCTTATAGAGCTACCCTGACTGATGACTCCCTCTTACAGAGCTCCCCTGACTGGCTGCTGGCTCCCCTCTTATGGACCTACCCTGACTGACTGCTGACTCCCCTGTTACACTGCTATACTGATTGACCACTGACTCGCCTTTAACAGAGCTAACCTGATAGCTGAATCTCCTTTTGCAGAGCTAAATTAATTGACTGTTGACTTACCTCATACAGAGTTACCTTGACTCGCTGCAGACTCCACTCTTACAGAGCTACCCTGACTCGCTGCAGACTCCCCTCTTACAGAGCTACCCTGACTGACTGCTGGCTCCCCTCTTATAGAGCTACCCTGACTGACTGCTGACTCCCCTCTCACAGAGCTTCCCTTACTGTCTACTGACTCCCCTCTTACAGAGCTTCCCTGAATGGTTGCTGACTCCCCCCTTACAGAACTACCCTGATTGGCTGCTGACTCTCCTCTTACAGAGCTACCCTGACCCGCTGCAGACATACCTCTTGTAGAGCTACCCTGACTGGCTGCTGACTCCCCGCATACAGAGCTACCCTGACTGGCTGCTGGCTCCCCTCTTACAGACCTACCCTGACTGGCTGCTGACTAGCCTCTTATAGAGCTACCCTGACTGACTGCTGACTCCCCTCTTACAGAGCTACCTTGACTGACTGTTGACTCCCTTCTTACAGAGCTACCCAGACTAGCTGCTGACTCCCCTCTTACAAAGCTACCCTGACTGACTGCTGACTCCTCTCTTACAGAGCTACCCTGACTAGCTGCTGACTCCCCTCTTACAGAGCTACCCTGACTGATGACTACCCTCTTACAGACCTACCCTGACTGGCTGCTGACTAGCCTCTTATAGAGCTACCCTGACTGACTGCTGACTCCCCTCTTACAGAGCTCCCCTGACTGGCTGCTGGCTCCCCTCTTATGGACCTACCCTGACTGACTGCTGGGTCCTCTCTTACAGAGCTATCCTGACTAGCTGCTGACTCCCCTCTTACAGAGCTACCCTGACTGGCTGCTGACTCTTAAAGAGCTACCCTGACTAGCTGCAGACTCCCCTCTTACAGAGCTACCCTGACTGGCTGCTGACTCCCATCTCATAGTGCTACCCTGACTGGCTGCTGACTCCCTCCTTACAGAGCTACCCTAACTGGCTGATGACTCCCCCGTACAGACCTACCCTTACTGGCTGCTGACCAGCCTCTTATAGAGCTAACCTGACTGACTGCTGACTCCCC
The DNA here is from genome assembly GCA_026874595.1 of Sipunculus nudus. Lineage (NCBI taxonomy): Eukaryota > Metazoa > Annelida > Sipuncula > Golfingiida > Sipunculidae > Sipunculus > Sipunculus nudus. Next base: position 95,725,919 of record CM049308.1, read on the forward strand.
TCTTACAGAGCTCCCCTGACTGGCTGCTGGCTCCCCTCTTATGGACCTACCCTGACTGACTGCTGACTCCTGACTGACACTGCTATACTGATTGACCACTGACTCGCCTTTAACAGAGCTAACCTGATTGCTGAATCTCCTCTTGCAGAACTAAATTGATTGACTGTTGACTACACTCTTGCAGAGCTACCCTGACTAGCTGCTGACTCCCCTCAAATAGAGCTACCCCTACTTGATGTACCTCTTACAGAGCTACTCTGACTGACGGCTGACTCCCCTGTTACATAGCTATCCTGACCAGCTGCAGACTCCCCTCTTACAGAGCTACCTTGACTGACTGCAGACGTCCCTCTTACAGAGCTACCCTGACGAGCTGCTGACTCCCCTCAAATAAAGCTACCCTGACTCGCTGCAGACTTACCTCTTACAGAGCTATTCTGATTGACCACTGACTCACCTTTTACAGAGCTAACGTGATTGACTGTTGACTCGCCTCTTACAGTGCTACCCTGACTAGCCGCTGACTTACCTCATACAAAGTTACCTTGACTCGCTGCAGACTCCACTCTTACAGAGCTATTCCGATTGACCACTGTCTCACCTTTTACAGAGCTAACCTGATTGACTGCAGACTCCCCTCTTGTAGAGCTAAACTGATTGACTGTTGACTCGACTCTTGCAGAGCTAACCTGACTAGCTGTTGACTCACCTCTTGCAAAGCTTGACTGTTGACTAATCTCTTTTCAGAGCTAAATTTATTGACTGTTGACTCAACTCTTGGAGAGCTAAATTGATTGACTGTTGACTCACCTCTTGCAGAGCTAAACTGATTGACTGTTGACTCACCTCTTGCAGAGCTAAATTCATTGACTGTTGACTCACCTCTTGCAGAGCTCAATTGATTGACTGTTGACTCACCTCTTGCAGAGCTAAGATGGCCATACTCTGCCACAGCATAGGAGCTCCAGGTGTATAAAATTTCTGACCAATCTCCTTCACCTTGAAAAAAATCAAAGACAGTCTTCAATTTGTGATATGACCAACAGACCATTCACACAACTCATAGGGCAAAAAACAACACACAGACCAAACACACAACTCATATGGCTAAAACATGACCAACAGATCAAACACACACATCATAAGGCAAAAAAATGACCAACAGACCAATCACACAACTCGTACGGCAAAACATGACCAACAGACCAACACTAAAGATTACATTAAAACATATAACAGTCCCTAAATATTTGCATGGTCCTGTCCTTACAATCATTCAGCATGTGCACCCTGTAAAAATTAAAATTTCTTGGTGCCCAAGTATCCCTTGACAATTAATCCTACCCTTTCATAGACCCCTATCTTCAGCAGCATATACTGACACTTGGCCAGCGACCATGGTTTCTTCCATGTATCAACTTGAGAAACAATATTTTTCACCAATTATGAGATTATTCAAGGTCAAGGCCACTCATGGGATAGGTCTTGATCCCAATTTAAATATACCTCATCCCATAACCTATACCTATGTTTATGCAAAATATGAAAGAAATTTGTCCTTTAGTTTTTGACTTATAATGCCCACAATACTATCAAGTGGCAATGGAGGAATTTAAAGGTGCGTAACCAAGAAAAGGATTATAGGTTGTACCACCAATTTCTTCTACCTGACAACACTATCCAAGATCTTCAGTCAACTTGATTTTAGGATCAATCCACGCAAGATTTCTTGAGATATTTAAGTATTGGTGTGAATTTCTCAAAAAATGGATCTCTTCAAGGTCAAGTCTCTCTCCCAGTAAAGATTATGACCCCATTTTAAATAAGCTTCGTCCTCTCACCCATATCTATGCACAAGTCAAGCTTGGTAAAGATCCTTGAAATATTTTTCGAGTTATCTTGCCTGAAAGAAATCTCTGTGGTAGTGGCACTACCTTGCCTAAACCATAGTATCCCGGCTTTGTCTGGGGATACAGTTATTAAGGGTTATGGATATAATATGTGTATATTTTCTGTGATCCCTCTCAGTTAGTGCACTGTCAGTTTGCTATGTCCATTGCTCTTACCACTCTGGCAAACGGTAACTTCCTAAGCAGCAGGTCGGTGCTCTTTTGAAACAGGCGGATCTCCATCAGTGCTCTTGTCCCGGGCTTGAATCGTCTTTTCTTGGTAGGAGATTCACCTGTGTATTTATAAATGGAACTGAAGATTAAAAAAATGTCCAATATGGGGACGGAATCCCTGCCCTGGAGATGGTGTTCAGAGTTGATGCCTTATAATGTTAATAAACCATGCCCTCCTCTGTTTATGTGCTTAAACAATATTTCGCTTCTAAAATCTGTAACACAATGACATTTGTGTACTCAATAGGCCTAAAAGGGAACATTCAGGTGTTGTCACCAGCACATGTTCGAAATTTCACTCCTGTCACTTACTTGTCTAACGTAAGACATTAATTTATATTCAGTCAGTCCTGATTAATTGTATGTCAGTGACCAGGCTAAACGTTCAGTTACTACCACCTTTCAGAGAAATGCCACGTGGTTTGATGTCATTGTTGCTTGTGACGTAATGGATCATGCTCAACAGATGGCTGTATGGTCATATTGAACAAGTGCAAGTAGTTAAATGTGCTATAAAAACCCATAAAAAACTAATTCTGGGGTTATTTACACTTGGATTTACCACAAAATTGAACTTTGTCTATAGTTTCACAATTAACAATACCAGACTATAGGATGAATTTCAAAAACATCCGTTATACTGTCTCCAGATATCGTCAGGACATGCACTCACACGCACAGAATGGAGTCAAAATGCAGGGTTCAATTTAATCCATTTTTTGCCACAAGAAAATATACATTATACATTGAAACAGTTCATTTATATATAGTTATTCCTGAGACTTAGAGGACTGACTGACAGAGTATATGTCTTCTCAGTATTAATATTAACATTAAATATAGAACGCTATATGGTGCAGGCACTGTGCAATAAGAAAATTAAAATTAAACTTTGCAATACAGAGAAAACAAACTAATAATCATTTGATTATAAAAATGAAGCTAAATATAATTAATATGATTCTTAAGTGGAGGAAAAATATTCTTTTAGACAACTTTTAAATGTTGATATTGCACTAACAAGGATCAATATCTTTTATAATATTGTTCCAAATTCCAACCCCTTTGAATTGTAAAGTTTTAGTGGAAGATGGAAGGTTTGGGATGAATATTTTGGCTATCAGAATTAATTCTGGGCGGAGCAAACACACCCCGTAACTGGGAGATTATAGGTCACAGTGACCAAATTTCAGGTTTGCATGGAGATGCAACTGCCCCGGTTCACTATACTCAAGATATGATACATGTACTTAAACAAGGTGTATCATCAGAAGATGCATGCGTTCCTGTCCGCTAGATAAATGAAGGCAGGGGTGTGTGGCTTTGTGTTTACTACAGAGCCACAAGTGGGTCTACTCCTCAAGTAGTCCACCACGTAGTCCATTTATCTATGATATGGAGTCCGACCGTATGGCAGTGAGAGTTCACCCTGCTGTACATGAAGGGACCTGTAACATGCAATACCACTGCTTGTTGTGCGATAGAGAAGCAATTTTGTATTTATATATAGAAATGAACTTATTATGTATCAAATTAAATCGATATATGTCACCTTTATGTACGCCTGTAAATGTTTTTTTATGCTTTGAACTGCCGGGGTTCAGTTGTTGCAAGCGCAACAGGACACCTCCGGAAAAGGAATTCCATGCAAATTAGGTGGGCAATCTATGCAAAAAAAGGAATTCAGGGGGCTTTTCCCAGGAATGCCAGTGCCGTGCGCCAGGATACATCATATTTTCATAAGCATCCTTCCCATCATACATCGCGTGTTGTCAATGATGCTAATTTCCCTATTGGCTGTTCAAACTTGAAGGCTCCAGCGGTCCAACGGAAACGAAGTAATATCTGACTTCATTCAGAGTAAGTGCCCATACTTTATTACATACTTTCATACTGATCATTCAGCAAAAGTTTTGATCCCAACGGAGTCCTAGCATCTGTAACAATTATAATACGAAGTGTCTAGAGCTCCGGACCCGTGAATACTGCCGTGCAGCTATTTTTCCGTACTAGTTCCGGTTTACATGCGCAGTGGCGTACTGCGCAGATAACCGAAAACGGGCATCTTGTTTTGACTGGTACAGCCAAACTGAGCCGTGCTGTGCCAGCGACGGCGGTCTCCCGCTAAAATGGCTGTGAATAAGCTGTTAAATGAGGCTTCAAAAAGCAGCCTCCATTTCTGCGTACGGCATTGCAAGAACAGCATCCAGCATCGAGAAGGACAAAACGTTTCAAACGCTATGGCTGCCATCGTGGTTGGTGACCTGTCCGGCACTGACTATTTTTACTATATAAGTGACATAAAATAAAACTGCCGGACGGATAGCTCAGTTGTTGCGGGTCCGGCACCGTCTCTTTTACTATTTAAGTGACATAAAATAAAACTGCCGGACGAATAGCTCAATTGATGCAGATCCGGCAGTGTCTTCTTTGCTTTATAAGTGACATAAAATAAAACTGCCGGACGAATAGCTCAGTTGTTGCAGGTCCGGCACCGTCTCTTTTACTATTTAAGTGACATAAAATAAAACTGCGGGACGAATAGCTCAATTGATGCGGATCCGGCAGTGTCTTTTTTGCTTTATAAGTGACATTAAATAAAACTGCCAAACCATTAGCTCAATTGTTGCGGGTCCGGCACTCACTGCCGCGCCGTGCGTATATTATATGAAGTACCGGTACTGAGCCAGATTCAAAGAGTTCCGGACCATTAGCTTTGCGTAGTCTGCGCCCGGCACTTCTGCATTACGGTGCAACTGCGCATGTGCACAGGAAGTGCCGGACGAATAGCCGGCTGCATAATGGGTCCGGGCCCGGAACAATAGCAACAGCCATTATAATATGTGGGGTTTGTTTGGTGTCCTCACGCCTAACAAGGCATATACGTGTCTGAGGGGTTGTACGGATCCACACAAACTTGGATAGTATAGACTCTCCCCGCCAGAGGCTGCAGCGCTTGTATTGTTTACTATAATACTATACATGTCACTTGTCAGCGTTGCAAGACTGCAGCAACTCCGCAAGCGCTCCAATGAGTTTACCTGAAAGGCAAATCAAACACATTTAACATGTAAACAGAGAGTAAATAATGAAATACGTCACCTGAGCTCCTCCTCCGGGTTGGAGGAACCTGCTTGGTCCGTACCATAACAGTTAATTCACGGTTCTGTTTTAAACGGCCCGCAAGCTATCCTAAAAAATAAATCAAAATAACAAATCTCGGATACCCAAAGCGCCCAGGTACCTGGAGATCTCGGACCTTTTACATCTCGGCCCACACGAAGTCGGACCACTTCAAATCGGACCATCACGATCTCGGACCACCCGGTCGACGATCTCGGACCACTTTGTATATCTGGCCACTACGATCTCGGACCACTTTGTGATCGGGCAACTACGATCTCGGACCAAAGTAATATACATGTCCTGCCTGCCTAAACTGTTATGAAATTACCAATGTATTGTTTATAATACACAATATTATTTCTTCTACGCGCGATTCAGATATTAAAAATTCCATTTGGACAAGTAAGGCCTATACGACATAGCTCAGTATGTATATCCAATCAGAACACATTTGACACACGCACACGCACACACTCTTATACTTACTTTATAATAGTTTGTGTGAAACGCATGACACCATATTCTAACTCAAAGAGAAATGACAAATTTATTAGAATTTAATATATACAATATAAAAGAGGTATGATAACCGAAATATGAAATTTGTGATAAACCAAAAATGTACAAATGAACATGTGTGAATCAAAGAATCAGAACTGGTGTATTGCTGTTACATATCGTGAATTCAACTGCTGAACTAGATAATATTAACGAGTGAATACAGTTGTAGTTTAGATATATAGGCCTACCTAAAACAGAAATTCAAAGGTGGGAATTGACACCATATTTAAACTCAAAGAGCTGACGTTTATAAGAATTTCGTATATATACAATATAAAAAACGAGATACGAAAACAGAAAGATCAGCAAACGAACAAAAAGAAATCACACTCATCGTATATTACAGAGTGAAAACAGTAGAAGTTTAGATATATACATCTAACAAAAAAGTTATTTATCAACTAAAGAGTTACAATAAACTTATTTATACTAGATTTTTCTTGTACAACATTTTAAAGCCTGTACTAAACAATTCTTATTCAGATTGGAAAGGCAACACAGTTCTATACACCAATCAGTTATCTCTATATATCAAAACTATCCATGCCATCACAGTTAGCATAAATCCTGTGTCATTCATGTTGTGAAATAGTCGTAAGCTGGGGCTGATAGAGGCGGCTTAATTGCTCTCCTCAAGGACTTTAAAGTTGAGATATCCCCCGCTTCGTACGTACTCCAAAGTTCCACTATTCTTGTCTCAGACTTCCTGTACTTGGACTTCTGGTAAATCTTTACTTTGTTGGCTGATAGTAACTTAACCTGCAGTGGCTGGAGTTTCGCCTCATCATGAAGTTTCGGGATCAGGAGGTACTGAGATTCTTAACATCGAGCAGTTCAGGTTAGGGTACCCACACATAAACAGACTGTGTACACTATAACTAGTTCAAAGCTCTTTGACTTTGATCTTGATGAGTTTGCAAGAAGCTCAGTGCTGGCTTTATTAATTAAAGGAAGAAGGGATATCAAAAGAAATTGAAAGCTTCGTGTTTGGCTTTAATCATTTCCATTGTTTAGTAATCACTAAGTGAAAGATGATATTCATGAAATCTCTCTCTCTCTCTCTCTCTCTCTCTCTCTTTCTCTCTCTCCCTCTCAATCTTTCATTATTTTATCGGTCTATCATCCATTCTTTCTTTCATTAATTCATTCAATCTTTCTTTTATTCAATCTGTCTATCATTAATTCTTTCTTTCATTCATTACTCCAATCTTTCTTTCATTATTTTTTTTTTCATTCATTCTTTCTTTGATTCATTCTTTCCTACCTTAATTCATTCAATCTTTCATTTATTTTGTCTGTATATCATCCATTCGTTCTTTCATAAATTCATTCCATCTTTCTTCCATTAAATCTTTTTATAATTCATTCTTTCTTTCATTAATTCATTCAATCTCATTCAATCTTTCATTCATTTTGTCTGTCTATCATTCAATCTTTCTTTCATTCAATCTGTCTATCATTCAACCTTTCTTTCGTTCTTTCATTCATTTAATCTTTCATTCATGCTGTCTTTCTTTCATTCTTCATCTCACACAGACACATACTTAAATAAACGATCAAATGCACAAACTTTAGAATTATTTATAAATTAAGATTAAGACGTTACGTGGTGAATGATTCATGATGGAGAGAATGAAAAAGAGAGAGAAAGAGAGAGAGAGAGAGAGAGAGGGAACAATAATGCGTGGAGTAATAATGTTTTAATAATTAGCATTAACATCGTTTGATGACGGAACATAGACATTTGACAACGACATCATAAGTCCGATCGAGGTCTGAACAGGTCCGATATAGTAGTCCGAGATGGTACGGAATGTGGTCCGAGATCGTCGACCGGGTGGTCCGAGATTGTTCTAAGTGGTCCGACTTCGTGTGGGCCGAGATGTAAAAGGTCCGAGATCTCCAGAAAGCCAGTGCCCCCAGCGTCATTTTGATTGACTCGTACCCTGCTCATATACTCGTCTCCGCTGCCTCTAATTTTTCCGATTGAATCTTTATAAAAATCTCTAATTTAACATAACTTTAAGACTTGAGTAAAATATAGGCCAGAATAATTTTTTTTTTCCTAATTGGTTACTGGTTGACTGCGGTAAGCGATTTAAACTTTCCAGTGTCTCTCCGTGTTTTTGTGGGAACTGACTAAAACGCGTGCATGTATGCGCCTACCTGTAGTTTCGCCTACCTTAACAGGTGCTTAAAATATCGTGCAGACCACAACGTCAGGCCCAAAAAAAAATATTTTGTGGGGTGTTATGTTAATTTGAATGATGAAATTTAATATAATTAATGCGGGGAATAACATCAACAATATGTTTTCTCACTGTTCATAGGAATATAACATCTGTACATCACCAACATGACTAAAAGATCGTCAAACATTTTCAAATTAACCTATGTATGAATATTACTGAATCTGAAGGCAATTCAATGATCGATACGTATTATAAAAAGCTTTATATAATAACATGCTACATATTATTTACCTTATTTATTATGACCCCTTGTTTCATTTTTAGTACCACAACGTCATGTGTGCAATACTTGTCACTAGAAAAATGATGTAATAATCCAGCTACTATGATGTACTCAATCAGTCAGTTTTCTCAGTCAATCAAAATATCAAAGGATTAAATCATTATTGGTGTCTCTCTATATATTTATAAAAGAATTACATGTTGTAAATAACTGAACCGCATCAATATTTATTCACCTAAAATATTGCGAAATTCGAATATAATAAAAAATATAACATTGTCTAAACCTGCATGGGATAGTGATAAGTTACTACACTTTTAAACTTTTCTAGTTTTGTTGCCAATTGTTTATACAACTAACTGTTCAAAGCACTTTGTATATTTAAAGAACTAGTTGCCAACCACTCCACCCTCACCCCCATCCCACCCCAACTTCAACTAATAAACAAAATATTCCATATTGATTATGAAAAAGGTATAAAAAACTTTTCACTGTTGAACCATAGTTGCATTTGTTATCCTTTTAAGACAAACATTTAAAATTGAATTAGTTATCTCAATAACATGATGACCATTTTCAAGCAAGTTCAATCTTAATAATTTTAAGGAGATACATTGTTGCCTGTATTCCGGTCCTCATCAATTTCTCGTTAATTACATTTTAGGAGCAGATAACTATAACAGAGATGTTATCAACAAGCAAGGTTTTAACCTGAGAATTTGGTCATGGTCTATGTTTTGCAAGGTTTGCATGGTCAAGTTCTACAAATATTTTATATCAGTATTCTTGGCTGTTATATTGTGTACACAATTTTCTTTGGGATTATGTTGTTCACAAGTCAAATTTTATATTCATACAAAGCCATATTTAAATACTCTTTATTGGCTAGATTTTTGTGGGATTCGTATATATATGTACAGGTCTCAGTAACTGGTTTGTCACAATACATTTCTTTTTTGTTTGTTGAAACAATAATGGTTTGTATATATTTATTGTATTATAGATTTCTGTATATATTGGGTTTTGTTTTAATTAATTCGCTGCAACCAATATTTGCCTTCATTTTACTTCCTCTGAATAACAACACCTAAGAAATATTATGTGATAAGTTGTATTCTTTATATGAATTAAAAAATCAGGCGAGATTGTATGATGATCATTTAAATCAAATGATTAATAAATTTCTTGGTCTTATCCCGTTAAGTGTTTTAATGCTGTTTCGTTTATTATTATTAAATATTACTAATGGGACAGGACTTACTTTTTTAGGCTTTTTTAATTGCGCTGAATAGGTGACCTAGCATATTTTGTGTTATCAAAAATGAGTTTCGTTACATGAAGAACACCGTCCACAAAATCTGACCGCACGCTTTTGAAGCACTTGTTGAGGTACGCGAAACTGCGTGCACGTATGCATGCATGTATGCGTGTACGCGTTTAAGGCAGTCCCGTTTTTGTGAGAGAGCTCCCGAAACTTTCCGTAAATTAATGTACACGAATGTTGACCACATGAGAATCTGCAGCACAAGGACGTGAGACCAAGTCGTCATGTTGAAAAATATAACCGGGGGTAAACAGGTTCTGAGGTTAATACAGCCATCAGGACGCTGTATACCAACGGCCCGACAGGAGTCATATTTGGCCCAAGAATTCGAGAGAGCAACTAAAGAGGCCACAGCAGCTAATGTTGTGTGGCAAACACCAGAGTCAGACCCCGGACAGCACACGTTAAACCACGAAGGCCTGTTCTACACCATCCCCGACCAGGACTACCAGCGATGGTGTGCAATAAACACAATAGACCATCACAGAAAAATGCTTAGAGCGTTTGGTGAGCACAGTTTAATGGTGAGGAGGTCAGCAGTAGAAATAATGCACTATCTAAAAAACAGCAACCTCAAACTTCCAGCCATTAGGTACATTCTGTATGGGGAAGAAGGGTCCGGAAAGTCCATGACCCTTGCCCATATATCCCATTACTGTGGTAGTAGAGGTTGGATTGTTGCACATTTTCCGACGCCGGCGCAGTGGGTTCGTTATGGAGACGATGCCTCTACCTCTTCATATAACCCTGAGCGCGTGGACACTCCTAAACATGCCGCTTATTGGTTGTCGAAATTCGTCGCTGCCAACGAACAAACACTGAAAAGTTTAAATCTAAAATTAGCCAACACCTACATCTGGAACAGGCGGGAGCGAGCTGAAGCCGGCACCTCTATCGGGAATGTGATCAACATGGGCTTGGAGAGAATCAAATATTCATCTGACTGTGTTGGCGCTATCCTGAAAGAACTCAAACACCACGCGACAGCGGGCAATCTGAAACTACTGCTGACTGTGGACGGTGTTAATGGACTGTGGAGAGAATCCCGAATAAAAATGGAGTATAAGATTGTACCGACAGAGAGCATGACCCTCGTTCATAATTTGAAGAAAATATTAAAGAGTGACTGGTCAGGTGGTGCCACTGTGTGCACAGTAGACGTACGTGCAAATGTTGAAGGAAAGAAGGAATCAGTCCTTCCAAGGTATCTTCTTGGGAAAGAGGGGTTTGAACATCTCGACCCCTTTCTGCCTGTGCAAGTGAAGGAGTATTCAGACAAAGAAATTCTTAGCTGTATTGAATATTATATCAAGAAAAAGTGGATTCTGAACCCCAAAGCTTTGACAGAAAACGGAAAGAATCAATTGAAATTCTTGAGTTGTAATAATCCGTATGCACTCATGAAAGCAACTGCAAGCTGGTAGGTGTGAACAAAAAACTATGATTAAAACTCTGCAGTAGATTATGGGGAACTCCTGAAAGCGACTAGTATACACCATATAGTTTATACTTGCTTACATAACAGCATACACTGTACTTGACCTGAGATACCAAATTGCCGGATTCAGATAATTATATAATGCCCGTAACTGTAAACCAGGCTCTTATTGATATGTTTTGTCAATAAACAGTGAAACGCTTATCAGGGTCACGGGATATCAATGCAAGAATTTTCATGTTTTATTTTAATATGATAAAAGCTTCCTGATGAGAAAGAACTAAAACAGAAGGTACCATGCAGTCTGTGATTGTAATCGCCAAAACAAAGTTTTGCTGATGCTACGTTTTTGACTGGGTTCCGCTGCAGCCGCCGCGTTTGTTTCCCGAGAAATCCTCTGAGACTACTGGATGGATTTTTCCGAAACTTACACCAATTATCAGGTCACATGTGAACTGGTGCCTAACCAATTTGCTTTGACCTCTGACCTTTCCTCTGCCCAGCGTCCATTTGTGCGTCTGTTTCCACACGTAAACCCACATATGATATCTCAGGAACCATTGGACCGATCAGGAAAAGTATTTAGTACAAATGTGCCCTTGGATAGCTTTATAACATACACAAAAATGGTGGCGCCACCTGCAACCATGTTTGCACAGTGTCCATCTGTTCATCTGCCTTGGGTTAAAATCACTCATATCTCTGCTGTGGTTTGACTAATTCACCTGAAATTTGGCATGTGTATACATCCTGGAAAGCTTTCTTGATTTTATGACAGGTGGCGCCACCTACATTCATGTACACACTGAAGACATCCATGCTTATATCTCCGGAGTGGTTTAATGTATCTTCCTGAAAATTTGCATGTGTATAGATCTCACATAGCTCTTTACCATACGCAAAACTGGTGGGGCCACCTGGAACCATTTTTGCACAGCATCCGTCTGTTTGTCTGCCTTGGGATAAAATCATTCGTATCTCAGCAGTTGGAACACATATCCGTCTAAAATTTTGCAGGTTTATACATCCTGAACAGCTTTCTTGATTTTATGACAGGTGGCGCCACCTATATTCTAGTTTACACTGCAGACATCCAAGCTCATATCTCAGGAACCGTTTGACCGATTGGGCCCAAATTTTGCATGTGTATAGATCTCACATAGCTCTTTATCATGCACAAAACTGGAGGGGCCACCTGCAACCATTTTTGCTCAGCGTCCATCTGTTTGTCTGCCACGGGCTAAAATCACTCATATACATGTAGTGGTTTGACTTATCTGCCTTAAATTTTGCATATGTATACAACTTATGGGGGGCAACCTAAATACACAATTTGGCTGCGGACATCCATGCTAATATGCAACACTTCACTGTATTTCCCCTTGCCACTCAATCCATGCCTCACTTCACCCTTTCCACTCTGATTTAGGCGGATACACGTAGTCGCTTGTCGACTACCCGTATTCTAGTTATTTTCTGTATTTGATTCATTCTTATTCTAGGCTATGCTACATTTTAGATTTTGTATTGTACCACCAGGGTTACACTGATTAAAGTGTACATTTAATTGTGTCCACAAAGTGATGTATTGCTATGAAAGTGTGGATGTTCATCAGATAAGTAATTCCTTACTTCAGAAGAGTAAAAACTTCACCAGGTGTGAAATTGACTATTAATTCCAGTAAAAAATTAAAACTAGGATAGTAATTAGCACAATGTTATTGTTTGTCCCTCATTCAACTAAGAGTGTGTGTACTTTATTTGAAAAGATGTTTTATTTTATCAAATTTACTGAATTTTTTATTTTATTTTGGTGAATAAAATTAATCATGTACTGAAAACTCCAATGTGCAAAACTTTTTAATAGTGATTCAAGGAATATTCTTGTAGATGCCATGTTGTGGCATTATTTTCTTTTAAATTCAGTTTAAACATTTATGATTTTAAAATAATAAAATATATGTGTATGCATAATATGACCCAATATGAGCTACACTCTGGATATATGATGATTGCAACTTTTGCAACAATTCTAATATTTTAACTTAAAGTTTCAGTTTTTTACTCTGTATATATAATGATTGCAACTTTTGCAACAGTTCTAATATTCTAACTTTTATTTTCAGTTTTTTTTTATTAAAAATTTATAAAACCTGTAAATAAAAAAAATGATTCAGATAAAAACTTCCTAACAGAAAAAGTGGATATGCTTAAAAAAATAGGCTTATATATAAACTTTAATGCATTATTCCCTTGAAAGTGAAATAAAGGTATTAGTCCATTCTGTCCACTTGCCTGTCCATCTGTAAATTTTCATATGCATCACAGTATCTCAAAACTTTTACTGTTTTTCTTCATGAAAGTCTTGTCAGAGTATTAGTTTGCAATCATATATTTAGAACTTTACTATAACCAAGTAGGAGGGCCCCTTTCCTCTTAGCTTTTCATAATCGTATATAAATGAAAAACATTACAATAGAATATTTCTACATCCACCTTCGTGCTGCCCTCACTTTCCCCTTCTCTGAACCCCATCCCAAAGTCAGCCTCAGTAAGCAAGAACAAGATGAATCAGATATATTCATACTTTAATATTTTGTAGAACTATTCGTCTATAGGTACCCATGTACATGCCAGAAATTATGTCAATATTGTGTAATATGTAGACATAGTGGGCATCACAATAATGTACCTTGTCAAGACTAAAGAGATATTGTGTCATACAGTCACAAATTCATAAATCACTTCATCAGCAAATTTTATCATAACATATCTGTCAAATGGAAAGCTTGCAGACTACCATACACTTTAGATCATTCAACAAATAGCCTTATCATCATTCTACTACTGCTTATTACTGCTGTCATTGCATTCATATTTGCTCAAATATATCACAATATTCAACCCCTCCTAAATAAATAAAAAATAAACCACTATATTTTACTCTATTAATCCATCAGTCAGGCAATTTCATTTATCATTTACTCACATATTACATTACATTCCTTTATAATAGCCCAACATGTCCATGATATTCATAAGCTTTATTGACTCGATATAGTATCACAGTGGAGAAACTTTTTTAGTCCACGATCAGCTGAGCGCCGTGACCCATGGGTCCCTTGTTAAAGGATGTGTTAAGATTTAAATCTACAAATATATTTTATTTAATTTCACCGATAAAAGATTTCGTGAGGCAGTGCTGAATACGGCATAGTGTGTAACTGTTGCCCATATTAAGCGCGTTAAAGAGAACTGATGAGTAAAACCCAGGTCTCGGAATTCCACATACAGTGAAACTCCGGGCTGCTGACACCCCGCTTAACGGATAGTCTTGGGTACGACCAAACGTTTTTACTACTTTAAGAACCCCTCTATGGCGGACACCTCGCTATTAAAGACAACGTGCACTCTTTGTTCGCCCAACAGTTAAAATCATCCCTGCCAACGGACACCCAAACGGCCACTTTGGCCAGTGGCAGAAGAAATACTTTTGTTACTGCGATGATGTCCTGCTTCTAGTAAGATTCTGACCTATTAAAACTTTTTTTATTATTTAGACGGATAGCGATGGAAATAAAAGACATTTTCACTATAATTACTTTAAGTTTTTAATTTGTTACCAAACGGTACTTTACCTTCAGATTCCCCACAATGACGAGTTTCAACTGAAGTGGAATATTCATCCCGAATTCGGGCCATATTATTCTCTTATTTTCCCGGTCCGAGGATAATAAAAAAATGCCAGATGTTATACATGAATGGTTACGGGTCATGACCCTCCGCCCGCAGGGGACCGGGCTTGGCTTTAGATAAAAGACGATTAGAATGCGCCTGTCTGCTGATTGATTTGGTAATTCATTGCTCAAAATGGTGAACTCGTAATTTCTTGGAGCTGTTCTCGTGTCAGCCCCTTTAAATGAATCTTTACGGTATGGATGATAAGGAACCAGAGAGCTTAGATGACGTCATCTAAGCTCTCTGCGTGAACCATAGCCCTGGCATGAACCAATCCCCGATGGTATAACATACGCCTCATGGATACGGTTCATCATCATTGCAGGTAATGATAACACTTTGTCTTTCTGGTCCTTATCCGTAAGCATGTTTGGATTTGCGCATTCTCCAGCTGCCATGTTATATTATAACCATCCGACTGGAAAATGGCACATGTGGCACCGCTATTTAAAAAAAGGTTAAAAAAAGGTGCCAGATCGAAACCTTCCAACCACAGATTAATATATCACTAACGTCAATATGCTGTAAAATACTGGAACATATTATCTCCATATGAACGCCAACAAAATATTAATAGATAGTCCGCATGGATTTAGGTCATCGAGATCATGCGAATCACAACTTATTTTGACTGTGGATGATTTAGCCAGAGGCCTTATACATAAATAAGACCAATATGGTGTGAGAGGAACCACCCTTTAAACGGATCACAGATTTTCAACAAGCAGGGACGTCAATATAGGGGGGATGGGGGGTACATCCCCCCAACTTTTTGGCAAGGGGGGATGGTCATTGTTATCACCCCCCCCCCAATTTTCAGAGAATTTTATATATATATATATATATATATATACAATTGTTCTTTCTAGGCTGTTGGCAATGTACTGAAGGCAAAGTGCTCTATGGTATAACCAGAGCGTATCAATATATATCATGTATAAGGAATCAAATGATTGTAAGCATCGTGTTTACTAATCAGTTTCGTACCGTTGTACGGCACTCATCAGAACGATATGAATGAAGGGGTTGTACATTGAATAACTGGTTGTTCACTGGAGCGTGTTTGTGGCTATTACAATGTGGATTTGTACAACGTGCCTAATCTGGATTACTCTTTGTGTTAAGTTTACGTAACAGGAATTTGTTAGCGTGTCTGCAACTTGTTACAAGTTCATTGCGTTGGTTAAGCGTGGCCATGTTTTGTTTACATAAAATGAAATATTTCTCCCACAGGCATAGGTTGCATCTGTTAGTTTCTAGGGAATGTGCTTTGGCTTTTCTGAGTATTTTCCACTGTATTTCAAATTTGACGTTGTTCTCTTTAAGTTCCCAGATGTATTTGCTGAGTTCCGTACTATTCCTTTTTTCCGGGTGTCTGAACGATGTTTTATGGTTGTTATATCTTGTTTTGAAGGAGTTTTCTGTGAGACCTATGTACGTTTCATTCGCCTTTCCGTTTTCTGTGCTGACTGTGGCTTGGTATATGACAGATTTTGTGAGGCATTGTCCGGGTGTTGGGCATTCACGGGGATTCCTGCAATTGCATCCGGTAGATGGCGCTGTACTGTTCCTGGAGATGATACATTTGTTATGGCCTTCTATGTGTTGTTTCAGGTTGGGCATACAACTGTAGCTTAATTTGACTGCATTACGGTTGAAAATTTTGTGGAGAACGTGTTTTTTAGGAAATTCTTCGTCCAGGATTTTCAAGAAGGATTGTCCTATGTTGGTGGCGACGTTTTTGCTGAAGGGTGGGTTGTACCAGGTAATGTTTCTGCGTCGTTTTCTCTTTTGTTGTGTTTGTTGGTCTGAATTGACTTTAAATTGCAGTTGGGATTTAAATCCACTTCTCCTGAGAGACTCTTGGTATAAAGGGGCGGCTTTGGTGAATGTTACCTCGTCACACGAAATTTCGCAGAGTCTTTTGTTTATAGATTCTGGTATGTTCCTGACTATTCTTGGTGGGTGGTTGGATTTGTGGTTCACGTATGTTGGGGTGTTGTTGGGTTTGTTGTATGGAGCGTATTTGCCTGTAGTAAGGTTAAATGTGACGTCCAGGAAATCTACAACTTTCTTGTTTGCTTCAATTTTTATTTTTAGTCCATGCTTTTTGAATATAGTGTTTAAGTCTTTTTTTATGTTTTCTATCCGGCGGGGGGTCGCGTTAATAATCCCAAGTCCGTCGTCTCGGTAAAGCCCGAAGTCGTTGCCATGTTTGCTGGTGATCTCGTCAAGTAGGAATAGGCCAACTAGTTCGCAGGTTTCTGCTCCGTCGAAGCTGCCCATCGTCACGTCGAATAACGCAGGTGTGGTCCTTTTCACCCATGGCTGTCCAGAGTGGTACAGGTAGGCTTTTTTGGAGTGGATGATGATGTTTTGTTCCTCGGGGGTTATCTTGGCATATTTTGTGGCAAATTCTAATGCAGAGTTCAGTAGTGTGGCGGAAATTGATGGGTAGAAGTCGACCACATCGAATGTAATGAATGAGTGTTTGTCTTTCTGCCCAATGCTATTTAACCATGATATAACCGCTGTTGTGTTTTTCCACTGGTTCAGTCCTGTTTGTTCCCGGATGTCTCTATTGATTCGTTCCAACAAATGTTTGCTAATTTTTCCAATTTCAGATTTAGTTGGATTGATAAGGCGGCATGTTGGGTTGTTGTCGAAATTTGGTTTATGAACTTTCAGAGTTATAAACGCTTCTCTCTTCGCTGTAGTGCTAATTCTGTCGTCCAGTCCCAGTTTTTCGGAAATATGTTTGGCCTCTAGCTCGATGTTGTGGATGGCTTCCTGATTCGTCTTCTTGTATGATTTTGTTATGCACTTTTCCAGTAGTTCCGTGTATGTAGTTTCCTCCAGTTTGTAGTAGTTGTTAGTTTTATCTGCAGGTACTAGCAGTTGGTCTGTTTGTTTTATTTTCTTACGGATGTCTGTTGATAGCTGTCTTTGGAACCGGCAGTTGATTTGGCGGAATTTAATCGTTTCGATCATTTGTTGCATTCTTTTCTCAAAGTTTGACATTTCTGGTACGGAGGGCGGTGTTCTTCTCGAATTAAATCCAAAGTGTTCCTTATCCTCTTTTGGTTTAGCTTCGGGGTTCAGGTAGAAATGAGCTTTCCATCGCATTCGCTTGCACAGTTGTTCTGTTTTCTCGATCAGTTTTACCAGGTATTCCCTTCGGCTGGGCAACGGGATGTTTTTGGTGGAGTAGTCGAAGTTTGTAGATTCCATGCTATCAGTCCTTGCACAGAGTGCTCAACATATTATGGAGCAATAGATACAATTGTTCTTTCTAGGCTGTTGGCAATGTACTGAAGGCAAAGTGCTCTATGGTATAACCAGAGCGTATCAATATATATCATGTATAAGGAATCAAATGATTGTAAGCATCGTGTTTACTAATCAGTTTCGTACCGTTGTACGGCACTCATCAGAACGATATGAATGAAGGGGTTGTACATTGAATAACTGGTTGTTCACTGGAGCGTGTTTGTGGCTATTACAATGTGGATTACTCTTTGTGTTAAGTTTACGTAACAGGAATTTGTTAGCGTGTCTGCAACTTGTTACAAGTTCATTGCGTTGGTTAAGCGTGGCCATGTTTTGTTTACATAAAATGAAATATTTCTCCCACAGGCATAGGTTGCATCTGTTAGTTTCTAGGGAATGTGCTTTGGCTTTTCTGAGTATTTTCCACTGTATTTCAAATTTGACGTTGTTCTCTTTAAGTTCCCAGATGTATTTGCTGAGTTCCGTACTATTCCTTTTTTCCGGGTGTCTGAACGATGTTTTATGGTTGTTATATCTTGTTTTGAAGGAGTTTTCTGTGAGACCTATGTACGTTTCATTCGCCTTTCCGTTTTCTGTGCTGACTGTGGCTTGGTATATGACAGATTTTGTGAGGCATTGTCCGGGTGTTGGGCATTCACGGGGATTCCTGCAATTGCATCCGGTAGATGGCGCTGTACTGTTCCTGGAGATGATACATTTGTTATGGCCTTCTATGTGTTGTTTCAGGTTGGGCATACAACTGTAGCTTAATTTGACTGCATTACGGTTGAAAATTTTGTGGAGAACGTGTTTTTTAGGAAATTCTTCGTCCAGGATTTTCAAGAAGGAATGTCCTATGTTGGTGGCGACGTTTTTGCTGAAGGGTGGGTTGTACCAGGTAATGTTTCTGCGTCGTTTTCTCTTTTGTTGTGTTTGTTGGTCTGAATTGACTTTAAATTGCAGTTGGGATTTAAATCCACTTCTCCTGAGAGACTCTTGGTATAAAGGGGCGGCTTTGGTGAATGTTACCTCGTCACACGAAATTTCGCAGAGTCTTTTGTTTATAGATTCTGGTATGTTCCTGACTATTCTTGGTGGGTGGTTGGATTTGTGGTTCACGTATGTTGGGGTGTTGTTGGGTTTGTTGTATGGAGCGTATTTGCCTGTAGTAAGGTTAAATGTGACGTCCAGGAAATCTACAACTTTCTTGTTTGCTTCAATTTTTATTTTTAGTCCATGCTTTTTGAATATAGTGTTTAAGTCTTTTTTTATGTTTTCTATCCGGCGGGGGGTCGCGTTAATAATCCCAAGTCCGTCGTCTCGGTAAAGCCCGAAGTCGTTGCCATGTTTGCTGGTGATCTCGTCAAGTAGGAATAGGCCAACTAGTTCGCAGGTTTCTGCTCCGTCGAAGCTGCCCATCGTCACGTCGAATAACGCAGGTGTGGTCCTTTTCACCCATGGCTGTCCAGAGTGGTACAGGTAGGCTTTTTTGGAGTGGATGATGATGTTTTGTTCCTCGGGGGTTATCTTGGCATATTTTGTGGCAAATTCTAATGCAGAGTTCAGTAGTTTGGCGGAAATTGATGGGTAGAAGTCGACCACATCGAATGAAATGAATGAGTGTTTGTCTTTCTGCCCTATGCTATTAAACTATGATATAACCGCTGTTGTGTTTTTCCACTGGTTCAGTCCTGTTTGTTCCCGGATGTCTCTATTGATTCGTTTCAACAAATGTTTGCTAATTTTTCCAATTTCAGATTTAGTTGGATTGATAAGGCGGCATGTTGGGTTGTTGTCGAAATTTGGTTTATGATCTTTCAGAGTTATAAACGCTTCTCTCTTCGCTGTAGTGCTAATTCTGTCGTCCAGTCCCAGTTTTTCGGAAATATGTTTGGCCTCTAGCTCGATGTTGTGGATGGCTTCCTGATTCGTCTTCTTGTATGATTTTGTTATGCACTTTTCCAGTAGTTCCGTGTATGTAGTTTCCTCCAGTTTGTAGTAGTTGTTAGTTTTATCTGCAGGTACTAGCAGTTGGTCTGTTTGTTTTATTTTCTTACGGATGTCTGTTGATAGCTGTCTTTGGAACCGGCAGTTGATTTGGCGGAATTTAATCGTTTCGATCATTTGTTGCATTCTTTTCTCAAAGTTTGACATTTCTGGTACGGAGGGCGGTGTTCTTCTCGAATTAAATCCAAAGTGTTCCTTATCCTCTTTTGGTTTAGCTTCGGGGTTCAGGTAGAAATAAGCTTTCCATCGCATTCGCTTGCACAGTTGTTCTGTTTTCTCGATCAGTTTTACCAGGTATTCCCTTCGGCTGGGCAACGGGATGTTTTTGGTGGAGTAGTCGAAGTTTGTAGATTCCATGCTATCAGTCCTTGCACAGAGTGCTCAACATATTATGGAGCAATAGATACAATTGTTCTTTCTAGGCTGTTGGCAATGTACTGAAGGCAAAGTGCTCTATGGTATAACCAGAGCGTATCAATATATATCATGTATAAGGAATCAAATGATTGTAAGCATCGTGTTTACTAATCAGTTTCGTACCGTTGTACGGCACTCATCAGAACGATATGAATGAAGGGGTTGTACATTGAATAACTGGTTGTTCACTGGAGCGTGTTTGTGGCTATTACAATGTGGATTTGTACAACGTGCCTAATCTGGATTACTCTTTGTGTTAAGTTTACGTAACAGGAATTTGTTAGCGTGTCTGCAACTTGTTACAAGTTCATTGCGTTGGTTAAGCGTGGCCATGTTTTGTTTACATAAAATGAAATATTTCTCCCACAGGCATAGGTTGCATCTGTTAGTTTCTAGGGAATGTGCTTTGGCTTTTCTGAGTATTTTCCACTGTATTTCAAATTTGACGTTGTTCTCTTTAAGTTCCCAGATGTATTTGCTGAGTTCCGTACTATTCCTTTTTTCCGGGTGTCTGAACGATGTTTTATGGTTGTTATATCTTGTTTTGAAGGAGTTTTCTGTGAGACCTATGTACGTTTCATTCGCCTTTCCGTTTTCTGTGCTGACTGTGGCTTGGTATATGACAGATTTTGTGAGGCATTGTCCGGGTGTTGGGCATTCACGGGGATTCCTGCAATTGCATCCGGTAGATGGCGCTGTACTGTTCCTGGAGATGATACATTTGTTATGGCCTTCTATGTGTTGTTTCAGGTTGGGCATACAACTGTAGCTTAATTTGACTGCATTACGGTTGAAAATTTTGTGGAGAACGTGTTTTTTAGGAAATTCTTCGTCCAGGATTTTCAAGAAGGATTGTCCTATGTTGGTGGCGACGTTTTTGCTGAAGGGTGGGTTGTACCAGGTAATGTTTCTGCGTCGTTTTCTCTTTTGTTGTGTTTGTTGGTCTGAATTGACTTTAAATTGCAGTTGGGATTTAAATCCACTTCTCCTGAGAGACTCTTGGTATAAAGGGGCGGCTTTGGTGAATGTTACCTCGTCACACGAAATTTCGCAGAGTCTTTTGTTTATAGATTCTGGTATGTTCCTGACTATTCTTGGTGGGTGGTTGGATTTGTGGTTCACGTATGTTGGGGTGTTGTTGGGTTTGTTGTATGGAGCGTATTTGCCTGTAGTAAGGTTAAATGTGACGTCCAGGAAATCTACAACTTTCTTGTTTGCTTCAATTTTTATTTTTAGTCCATGCTTTTTGAATATAGTGTTTAAGTCTTTTTTTATGTTTTCTATCCGGCGGGGGGTCGCGTTAATAATCCCAAGTCCGTCGTCTCGGTAAAGCCCGAAGTCGTTGCCATGTTTGCTGGTGATCTCGTCAAGTAGGAATAGGCCAACTAGTTCGCAGGTTTCTGCTCCGTCGAAGCTGCCCATCGTCACGTCGAATAACGCAGGTGTGGTCCTTTTCACCCATGGCTGTCCAGAGTGGTACAGGTAGGCTTTTTTGGAGTGGATGATGATGTTTTGTTCCTCGGGGGTTATCTTGGCATATTTTGTGGCAAATTCTAATGCAGAGTTCAGTAGTGTGGCGGAAATTGATGGGTAGAAGTCGACCACATCGAATGTAATGAATGAGTGTTTGTCTTTCTGCCCAATGCTATTTAACCATGATATAACCGCTGTTGTGTTTTTCCACTGGTTCAGTCCTGTTTGTTCCCGGATGTCTCTATTGATTCGTTCCAACAAATGTTTGCTAATTTTTCCAATTTCAGATTTAGTTGGATTGATAAGGCGGCATGTTGGGTTGTTGTCGAAATTTGGTTTATGAACTTTCAGAGTTATAAACGCTTCTCTCTTCGCTGTAGTGCTAATTCTGTCGTCCAGTCCCAGTTTTTCGGAAATATGTTTGGCCTCTAGCTCGATGTTGTGGATGGCTTCCTGATTCGTCTTCTTGTATGATTTTGTTATGCACTTTTCCAGTAGTTCCGTGTATGTAGTTTCCTCCAGTTTGTAGTAGTTGTTAGTTTTATCTGCAGGTACTAGCAGTTGGTCTGTTTGTTTTATTTTCTTACGGATGTCTGTTGATAGCTGTCTTTGGAACCGGCAGTTGATTTGGCGGAATTTAATCGTTTCGATCATTTGTTGCATTCTTTTCTCAAAGTTTGACATTTCTGGTACGGAGGGCGGTGTTCTTCTCGAATTAAATCCAAAGTGTTCCTTATCCTCTTTTGGTTTAGCTTCGGGGTTCAGGTAGAAATAAGCTTTCCATCGCATTCGCTTGCACAGTTGTTCTGTTTTCTCGATCAGTTTTACCAGGTATTCCCTTCGGCTGGGCAACGGGATGTTTTTGGTGGAGAAGTCGAAGTTTGTAGATTCCATGCTATCAGTCCTTGCACAGAGTGCTCAACATATTATGGAGCATTAGATACAATTGTTCTTTCTAGGCTGTTGGCAATGTACTGAAGGCAAAGTGCTCTATGGTATAACCAGAGCGTATCAATATATATCATGTATAAGGAATCAAATGATTGTAAGCATCGTGTTTACTAATCAGTTTCGTACCGTTGTACGGCACTCATCAGAACGATATGAATGAAGGGGTTGTACATTGAATAACTGGTTGTTCACTGGAGCGTGTTTGTGGCTATTACAATGTGGATTTGTACAACGTGCCTAATCTGGATTACTCTTTGTGTTAAGTTTACGTAACAGGAATTTGTTAGCGTGTCTGCAACTTGTTACAAGTTCATTGCGTTGGTTAAGCGTGGCCATATTTTGTTTACATAAAATGAAATATTTCTCCCACAGGCATAGGTTGCATCTGTTAGTTTCTAGGGAATGTGCTTTGGCTTTTCTGAGTATTTTCCACTGTATTTCAAATTTGACGTTGTTCTCTTTAAGTTCCCAGATGTATTTGCTGAGTTCCGTACTATTCCTTTTTTCCGGGTGTCTGAACGATGTTTTATGGTTGTTATATCTTGTTTTGAAGGAGTTTTCTGTGAGACCTATGTACGTTTCATTCGCCTTTCCGTTTTCTGTGCTGACTGTGGCTTGGTATATGACAGATTTTGTGAGGCATTGTCCGGGTGTTGGGCATTCACGGGGATTCCTGCAATTGCATCCGGTAGATGGCGCTGTACTGTTCCTGGAGATGATACATTTGTTATGGCCTTCTATGTGTTGTTTCAGGTTGGGCATACAACTGTAGCTTAATTTGACTGCATTACGGTTGAAAATTTTGTAGAGAACGTGTTTTTTTAGGAAATTCTTCGTCCAGGATTTTCAAGAAGGAATGTCCTATGTTGGTGGCGACGTTTTTGCTGAAGGGTGGGTTGTACCAGGTAATGTTTCTGCGTCGTTTTCTCTTTTGTTGTGTTTGTTGGTCTGAATTGACTTTAAATTGCAGTTGGGATTTAAATCCACTTCTCCTGAGAGACTCTTGGTATAAAGGGGCGGCTTTGGTGAATGGTACCTCGTCACACGAAATTTCGCAGAGTCTTTTGTTTATAGATTCTGGTATGTTCCTGACTATTCTTGGTGGGTGGTTGGATTTGTGGTTCACGTATGTTGGGGTGTTGTTGGGTTTGTTGTATGGAGCGTATTTGCCTGTAGTAAGGTTAAATGTGACGTCCAGGAAATCTACAACTTTCTTGTTTGCTTCAATTTTTATTTTTAGTCCATGCTTTTTGAATATAGTGTTTAAGTCTTTTTTTATGTTTTCTATCCGGCGGGGGGTCGCGTTAATAATCCCAAGTCCGTCGTCTCGGTAAAGCCCGAAGTCGTTGCCATGTTTGCTGGTGATCTCGTCAAGTAGGAATAGGCCAACCAGTTTGCAGGTTTCTGCTCCGTCGAAGCTGCCCATCGTCACGTCGAATAACGCAGGTGTGGTCCTTTTCACCCATGGCTGTCCAGAGTGGTACAGGTAGGCTTTTTTGGAGTGGATGATGATGTTTTGTTCCTCGGGGGTTATCTTGGCATATTTTGTGGCAAATTCTAATGCAGAGTTCAGTAGTTTGGCGGAAATTGATGGGTAGAAGTCGACCACATCGAATGTAATGAATGAGTGTTTGTCTTTCTGCCCTATGCTATTAAACCATGATATAACCGCTGTTGTGTTTTTCCACTGGTTCAGTCCTGTTTGTTCCCGGATGTCTCTATTGATTCGTTCCAACAAATGTTTGCTAATTTTTCCAATTTCAGATTTAGTTGGATTGATAAGGCGGCATGTTGGGTTGTTGTCGAAATTTGGTTTATGATCTTTCAGAGTTATAAACGCTTCTCTCTTCGCTGTAGTGCTAATTCTGTCGTCCAGTCCCAGTTTTTCGGAAATATGTTTGGCCTCTAGCTCGATGTTGTGGATGGCTTCCTGATTCGTCTTCTTGTATGATTTTGTTATGCACTTTTCCAGTAGTTCCGTGTATGTAGTTTCCTCCAGTTTGTAGTAGTTGTTAGTTTTATCTGCAGGTACTAGCAGTTGGTCTGTTTGTTTTATTTTCTTACGGATGTCTGTTGATAGCTGTCTTTGGAACCGGCAGTTGATTTGGCGGAATTTAATCGTTTCGATCATTTGTTGCATTCTTTTCTCAAAGTTTGACATTTCTGGTACGGAGGGCGGTGTTCTTCTCGAATTAAATCCAAAGTGTTCCTTATCCTCTTTTGGTTTAGCTTCGGGGTTCAGGTAGAAATAAGCTTTCCATCGCATTCGCTTGCACAGTTGTTCTGTTTTCTCGATCAGTTTTACCAGGTATTCCCTTCGGCTGGGCAACGGGATGTTTTTGGTGGAGTAGTCGAAGTTTGTAGATTCCATGCTATCAGTCCTTGCACAGAGTGCTCAACAAATTATGGAGCAATAGATACAATTGTTCTTTCTAGGCTGTTGGCAATGTACTGAAGGCAAAGTGCTCTATGGTATAACCAGAGCGTATCAATATATATCATGTATAAGGAATCAAATAATTGTAAGCATCGTGTTTACTAATCAGTTTCGTACCGTTGTACGGCACTCATCAGAACGATATGAATGAAGGGGTTGTACATTGAATAACTGGTTGTTCACTGGAGCGTGTTTGTGGCTATTACAATGTGGATTTGTACAACGTGCCTAATCTGGATTACTCTTTGTGTTAAGTTTACGTAACAGGAATTTGTTAGCGTGTCTGCAACTTGTTACAAGTTCATTGCGTTGGTTAAGCGTGGCCATGTTTTGTTTACATAAAATGAAATATTTCTCCCACAGGCATAGGTTGCATCTGTTAGTTTCTAGGGAATGTGCTTTGGCTTTTCTGAGTATTTTCCACTGTATTTCAAATTTGACGTTGTTCTCTTTAAGTTCCCAGATGTATTTGCTGAGTTCCGTACTATTCCTTTTTTCCGGGTGTCTGAACGATGTTTTATGGTTGTTATATCTTGTTTTGAAGGAGTTTTCTGTGAGACCTATGTACGTTTTATTCGCCTTTCCGTTTTCTGTGCTGACTGTGGCTTGGTATATGACAGATTTTGTGAGGCATTGTCCGGGTGTTGGGCATTCACGGGGTGAAAAATTAGCAAACATTTGTTGGAACGAATCAATAGAGACATCCGGGAACAAACAGGACTGAACCAGTGGAAAAACACAACAGCGGTTATATCATGGTTTAATAGCATAGGGCAGAAAGACAAACACTCATTCATTACATTCGATGTGGTCGACTTCTACCCATCAATTTCCGCCACACTACTGAACTCTGCATTAGAATTTGCCACAAAATATGCCAAGATAACCCCCGAGGAACAAAACATCATCATCCACTCCAAAAAAGCCTACCTGTACCACTCTGGACAGCCATGGGTGAAAAGGACCACACCTGCGTTATTCGACGTGACGATGGGCAGCTTCGACGGAGCAGAAACCTGCGAACTAGTTGGCCTATTCCTACTTGACGAGATCACCAGCAAACATGGCAACGACTTCGGGCTTTACCGAGACGACGGACTTGGGATTATTAACGCGAC
The DNA here is from genome assembly GCA_026874595.1 of Sipunculus nudus. Classification (NCBI taxonomy): domain Eukaryota; kingdom Metazoa; phylum Annelida; class Sipuncula; order Golfingiida; family Sipunculidae; genus Sipunculus; species Sipunculus nudus. The sequence continues at coordinate 95,752,377 of CM049308.1, forward strand.
CCCCCGCCGGATAGAAAACATAAAAAAAGACTTAAACACTATATTCAAAAAGCATGGACTAAAAATAAAAATTGAAGCAAACAAGAAAGTTGTAGATTTCCTGGACGTCACATTTAACCTTACTACAGGCAAATACGCTCCATACAACAAACCCAACAACACCCCAACATACGTGAACCACAAATCCAACCACCCACCAAGAATAGTCAGGAACATACCAGAATCTATAAACAAAAGACTCTGCGAAATTTCGTGTGACGAGGTAACATTCACCAAAGCCGCCCCTTTATACCAAGAGTCTCTCAGGAGAAGTGGATTTAAATCCCAACTGCAATTTAAAGTCAATTCAGACCAACAAACACAACAAAAGAGAAAACGACGCAGAAACATTACCTGGTACAACCCACCCTTCAGCAAAAACGTCGCCACCAACATAGGACAATCCTTCTTGAAAATCCTGGACGAAGAATTTCCTAAAAAACACGTTCTCCACAAAATTTTCAACCGTAATGCAGTCAAATTAAGCTACAGTTGTATGCCCAACCTGAAACAACACATAGAAGGCCATAACAAATGTATCATCTCCAGGAACAGTACAGCGCCATCTACCGGATGCAATTGCAGGAATCCCCGTGAATGCCCAACACCCGGACAATGCCTCACAAAATCTGTCATATACCAAGCCACAGTCAGCACAGAAAACGGAAAGGCGAATGAAACGTACATAGGTCTCACAGAAAACTCCTTCAAAACAAGATATAACAACCATAAAACATCGTTCAGACACCCGGAAAAAAGGAATAGTACGGAACTCAGCAAATACATCTGGGAACTTAAAGAGAACAACGTCAAATTTGAAATACAGTGGAAAATACTCAGAAAAGCCAAAGCTCATTCCCTAGAAACTAACAGATGCAACCTATGCCTGTGGGAGAAATATTTCATTTTATGTAAACAAAACATGGCCACGCTTAACCAACGCAATGAACTTGTAACAAGTTGCAGACACGCTAACAAATTCCTGTTACGTAAACTTAACACAAAGAGTAACCCAGATTAGGCACGTTGTACAAATCCACATTGTAATAGCCACAAACACGCTCCAGTGAACAACCAGTTATTCAATGTACAACCCCTTCATTCATATCGTTCTGATGAGTGCCGTACAACGGTACGAAACTGATTAGTAAACACGATGCTTACAATCATTTGATTCCTTATACATGATATATATATATATATATATATATATATATATATATATAAAATTCTCTGAAAAGTAAATAAAATATAGATTTGAATAGAATATAGACAGGCTCCATTCATGAGTTTACTGTGAAATATTAGATTTAAATATATTTGAAATGAGATAAACTATATATATATTTGAAATGTGTCATACAGGCGCCAAATATATATATATATATATATATATATATATATATATATACAGTGAAACCTCGTTGTGTCGAACTCGGTTAAGTCGAAATTCCCGCATATGTGGAAGTCGAACGTGAGGTCCCTGCAAACTATAGGTACAACCTTACTAATTTAACTCCGCTTGTGTCGAACTCGGATGTGTCGAAAAACCGGATGTGTCGAGGTGTTTTGTTGGTCCCTAGCTAGTATTTCTATCGCTTAACTCGAAGTCATGATTGGATAACAGTTGTACAGGTCCCGTCAATCATGATTGGGCCGTGATGAGCAGTCATAACTATCAAGCGCGATGGCTCTGTCGACTTCAGGTCTTGCCTCTTTGGTCAACAGTTGTGCACGGTCCAACAATCATACCTACGGCCGCGATGACTAGTTACTTAAATAATACCGTCTAGGATCTTACTCATCAAGCGCGATGGCTGACATACCTAGTTCCGTTGTTTTCTTGTTTGGCCAATTGGTCACTCATTATCCCGCCTTTCTTCTCTCGCCGAAAAAAGCATCAATGAGTAGTTATTGATAAACAAAACATAATCCAATCCTTACCTTTGATATGTCTAGGATAAACATACAGGACTCTTTATAAATGGAGGAAGATTAGATATATATCAGACTGACTCTAATTTACCATAGAGTACGTTATACAGTATTACTGCTTCACTTTCATATTGTTCGTGCCCTGTTTGCAATGGTGTCGCGGCCTGCTAAGCGTAAGCTTGATGTAAAGAACATTGAGCAGAAGTACGAAGCACTGGTCGAAGTTGAACGTGGTGGCAAGACCAAGACAAAGATTGCAAAGGACTTCAACATCCACGCCAACACGTGTACATGGATCAAGAATGCTGAGAAGATCAAGGTTTCTGCCTTTTTAAAGAAGATCTGATGTGTTGAACTGAAAATGATCTGAGCCAATCATTTATTGATTTGTGTGCTTTTATACACGTACATGTTTGTGCTCTTATTTCACTTTCTTGATTAACCTAATCCTACTTTTGGTGGTACTTATGTGTTTTTTTTTTATTATTAATGAAAAAATGTACATAAAATCTGTGTTTTCTTTCACGAAAACATTTGTGAGACTTAAATTACATTGGCCCTATACATGTGCAGTATTTATCGATGATAATCGAGGCTGAAGAGGTTGAATATAATGAACATCGGTTGACTCGAACTCCGGTTGTGACGAAGTAAATTCACCAGTCCCTTCGAATTCGACACGAGGTTTCACTGTATATATATATATATATATATATATATATATATGTGTGTGTGTGTGTGTGTGTGTGTGTGTGTGGGAGGGGGGGATGTGTAGGCGAGTCTTCCCCCCCCCCCCACCCTGGAAGAAAAATTGACGCCACTGTCTACAAGACAGCAAGTCATCCTCGACGGTATAACATCAAATACAGCTCCCGTAGGCTCTGGTTTACCCCCAGGGCACCGTCTTGGGTCCGCTACTATTTTTAGTATAAATTAATGGCTTACCATCATGTACATCGTCAATTACTAGGCTATTTGCTGACGATAGCATTGTCTATAGGAAAATAAAGTCTCAAAATGGTTGCAAAAACTGTACAATGTGACCTTGATAATTTACAGGAATAAGAATATAAATAGTTGATGGCATTCAATCCGGATAAATGGAGGTGCTTCAAGTAACCAATAAAAGGAAACCAACAGAAATCGGTACGAAATACACAACCACTGTCTAGACTATGTTAGCAGCGCTAAATACCTAGGAATAAACATTACCAAGAATGTGTCATGGAATGCACATGTAGAAAATCACCAAGAAAGAAACAACAACATCATTTATTCAAAGAAATATTACTTCAAGCCCCGGCTACAAAACGGTCAGTAGCACAAAACTAATACCGCAATTTGACAGTACCCCCTCCTAGCAGTGCTGCAGAGGTGTCAAGCTACCATTATATCAAGTCAAATCTTGGCTGTGCGGTTGAATGATTTCGTTTATTTTAGCCCCGGCCTACAAAAAGTTAGCTCCCGGAATAATGTGGATAGTTATCGAAAGACTAACAATCATATAGAAGTTTCCTGTCCCCCTCTAATGGACTTGCGCGTCATTTCACCAATCCATATAGACTGACCCACACTGCTTAAAAACGAGACTTCTGGTTAAGATTTGAGGGTAAAGAGATCCTTTCCCACAATGCACTGTGGCTTTTAAATACACCATTGGAACAGGTATAACTGTAATGAAGAGGGCAAAATGGTCCATTAAAGGTTGGATAAGTATTGTTTCTGGGTTAATGAAAATAAATGAAAATGAATGTTTTGTAGTAAGGAATTGGCGAAATAAGTAATATTTGGCAATCCTTTAAGTGAGCAATGAAGACAGGCCTTTTCTGGAATCGTGACCAATGATTATTTTGTTTGACAGTTGAGCAAGTAGTCCCGGTGAGCTTAATTGGCATGTGATCCTCGCCTGGAATTGTCGAATTATCTCCGATATCTATGCAATGTTTTTACCTATTCTACGCTTAATATTTGATGTAATAGTTGTGTTACAGATCTCTTTGCCTGTCTCTGTTAAGCCAGGGAATGTGTCTTCACAAAGCTCAATGTTTAAACAGGAGTCGTTTATTGCATCATGGCGAAATGATTGGATTTTTGCCAGAACTGACGTCATCTCTTGCAATAATGAGTTTTGAAGCTTCAGTTTGGCTGTAGTTGTCTTCAATAACAGACTATCACCAATACCCTGGGGGAAACGAGAAGCTGGGTCACTATACCTAGATTTAAATGAAATAATGAAACCCCTAATCCCTGTAACAACCCGACCCTTCCTTCTATAAGCTAAATATGAGATGTTGACCCCAGTGTTATGTTGATCGGAGAGGGGAAGAGAGATGGAATAACCCCTGTTATTTACTGTTCAGGTTTCATTTGCTCTTAAATCCATTTAAAAACTTTATACAGATACCTCCACGCAGTGCGTTGTTTATGACGGGTACTGAATGAAGTATATCCTCTGAATTTGCCTGCAATTCTGACAGATATAAGCGCATGTGTACTACGGTAGTAGGGAAATGACCGGATACGAAATGCGCCGCCAAAGATCCCCCAGTAAATCATTAGTAGCCTGCAGCATTTACAAAGTTTTTTAAGCTGAGTACTTCAGGGATCTATGTCACGAGGGGTCATGGTTATTAACTACCACATGCAGTGAAGACAACCAGTTCTTTGACGTGTATCTCAAACCTCAAACACATGATTTGAAAATTAACGTTTCGGCAACATTGCTAGCGACCATGAATATTTACTTCAGGATCGTTTGTACAATGTTTAATAGGCACTGTGTAAAAACACTATTTAAAATTTCATTTCATCACAATTTATGCCCCCGGATACATTTCTCAGGGTGAAAAAGAAAGTGATGAAATATACCAATTTCATATTACCTATATACCTAAAACTGTACAGCCAGCACATGAAATTAAAATTTGGACGCTCAACATTAACCCGGAAAATGGTTAACCTTTTAGGAAAAGTTGTTTTCATCCCCGATAACCCCATATGTGTCTTCATGGGAAATACAACGTTTGTCTAAATTTAGACATAATCATCACATCAACTAATCCCAAATTTCAATTTACTTCATATATACTATTGTCCGTGTTTAAGAATCATGGAGTCCTACACACAGTGCAGCCAGACAATCCAATGGCAATCGTAATTGCAGTGTGACATCTTCAGAAACCTGTACAGATTTTGTCAGAAACGTAAATGGACTGCTCAGAAACATGAACAGGGTCTCGTATTTTACCTAAACAGAAACTGGTCAGAAGCATTCCTCGTCAGGAACATGAACAGATACTCGTCAGAAACATGAACAGGGACTCGTCAGAAACATGAACAGGGACTTGTCAGAAACATGAACAGGGACTCATCAGAAACATGAACAGGGACTCGTCAGAAACATGAACAGGGACTCGTCAGAAACATGAACAGGGACTCGTCAGAAACATGAACAGGGACTCGTCAGAAACATGAACGGTGACTCGTTAGAATCATGAACCGGGACTCGTGAGGAACATGAACAGGGACTCATGAGAAAGATGAACAGGGGCTCATCAGAAATATGAACAGGGACTCGTTAGAAACATGAACAGGGACTCGTTAGAAACATGAACAGGGACTCGTCAAAAACATGAAATGGAACTCGTCAGAAACATGAACGGGGACTCGTCAGAAACAGAAACAGGGACTCGTCAGAAACATGAACATGGACTCGTCAGAAACATGAACAGGGACTCGTAAGAAACATGAACAGGGACTCGTCAGCAACATGAACAGGGACTCGTCAGAAACATGAACAGGGACTCATCAGAAACATGAACAGGGACTCGTTAGAAACATGAACAGGGACTCATGAGAAACATGAACAGTGGCTCATCCGAAACATGAACAGGGACTCGTCAGAAACATGAACAGGAACTCGTCAGAAACATGAACAGGACCTCGTCAGAAACATAAACAGTGACTCGTCTGAAACATGAACAGGGACTCGTCAGAAACATGAACAGGGACTCGTCAGAAACGTGAACAGGGAATCGTCAGAAACATGAACAGGAACTCGTCAGAAACATGAACAGGGACTAGTCCGAAACATGAACAGGGACTAGTTCTAATCATGAACAGGGACTCGTCAGAAACATGAACAGGGACTTGTCAGAAACATGAACAGGGACTCGTCAGAAACATGAACAGGGACTCGTCAGAAACATGAACTGGGACTCGTCAGAAACATGAACGGGGACTCGTCAGAAACATGAACAGGGATATTGTCAGAAACATGAACAGGGACTCGTCCGAAACATGAACAGGGACTCGTCAGTGACATGAACAGGGACTCGTCAGAAACATGAACAGGGACTTGTCAGAAACATGAACAGGGACTCATCAGAAACATGAACAGGGACTCGTCAGAATCATGAACGGGGACTGGTCAGAAACATGTACAGGGACTCGTCAGAAACATGAACAGGGACTTGTCAGAAACATGAACAGGGACTCGTCAGAAACATGAACAGGGACTCGTCAGAAACATGAACTGGGACTCGTCAGAAACATGAACGGGGACTCGTCAGAAACATGAACAGGGACTCGTCAGAAACATGAACAGGGACTAGTCCGAAACATGAACAGGGACTCGTCAGTGACATGAACAGGGACTCGTCAGAAACATGAACAGTTACTTGTCAGAAACATGAACAGGGACTCATCAGAAACATGAACAGGGACTCGTCAGAATCATGAACGGGGACTGGTCAAAAACATGTACAGGGACTCGTCAGAAACATAAACAGGGACTCATCAGAAACATGAACAGGGACTAGTACGAAACATGAACAGGGACTCGTCAAAAACATGAACAGGGACTCGTCAGAATCATGAACATGGACTCGTCAGAAACATGAACAGGGACTAGTCAGAAACATGAACAGGGACTTGTCAGAAACATGAACAGGGACTGCTAAGAAACATGAACGGGGACTAGTCAGAAACATGAACGGGGACTAGTCAGAAACATGAACAGGGACTTGTCAGAAACATGAACAGGGACTGCTAAGAAACGTGAACGGGGACTCGTCAGAAACATGAACAGGGACTCATGAGAAACATGAACAGGGACTAGTCCGAAACATAAACAGGGACTCGTCAGAAACATGAACAGGGACTCGTCAGAAACATGAACAGGGACTAGTCAGAAACATGAACAGGGACTGCTAAGAAACAATAACGGGGACTCGTCAGAAACATGAACAGGGATATTGTCAGAAACATAAACAGGGACTGCTAAGAAACAATAACCGGGACTCGTCAGAATCATGAACAGGGACTCGTCAGAAACATGAACAGGTACTCGTCAGAAACATGAACTCGGACTCATAAGGAACATGAACAGGGACTCGTCAGAATCAATAACAGGCACTCATCAAAACACAAAAAGAGACTCGCAAGAATACGAACAGGAACTCGTCAGAAACATGAAAAGGGACTCGTCAGAAACATGAACGGGGAATCGTCAGAAACATGAACAGGGACTTGTCAGAAACGTGAACAGGAACTGCTAAGAAACATAAACGGGGACTCTTCAGAATCATGAACAGGGACTCGTTAGAAACATGAACAGGGACTTGTCAGAAACATGAACAGGGACTTGTCGGAAAACATGAACAGAAACTCGTCAGAAACATGAACAGGGACTAGTCAGAAACATGAACAGGGACTCATGAGAAACATGAACAGGGACTCATGAGAAACATGAACAGGGACTCGTCAGAAACATGAACAGGGACTCGTCAGAAACATGAACAGGGACTCGTCAGAAACGTGAACAGGGAATCGTCAGAAACATGAACAGGAACTAGTTCTAATCATGAACAGGGACTCGTCAGAAACATGAACAGGGACTTGTCAGAAACATGAACAGGGACTCGTCAGAAACATGAACAGGGACTCGTCAGAAACATGAACTGGGACTCGTCAGAAACATGAACGGGGACTCGTCAGAAACATGAACAGGGATATTGTCAGAAACATGAACAGGGACTCGTCCGAAACATGAACAGGGACTCGTCAGTGACATGAACAGGGACTCGTCAGAAACATGAACAGGGACTTGTCAGAAACATGAACAGGGACTCATCAGAAACATGAACAGGGACTCGTCAGAATCATGAACGGGGACTGGTCAGAAACATGTACAGGGACTCGTCAGAAACATGAACAGGGACTTGTCAGAAACATGAACAGGGACTCGTCAGAAACATGAACAGGGACTCGTCAGAAACATGAACTGGGACTCGTCAGAAACATGAACGGGGACTCGTCAGAAACATGAACAGGGACTCGTCAGAAACATGAACAGGGACTAGTCCGAAACATGAACAGGGACTCGTCAGTGACATGAACAGGGACTCGTCAGAAACATGAACAGGGACTTGTCAGAAACATGAACAGGGACTCATCAGAAACATGAACAGGGACTCGTCAGAATCATGAACGGGGACTGGTCAAAAACATGTACAGGGACTCGTCAGAAACATAAACAGGGACTCATCAGAAACATGAACAGGGACTAGTACGAAACATGAACAGGGACTCGTCAAAAACATGAACAGGGACTCGTCAGAATCATGAACATGGACTCGTCAGAAACATGAACGGGGACTAGTCAGAAACATGAACAGGGACTTGTCAGAAACATGAACAGGGACTGCTAAGAAACATGAACGGGGACTCGTCAGAAACATGAACAGGGACTCATGAGAAACATGAACAGGGACTAGTCCGAAACATAAACAGGGACTCGTCAGAAACATGAACAGGGACTCGTCAGAAACATGAACAGGGACTAGTCAGAAACATGAACAGGGACTGCTAAGAAACAATAACGGGGACTCGTCAGAAACATGAACAGGGATATTGTCAGAAACATAAACAGGGACTGCTAAGAAACAATAACCGGGACTCGTCAGAATCATGAACAGGGACTCGTCAGAAACATGAACAGGTACTCGTCAGAAACATGAACTCGGACTCATAAGGAACATGAACAGGGACTCGTCAGAATCAATAACAGGCACTCATCAAAACACAAAAAGAGACTCGCAAGAATACGAACAGGAACTCGTCAGAAACATGAAAAGGGACTCGTCAGAAACATGAACGGGGAATCGTCAGAAACATGAACAGGGACTTGTCAGAAACGTGAACAGGAACTGCTAAGAAACATAAACGGGGACTCTTCAGAATCATGAACAGGGACTCGTTAGAAACATGAACAGGGACTTGTCAGAAACATGAACAGGGACTTGTCGGAAAACATGAACAGAAACTCGTCAGAAACATGAACAGGGACTAGTCAGAAACATGAACAGGGACTCATGAGAAACATGAACAGGGACTCATGAGAAACATGAACAGGGACTCGTCAGAAACATGAACAGGGACTCGTCAGAATCATGAACAGGGACTCGTCGGAAACATTAACAGGGACTTGTCAGAAACATGAACAGGGACTTGTCGGAAAACATGAACAGAAACTCGTCAGAATCATGAGCAGGGACTCGTTAGAAACATGAACAGGGACTTGTCGGAAAACATGAACAGAAACTCGTCAGAAACATGAACAGGGACTAGTCAGAAACATGAACAGGGACTCATGAGAAACATGAACAGGGACTCATGAGAAACATGAACAGGGACTCGTCAGAAACATGAACAGGGACTCGTCAGAATCATGAACAGGGACTCGTCGGAAACATGAACAGAGACTCATCAGAGACAGGGCTTCCTCAAGGTTGTTAGAATGACAGAGTTACGGGAAAGGACTCGGTCATTTGACCAAGCAAGTAAACTAAGAATAAAATTTCAGGAATAATATGATTAAATACAAGCAAATACTGGTCACATTACTCGTATTTTTTTTATTAAACGAAACAAATACATAAAACAAGAACATTAAGACAGTATGCAACATACAATATAAAATATATTACTTCTATATAATAAATCTGGATGGTATTATTCTTATATCAAAAGTCTCTGTTCCGGATACCTAACATCATGTCCATAATGAATTTGATTATAGTTACTTATAAAACTATGATCCAATATGTTCAAGAATATGTGTTCTGTATTAATTAACAAAAGAATACATATAACAAAAACATAAAGACAGTATACAACTTACGACATTCAGTATAATTCTTCTACATATTACACCTGGATCTTATTATTCTTATAGCTAAAGTCTCTGTTCAGGATACCTAACATTCATCATGAATTGGATTATAGTTGTTTATAAAAATTATGATCCCGTATGTTAAAGAACATAATAGTATCTCCTGAACAGCGCTGTATCGATTTATAGTGATGATATTTTTAAAGGTGTACTGTATAAAAACAAAAACATGCTTAATAATTAACAGCAAAGGCCATGCTTTTTTATATGCTCCCGAATATAATTTTTTTTTATTGCACTCCACAAAATATACATCAAATGTACATATAACACATTATACCAAAACAGAAACAATACAAAGTATTTTAGACACAACTGCTTTATGGACGATTCTAAGTTCATCAAATGACTGGGATAATAAAACATGTAAAACACTAAACCACCCCTAGCTTATCATTTCATGATTTTTTAAATACATTGACCATCGTTTTCTAAAACTTTCTAATTTCTTATTCTTTTCCGCTACTTTGTATTCAATTCTTACATATTCATATAAAAAATTTCTAAATCCTTGTATGTTAGGCTTCTGATTATTAATTCTACACTGGTCAATATATCTTTTAGCCTGGATTATAATTTCATTATACATATCACTTTCATCAATAGAGCCATAAAAAACAACTAACTTCTCTAATCTTAATTCTATTAGCTGGTCAGTACACCAAGTCTTCAAATCAATCCAAAATTTTTTAGTTAGTCTACATTCCCAAAATAAATGGTTAATTGTTTCTACCTCACCCTTACAAAACGTACAATAATCAAAATCTTGAATTTTCCATTTCATAAGCCAATAATTGTTCACTAATATATTATTGAGAAATTTATATTGAAATATCTTCGATCTTGTATCACACAGTACTCTGTGAGGAAGTGTATAGATACTAGTGTAATCATCTGGTGTGTTTATTATATATTTTGATATCTTTGGCTTGGTGGGTTGTACAGAACATATCTTATTTCTTAATACCTGGTAAATTTTATGTGATTTCAATTTATTCAATGGTACAACAGTTTCTTGAATTTTAACATGTAAATTATGTGCTATATAATCTTCAGATTCCTTATCATCTTCAAACTCAGTCATATTAATTTGATCTGTAACTGCCTTGCATTGTTTCATTACTAATGTTATTAAAACATACCAGTCAATAAAATAAATACTACTTAACCCTTTGGATTTCCAGTATTCAAAAGACAGAACATGGTTCTGTACATCAAATAAATCTTGAACCTTTTGCATTCCCACTTTATAGAAATGTTCCCAATAGAATATTTTCTTATTAAATACAAATTTCTTATTATGCCATAGATATTGTTCTTTTAAATTTACCTCTGCATAATAGTCTAGCTTTAAAAAGTACCAGCTCTGCATCACCTCTCTGTAAAATTCATTTAATTTTTCTAAGGCCAATAACTTGGGTTTGTAGTTGCAGTTAAATAGTAAGTGAATATCACTACATATTTTCTTTAAGTTGTAAATCCATAATGCTTTCCAGGGGCCATTTTCACACTGAAAAAATCTTTTGATCCAACCTATTCTGGAAGCCAAAAAAAGTGACTGCAAATGTGGAACATTCAGACCACCATTTTCTATTTCTTGCCCTAGAACAGACCTTTTTATTTTCTCTTTTCCACCATTCCACAGAAAAGAAAATATAATCTTATTTAGTCTATTTACATATTTCTCTGATATATTATTATTACTGAAATAATAATTAAATTTAGATATTATATATGTTTTTATAATTTGAATTTTCCCTTGCAATGTCAGATTTCTTTGTTTCCAAAGCTGTAGAGTATTTTTTGTTTGTTTTAATTTATCTTCCAAATTCAGCTCTTCACACTGTTGTTTATCATATGATATATACACTCCAAGAAGTTTGATTGGTTTATCAGGCCAGTGAATTCCAAATGGTTTTAATTTACTATTTTTAGATTTACCTATCCATAAACCTTCTGAATTTTCTAGGTTTAATTTAAGCCCACTGAATTCTCCAAATGAGTTAACCTGTTTTAAAAATTGCTGCCTGATGTCTTATCTGAAAGAATTGCAATTGTATCATCAGCATATTGTAAAATTTTAACTTGTTCCTGCCCTATTCTAATTCCTTTAATGGCTGGATCATTCCTAATTCTGATAGCTAAGATTTCGATGGCTAATATAAAAAGATAGGGAGACATAGGGTCCCCTTGTCGGACTCCTCTTTCCACTTTAAAATAACCAGAGGTTGTGCCATAATTAATTATGCAGCTGCTTATATCATAATATTAAAGCTTTATCCAACGTATAAAGGTCTCTGAAATTTTAAATTTTTTTAGTGTGGCTAGCATGAAAGTCCATTCTAAAGAATCAAAAGCTTTTTCCATGTCTAATGCAATAATCACACCGGGTATTCTTTTATCTTTCGTATATTCAAGCAAATCTTGAACAAACCTAATATTTTCACCGATAAATCGATTTTTCACATAACCAGTCTGATTAGAGTGTATTATTTAAGGTAGGAGCTTTGAAAGTCTAATAGAAAGTGTTTTAGCCAAAATTTAATAGTCTGTATTTAAAAGTGACATAGGTCGCCAGTTTTTTAATAAAGTACGGTCTTTATTTTTATCTAATAGAGTGATTACTGCTTGCCTCTGGGATGTGGAGAGTTTACCCTCCTCAAACGATTTATTAAAAGATCTGACTAATAAGGGACTGACTTGTGGCCAACATTTCAAATAGAATTCGATAGGCAGACCATCATTTCCTGGGCTCTTATTATTTTTAAATGATTTTACTGTATTATACAATTCCTCTGTTGTTAATGGTTCACACAAAAAGTTATTATCTTCTTGTGATAGAAATGGGGTATTTATATCTGATAAATAATTTTCGATCTGTTCAAGTGACTTACTGTGATTTGATGAATACAATTTGCAATAAAATTCTTTTTCCAAACAAAGTATTTCATTTGGAATTATAGTATATTCTCCATTATCCTTTCTTAGTTTTCTTACCCATTTTCTGACTGCATTATATTTTTCTAAATTATAAAAATATTTACTACTTTTTTCTCCTTTTTCAAACCAAGTAACTTTTGATCTCAAAATAAGTCCTTCTGTTTTATAATTATCTATCTCTTCCAGTTCTTCTTTTATTTTTTGTATTTTTTCAATAATACTTATTTCTGTCTCTGCATTTGAATTTACCAATTTAGTTTGGAGAATTTTCAATTCATCAAGTAAATCATCTTCTCGTGCTTTTGTAAATTTCTTTGCTTCTTTACCCTTTTTGACATATAAATCTCTGAGCTTATACTTAACATACTCCCATATCTTAATATTATTTGTGTTTTCACAAGATTCATTTGACCATGTATGTATAGATTCAACTATATGCTTAGTTATTTGGTCCTCACTAAGTAGAAACTTGTTTAGCTTCCAATAACCTTTACCCCTCTTTGTAGTATATAGAGGGTCTGTACATATAACTAATTTGATAAAAGAATGGTCAGACTTTATATATGGAAATAAATCAGCTTTTACGACATAATCTTGGAACTGTTTTGTAATTAGCCAATAGTCTAATCTAGATAATATATTTTCATTTTTAGTTCTCCAAGTATATTCCTTTTTATATGGATTTCTTGTTCGCCAAATATCTAATAAATTATGCTGATCCATCATATCATTTATAGCTTTCCTTACAGAGTCTTTTAGGCATAGAGCACCACCTCTCCTGTCCAACTTTACATTAAGAGCTACATTGAAATCGCCTCCAATGAGAACTACATCATTAAGTGTGACATATTCTTGCAAAATTTTGTTAAGATTCTTTAAAAAAGAAATTTGATGTGTGGTATAATTAGGAGCATAAACATTAATGATAATATATTGAAGGTTTTCAATTGCCAATTTTATGACTAAAATTCTACCATCTATGGAACTGTGTAATAAGCTAACACTATCTACATGTAACTGCTGTCTTAAAAGTACTGCTGTTCCTCGACTATTTGTTGTCCCATGTCCACGCCACTCATTCCTCCAAATATTTTCTATATTTTGACAACTATGAGTTTCTTGTAAAAGTAAAACATCACAGTGTTCTTTTTTTGCCCACCTGAATACCGACCTTCTTTTTAATCTGTTTTTAAGTCCTCGGACATTTAAACTTAGCAACTTCAAAGTTGTGTCTGACATTCAAGGTGTCTGTGTAACATGGTAAATACTATGTGGAGTGAAATTATGAAAAAGAGTAAATAACACAAATCATAACCTAAACCTAAACTATCCAACCCCTCAGTGAGTGTTAACCTCACTAAACACAACAACATAATTACATTGGAGATCTGCTGCTCCCACATGGTTTTGCAAGTATGGGACCAGACAGGAGCTCCTTGGAGAACACAACCACACAGAAGCTTGTGTCCTCCAGAACAAGATAGTATCTTATGTCCTATCTGAAATATATATAGACTTGAAGTTAACCAATTACTAATTATAAGATACTCACTTGTTAACTGTCAATCACAATATCTAGCAGTGTAACAAAGATGAAAGAACCTTTACACTATGACGATGGATTAGTTGTGACAGTTTGTGTGGTTTGACGACTATAAGATCACAGCGCTCTTTAATCCATTATTGCAACAAACTGATAAAATATTTCACTCTTTCTTTAAATTTAAAATACTGGTACATGTATAGGATTGTTCAAATAGTTAAACTTAAATGTTAAGAGTTAAATGACAAAGCCTTGTTACACATATCTTTGATGATCTAGTAGAGCTTTATGAAAATTGGCATATGTCTCCTATTTTAATATTTTACTGTCTTATGTAAAACTATCCGTGAGGTAGATTTTGAAATATTTCACTCTTTCTTTAAATTTAAAATCCTCTCACAGGATTGTTCAAATAATTAAACTTAAGTGACAAAGTCATGGTACACATATCTTTGATAACCTAGCAGAACTTTAAATACCTCATATTTTAATGTTTTACTGCGTTATGTAAAAATATCCTTGAGGTATCCTTGTATATTAAATGGTACCACCTTATACCAGGACTATTACTATGACAACATGACAGAAATACAAAGTATATTAAATAGTAAATGCATAATCTATCTCACTTCTCAGTGATTTCCAAACAACATTGTAGAACAGCGATGTATGCCATTGATATCAAAGTACACCAGTTCATGACTGTGACAACCTGATTGAAATACAAAGTTTTTAAATATGAATTCATAGTCAATCTCAGTGATTAACTGTGATTTACTGATAACAATCCCACTTTAAAGTAAGCAATTAATATGGACAGAAATACAGAGTATATTAAATAATGGATGCATAATCTATCTCACTTCTCAGTGTACAATATTGTACAACAGCGATCGATGTATGCTAATGATATCACAGTACACCAGTACCATGACTGTTACAACATGATTGACATACAAAGTGTATTAAATATGACTTCATTGTCAATCTCAATGATTTACTGACAACTACGACACTTAAAAGTGAGAAGAGAATACCTACTCTTGAAAACAATACTAGAATAGACCTATCAAAGCTTAATAGAGTACCGAAATATAGTCTCTTTAAGTAACACTAAATCTATACTTAAAATTTAAACATCATATAGATTGATATATCCAAAAGTGTCTATGAGACTAGACATTATGAACAGATAAAGACACTATGACTACCGTGTACTAATATTATAATTCAGCATTTGGATTATTGTAATACTGTCGAAGTCTTTAAAATATTATACAAAAACAAGTGACCCATGGGTCATGACGCTCAGCTGCCAAGCATGACCTGCGACATCATGGGCTGCAATTCACAACTTCTAGTAAAATTGTTGCAGAACCTATATGCCAATTTTGTTTAAACTTTCTACATTGCCATAAATTCTTATCATATATGTCTGGTTAAAACATAGTGAATGATGGTCTGAGGCAAAATGTATGGTTGTTGAGCTATCAGGAACTAATCCCACAGCTTGCTCGATACCTGTCAGTCTCAAAAGGAATACCACACAGGCCACATATAGGATCAAAATATAGCAAAAGATCAAGGAAATCCATGCAAGAATTATTGTGAAATGGGTGCTTCCATATTAATTTTTATTCAATACAAGCCAACTGTACTGAGCTTTCATAAATGATGGTCATATTTATTAAGAAATCTTTGACCCAATGCAAGATTACATTAATATACATCCCACTGCATTCACTTTAATAGTTCTAGAGATAATATGTTCTAAAGGAATTTAAAGATGGCGTCCTGGTGGCCATATTGGATTTCTGACAGGTCGGAAATTGAACAACAAACATCCTCTAAAAGGGACCAAACATCATAAAAAAATCACAGAAACTGTCCTGGCAAAAGGTTTCTTAAATGGCTACCTGGCAGACATAATGGTTTTCTGACAAGTCACACATCCTCCAATAAGACACTAAACTTGTAGCCATTGCTTCAAAGAATGTAACAGTTATGAATGTCCAAAACAATTCAAAAGGCATGATCAGGTTGTAGAGCTCTCATATCAGATTTATGGACATGCAAAGGTAAAAAGTGCAAGTCCAATTTGTTTTAATTATCAGCTTGCTATTCAATGGGGTCAGCAGGGTAGGTAAACTGCAAAACCTAAAAGAAAAGAAATGCAGAAAGCATCACTAAGAGTCTTGTAATCAAATAAAGCCATCCTAAATCCAGGTACAGACCCACATATTATCAGAACAAACACTTGCTGGTATATCTGATGATTTGTATAATAATATTCAGATATCTAGAAAACTAAGTTTATTGCTATGATTCCATGATATAAACTGCAAAATGTTCCTATCATTTTATAAATCAGTAGCTAAACTTAACACTTAACTCTCATAGTCTTAATGCCTGGCCAAAGCATTCTGGCAACAGTGTTTTTGTTATGCACTAATGATATATCCTTATCACTCCATGAGCTGATACAAAAGGGAGTCATATATCACAAGTGTCACTGACAATTACAGCAACACAGTGAGATATACCAGCTGGAGTGCAAGCTTATATATACAAGAAAAATAGAGATGGTCTACAAAATAAGTTGACCTGACCTATGACCTTGGCCTTTTGCCCACATATCAACTGGATTCTTTCTAAATGATGGGTAACTACTAACCACTTACATCTGGCCGGGTGTAATTACTTGGCAACCAATGAGTGAATAACTTAGACCTGCAACCTTTAACCTCCTGACCAGCTGACCTCAAAATCAATTAGTTATTTCTTCATGCAAAAAGACCCATAAATATGAAGTTTGAATCAAATTCAGTGATGCATAGATGTGGCATATGTGAAAGACTGAAGGTTTGGGTTGAACAGTTTCACTTGAAATATGTTCACAAGCATTTAGAACAATATTGTGACATTGACCTTTGACCTTTTGAACTCAACATCAATAGGCTTCTTCTCCTATTGGTAGGTAAGCCATATATGACAAAATGAAAGTATAGATTGAAAAGTTTGCTGAAAATGACTCCACGCAAGAAGAGGGTGCTGTGAACTTGACCTTTGACCTCAAAATCAACAGGTCTTTTCCCCTGTTGGCAGAGAAGCGATATCAGTGCTGAAAGGTTTGGAATGAAAGGTCTAGCTTGAAATGTGTCCACAACCTTTTCAAAGAAGTGGATCCTGTGACCCTGACCTTTGACCTTGTGACCTCAACATCTATAGGGTTCTTCTCCCACTTAGTAGGTGAGCTATATGTGAAAGATCAAAGAATTGGGATGAAAGGTTTGGCTTAAAATGCATCCTGAGGCTTTTCAAAGAAGTTGGTTCTGTGACCTTGACCTTTGACCTTGTGACCTCAAAATAATTATGGTTCTTCCCCTCTTGGTAGGTGACCTGTATGTGAAAGATGGAAGGTTTGGGATGAAAATTTTGGCTAAAAGAATTATTTCTGGGGGGTGCAAACACACCCCATAACTTCGAGAATATAGGTCGCAGTGACCTAATTTCAGGTTTGCAAGGAGATCTTTTTAGAACCTCTAAGACTGCATAGGGTTCATGGCCCTAGCCCCTATGGTTACGATTTGAGCCCTGCTAACGGCCGGACGGCCGGACGGACAGACGGAAGGACGCCGGACAAAGACCCATCGCTATAGCCCAGCATGACTGAAAGTCAGCTGAGCTAAAAAGATTCAAGGACCAAGGATTGCACGGTCAGAGAAGATGTGAACAACATCATATCCGTTATATATGAAGACTGGTGTATTCAGGGATGTAGACATTTCCATACAGCTTTCTTAATATTTTTTTTTATCTAAAGTCGTAAAGATAAGGAACAATGAGCAAATGGCAAATTATGTGTTCATTGTTTTATGTTGACAGTGGAATACATGATATAAATACCAAATGTTCCAGTGATGGTGGTTTTTATATTAATATCCTCAAAAGGAATAAATATTTATACCATTCAGTTATAGAGGAGCTACAAGATGGAAACATCCCTGCCGAGATGAAGTAGTTTGTTTACAGAAAAAAAATATTTTTAAATACCAGATAAAGATTATTTTTTTTTTTTTTGCCATGTGCACAAAGAGTGTCAGCGTTTATTGCAGTCTAAAGACATCTTTAAATATACTTCGAAGATCTAGTCTACTCTGTCCGAGTTGTAACTGATCCATTTAAACTGAATAAACTGCAAACTATCTTTTGACTGATAATTAAAGTGAAACATGGACATTAACTAAAAACCTTTATAGTGATATGAGGCTTCTAAATAATAATTTCTTCAAAGATAAAATGCAGATGTTTAATAAGGTTCACCACTCAGTGATGTCATGTCCCAAGTTCTCTCCCGCTACAACCTCAAGTACAACCCGGTTAACCAGTTGTTAACCCCAAGATCGCTTTCATAGAATAAAACAATATTTGATCAAAGTTCCTCATGGGGTCGCTTAATATATGTTCGTAGTTTTTTTTTTTTTTTGTTTTTTTTTTTAAATAGACATGCATCGAACACGCATTCCATGATGAGCGATAAAACAATCAATCAATACCAAGTCCGCTCTCTCATACCCATGGGTCTTAACAGGGAGCGTAAGTCTCGTTTTATCTCTATTGAAAGGAGGTAGTAAAGGCCGGTTCCAGAGTACTTCCGGAGACACCCTCATGACAACATACGCCATGCGGACATCGCTTCACGTGTTGTGGGTCAGCTTTTCACGGAACAAAGCGATTCCAAACGTTTGAGCTTGCTGTCACATAAAGAGAACGGTTATAGTATAACTTTTGGATACAAATTATCAATACGTTCTCCTGTCGATGCTTCGTTTAGCTTGATCCCGGTTTCACTGAGGCTACGCCCGCATTGAGGTGACGTTGCGAATGTAAACAAACTATCGGTTAAAGTATGTAGGCCTGAACATATGCTTTTATCGCGCTTTATGAATGGAAAATTATATTTTTGTGTAATTATTGATTACAGAGATTCAAACTCCTTAATGAAGGATTGGTAAAACTACATATATTTGGTAAAAATAACTGCGCAGTCCTTGGATTCCGGTACAAGCCAGTTAGCCAGCATGCATATAGCCTAGGCCTCGGCTATATTCGATGATAGTAATAATAATAATAATAACAATTATAATAATGATTATAAATAAATTATTATTGTTATTATATTTGTTCCTATATTTTTTAGGAACAGAAATAGATAATAATAAAGCAAAATTATAATCAAACGATTCGAAATGTGTAAGCCAATTGATAATAAATTTGTAAAAAAAAACAAGAAATTCTATGGGTAAGTAATCACATACAATTAATTATATTCGATAAATATATACACATCATAATTTAAATATTTAAAAAAATTTATCAATTTAAATTAATGAATATACATTTATGTTACATTTGTTCAATTAACTATTATACCCGGTATATAAATATATATATATATATATATATATATATATATATATATATATAGACATATATAATGGTTGAAATTCAAATCCAGGGGAATTTAAAATTCCCCCAGGGGAAGTTAAAATTTGAAGTTCTCCTGGGGCAGCTTACAATTTGAAGTTCCCCTAGGGGAATTTCAAATTTTACCAGGGGAAACGCCAATTGTAAGTTGCCCCAGGAGAATTTTAAATTCCCCAGGTGTAATAGTTTAACAAATTTATTCAATTAGAGGTTATCTAGTTAAAATTGTACAATAGTTTCTTCTCTCATATATTCAGTATAGAGATAAGACAACACTCAGATAAAAAAGTTTATCAGGTACAGTCAAGGTACATAAATTGTATCATCCCTAGACAAATGCATAAAAGGCACTTTGCACCGGTATACATTGCTGGTAAAGTATTCATTATACTCCAATTCCAATATAATCAGTTACATGGGAGATATTAAATTAAGACAATACTCACAATTTTTCAAATGTTTTATTCATGTACAGTCAAGTGAAATTTTACATGTGCTCTTACAAGTACATAATTAACAGCTTGAATTATTAATTGTAAAAAGAGTATTCATGCACAATTAAACATTTGTATCATGACATAGTATAGCACACACATTCCGGTAAGGCTTATGTCCAAAGCAAAAATCACACTACATTTTTAGCCCTTTCATGTGTTTCAATGTAATCAAACAATCCATCCCTAATATGTTTTGGTCAAGAGGTTGTAATAGTTCAAGTAATTTCTATTATTCTTATAACTAAGTGTTCTATAAAGATTACTGTTACTATAGCAGGTTAAAATTTCTTGTCTATTACTATTAATATTACTATTATTTTGAAAACCTGTAATTTATTATTATTATTACACGTTACTATTACCCCATCCCTTATATGTGTGTGTGTGTGTGTGCGTGTGTGTTGGAAAATGTATTTAGGTGTAAATAAAATATTTTCTTTCAAACATACATATTAAAAATAGCATAATTTGGGCATTACGTATATCCATTTTATATTAATCTATAAATATGTGTAAACAGTATATACATGCTTGCATGTATGTATGTATTCATATATATTATATATATGCATATATTACTTACATATATATATATTTTTATATTATATATATTATATATTTTATTTTTAAATATATTTAATTATTATATATATACATATTTTAGTTTTGTATATTTTTTATTATATATTTATATTTTATATATTACATTATATATATATATATGTATAATATATATTATATATTTTATATTTAGGGCTAAATATTTTCCATATTTTATGTAATATTTATAATATATTTTATATTATATAAGTTATTATTTTGGTATATATATAATATTATATATATATTTTTTTATATTTTATATATTTTAAATATATATATATATATATATATATATATATATATATACGGTAATATATTTTATACATCCCATGAAAAATATTATATATTATTTTGACTGGTTTGATTAAAATATTTAACAATATTATCAATATCAGAGTGCGAGTCAGCCCCAGAGCTCCAGAAATATTGCTTCATGTAAGATCGCTGTCAAATATATTTCAGAAGATCCTCACGTTATAATGTAAGATCAGAGGGCTTCAGAGGCTGTTACTCATATAAATGCTTTTAGTGTCATATCGCTTCAGTTCAATAAAAACAAAGCCTTTGCGAATGAGTCCCTGAAGCGCGCACAATAATCAGTCATGAGAACGTCACGTCTGGCGACCGGAAGTAGAACATGTCTCCAGCTCACGCAAGTTCACGCACTTGGTGAACGAGACTTACGCTCCCTACTGAGTCTCTAATACCGTAAATTACTGAGCTGTTAAATCTCTACTTCGTCAATAGAGGCCGCTCTAGCAGACTTTCGCGGGGTTTACTTGAAGTCGCCCTGTTGCCGAAAAAAAATCCTTGGTTACAACAGAGGACAAGAGAATATAGGCCTGCAGAAATAATCCTGGGTGAAGACATGAAACGTCACTGGCCTTATTGAGTAGCCCCTTGTTAAACTGAAATTACCTGGCCTTCAACAATGATCGAGTTGACCCCTGGTAAAGCGTGAACGCTTTCCCTCATTGTGCGCTTTCCTCATATGCGGCAAGGCTTTTAATCTCTGGTCATAGTCCTCTTTTGTGAAGTCTTCAAACACCAAGTTTTGTCCGTCCTCCCCCCTCCGTTTTCCTCTGGATATTATATCATTTCTCGTTTCTCTACTATGGAATCTTGCAATGATTTGTCTCACTTTGCCCGGTATTCTTTTTCCTGTTCTTTGTGTATATTCTATAGCTCTGCAAATTTCATTTTTATCAGCTCCCGGCATTAAATTATGATTGTGTAAAAAGTCCACCAATTTTTCTCTAACTTTCTCATTCTTTTCCTCATTCTTTTTAAAGTTCAGAACATCTTGTTTCACCTCAGTATAAGTTCTTTTTCAGCCTCCTCTCTAGCAGAGCGTTCTGCACTAATTGTTCCGTCAGGCTTTCATTTTCATTTTTCAGTCCCTCTATACTTTCATGAGCATTATCTAAACTGGTTTCTATGGCCCTCAGTTTAGTTTCAAACTCTTTAGTTATATGTTCTATGATGGAACTACGGGTATCACTGACCTGGGTCTGCAGACTTTTAATAGCCGCCATAATGTTCCTGTAACACCTCTCGTCAGACAAATCCTGCATGTCCATATCACTGGTGTTATCATCACCTCCAAGTTCCGTTTGTTCTGAGGATACCTGACTGTGCTTTCTCAGCAAATACGCATCTACAGTCTGCTCACCTGCTTTTGGTTTGTTTTTGGGAGGCATTGTATTCCCCGAAATATTATTTCTTGCAATATTTATGGACACTACTCAGAGCGCTGTCAAGGCACGTCTACCTAGGTGTCGCCATTAACCGGAAGTTCCCTCCCGAATATAATTGATATATGCTATTTACTGCAGATAGAAGAATGTAATATTTGTAAAACCCCACACAATCTCATGATGATAATACTAGTATGTCTGTGTCTCAGTTAGATAAAATATTTAAACAAAATACTCAAATTTAATTTGAAATATACTCAAACTATGATAAACTAAAAAAATGGGAAGAATAGCAAATTTTAGTGGAATTGAAACTTAGTTTGTTGAGAATAAGGAATAAACATTTCATTAGTGACCACTTTTTCTCGTGGTGATTCAGTTTGTTTTTGCTGACAGCTATATATTTTTCTACTGTATGTATTTCACTGATGAATTTTTTCAGAGTCACACTTGTTGGTTTTTGTTTATTGCATCTGCTCACATATATATGTCTCTTCACTAGTAGAGTCAGTAGGTTTATCGAGTCATTATCACAACATCCCAGCATTGCAGTTTCAGCTGTCAACTGGAAAGAATTGTCTAAAGAGCCGAATAGTTTTAATTGTTTAATTATATCATTCCATAAATTTTTGGAAAATGGACAATCCCAGAATAAATGCAACAAAGATTCTTTTTCATTTTTACAAAAAGTACATTCAGCTGAATCATTTTTGTTAATTTTATGTAAAAAAGGATTCAGAGTTACACAGCGATGTAGTAACCGGAATTGAAAATATCTGAGTGGAACTGATATGGTTGAAAAATAAATGTGTTTAAAGCCCTAATAAACGTTGACATCTGAATCTAGATCTAACTCTGCCTTCCATTTGACATTAATTTTTTCAGGCAATACTGCTTTCTGCATTATTAAATCATTATAAGTTGACTTGACAGGTCTTTCCATTCTCATAAGATTGTCAAATTTAAAAACATGTTGCATTACCTGGTTTTGTTCATGGTGTTGCTTGATAACATTTTTCCAGCTAGGAGGAATAGAGCAAAGTAAACCAATATAGCTTACAAAATCAATTTGCACTTTATATTTTTTACAAAATGCATGGTGATTTAACCATGAGATATTATTTCCTATTTTTGTAACCAAGTCTGAGATATATAAAACCCATGCTGAGTAGAGTTTCTTTATAAATATAAACTGTCTCCCTCTCTTGATATATGTATTAAACCAAAGAGATTGTGACATAATATCAGCATAATTTAATGGGGCTTTATGGTTATAGTAACACCACTGGAACAATACATCTTCCCAGAATGTTGAAGGCTTATTCAATATGTGTTTCATATCCTCTGGTGCAATGTTACAACGAAAAGAATGGGCACCCAATTTAAGATGAGACAAAACAAATTGCCTCCATGCATTATTCTCAGATTTGCTTATCAACCTTTTAATCCATGAGATTTTTAGTGCTGTACTTTGGGTTAATAAATGTATCATGTTCAATCCCCCATTTTCGGGAGCAGAAATTATTGTGTTTCTCTTCACCAGTTCTCTTCCATAACCCCAAATAAATCTGAATAACATTTTCTCAACCTGACCATAGATTTCTTTCGGTGGGTTCGGAAGGACTGATAAAAGATAAATAAACTGAGAAATTATTAAGCTTTTTGTGATTGTTATCCTTCCAATTGGGGTCAGTTTTCTCTGAGACCACACAGATATTAATTTTTTTATTTTTTTTTCTATTTTTGGTAAGTAATTAATATTAATTATATTTTGCGATGACGGAGTGATAGTTATGCTTAATACACTGACCTGTTCATTAGACCATTTAAGATTTAGTTTTTTTACTTCATCTTTTTCTACATAATTGCCCTTTTTAAGGGGCATTATTGTTGTTTTATCTAGGTTATTCCTCAAACCAGAAAACATACTAAATTCCTTCAAAATATGGAGTGTTTCTTTCATACTTTCAGTATTTGTTACAGATAAAATGGTGTCATCTGCGTATTGTACAATTTTAATCATATTATTTTGAATGTTAATACCTTTTATATTCTTATTTGCTCTCACTGCATCAGCCAGTAACTCCACACAAAGTACAAATAGATATGGAGAAACAGGACATCCTTGACGTACTCCTCTAGATACTGAAAAGAACTCAGAGAAGTATCCATTATTAGTCACACAGCTGCTTATGTTATGGTAAAGAGTTTTTATCATTGATATTACATTTTTGTCAATGTTCATAATATCCAAAGCTGTATATATATATATACTGTGGTTGCCTTTATATCGGCGGGGCTGAATTTTCGCGGTTTTTGTATTTTAAAAAGTTTCATGGGGTTCCTTTTTCGCGCTCTATCATTAGTCTAGTAGTATATTTTATTATCAAATATGAAACTATGAACTGTAATGACAAAATTATTTCATAAACCGCTGGTTTCATGGTTATCCAGGTCAACTATTTCTCTGACCATTTCTCTGATATCGCATGTTCGAACGGTCACGGACGGCTGAGCCGACACGTGCGGGAAGCATGTAATTAGTTCAGGGCCAAGGCTCATTCAAAACAACTCACATTCCACTGATCTACGGCAATTTGGCCCCATAATGAACTGTGACCTTTCAAATATTTTTAAAATTCACGTCATCACTAGCCAATCAAACATCGTTTGGCGCGTCATGATTTTGGTAGTGACAGAGTTGGTCCTTAATATAGCTACAAGGTGGCGCTACCCAAGCGGCTACGTTCACTACTTTAGTAGATAATTTTATATATTAACAATTACTAAATACGTCACAATGTGAAAGAGTACCTTCTACTCAATGTTCATTTTAAGCGGCAGTGGATGTCACCTGGCTTGGCACCCATACACGTAATTTTGAAAATATTACTACCCGGCGGGCATTGACACTTTCCAGACTTCAGTCCTCTGCCGGGCAGCAGAAAACACTGCCAGGCGCGCCAACCGGGTCAGCATATCCCTGCAAAGGGTCAAGGTTTTTGCATCTAGGCAAACCGATATTATTTTAAATGGACCCTGTTTTTTATTCTTTTAATTCTCCCTGAATCACTTAAATTATATGCACGAGGCTAGTTGGACATCACCACGTAGCTGAAGATTAATCTCAACAGTCGCCAACTATAACGGTAGCTTCTGAAATTAACGATCATGGCCTGGTATATATGCATTCAAAACTGCGTGGTTTCAATTTCGCGGTCAGAGAGCGACCGTGAATATCGCGATTTTGAAACCAACGCAAATAAGAAGACAACCACAGTAGTCCCATTCTAAGAAATCAAAGGCTTTTTCAAAATCGATTGTCATAAGAACAGGCTTTTTGATTATTATACTTTACATGGTCTATTAGAGTAAGCACTTTATTAATATTTTCTCCTATATACCTTCCTTTGATAAATCCAGTCTGGTCATCGTCAACTAATTGTTTTATAATTTGTTTTATCCTATTTGCGATACTTTTTGAAATTATCTTGTAATCACAATTTAGTAGTGTAAGTGGCCGCCAGTTTTTCAAATATTGAAGATTTTTTTCCTTTTTTGGACAATAGGCTAATTTTTCCCTGTCTTTGTGTGATCGATAATGAACCAGTTCTAAAACTATAATTGAGGGCATTCATAAAATACTTTTTAAGATCATTCCAAAAATATTTATAAAATTCTGCTTGCAGGCCATCAGATCCAGGTGATTTACCATTCGACAAAGATTTTAAGCTATTGAACAATTCATTTTCAGTCAATTCTGTTGGCCATATAATCTTTTGTACTTTCTTAACTTGTAAATTATATTTTTTTATAAACTCGTGTTTGAAATTGAGGTTTTGGTGGCGCTACCTGCATCTACCTATTTTGCATGGGTGAAAAACCAGGAATTTTGGCCTCTTTCAGCCACTGATTTAAAAAATCCTCAACGAAACCTGCAAGTCAAAGTGTGTTTTTTTTCTCATTAGAATGGCCCAAGACTGGTGCTCTCTGAAATGCGTAAGATAGGTTCTGTTTCGGTATGGTCTGATTATGGAAGCTGAACTTAGTCACTAGGTTAAGTAAGCCTGTGCCTTTCATTCGTTCTAAAGTGGTTTCGGTAAATTGATATTTTGGCTGAGCTACGCCAAGTTTAAATTTCGTCATTTTGCTGTATTTTATCATAACTGCCTGAAGTCTGCAAAACCTTTCTCCATGGAAGCTAGATGTCCAAATTGATTCATATTCGAAAGGATAATCTCCAGAATAGTTATTCTACTTGCCTTAGATTGTACCATGTTAATGATATTTTGGTTGATTGAGGAACGTGGAAATTTGCTTTTTATTTATTATTATATTATATAAATAACTTCGAAAAAAAATAGCAATATTAGTAGAGAGACATGTGTTACCATTTAGCTGCAGCAGAACTGCCAGATATTGTACTTTCATGATAAGTTCAGTGTATGAATGTATTTGCCTGAAAGCATGCGTGGTCATACATCTGTGATAGTTTTCTCATCCACAAGACTGCATGGTGGCGCCATCTAAAGTCACATTTGCGTGGGGGTTCATCCTTGGAATCTCTTTGGCAAGACATTTCGAGGGCTCTTACGTCAGAAGACGTTCCATCCTTAACTTATTCTATGCCTCTGATCTTTTGGATACACACAGTCGCTTGTTTATCGCCCATTTTATAGTTAAAGTCGGTCAGTGCAGTTTGTCGGGCTTATTACCAGGAATGATTAAACACCATGGAAGTTAGGAATTCATTAGTTAAGTAAAGACCTCGGTTTTTCCTGAACTGTTCTGCCAAAAGCATGGTGCTGTATCTACTCATTGCACTTTCTAAATCACGTATGACCATATGTTTGGTGACCTTGCAATTATATCAGAATGCTGAAGATTTCTGATAACACCCTATATACGTCAGGCTTTGGGGAAGTACATGTTTGTCTCCATTGGCACTTAATCGAGTTCAGATATTTAGTACTTGCTTTGTACGTGTATTTATCTGACCTGTACTTGAAAAACAATAACACACTTTTCCAAAAATGGTCAAGTGTTGGTAAATAATATGATTTACCAGATTAAAATCCTTCACATATAGATCAAAATAAATTAAATATATTTGAATATCAAGAGAGCCCTTTTATTGACACTAATAAATTATCCTTTAATTTGTAAAGCCGTTTAAATGTAAAAAAAATCCTAAGTCACATCTCCTCCATGAATCCTGTAACGTCATTAGAATACAAACCTGGCTTTTTACAGACGCAATGTTGTAATCCACTTGATATCGCTAACACGAGTGTACAAATTATCTTGATTTTTCAGGAGAGGGGATTCTGGTGTTTGTATTTAAATGGCACGGTTGACACCTGTATGTATAAGAAAGTACGGTGCAGGGCGTCACGAGAACCGTCATGTTCTCTACCTGTATGGGATGATACCGCAGTCTGTCTCTCATACCCAGGATGACAGGCCTATATATTCACCTGGTCACACATCATTTACTTATAAAGATTAATAAAATTAATAATTGCTATGCGGAAAAAATATCAATTTAATGGCCCCTCCGGGCACGTTAAAAATTGAAACCTTCCATGGCAATGGTTGCGGCCCTGATCAGTGATCAGCACGAGCCCTGCTGTAAAGAAGGAGAAATTAGTATGTTTACATATACAATGTTTATTAACAAGAGGAAACATTCCTATGTTAAAAGAATTATGCAGTAAAAACTACAAGGACCATGGTTTAACTTTGGTTATTCACGACAAACCCACCCCAGCGCGTGTTTGCGGCCTGCTCTCCATGGTGATAAGTCTGGTTTCCATGCAAGCCAGGCTGTGACGTTAAATATGCAAATAGGAAAGCTCCTGATTTTGCCAAAGGCCAGGTTTTTGGATTTGGCAACCATACTGTATGGAAGTTTTGTGTTTATTTATCAGATACAACCATAAAACTGTTCTGTTAACCATGTAAATATAAAGGTGGGTGTATGCTGTTATATATATTCTCTATATTAACGTCAACCTTAGCAGCTCGTACCATCACGATTCGCTTATTCTCGTACGTCATTCGTTTATTTTATCGCTGTCCGTGTGAAGAGGAAACAAATTTTTGTTTCACTACTTTATACCCTCTCCTCCTTAATTACATTTATGCAGTGTTTATCTGTATTTTAACTGCTTGTGAAAAGAGTCGGTACATTGTTGGGAAGTTAAACCCTCAGTAAACCCCTCCCATTCCAAGTCATTGAGGCACACCCCTCCGTCTGTCTTTCTCGCTGTCTTTCTCTCCCTTTTTCTGTATGTGTATATATATATATATATATATATATACATATATATATATATATTCGGTTATATATCGGTTATATATAATATATAATCAGTCGGTTATATATAATCAGTTATATTATGTACACGTAATGCATGTATTTAGAATCTGTTTATATATAATACATATATAGCATACCATTTACACAACAGATCGGAGATTTTTCACCAAGCACCTGTTACACTTTCACTTAAACACTTTCCCTTTCAATATGCTGTTCACACCAGTGTTATAAGTGACACAAAATTTGTTTCATATACATGTTATTTTATTTACATACATACATGACATGTTTAGTGAACCACATTTATTTTAATAATTAATTCTTTCCCATTTAACTACACAAACATTTTGTAACGTAAACCTGACATAATACAGTTGATTTACAAATCTTTTTGATAAAGAGGCATTCAGTCATCTGAGGTATATTGGGATGTACTGAGGTAGCATTGGTATGTGCTGAGGTAACATTGGTATGAACTGAGGTAACATTGGTATGTGCTGAGGTAATATTTCTAGATACTGAGCTTAATCTTTGGAGACCGTCCCACTGAAGTCACGCATGTCAATGTATACAATTAAGGATGTTAAAGATGAGGCCTTCTTGATATAATGCAGTGATGTCGTTATTATCCCTTTATCTTGATCGTCATTCCCTCCGGAAAATTTAAATCCCGTCCAAGTGGTGCATCTCCCGGACTTTAGTAAGGGGGTTAACGACACCGTCACCAAGAGGACAAGCAGGCGCCAAACATTCACTGATCCTCGCAGGAAAACAAGTAGACCTGTAGTCTTTATTTGAAAGCCTTATATTTTCTCTTTTTCGTATCTGACTGTGAAACCTAAGCTTAGTTTGTCAGGTCTTTCATTAATAAAGGGGGCGAGCTGCTAACTGTCAGTTTATAAAAAAATCAGCGCGTTCTCTGCTTGACAAACATTAAACAAGTTTTTATTAGTTTTCTTAGTCAATAAAAAGTTAACATATCGGCGGAGAAAAGGTGACATCTAGACATTGTCCAACAGAGTCTATGTTCAATCACTAGCATTCACTGAGTCTATGTTCAATCGAAAACATTCACAGAGTGTGTTCAGTCATTAACATTTACAGAGTATGTGTTCAATTACTAACATTCACAGAGTCTGTGCCCAATCACTAACATTCACAGAGTGACATGGCTTGAAAAAAAATCACTCGTCCCCTGGCGTGTTCAAACACAGGTTTCCTTGCCAAAACGGAAAATTTTTTTCGCTTGGGGCGTTTTGGTAAATGTTAATGTAGAAAACTGGTTATAATAACACGAAGTGAGTTACCAAAATGCTCTGTATCTTAGGTTTTCATTTTTGACCAAACATCGAGCACATTGCGTTCAGTGAAGCAATCACACACATTAAACTTACTTTACACACATATAAAACTTGTGACATACCCTGTCCATTTCATTTTATATCATACAGTCTTGTATATTTGTGTGCTCTCCGAGTACTAAGAATCTATTAACATTATCTAAAACTGTTATTATTGAACTGGTTAAACTTTGTTGATGGGTTTTGTTTCCTAGTCGCGAGCGGACACACCGACAGGTGGTGATTTAATCGAGACTGCAGACAGTGGCGCTCCTGGCGGAGGCGTTGTACTTCCTCTTGGAGTTGTTGGTTTTCCTCCGCTAAACCATGAGATTCCTGTCAAACATAAGCATATACAGAGAACTTAACATTAGTCACAGAGATCACCAACATTAACGAGAGTCACAGAGCACAGAGATCACCAACATTAACCAGAGTCACAGAGCACGGGGATCACCAACATTAACCAGAGTCACAGACCGCGGAGATCACCAACATTAACCAGAGTCACAGAGCACGGGGATCACCAACATTAACCAGAGTCACAGAGGATCACCAACATTAACCAGAGTAAGAGAGGATCACCAACATTAACCTGAATCACAGAGTGTGGGGATCACCAATAGTAACCAGAGTAACAGAGGATCACAAACATAAACCAGAGTCACAGAGTGCAGGGATCACCAACATTAACCAGAGTCACCAAGCACAGGGATCACCAACATTAACCAGAGTCACAGAGCAGGAGAATCACCAACATTAACCAGAGTCACAGAGCACAGGGATCACCTACATTAATCAGAGTAACAGAGCACGAGAATCACCAACATTAACCAGAGTCACAGAGCATGAGGATCACCAACATTAACCAGAGTCACAGAGCACGGAAATCACAAACATAAACCAGAGTCACAGAGTGCAGGGATCACCAACATTAACCAGAGTCACAAAGCACAATGATCCCCAACATTAACCAGAGTCACAGAGCACGAGAATCACCAACATTAACCAGAGTCACAGAGCACAGGGATCACCTACATTAATCAGAGTAACAGAGCACGAGAATCACCAACATTAACCAGAGTCACAGAGCATGAGGATCACCAACATTAACCAGAGTCACAGAGCACGGGAATCACAAACATTAACCAGAGTCACAGAGCGCAGGGATCACCAACATTAACCAGAGTCACAAAGCACGGGGATCACCAACATTAACCAGAGTCACAGAGCACAGGGATCACCTACATTAATCAGAGTAACAGAGCACGAGAATCACCAACATTAACCAGAGTCATAGAGCGCAGGGGATCACCAACATTAACCAGAGTCACAGAGCACGGGAATCACAAACATTAACCAGAGTATTAGAGGATCACCAACATTAACTAGAGTCACAGAGGATCACCTACATTAATCAGAGTAACAGAGCACGAGAATCACCAACATTAACCAGAGTCACAGAGCATGAGGATCACCAACATTAACCAGAGTCACAGAGCACGGAAATCACAAACATAAACCAGAGTCACAGAGTGCAGGGATCACCAACATTAACCAGAGTCACAAAGCACAATGATCCCCAACATTAACCAGAGTCACAGAGCACGAGAATCACCAACATTAACCAGAGTCACAGAGCACAGGGATCACCTACATTAATCAGAGTAACAGAGCACGAGAATCACCAACATTAACCAGAGTCACAGAGCATGAGGATCACCAACATTAACCAGAGTCACAGAGCACGGGAATCACAAACATTAACCAGAGTCACAGAGCGCAGGGATCACCAACATTAACCAGAGTCACAAAGCACGGGGATCACCAACATTAACCAGAGTCACAGAGCACAGGGATCACCTACATTAATCAGAGTAACAGAGCACGAGAATCACCAACATTAACCAGAGTCATAGAGCGCAGGGGATCACCAACATTAACCAGAGTCACAGAGCACGGGAATCACAAACATTAACCAGAGTATTAGAGGATCACCAACATTAACTAGAGTCACAGAGGATCACCAACATTAATTAGAGTCACTAAGCACGGGGATCACCAACATTAACCAGAGTCACAGAGCACAGGGATCACCTACATTAATCAGAGTAACAGAGCATGAGAATCACGAACATTAACCAGAGTCACAGAGCACGGGATCACCAACATTGATCAGAGTCACAGAGCACGGGGATCACCAACATTAACCAGAGTATTAGAGGATCACCAACATTAACTAGAGTCACAGAGGATCAGCAACATTGACCAGAGTCACACAGCACGAGGATCACCAACATTAACCAGAGTCACAGAACATCTCCTCACCTGGACCAGCGCTTCTTCTCTCTCTAGTCGCCTTTTTCTGGCCCTCCTTGCCGCCTGACGATTTTGTTCCTTCCGTTTTGCCATTTTTGCCTTCATGACTTTGAGATCATACTGCAAAAAATGTTGCTGTAATGTTAAATCTGTTATACCTATTTATTCAACGTTCTTTATAAGAATATCTAATTTTATTCTTTATTTTTCAAGAATATGGCAACCATCAAGCAGCCCATAAAAGATATACATCAATTCATTTATAAAGACTTTATAGACTGTGGGCCACCATAGACCCCCGTACCCCCTCAGACATCAATTCTCACATAGTTTTTCTATTTACCAGGATAGCTAGCTATCACAACCTGCATGTTTGTCATTGAACTGGTGTTAGGTGTAAGCGGAACCGTTGCTGTGGCAACGAATTTGCGAAAAACCAGGAATTTCAGAAAAAACACACCGCCTCAAAGACCGAATCTAGGTAAACAGAAATGTGATTAAAAGCTTTCCAGTTGTTTAAACTCAAGATTTGAATCATATATGGTTATGATTTAAATGATAAGTTTCGTTGTTATGGTAACATCTATATGGATTAGTATTTGAGAACCTGTAGATGCATTGTTACAAAAAACATAAAGTAAAATCTATGTGTCTATTTAAATATGGTTTAAGCTGTGTCGGTCATGGCATACTTAGTATGGTTCATTTACGAACACATTCATGCATAATTATTGCCTTTGATATGGCGACTTAATACTAGAAAATCATCAAGGACATGACAGACCTACAGAATGATGGTAAACTATCTGGACATTAGGCCAGCATGAGCCCCCTCTCTTGAGGCAGTAATTGTAATAACATTTTCTAGATAGCCAGGAACCTCAGCTATCAGAACTTTCTTGCTTCCATTATTCAGGTGGTCGTTGTGGCCTTGTGGTCGGTTACAATGGCAACAAACGAATGAAAATTAAAAATAAAATAATGTTGTATATTTGTTTCTTAACAAAATAAAATCATAATACACAGTGACCTGTCAATGTTTACATATTTGAAGCTGCCTAGCCAAGGACAATCGAAATCTATAGGTGATTTAATATCACAGTAATGCAAATTCGGCCGTTGCTACGTCAACGTTATGACAGAAAATCATCATAGATATTATAGACTTACATAATAGGGGTAGACCATATAGCCTCTGGGCCAGCATGGACCCTCCCCTTTAGGCAGTATAATTGAAACTACGTTTTCTTGTTAGCCAGGAACCTTAGCTATCAGAATTTGCTCGTTCGCCATTGCTCCGGCGCTGAATATGGCCATGTGGCCCGTTACCATTACAAAATAGAAATGAACATTTTTTTAATTAAAAAAAGTTATGTATTTGTTACCCCAAAAAATGAAAACATGATATACGTGTCAAAATATGATATCTGAAAATGTCTGAACAAGGTTTATTTGTAAGTTATTTCAAAATAGATTCGATATTTGTTGCGTTTTCTGTCCCCTTCCTTGCCCCGAGTGGTTATTGCTAAGATGTGAATTATCCCGAGTTATATCGATTCTTGGGTTGTTAGATGCAAATATAATCTAAAATTGTAATAATATATTCATAGGTATTTTTAATGGCATACAATACACAGCGGGTATACGTGTCACAGTATAAGTTCACACTCAATACCTCTGATGGAAGAACTGGTCACATTATTACAGTCAATATTACAGTCAATTTGATAAGAGGATGGCGATAATGACTTTTTAAAGAAAAAATAAAACAAATCTTTTTTTAAATATCTTTTAAAACGAGACAGAAGATCGTGAACTGTACCTTCATTTTGTGTATTGATTCATTGTCGGTCTGACTGTCCTCGCTTGGAGAATCATGGAACACTTCTAGGGTAGGCAGTTCTTTTTGTTTGTCTGGCTGTGCGTCTGTGTGTATAAGGATTTGTCCTGCTGAACTTTCTGGCGTGTACGGCGACTGGTCTGTGTACAAAGAATCTCTTGTATTATCCCTTTTGGTGTTAATTTCTGACGTGACCTCGAGACTCCGAAGAAAGTCATCTAAATCTGTCATTTCTCAGGCGACCTCGTTCGTTTACCTACAATATAACCAAATACGGAGATATTTAAAACAGCAAGATTTTAAAAAGGTACGTTTACTTTCGTTAAGCCTGATGAACATGCATGACTCCTCTTCCATTCCTTCCCCACCCAAATACGATCTTACCACGTATTACATTTACAAAAAGTAACCTAAATGTGTTTCACTGCACATTCTTCCGTATTCTACACACCGACGCGGAAGATGTATGACCTGCTGTTGTACTAAGGTCCAGTTGTCCTTGTCTGGTCAGTGAAAGTGTACCCGCATGATATCATGCATTGTTTTCTTGTTACAACTCAACCAATCATGGATAATGAAATTATGATTTTACTATGAAAAATCACATGTTAACCACTGTCTAACCAGGACAATGAACGCACTGTGAGGATAAACCGTGGACCAGCTTGTTACAGCTCAGGGGGTGTACAGACACGTGTGGTAAGTCGGATTCACAGATTTACCTACAGTAAATCATGACCACCATGCGATATAGTATATATTAAATAATTCAATTTAAAATTCATTTATCATAATAATGACGTAATACTCGACTTGCAGTAGGATGTGGAACCGTGAACAGGGAAGGATTACAAAGAAACATTGTTTACAATTTCTTCTTTGCAGTTTCACTTTTCCAAATTCTATTCCATTTTACATAATTTAGAATTCTGAAAAATTAATTGGTTATCGGTTGCATTAGTCATTAATTAAACTGATATCAAATTTTACATTTAGAGAACGAAGTTTACCCAATCGTATAATGGAGCTCTGTTTTATAGATCAGATGCAGAAACCAATACTATTGCCCGACGGTTTGCGTTTCCCAGAAATACCGGGAAGATAATATTCCAACTAAACCAGCGGTTTATAAACTGTGCTTGCTGGTTTGTTTACAAGGCTGCAGATAGTGCTACTGTGCATCAACCCTTTATCCCTTTCACATTATCAAGACTGAATGCTTGATGTATGTGGCCTGCAGAGCACAAGTGAAACGGCACAGCGCTCTAGATAGCTCCCGTTTTTGTCAGCTTAATTTAGCTTAATTATATGACCATGGCGATAAGAGCATCTACATACATCCCACTTTCCCCTATAGGGTAACACCAGAAATATAACGCCGTGTTGTCCTTAAACTTCTGAGTACAGATGAAACCTGACTGCTCAAATCTGATGTGATAAATACATAAAATATCATAACAGCACCTCAGCATCGCCCTAACTGACCACTGCATGATCAACGTGCTCCAAGACACGAGTTAGTGGCGGCGCTGAATTTAGGTTAGTAATATCTTATGCGAATGAAGCGCCACCTATGTTTCTTCATGACATTACTCGCTGCTTCAAAAATGATTTCCAGGGAGGTGCTGTCGCCTCCACAACCCTACTCAGACAAAACTCTCACCCTTTTACATGAATTATATTCTAAAACAGTAAGCAATAAAGAAGACTAAATCTTTGTTGGGAAGTTGTATTCCTACAAGAATCTGTGTTTACGTCTGGGAATGACTTGCTGAACGAGGTCACCGACTAATCTATATTGAAAACAGTGGTAAACTTTCAAAACCGGGAACACTTTCCTTTTTATAATGAACACCCACATAATAATTTGTTACATCACAAGTGTGCACATCGTGTTTTTCCCCACATAACAACTGAACACGCGCTCTCTTTGTGACATCACAAATGACGCACATTTTTTTTGGTGGCATCACAAATGAACACGAACTCTCTCTGTCAAATCATAAATGAAAGTACACTCTATATGTGATAACTCAGATAACTCAGATGCAGTGCTGCATGTGACCACGTCACAAATGAACACGATCACTATGACCTCAAAAACGTACACGTTCTTTCTTCTCGACGTGTCAAATGGACGCGTGCCTTCTTGACCACATCACAAATGAATACGTCCCTGATACCCCGGCTTGCTGTAGATATTGTTATCACATGTTGATATATTTATGAGATTAAATAATAAAGGATGCTAAGTTCTAGTAAAACAGACAGTGCTAAACAATCATTGAAACATGAAAATATTGCCCTCGAAACAAATGATGACATAGCGTGATACTTTTCTCCTTTTAAGGATATGAACGTGACAAGTGGTAACTGTTTCCTTGTAATGTTGCTACTGTGATATGTGACAATTTTCTAATAATAAGGATGTGAACATGACATGTGATAACTATCTCCTTAATAAAAAGTTAACGTGATATGTGATAATTTTCTTCTTATAAAAATTTTAACGTGATATATGATAATTTTCTACTTATAAATATGTGCTGATCTTCGATTTATATGAATGCTTATGAGATACCTTCACGTGTTTTTTTTTTCTCTGAAAATTTAAAAAAAAAAAAAAAAAAACTTTATACGCGAATTATGTTAAATACTTAAAATTAAGTTTCGTATGAAGGGTGAAGGTCACCAAAGGGTTTCGAGCGGCAAAAAAAATCTTTGCGACAATGGTAAGAACTTTAACAGAATTATTTCCTTTCTTTTCACCGCCACGACTTGTTTATTTTTTTCTGGCTTGGTGAAGGAATGGAACATTTAATCCTCTTAACTTCGGAAAGAAGTAGGATTGAAACAAAAGGGACGTTTTCCTAATCACACTTCTCATTTACCTATGACCAACTTCAACATGTAACAAAGCTTTATATGTTTTTATCTTTTTATTTAAAAAAAAATTTTATTTACCATACCAAAGTTCAAAAGGTAATAACCTTAATATTAAGAGAGGATAGACTGGTTAACACTGACCTGGAGCAATTCGATATTTTTTATCACAAAGTCATCCCATATGATCATGTACTCAAGGAACCTCACATGTGAAACACCCCTACTTATCACGCGGCATGTACACATCCTTTTTAGGACATTTTAAATAAAATAGTAAATTCAAAATGTTTTCTAAACGACCAAATACTGACTGTATTGCTCCTCTAGAGATTAAATACTACTCTTGGACCATCTGATTTAGCGAGGAAGGGTGTATCTTAATAAATATTTATCTAAATCAGTCCTCAAATTTTTAAGTTTTCCATGAATGAAATATCATATGCACATGTTTGGTTTGAATAGACCTCTGCCTTATTTCAAAACGGTATATTTCCATAGTCCCCAATACCTACCTTTGTTTTACGACGTTAATTTAATCTTCCCGCATGCGGTTTCCCTGGAAGATCTTCTGGGCGGGGTATTTATAAACCAACCACCCACTTTAAGAAAGCGCGCACGATCACAACCGTAGAGCTCCAGGAGAGGTTTGAAGGTATAGGTCACGTGACTGAATCGTCATACTGTTTGCGTCATTTAGCTATTGCTTTGTTAATCCCGTCAAGTTAAATCAATGACTAAGCATGGAATAAAAAAAGTAAGTTTCAGGTTCTATTGAGGAAGGAGATTTTGTGCCATGGTCCTCTGTGACTCTTCACGCGTAGTCAGCCCGCCACGCTCTTCAACACGAATATTCCATGACGCGAATTAAGTCCTTGAGATATTATAACCAGTATTCTTTGCTTGCTCTAGTATTTTAGAAAGATACATTTTGATTATAAAATAACTGTATTTTGACTGGCATCAGGTATTACCAACATCGACTCAAACTTCACACTAATGTTTAAATTAAGAATCTTTGGACTTTGCCCACTTGGTGTGCTCCAGGGACGTCTTCACTCGCTGTGTCCTGCATTGTCTGTTTAAACCATGGTTATTAACGTCCCAGTATCAGTTAGCATATAGCAGTGTAGGTGTATATGTTATAGAGACAGCAAAATATTCTCATAGCTGCATTATGATGTATATATTTTAATTATTGTAGGGCTTGGTTTGGCAGAATTCCCTGGCTGATCATTAGTAATATGTCATCCTAGTTAAGGAAGAGGATACACCGTTTTCTTGAGAGGCGTGGTCCTCATCGTCACGTGGAGTCACAAGCCGTTAACACAACGTTATATATCAGTATTAATTTACGTAATACCTTCCACTTCAGGGCAGGTGGATTAGCAAACACGTTACAAACAGATAAATGGCCGGGAAAGCGAAATCGTTGTCTGGGCCATTTCCGGAAGGCCCTGGTTTTCGCTTTGGTTACTGGTACCTGGCCGTGACGTTGGGTTGATATACAGGACAGGTTCACGTCACGAGCGCAGGGCTAGATGATCCAGCCGGCCACACGTAACCGTCATCAGACTGACTGCTGTTTAAATGTTTAGTATTATTAATTTGTAACAAGCTAACCAATGTTATATACTATGATTATTCTGTAACTTGGTCATTTTACTTGGATAATAATTTGGTGCAGCAGTCGCGAGGATAAAATCTGCTAATATCATGGATATATGTAAAATTTAGTTTCCTTTATCAAAACCACCATATTTCGTTTGGTGTTTAAAACAGCGGGCAAGGTTCCATCAGGCCGTATATCTGTCGTTACTTGACCTCGATCTGTACCACCATGGCGTGCTCCTGTACCTTCCAGCTGTGTACCTGTACCACCAGACTGTGTACCTGTACCACCAGACTGTGTACCTGTACCACCAGACTGTGTACCTTCATCACCAGACTGTGTACCTGTACCACCAGACTGTGTACCTGTACCACCAGACTGTGTACCTGTACCACCAGACTGTGTACCTGTACCACCAGACTGTGTACCTTCACCACCAGACTGTGTACCTGTACCACCAGACTGTGTACCTGTACCACCAGACTGTGTACCTTCACCACCAGACTGTGTACCTGTACCACCAGACTGTGTACCTGTACCACCAGACTGTGTACCTTCATCACCAGACTGTGTACCTCTACCACCAGACTGTGTCACTGTACTACCAGACTGTGTACCTGTACAACCAGACTGTGTACCTGTACCACCAGACTGTGTACCTGCACCACCAGATTGTGTACCTGTACCACCAGACTGTGTACCTGTACCACCAGACTGTGTCACTGTACCACCAGACTGTGTCACTGTACAACTAGACTGTGTACCTGTACCACCAGACTGTGTACCTTCACCACCAGACTGTGTACTTGTACCACCAGACTGTGTACCTGTACCACCAGACCGTGTACCTGTACCACCAGACTGTGTACCTTCACCACCAGACTGTGTACCTGTACCACCAGACTGTGTACCTGTACCACCAGACTGTGTACCTGCACCACCAGATTGTGTACCTGTACCACCAGACTGTGTACCTGTACCACCAGACTGTGTCACTGTACCACCAGACTGTGTCACTGTACAACCAGACTGTGTACCTGTACCACCAGACTGTGTACCTGCACCACCAGATTGTGTTCCTGTACCACCAGACTGTGTACCTGCACTACCAGACTGTGTACCTGCACCACTAGACTGTGTACCTGTACCACCAGACTGTGTACCTGTACCTTCCAGCTGTGTACCTGTACCACCAGACTGTGTACCTGTACCACCAGACTGTGTACCTGTACCACCAGACTGTGTACCTTCATCACCAGACTGTGTACCTGTACCACCAGACTGTGTACCTGTACCACCAGACTGTGTACTTGTACCACCAGACTGTGTACCTGTACCACCAGACTGTGTCACTGTACCACCAGACTGTGTACCTGTACCACCAGACTGTGTACCTTCACCACCAGACTGTGTACCTGTACCACCAGACTGTGTACCTGTACCACCAGACTGTGTACCTTCATCACCAGACTGTGTACCTCTACCAACAGACTGTGTCACTGTACCACCAGACTGTGTACCTGTACAACCAGACTGTGTACCTGTACAACCAGACTGTGTACCTGCACCGCCAGATTGTGTACCTGTACCACCAGACTGTGTACCTGCACTAACAGACTGTGTACCTGTACCACCAGACTGTGTCACTGTACCACCAGACCTTGTACCTGCACTACCAGACTGTGTACCTGCACCACTAGACTGTGTACCTGTACCACCAGACTGTTTACCTGTACCACCAGACTGTGTACCTGTACCACCAGACTGTGTACCTGTACCACCAGAATGTGTACCTATACCACCAGACTGTGTACCAGTACCACCAGCCTGTGTACCTGCACTACCAGACTGTGTACTTGTACCACCAGACTGTGTACTTGTACCACCAGACTGTGTACTTGTACCACCAGACTGTGTACCTGTACCACCAGACTGTGTACCTGTACCACCAGACTGTGTACCTGCACCACCAGACTGTGTACCTGTACCACCAGACTGTGTACCTGTACCACCAGACTGTGTATATGTACCACCAGACTGTGTACCTGTACCACCAGACTGTGTACCTGCACCACCAGACTGTGTACCTCTACCACCAGACTGTGTACCTCTACCACCAGACTGTGTACCTGTACCACCAGACTGTGTACCTGTACCACCAGACTGTGTACCTGTACCACCAGACTGTGTACCTGTACCACCAGCCTGTGTACCTGTACCACCAGCCTGTGTACCTGCACTACCAGACTGTGTACTTGTACCACCAGACTGTGTACTTTTACCACCAG
This sequence comes from Sipunculus nudus, assembly GCA_026874595.1. Taxonomy (NCBI): domain Eukaryota; kingdom Metazoa; phylum Annelida; class Sipuncula; order Golfingiida; family Sipunculidae; genus Sipunculus; species Sipunculus nudus. Next base: position 95,793,958 of record CM049308.1, read on the forward strand.
ACTGTGTACTTGTACCACCAGACTGTGTACCTGTACCACCAGACTGTGTACCTGTACCACCAGCCTGTGTACCTGTACAACCAGCCTGTGTACCGGCACTACCAGACAGTGTACTTGTACCACCAGACTGTGTACTTGTACCACCAGACTGTGTGCCTCTACCACCAGGCTGTGTAACTGTACAGATGGTATCTGTCTTTATGACAGGTTACTCAAAGTAAACCCGATGGTTAGTACAGGTGGTATCTGTCGTTATGATAGGTTACCCAAAGTAAACTCGACGGTTAGAACAGGTGATATCTGTCTTTATGACAGGTATATCAAAGTAAACTCGACGGTTAGTACAGGTGGTATCTGTCGTAATGACAGGTGGCTCAAGGTAAACTCGACGGTTAGTACAGGTGGTATCTGTATATTTATGACAGGTTACTCAAAGTAAACCCGATGGTTAGTACAGGTGGTATCTGTATTTATGACAGGTTACTCAAAGTAAACCCGATGGTTAGTACAGGTGGTATCTGTCTTTATGACAGGTTACTCAAAGAAAACTCGACGGTTAGTACAGGTGGTATCTGTCTTTATGACAAGTTACTCAACGTAAACTCGACGGTTAAGTACAGGTGGTATCTGTCTTTATGACAGGTTACTCAAAGAAAACTCGACGGTTAGTACAGGTGGTATCTGTCTTTATGACAGGTTACCCAAAGTAAACTCGACGGTTAGTACAGGTGGTATCTGTCGTTATGACAGGTTACCCAAAGTAAACTCGACGGTTAGATCAGGTGATATCTGTCTTTATGACAGGTTACTCAAAGTAAACTCGACGGTAATTACAGGTAGTATCTGTCTTTATGACAGGTTACTCAAAGTAAACTCGACGGTTAGTACAGGTGGTATCTGTCGTTATGACAGGTTACTCAAAGTAAACTCGACGGTTAGTACAGGTGGTATCTGTCGTTATGACAGGTTACTCAAGGTAAACTCGACGGTTAGTACAAGTGGTATCTGTATTTATGACAGGTTACTCAAAGTTAACTCGACGGTTATTACAGGTAGTATCTGTCTTTATGACAGGTTACTCAAAGTAAACTCGACGGTTAGTACAGGTGGTATCTGTCGTTATGACAGGTTACTCAAAGTTATCTCGACGGTTAGTACCGGTGATATTTGTCTTTATGACATGTTACTCAAAGTAAACTCGACGGTTAATACAGGTAGTATCTGTCTTTATGACAGGTTACTCAAAGTAACTCGACGGTTAGTACAAGTGATATGTGTCTTTATGACAGGTATATCAAAGTAAGCTCGACGGTCAGTACAGATGCTATTTGTCTTCATGACAAGTATCTCAGTTTAAATGCGACGGTTAGTGTGTCTTTATGACAGGTATATCAAAGTAAACTTGACAGTTAGTACATGTGTTATTTGTCTTCATGACAGGTCTCTCAGATTTAATGCGATGGATAGTACAGGTGATATCTGTCTTTATGACAGGTATATCAAAGTAAACTTGACAGTTAGTACAGGTGTTATTTGTCTTCATGATAGGTATCTCAGATTAAATGCGATGGTTAGTACAAGTGATATCTGTCTTTATGACAGGTATATCAAAGTAAACTCGACGGTTAGTACAGGTGCTATTTGTCTTCATGACAGGTATCTCAGATTAAATGCGACGGTTAGTACAGGTGATATCTGTCTTTATGACAGGTATATCAAAGTAAACTTGACAGTTAGTACAGGTGTTATTTGTCTTCATGACAGGTATCTCAGATTTAATGCGATGGTTAGTACAGGTGATATCTGTCTTTATGACAGGTATATCAAAGTAAACTTGACAGTTAGTACAGGTGATATCTGTCTTCATGACAGGTATCTCAGATTAAATGCGACGGTTAGTATAGGTGATATCTGTCTTTATGACAGGTATATCAAAGTAAACCTGACAGTTAATACAGGTGTTATTTGTCTTCATGACAGGTATCTCAGATTAAATGCGATGGTTAGCACAGGTGTTATTTGTCTTTATGACAAGTATCTCAGATTAAATGCGATGGTTAGTACAGGTGTTATTTGTCTTCATGACAGGTATCTCAGATTAAATGCGATGGTTAGTACAGGTGTTATTTGTCTTCATGACAGGTATCTCAGATTAAATGCGATGGTTAGTACAGGTGTTATTTGTCTTCATGACAGGTATCTCAGATTAAATGCGATGGTTAGTACAGGTGTTATTTGTCTGCATGACAGGTATCTCAGATTAAATGCGATGGTTAGTACAGGTGATATCTGTCTTCAGATGTACATGGAAATAACAGAAAGAATGGGCACAGAAATAAACTAGTTCCACGTGCAGTGGTAGTTAGCATGTGGACAATATTTAGTTGAGTGACAAACGGAACGAGAATGACTTATTAGGCTTCGTAAGTGAATGGGAGGTAGACGGACAGATGGACGGACGAAAAATAATTACTACAGCTGAGTGGGCGATGGACAGACAATTGGGCGGACGGAGGTACATATGTTAAAACAGGTTAAATGTAACTCTCGGAGATTTGTTATAAACAAGATTTCGGGTTTTAAAACCCGAAAACCTCATTTAAATTGATTAAATTATTTAATTAAATTAAATTAATTTCGATGGTAAGACTCTGAAAATCTTGTAAATCACGAAGTATATAAAATATAAATTACAGGTTTATAAAACGTGTTATGACGCTTAGAAATTACAAGTTCACGCATGATGTTAATATAGGATTATGTAATGAACGTAAACGACGATGTTATTAATGCTTGGTTTATATATATATATATATATATATATATATATATATTATATATCTTGTATCTTTTATCTTTTATATTTTTTCTGTAAAGAATAATAAAGAGGGTGATGGTCACAACCATATTAACGGGTCCAGTGAACAATGGTTTTGTACTCTTGGTCAGAAATATTGTCATATACATAGAGAGCTAGGACCTTAATTCCTGTCCGGGGGCTAAGTAAGACGACTGTTCACATGGCCTATTTTATAATGACAGAACTGCTCTCTGCTTGCTGTATTGAAACTAATATACCGCGGTATCCATACAATGCATGAACCATTTTGCCATCGTGAACTGGCCTCAATTCGTTTAAACGTTGTCGTGTCTGTCGCATAAAAATCAAATAAATGTTCTAGTTTCCAGTACCGAATGTTTCAAGCTGGACGAGTATATGATGCAATGTAGGTCCTTTTTCCATTTTTAACACGGGAACGCCCTAGCCTAGGATCAGTTTGTAAAATAATTTCCACCGAGCAGCTAATTGTTCCGTATAATATCTAACTAAACACAGGGAAACTTCCTGAGACGTTTAGACTTCCGGATTACAGATCTGGTGAACTGGTTCTGATGAAAAATGATTTTATTCTCATTTATCCTGCTTATTTCTCTTTTAATTTTCTCCTAAAATTAACGACAAAGATTACAACGAAACAGGCCGACCGCTAATGTAGGTTGGGGAGCCACGTGTTTTAGTGAATGAAAAAGGATTTGGCGTCCTCATAAAATTATACTAATGTAAAATGTTCGATAAGTTATTATTATTATTATTATTATTATTATTATTTATTTATTTATTATTATTATTAACAAGAAGAGCAACAACAAAAATACTACTATATTACTACAAATACTACTACAAGTACTAGTACAACGAATATTAGTAATAATGGTTATAATTATATTATAATAATGAACCGCAGTGGATCATTTATAAAATAAAGTTTTATTCCTTTTTAGGTTTTTCAATACTCCTATGTTGTATAACCAAGAAACCATGATCTATTTTTTCTTTAACATATGGAATATATCCAGATTAAACGACTGTGCAAGCCTAGCTCCCCCCCCTCCCCCCCCACACATACATATATACATATGTATATCTAAACATGTATATCAAATATATTATATATATATATATATATATATATATATGTTGCAATACCTGAAGAAAAAGTTTCAGTTTCATCTAGTGTTCCTTCTAACGTCGTTCGGTAAGCCGTCAGCGTATACCTGTTCAATTCCTTCTGTCCTGCTTATTAAAATGCTGATCATGGTCTCAGAAAACGAAGTCCTCTGTTAAGAACACTTTACACAGTTATATTTTTATCTGATATATAAGTCCAGTCTAATTACGTACATGTACGTTCAAATATTTAGAAACATGAAGCTTCCTGGTTAAAGGAGAAATAAAGTTTGACTTTCTTGGGACGAGAAATTGCTCATTAATGACGATAGCGTGAAGTTAACAGAATGTACCCAACATATTCGACATCAATTCACTCTAAATATTGTTTGCCAAATCCTTGTACAGACAGAACGCATTTCGAATGGTGGAACAAGGAAGCACAACAGTTGTACAGCAAGTCGTCTCTGATTGGTTGAGACATATCACTGTCCATGCGTAACCCCGCCCAGATATACGACGGAACAGGGAAACCAGGTTTAGTGCAATGTCCTATGTGTGTGTGTGCCAGGCAGGGAGGGATGAATCCCCGCTGTACTCGTCTTCCTGGTCTGAAAACCGCTCAAACACTCAACGTAATCAACTTAAGTTACGATTAAAAAAACTGCAAGTGTTTGTTTATAGAAGCTTTATATATATATATATATATATATATATATATATATATATATATATATATACATGTATGTATGTATGTATATATATATGTTATAAAGGTGAGTGTGTATGTGTGTGTGTTAGAAGATGAGATAGAGGGTGTCCGTATATATAATATATATGTGAGTGCGTGAGTGGATGTGTAAAAGCGGGCATATCTTTGAGTATATCTAAACCAGAAGCGGTTGGGCGCCCCCCTTTTTTTCAGCCACTTCAACATTTGTTAATGGTTTCAACCCATTTCTTAAAGTTTATAACCCCCCTCCCCCACCTCTTTCTGAACCTGAGGTTTTTCACGCCGATAAGGCGTACTACGCCGAAGAAATAGGTTACTATAGAGCTATGTCGGGCAAAATCGAAACAGATATTCATAATAAACTTTTGATAATATTGACACAGCAGTCCGTATAACCTCATCTGTCTGTTCGATAAATGAGTGATAAATGTGTTCTCCACATCAGAGTATGAGGTAGTCAACAGCAGGAGTAGTCACAGGGGGACAGGGACGCTTCTGAGAGGGGGAGGGGGTAGGGTTGTGTGTGTGTGTGAGTGAAGGCGAGAGAGAGGGTGTTCGTGTCTGTTGTGTTAGCGTGTGAGTGTGTGAGTGTGAATGTGTATGTGTACAATCAGTTTATAAAAGAAAACACACGAGCTTATACTCAGTGATTACATTTGGAAAAAAAAGTATTTACACAGAAATGACTGTCCGAAAATACCGGCGCCCAAGTGCATGTCAGTCAGTGCATGGAAAGGTAAACTGAAAATGCGAGAAAGTATCCCCTTAACTAAATAATACGGTAAAACTTACATTTATAAGTAGTTGTTCATGAGCAGATTACAGCTGTACCTGTGAATGGTCTAGCGGTGATAAGATTTTTGTTCTTACAACGTGCAGCGGAATCCCCCGATACATAGTGAATAATCAACTTATCTCTTACGTCAACTTTCGCATGCTCATAATAATAAAGAACTCGATCAAAAGTGATCTAGCGGCCTGATGTGCCTCGGTCAAAGGCTCTCCTCTCAACTCCGAGATATGATAAGAACATTATGTTTTCTACAGATACAGATTATACGGACCATATAAACCACGGCGGAAGAAACCAGGCGGCCTTGTGTAGATTTTTATAGACAGGACGTGGGGGATCACTGGCGGCCTAGTGCAAGATCCCTAGAGACATAAAGTGGAATAACACCGGCGGCCTAGAACAAGATCTCAAGAGAGCGGCGGCCGAGTACAAAATCTCTAAAGACGTAACGTGGAAAAACACCGGCGGCCTAGTACAAGATCTGTATAGAATGACGAGGGGGAACACCGGCGGCCTAGTGCAAGATCTCTAGAGACATAACGTGGAACAACACCGGCGACCTAGAACAAGATCTCAAGAGACCGGCGGCCTAGGACAAAATCTGTAGAGACATAACGTGGAAGAACCCAGGCGGCCTTGTGTAGATCTTTATAGAATGACGAGGGGGAACACCGGCGGCCTAGTGCAAGATCTCTAGAGACATAACGTGGAATAACACCGGCGGCCTAGAACAAGATCTCAAGAGACCGGCGGCCTAGGACAAAATCTCTAGAGACATAACGTGGAAGAACCCAGGCGGCCTTGTGTAGATCTTTATAGACAGGACGTGGGGGAACACTGGCGGCCTAGTGCAAGATCCCTAGAGACATATATTGTTGAATAACACCGGCGGCCTAGAACAAGATCTCAAGAGAGCGGCGGCCTAGTACAAAATCTCTAGAGACATAACGTGGAAAAACACCGGCGGCATAGTACAAGATCTCAAGAGACCGGCGGCCTAGTACAAGATCTGTATAGAATGACGAGGGGGAACACTGGCGGCCTAGTACAAGATCTGTATAGAATGACGAGGGGGAACACCGGCGGCCTAGTGCAAGATCTCTAGAGACATAACGTGGAATAACACCGGGGGCCTAGAACAAGATCTCAAGAGACCGGCGGCCTAGGACAAAATCTCTAAAGACATAACGTGGAATAACACCGGGGGCCTAGAACAAGATCTCAAGAGACCGGCGGCCTAGGACAAAATCTCTAAAGACATAACGTGGAAGAACACCGGCGGCCTAGAACAAGATCTCAAGAGACCGGCGGCCTAGTGCAAGATCTCTAGAGACATAACGGGGAAGAACACCGGCGGCCTTGTGTAGATCTGTATAGACATGACGAGGGGGAACACCGGCGGCCTAGTACAAGATCTCTAGAAACATAACGTGGAGGAACACCGGCGGCCTTGTGCAAGATCTCAAGAGACCGGCGGCCTTGTGCAAGATCTCTAGAGACATAACTGAGAAGAACACCGGTGGCCTAGAACAAGATCTCAAGAGACCCAGCGGCCTAGTGCAAGATCTCTAGTGACATAACGTGGAATATCACCGGCGGCCCAGAACAAGATCTCAAGAGAGCGGCAGCCTAGAACAAGATCGCTAGAGACATAACATGGAAGAACAACGGCGGCCTAAAACAAAACCTCAAGAGACCGGCGGCCTAGTACAAGATCTCTAGAGACATAACGTGGAAGAACACCGGCGGCCTAGAACAAGATCTCAAGAGACCGGCGGCCTAGTGCAAGATCTCTAGAGACATAACGGGGAAGAACACCGGCGGCCTTGTGTAGATCTGTATAGACATGACGAGGGGAAACACCGGCGGCCTAGTACAAGATCTCTAGAAACATAATGTGGAAGAACACCGGCGGCCTTGAACAAGATCCCAAGAGACTGGCGGCCTGGTACAAGATCTCTTGAGACATAACGTGGAAGAACACAGGCGGCCTAGAACAAGATCTCAAGAGACCGGCGGCCTAGTGCAAGATCTCTAGAGACATGACGAGGAAGAACCCCGGCGGCCTAGTACAAGATCTGTAGAGACAGTACGAGGAAGGACCGCGGTGGTATAGTACAAGATCTTTAAATACTTGTTCAGGAAAACCCCGGCAATAGTACAAAATTTCTAGAGATATGACGAGGAAGAAGACCGGCGGCCTAGAACAAGATCTCAAGAGACCGGCGGCCTTGTGCAAGATCTCTAGAGACATAACTGAGAAGAACACCGGTGGCCTAGAACAAGATCTCAAGAGACCCGGCGGCCTAGTGCAAGATCTCTAGAGACATAACGTGGAATAACACCGGCGGCCTAGAACAAGATCTCAAGAGACCGGCGGCCTAGTACAAGATCTCTAGAGACATAACCTGGAAGAACACCGGCGGCCTAGAACAAGATCTCAAGAGACCGGCGGCCTAGTGCAAGATCTCTAGAGACATAACGGGGAAGAACACCGGCGGCCTTGTGTAGATCTGTATAGACAAGACGAGGGGAAACACCGGCGGCCTAGTACAAGATCTCTAGAAACATAATGTGGAAGAACACCGGCGGCCTAGAACAAGATCCCAAGAGACTGGCGGCCTGGTACAAGATCTCTAGAGACATAACGTGGAAGAACACCGGCGGCCTAGAACAAGATCTCAAGAGACCGGCGGCCTAGTGCAAGATCTCTAGAGACATGACGAGGAAGAACCCCGGCGGCCTAGTACAAGATCTCTAGAGACAGTACGAGGAAGGACCGCGGTGGTATAGTACAAGATCTTTAAATACTTGTTCAGGAAAACCCCGGCAAAAGTACAAAATTTCTAGAGATATGACGAGGAAGAAGACCGGCTGTCTAGTACAAGATCTCTAGAGTCATGTCTAGGAAGAACCCCGGCGACCTTGTTCAAAATCTCTAGAGATATGACAAGGAAAAACAACGGCTGTCTAGTACAAGATCTTTAAAGACATTGCAAGGAAGAACCCTGGCCTAGTACAAGATCTCCAGAGACATGACGAGGACGAACACCGGTGGCCTGGTACAAGATCTCCAGAGACATGACGAGGACGAACACCGGTGGCCTAGTACAAGATCTCTAGAGACAGTACGAGGAAGGACCGCGGTGGTATAGTACAAGATCTTTTAATACATGTTCAGGAAAACCCCGGCAATAGTACAAAATTTCTAGAGATATGACGAGGAAGAAGACCGGCTGTCTAGTACAAGATCTCTAGAGTCATGTCTAAGAAGAACCCCGGCGACCTTGTTCAAAATCTCTAGAGATATGACAAGGAAAAACACCGGCTGTCTAGTACAAGATCTTTAAAGACATTGCAAGGAAGAACCCTGGCCTAGTACAAGATCTCCAGAGACATGACGAGGACGAACACCGGTGGCCTGGTACAAGATCTCCAGAGACATGACGAGGACGAACACCGGTGGCCTAGTACAAGATCTCTAGAGACAGTACAAGGAAGGACCGCGGTGGTATAGTACAAGATCTTTAAATACATGTTCAGGAAAACCCCGGCAATAGTACAACATTTCTAGAGATATGACGAGGAAGAAGACCGGCTGTCTAGTACAAGATCTCTAGAGTCATGTCTAGGAAGAACCCCGGCGACCTTGTTCAAAATCTCTAGAGATATGACAAGGAAAAACACCGGCTGTCTAGTACAAGATCTTTAAAGACATTGCAAGGAAGAACCCTGGCCTAGTACAAGATCTCCAGAGACATGACGAGGACGAACACCGGTGGCCTGGTACAAGATCTCCAGAGACATGACGAGGACGAACACCGGTGGCCTAGTACAAGATCTCTAGAGACAGTACGAGGAAGGACCGCGGTGGTATAGTACAAGATCTTTAAATACATGTTCAGGAAAACCCCGGCAATAGTACAAAATTTCTAGAGATATGACGAGGAAGAAGACCGGCTGTCTAGTACAAGATCTCTAGAGTCATGTCTAGGAAGAACCCCGGCGACCTTGTTCAAAATCTCTAGAGATATGACGAGGAAAAACACCGGCTGTCTAGTACAAGATATTTGAAGACATTGCTAGGAAGACCCCGGTGGCCTCATAAAAGATATCTAGAGACATGTCTAGGAGAATCCCGGTGGCCTGGTACAAAATCTCTAGAGACATTTCTAGGAAGAACCCCGGTTGCCTGGTACAAGATCTCTAAAGAAATGTCTAAGAAGAACCCCGGTGGCCTGGTACAAGATCTCTAGAGAAATGTCTAAGAAGAACCCCGGTGGCCTGGTACAAGATCTCTAGAGAAATGTCTAAGAAGAACCCCGGTGGCCTGGTACAAGATCTCTAGAGAAATGTCTAAGAAGAACCCCGGTGGCCTGGTACAAGATCTCTAGAGAAATGTCTAAGAAGAACACCGGTGGCCTGGTACAAGATCTCTAGAGATATGACGAGGGCGAACACCGGTGGCCTGGTACAAGATCTCCAGAGACATGTCAAGGAAGAATACCGGTGGCCTGGTACAAGATCTCTAGAGATATGACGAGGACGAACACCGGTGGCCTGGTACAAGATCTCCAGAGACATGACGAGGACGAACACCGGTGGCCTGGTACAAGATCTCCAGAGACATGTCCAGGAAGAACCCCGGTGGCCTGGTACAAGATCTCTAGAGATATGACGAGGACGAACACCGGTGGCCTGGTACAAGATCTCCAGAGACATGATGAGGACGAACTCCGGTGGCCTGGTAGAAGATCTCCAGAGACATGACGAGGACGAACACCGGTGGCCTGGTACAAGATCTCCAGAGACATGACGAGGACGAACACCAGTGGCCTGGTACAAGATCTCCAGAGACATGTCAAGGAAGAACCCCGGTGGCCTGGTACAAGATCTCCAGAGACATGACGAGGACGAACACCGGTGGCCTAGTACAAGATCTCCAGAGACATGACGAGGACGAACACCGGTGGCCTGGTACAAGATCTCCAGAGACATGTCAAGGAAGAACCCCGGTGGCCTGGTATAAGATCTCCAGAGACATGTCAAGGAAGAACCCCGGTGGCCTGGTACAAGATCTCCAGAGACATGACGAGGACGAACACCGGTGGCCTAGTACAAGATCTCCAGAGACATGACGAGGACGAACACCGGTGGCCTGGTACAAGATCTCCAGAGACATGTCAAGGAAGAACCCCGGTGGCCTGGTTCAAGATCTCTAGAAATATGACGAGGACGAACACAGGTGGCCAGGTACAAGATCTCCAGAGACATGACGAGGACGAACCCCGGTGGCCTGGTACAAGATCTCTAGAAATATGACGAGGACGAACACCGGTGGCCTGGTACAAGATCTCCAGAGACATGACGAGGACGAACACCGGTGGCCTGGTACAAGATCTCTAGAGATATGACGAGGACGAACACCGGTGGCCTGGTACAAGATCACCAGAGACATGACGAGGACGAACACCGGTGGCCTGGTACAAGATCTCCAGAGACATGACGAGGACGAACACCGGTGGCCTGGTTGAGATCTCTAGAGACATGACGAGGACGAACACCGGTGGCCTGGTACAAGATCTCTAGAGAAATGTCTAAGAAGATCCCCGGTGGCCTGGTACAAGATCTCTAGAGAAATGTCTAAGAAGAACCCCGGTGGCCTGGTACAAGATCTCTAGAGAAATGTCTAAGAAGAACCCCGGTGGCCTGGTACAAGATCCCTAGAGAAATGTCTAAGAAGAACACCGGAGGCCTCTTACAAGATCTCCAGAGACATGACGAGGACGAACACCGCTGGCCTGGTACAAGATCTCCAGAGACATAACGAGGACGAACCCCGGTGGCCTGGTACAAGATCTCTAGAGACATGACGAGGACGAACACCGGTGGCCTGGTACAAGATCTCCAGAGACATGACGAGGACGAACACCGGTGGCCTGGTACAAGATCTCCAGAGATAAGACGAGGAGGAACCCAGGAGCCTAGTACAAGATCTTTGCCTCATGAAGAGGGAGAATTCCAACACACCAGAACAGATTAGTTGTTTGTGGAAGTTGGATTCATAACGGAAGTTGTATTGTGCGGGAAGCTTTCAAAGGTTCTATTTAAAACCCTGCAGTTAATAAACAGACATCCTATAACAAATATATGGTGAAAAAAGACCGGAAGCGAAGGAATAATTATACAAATTTAAGTTAATTAATTAAACCGGAAAACTTTGACCTGGTCCTGATATTATGTATGTACAAACACTTGCAGAATATTACATTGTGCGTATAATAACCAAAATTACTGTATAATTACTGATATTCATGTGAAGTGAAATAATCAAGATAACAATACTGCACAATTATACCTAAAACACTTAACCTCGCGTTTGATTAGTGAAACACGGGCTGATTTCACGACACCAATAAACAGCGGCACCAATTCATCAACTGATAAAGTACCACAGCCCACATCAAATCCACGGCTAAGACTCAAGCAAAACCACTCTGATCACGAACACACTATTTATAACATGAACCTGTTATATAGTGTATCGTTAAGTTAGACAGTTTGTTTTCCATTTCGTTCAAATTTGAATTCCTTCAGTTTCAATGTTTGTGCCAGGAGTGCATTGACAGCCAGCATGTCCCGCCGAAGCCCTGCAGCTAGGGCGATGTGATGGTTGTAATATAATGTGGTTACATATCGCATAGGCAGCCAGCAGGGCCAGTAAATCAGAGATTGTTTACCAAAGCCGCTTGGTCTTTAAAATTTCCTTTTTATCATAGCATGTGAAGGAGGTATTGTTTTGCCGGCGTTGGTCTTTACAGTTAGCAACTATACTAAAAACATTATGAGCGGAATATGGTTAAATTTTGCATTACATTACATTTTAGAGATATTTTTCATCTTAATTATATGTTTGGTTTGAACGTTTCTTTACCATTTCGAGACCATTCGAGGGCATTCGAGACGGTCGGCATTCATTGGCATAGGGAAACACTTTGAATATGAACTTCTAACGGGAATGGAAGTTTCTACCACCTGAAATGTATACAGGTGTCACCTAACGGGGGCCGCCGTTGTCCCTGCGGGCACAGCTCACGTCTGATGCAACCATTAACATATTTCCCGCGCGTACTATCCACATGTCAAAAGGATCTTTGTAATCCGGATGTAATGGTCAAGAATGTTTGCGGATGTATATTTGCCGTCTCAGAGTGCTTTCTAATTGAACCCGTCCCGTCGAAAGATATTTTTGCGGATACCAAGTTTTTTTGTAGCCGAGTGCCGCCGCCGCCGTCACCGCCGCCGCGTTCGTTTCGGGGAACTCCTCTGATCATTCTTGGACCGATCATTCTTGTGGCGCCTCCTACAATCACGTATTTGTAGAATGCATTCAAACATTTATCTCAGGATTGGTTTTTATGTATCCGCATGAAACTTGGCATGTCCATATACTGTGGTTGCCTTTATATCGGCGGGGCTGAATTTTCGCAGTTTTTGTATTTTAAAAAGTTTCACGGGGTTCCTTTTTCGCGCTCTATCATTAGTCTAGTAGTATATTTTATTATCAAATATGAAACTATGAACTGTAATGACAAAATTATTTCATAAACCGCTGGTTTCATGGTTATCCAGGTCAACTATTTCTCTGACCATTTCTCTGATATCGCATGTTCGAACGGTCACGGACGGCTGAGCCGACACGTGCGGGAAGCAAGTAATTAGTTCAGGGCCAAGGCTCATTCATAACAACTCACATTCCACTGATCTACGGCAATTTGGCCCCATAATGAACTGTGACCTTTCAAATATTTTCAAAATTCACGTCATCACTAGCCAATCAAACATCGTTTGGCGCGTCATGATTTTGGTAGTGACAGAGTTGGTCCTTGATATAGTTACAAGGTGGCGCTACCCAAGCGGCTACGTTCACTACTTTAGTAGATAATTTTATATATTAACAATTACTAAATACGTCACAGTGTGAAAGAATACCTTCTACTCAATGTTCATTTTAAGCGGCAGTGGATGTCACCTGGCTTGGCACCCATACACGTAATTTTGAAAATATTACTACCCGGCGGGCATTGACACTTTTCAGACTTCAGTCCTCTGCCGGGCAGCAGAAAACACTGCCAGGCGCGCCAACCGGGTCAGGATATCCCTGCAAAGGGTCAAGGTTTTTGCATCTAGGCAAACCGATTTTATTTTAAATGGACCCTGTTTTTAATTCTTTTAATTCTCCCTGAATCACTTAAATTATATGCACGAGGCTAGTTGGACATCACCACGTGGCTGAAGATTAATCTCAACAGTCGCCAACTATAACGGTAGCTTCTGAAATTAACGATCATGGCCTGGTATATATGCATTCAAAACTGCGTGGTTTCAATTTCGCGGTCAGAGAGCGACCGTGAATATCGCGAATTTGAAACCACCGCAAATAAGAAGACAACCTCAGTACTTCTGACTGGTTTATCTTGTAAAGCGGAATGATTTCGTTCAACCGTGCGTCTTGGGATACTTGGAAATCTCTGAGCCACAAATTTTGAAATGCTGTCAAAGCAGGAGGGGTTCCATGTTTCACTTGATCCATGTTTCACTTGATCCATGCTCTACTTTATCCATGCTCCACTTTATCCATGCTCCACTTTATCCATGCTTCACTTTATCCATGCTCCACTTTATCCATGCGTCACTTTATCCATGCTTTGAACACTTTATCCATGCTCCACTTTATCCATGCTCCACTTTATCCATGCTTCACTTTATCCATGCTCCACTTTATCCATGCGTCACTTTATCCATGCTTTGAACACTTTATCCATGCTTCACTTTATCCATGCTTCACTTTATCCATGCTTCATTTTATCCATGATTCACTTTATCCATGCTCCACTTTATCCATGCTTCACTTTATCCATGTTTCACTTTATCCATGCTCCTCTTTATCCATGATTCACTTTATCTATGCTTCTTTTTATCCATGCTCCACTTTATCCATGCTTCACTTTATCCATGCTTCACTTTATCCATGCTCCACTTTATCCATGCTCCACTTTATCCATGCTCCACTTTATCCATGCTCCACTTTATCCATGCTTCACTTTATCCATGCTTCATTTTATCCATGCTCCACTTTATCCATGCTTCACTTTATCCATGCTTCATTTTATCCATGATTCACTTTATCCATGCTCCACTTTATCCATGCTCCACTTTATTCATGCTCCACTTTATCCATGCTCCACTTTATCCATGCTCCACTTTATCCATGCCCTACTTTATCCATGCCCTACTTCATCCATGCTTCACTTTATCCATGCTCCACTTTATCCATGCTCCACTTTATCCATGCTCCACTTTATCCATGCTCCACTTTATCCATGCTCCACTTTATCCATGCTTCACTTTATCCATGCTTCACTCTATCCATGCTTCACTTTATCCATGCTTCACTCTATCCATGCTTCACTTTATCCACGATTCACTTTATCCATGCTCCACTTTATCCATGCTTCACTTTATCCATGCTTCACTCTATCCATGCTCCACTTTATCCATGCTTCACTTTATCCATGCTCCACTTTATCCATGCCCTACTTTATCCATGCCCTACTTTATCCATGCTTCACTTTATCCATGCTCCACTTTATCCATGCCCTACTTTATCCATGCCCCACTTTATCCATGCTCCACTTTATCCATGCTCCACTTTATCCATGCTCCACTTTATCCATGCTTCACTCTATCCATGATTCACTCTATCCATGCTTCACTTTATCCATGCTCCACTTTATCCATGCTCCACTTTATCCATGCTCCACTTTATCCATGCTCCACTTTATCCATGCTTCACTTTATCCATGCTTCACTCTATCCATGCTCCACTTTATCCATGCTTCACTTTATCCATGCTCCACTTTATCCATGCCCTACTTTATCCATGCCCTACTTTATCCATGCTTCACTTTATCCATGCTCCACTTTATCCATGCCCTACTTTATCCATGCCCCACTTTATCCATGCTCCACTTTATCCAGGCTCCACTTTATCCAGGCTCCACTTTATCCAGGCTCCACTTTATTCATGCCCTACTTTATCCATGCTTCACTTTATACATGCTTCACTTTATCCATGCTTCACTCTATCCATGCTTCACTCTATCCATGCTTCACTTTATCCATGCTTCACTCTATCCATGCTTCACTTTATCCATGCTCCACTTTATCCATGCTCCACTTTATCCATGCCCTACTTTATCCATGCTTCACTTTATACATGCTTCACTTTATCCATGCCCTACTGTATCCATGCTTCACTTTATCCATGCTTCACTTTATCCATGCTTCACTCTATCCATGCTTCACTCTATCCATGCTTCACTCTATCCATGCTTCACTTTATCCATCCTCCACTTTATTCATGCTGCACTTTATCCATGCTTCACTTTATCCATGCTGCACTTTATCCATGCTTCACTTCATCCATGCTTCACTTTATCCATGCTTCACTTTATCCATGCTCCACTTTATCCATGCTCAACTTTATCCATGCTCCACTTTATCCATGCTTCACTTTATCCATGATTCACTTTATCCATGATTCACTTTATCCATGCTTCACTTTATCCATGCTTCTGTGATTCGACGGATGCATGTAGTTGCTTGTAGACTGTCCATATTATAATTATGAACTGCCGTTGTCAGGAGGGAACGACTTCTTCCTTATCAGAGCGTCACATTCATGTATCTTTCTCTCTCAGGAAGGCAATATAATTGTCGTCTTATAGTATTTACAGGAGAACATGCATGAATTCCTCTTTCCAATGAGCCCCATGTGTGCCTTATATTACCAAATACCAACCAATCAAATATTTAAAAAAAAAATAAACTTAATAAACATATTAATACGTACACTAATACTGCATTAAACTACAAATTATATCGTGAGAAGTGAAGTTAACTCAACTTTAACCACAATGAATGATCCTGTTGTCCATCAGAGAGTCCCTGTGTGTGTGCGTGGATCGTCCCGGCATCGTCAGCATGGTTCACATACTAGGTGCATTAAAAACTTAATTAACGTGGCCCATTTGCAAGATACAACACCTGAAGTCGTAATTAACACATCCTCCCCTGGATGCAGTAACCTGAATCAGATCTGGGTTGTACTTTGATAAACATTGTGTTGTATAGTGCCTTGGCCTAGAGACCTGATATACACATGAGGTAGAGCGACGACTCTGACTCCAGCTGTGAGGTCCCATGGTCCGAACATCGCCAGATCCGGTCCTAACCTGTTAGAAGAGTCAGAGTGATCGGACAGAAAGACTTACAGAGGTTACAGAGATGTCGTTGTTCCTGAATCCGAGTCGGTTCCTGGTCAGGGTCGCCGGTAGGTGGATTAATGTTCACCCCTTTTATAAGAACCCCACACACACACACACACAAACACACAGATGTAAACATATGCGGTGTCTGTTATCTTCTGAGCCGGGGCCGCACTACGTCTATCTGGTATCGATAACCTGTATTTCAACAGCATAATGAGGAGTACAATCAAATTCAATATACAGTTTAGTAATACACAATGTGTCATACAAATAGTCACAAGGCAATGTGGTAACTCAGATTAACATTTAAAGGAACATATAAAAGTGATCGGATGCTGTTACTTTTTTTGTTCAAGGTTTCTTTCCCTTTCATAAGATGATTTTAAAGAAACCCTAAAAGGCATTACAGCATCTTTTTACACATCTGATGAGCTCAATTGACCTATAAAAATATAGTATTTTTCTTCGTACGTAAAAATATGTATGGTTCCGGCCGAGAGAACTGCCATAACGCATCTGACCACGCCTGTCCGCGAGAACGACCACGAAGGCGACATTAACGTTGTGGTTATTTTGTTTGTACACTTTCACCTGTCCATGAGGACGATCCTGACGGCGTCTTTTGTCGTTATTTCTTTGTACACTGTTACCTGTCCATGAAGACGATCCTGACGGCGTCTTTTGTCGTTATTTGTTTGTACACTGTTACCTGTCCATGAAGACGATCCTGACGGCGTCTTTTGTCGTTATTTGTTTGTACACTGTTACCTGTCCATGAAGACGATCCTGACGGCGTCTTTTGTCGTTATTTGTTTGTATACTTTTACCTGTCCATGAAGACGATCCTAGCGGCGTCTTTTGTCGTTATTTGTTTGTACACTGTTACCTGTCCTTGAAGACGATCCTAGCGGCGTCTTTTGTCGTTATTTGTTTGTACACTGTTACCTGTCCATGAAGACGATCCTAGCGGCGTCTTATGTCGTTATTTGTTTGTACACTTTTACCTGTCCATGAAGACGATCCTGACGGCGTCTTTTGTCGTTATTTGTTTGTACACTGTTACCTGTCCATGAAGACGATCCTGACGGCGTCTTTTGTCGTTATTTGTTTGTACACTGTTACCTGTCCATGAGGACGATCCTGACGGTGTCTTTTGTCGTTATTTGTTTGTACACTGTTACCTGTCCATGAAGACGATCCTGACGGCGTCTTTTGTCGTTATTTGTTTTTACACTGTTACCTGTCCATGAAGACGATCCTGACGGCGTCTTTTGTCGTTATTTGTTTGTACACTTTACCTGTCCATGAGGACGATCCTGACGGCGTCTTTTGTTCTTATTTGTTTGTACACTGTTACCTGTCTATGAGGACGATCTTGATGGCGTCATTAATGTTGTCGGTTTTTTGTTTGTACACTTTTACCTGTCCATGAGGACGATCCTGACGGCGTCTTTTGTCATTATTTGTTTGTACACTTTTACCTGTCCATGAGGTCGATCCTGGCGGCGTCTTTTGTCGTTATTTGTTTGTACACTGTTACCTGTCCATGAGGACGATCCTGATGGCGTCATTAATGTTGTCGTTTTTTTGTTTGTACACTGTTACCTGTCCATGAGGACGATCCTGACGGCGTCTTTTGTCCTTATTTGTTTGTACACTGTTACCTGTTCATGAGGACGATCCTGATGGCGTCTTTTGTCGTTATTTGTTTGTACACCTTTACCTGTCCATGAGGACGATCCTGATGGCGTCATTAATGTTGTCGTTTTTTTGTTTGTACACTTTTGCCTGTCCATGAGAACGATCCTGATGGCGTCATTGATGTTGTCGTTTTTTTGTTTGTACACTGTTACCTGTCCATGAGGACGATCCTGGCGGCGTCTTTTGTCCTTATTTGTTTGTACACTGTTACCTGTCCATGAGGACGATCCTGATGGCGTCATTAATGTTGTCGTTTTTTTGTTTGTACACTGTTACCTGTCCATGAGGACGATCCTGGCGGCGTCTTTTGTCCTTATTTGTTTGTACACTGTTACCTGTTCATGAGGACGATCCTGATGGCGTCTTTTGTCGTTATTTGTTTGTACACTGTTACCTGTCCATGAGAATGATCCTGATGGCGTCATTAATGTTGTCGTTTTTTTGTTTGTACACTGTTACCTGTCCATGAGGACGATCCTGACGGCGTCTTTTGTCCTTATTTGTTTGTACACTGTTACCTGGCCATGAGGACGATCCTGACGGCGTTTTTTGTCGTTATTTGTTTGTACACTGTTACCTGTCCATGAGGACGATCCTGACGGCGTCTTTTGTCCTTATTTGTTTGTACACTGTTACCTGTCCACGATGACGATCCTGATGGCGTCATTAATGGTGTCCTGTTTTGTTTGTACATTGTTACCTTTCCAGGAGGACGTTCCAAATGGCGTCATTAATGATGTCTTTTTTTTTTTTTTGTTTGTACCCTGTTACCTGTCCGGGAGGACGATCCTGACGGCGTCATTAATGATGTCGTTTTAGCTCAGCTGACTGTGAGTCATCTGAGCTATAGTCGTGGTCCATTGTCCGTCGTCCGTCCGTCCGTTAGACTGACACGTTTTGAAATCTTTAGACCTACGTATCCAAAATTCGCCATACCGATAGATGTCCCAAAAATCTCCTACCATACCGAAAATTGGGTCATTATGACTTTGTTCCTTCGAGATATTAAGGAAAATCCTCAAATTTCCATTAAAAACATATTATCACTATTCAGGATTGCCTAATATCAAAACAAATTATCTGTTTTTCTGAATATTTACCAGAAGTATTCTCCTATATATTTCCTATACACATGCCATAAACTGAGTCTATTAAGTGTAATTTCTTCACGTTATGGGCCCAAACATAATGGATTTTGTAAAAAAATCAGGAAAAATATTTACTCACTTAACATGAAAAATTTTGAAACTAGAGACTTTTTCTCAAGTATATAACTTTCTTTAATTAAGATTCAATTTTATACCCAAAATAAGATCTGAATTTTGTTATTTTTTTCAAGTTTTTAGCATAAAAATAAAATCAGTACCTTAAATTTTGCCCAACTTTGACCATGGCACATTTTTTTCCTGTGAGTACTGTTGATTTAATTTTCACAGCATGTAAACATAGGTACATAATCTGTTTCAATCTGAAATTGAAAATAAAAAAGCTTGAAAATTAGGCTAGTTATTGAATTTTTCTTGATGCTCTATTGCAGTCACTTGCTTTGTCAACATGCAGGTTGGCCACTCAAGGTCACTGGAAGTCAGCTATGCCAGGGTTTCTGATTTGTTACAGTCACTGGGGAAATCCCCTGCTGTGACAGGTGTACAGTTCTTCTCATATCACCCCCCCCCCCCCCCCCCCCCCGTACTGTCCTACCTCCCTCCATCTGCCATTGATTCCTATGCACCTGTGCACTGGGACATTACTTTTTTATTGAAAATGGGTAAAATTTAATGGAAAAATTGGATTAGAAAAAAATAAGATCTGATTGAAACAGATTCTTTCCTTAGGAGAATAGAACATAAAGTGATCAGCTCTGTCTGTCCATCAACTCCCCGGTATCCTTAAATATATATTATTTATTAATTTCTCCTATAAGCACTGTTAAAATAGCTTTCATATGCTGTATGTGTATGGATTTAAGCTATTAAAGTCTGAAAATTGAATGAAACTTATATATTAAATTGTGTAATATTGCATATGTTAAACTTTTATCCCACCATTCCACCAACCCCCAACCCCCCTTCCCCCGGCCATCACAACCAAGTCCTTCAATCTGTGCTTGAGACATTAGTTTTTCAACTGTATACATTTTTTAAAATAGAAAAAAAAACCATATATTTAATTATATATATATATATACATATATATATGTTAAATAGGTCCAATTTAACAAGTGTGTAAAGTACTGAACTGTGAACAGTTTATCAAAAAGCCAACCAATGATCATGGTATTAATATTCATCTTATGGTCACAAACTGCTCACATGCTTCAATTTTAACATAGGAATGCAAGGTTTGGTCACAAATTATTTTTTGAAAAAATTTCTTACTTATCAATATCAACTAATCATAACAACCAGCCATGGCCTATATTACCTTTTCCTCCTAGACTTTATCTCCAAATGATATTATTTACGGCAACCTGTCCACTGAGACGAACCTGATGGCGTCATTAATTCTGTCCTTTTTTGTTTGCACACTGTTATCTGTCCAGGAGGACGTTCCAAATGGCGTCATTTAAGTTGTCTTTTTTTTTGTTTGTACCCTGTTACCTGTCCCGGAGGACGATCCAAATGGCGTCCTTAATTATGTCTTTTTTTTACACTGTTACCTGTCCAGAAGGACGTTCCAAATGGCGTCATTTATGTTGTCTTTTTTTTTGTTTGTACCCTGTTACCTGTCCCGGAGGACGATCCTGATGGTCATCCATTCTTTCGTTTTTTGTTTGTACACTGTTACCTGTCTAGGGGGACATTCCAAATGGCGTCATTAATGTTGTCTTTTTTTTGTTCGTACACTGTAACCTTTCCAGGAGGACGTTCAAAATGGCGTCACTTATGTTGTCTTTTTTGTTTGTACCCTGTTACCTTTACACGAAGACGATCCTGATGGCATCATTAATGATGTCGTAATTTGTCTGTAACATGTTACAAAGTTTTGGGTCTCGCGTACTTCTTTTTTTAAATATTTTTGCCAGCATTATTTTTATGAATGTAAGTGACAGTTCAGATATGTTTTAACTTACAGAGATAGCAAGTGAGGGACTTTAACAAGCGTTGAGACGTAATGGTTGTCTTATGTGATAATTGTAAAACATGTTACTCTTCCCATGGCGACTGATGCTTGTTTCTGGTGGAATTAAAGGGTATTATGCATTATATAAAGGATTATTTCATGAAACTTTTAGCCTAGTAACATTTAGGTCATCGGAGCAGAATGAATATCTCTTTCCGTCTTCTTTCCATCAAGTCCGTCGGCCTTCCGGATGTCCGTCCATTAAAAAGGCACATATCGTAACCATAAGACCCAGGAGATCAGACTTTAAGTGGTCTAGATACGTCATCTTTGGAAACAACAAAAGTAGGTCACTGTGTTCTCCCATTTTTAGAATGAAAACCTCCTCCTGTCGATGGACAGGGCACAAATCGTAACCATAAAACCCAGAATTTCAAACATCAGATGCTGATTAGATTGCAGGTCTCCGAGTAACAGAGAAGAAATGTCAGAAGCTAGGACTCCTGTCAGTTGTAATTCATACACAAGCCCATATAACTGAGGAACATTTGCATTTTTTCAAGAAATTTCGAATGCTAATTGCGGAACTGCTGAAGCAGACTGGTGGTGGATGGCATCTGCAATAATTCTGTTTTTATAAAATTTAATTGTATTTTGAGAACGACAATTTACAGTAATTAGTCTAAACATAAAAAAAGCATAAATCTAAACCTGAAGGCCAAGGAATTTAAAACTTCACAAGCAGACATGTTCTGATAGTTCGTCTGTGAAATTTCACGAAATGCCGAATATTTATGTTTATTATATATTTTATCCTTACTCTGTAAGAATTATAACAGCTGTAGAAGACTTTACGCGCCATCTAAAATTCCTCAGTTTTGTGCATTTAACAAGTATTCTTTGGAATAGCATTGGTTTAATATGTGGAGGGCACCAAACTGTAGCTGTTAGACACGATGTTCAGGTCAGGACATGGAGTCCTGAACAGAGATTTTACAAAGGAACAATTTTAACTGTTTGAGAAGCTCTGACATCTCAACCTTAGTCGCGGATACATTAGAAGTGCCAGAGTTGTGAAGTTCAAACTTTGATTGCAGACTCGCTGTGGTAAAAGTTTCTTGAAACCCCGGATTAAGCCAGGTTGAAGTCTATTTATTTATGTATGGATTCATGGCCTACGGGGCACTAGTTTCATAAGTTTTGATTTACCTGTGTTTTACTTTGTCAAGTATTATCAATATAATCGTGGTTGAACCCAAATTTGCGACGAACTTTCTCTAAATTCCGTTGTCGTTTGAATGAGTATTTGCATTACGTCTTTGTAATAATAGGTAAGGGCATATATTATGCGTCCTGAAATTTACGCGTATTATTATTATTATTATTATTATTATAGGCGTTGCGCGCCCACTTGCCACAAGCGCCTCAACGAAACCCCAATCAGATGGCGTAAATGACGTACCAGAGATGCCGCCATGTGACGTCACGCCAGAAAAATATCAGGTATCAACACCTTGGCAATATTACAAATAAATGCGAATATCATGTTTTATTTGTGTATATCCGTGCAGTGCCAAACATGCCTAATGTTAGTGTGTGATAAAACTATTTAATTTTAACCCCATTTGCTACATTCTGGATGAAATATGTTTATATTTTAGGGCTTTTCTATTGACCACCACAAGGCAGTTCGTGGCGGAATGCAGATTCCAGGGCCCGTTATGTGCTACAGTGAACCTCTAATAATAACACAGGGCCACAAACAATGGATGTGGGATCACACAGGCAGACGATACCTGGACCTTCTGGGCGGGATCTGCACCGTCAGTGTCGGCCACTGTCATCCGTATGTAAAGCTTGTATTCTTCGTATTAGTTTAGTATATGCTTTGTCAGCTTATTTTTTCGCTAATTTTGTTACTTTGGAGGTACTTATTAAAAAAATATCAGGTACCGTTTTTATCAGCCGCGTCTTCAGCCACCATTTTGAATTTCAAAATGGCCGCGATTTTTCTTATATTTTACCTTTTATCTGGACTTCTTGGCATTGAAGAGTTATATAAATATTAACACACCAATGTTCCCAATACCATGGATTTCATTAAAGCCATTGCCATACTTGCTACAAATTGGATAAGGCCGCAATACTGATTTTTTTTCATGGTCGCCGTTCTTCCTACACTTTGCCCTATATCTGGACTTTGAGCACCGTAGAAGAATACAAATGGTGGCAACATTCACGTTTGCGATACCAGAAATTCAATTAAAGCCATGGCCATAATTGCTACGAATTGGGTTAGGCCGCTATATTGAAATTCAAAATGGCTGCCATTTTTAACACTTTTGCTTATATCTGTTCTTGTAAGCACCTTGGAGGAATACAGATGTAGCAACATCCATGTTTGTGATACCAAGATATAAATCCAATCAACTGCCGGATTTGTTATAGCTTAGAGTGACATATTTCCGGGTCCGGTCAAGAGCGGCCCATTTTAATTTAATAGATAAAAAAATGCAGGGTTGGCCTTTTTTTGTTTATACTGGAGGGGATTTAGAGTTGTACACATTTTCTGGTTAATGGCTTGAAAGATGGCCACTTCTAATGGCTAGTTTTAGAAGCTGTTGTATATTGTTATATTGTTATATTCCTCGAATAAAATAAAAGTGCAGGAGTTGAACAGAACAGAACAGAACTTTATTCAGGAAAAAGGCCTCAGGCCCAAAGTTCCAAACATTTCAATAAATATTCAATTTAAAAAGTACATAAATCCAATGGAAGGTAGCAGTCTTATATTTTCTAGTAAACACTGCCATTAACACAAGTAAAAGAACTGCATACCTACATACATATAAATCTGTTTTGCCATCATCTGTGAGGATAAACATAATTACATTTCAATAAACAGTCAATTAAAAAATTACAACAATATAATGTTAAGTAACAGTCTTAAAATGACTAATCAATCGTGCCATAAACACATGTAACATTATTGCACACCTTAGTACACAATGAATCTATTGTGCTGTCAAAGTGAGTACTGTTTAAAATACATAATTCAACCATCTATCATTTTCCGTCTCCTCAAAAACGAATTAAACACATATGCAGCAACTTTTGATATTTCAAATGGATTATCTAAATTAAATAATTTTATAAAATTTTGTTCACTTGGATAATGCAAGTCTTGTCTAATATATTTTAACCTCAAATCGTGATATAATTTACACTCTTGCATAAAGTGAGCTTCATCCTCAACAATATTGAATCCATAGCATAAACAATATTTACAGATCCTTTCTTCACGAGAAATGTTTTTATGGCGGCCCATTTCTATAGCTAATTCATGATTTGAACATCGAAGTTTAGCAAGTGCTGTACGGTGTTGTTTATTTGGGACACAATTGACATATTTTTCTAGAGTGAGCATAGATTTAAAAGTACCATAATAGTAGAGTTTACTGCACAATTCAATATCACCATGCCAATTTTTAATGGCCATATCTTTTATTCTCATTTCAACTTCTTTCATAAAATAATTCACATCTCCAATGTACTGTGCCATCCAAACATATCCAAAACCAGACTGGAACAGCAATGTTCTTACTTCAGATACCCAATTTGATTTACCACTGCTATCTAAATTCATCAACATATTGTACACCTGTTTCTGATATCTATGTTCTGGCATATGCAAAAGTTTAATCCAATACTTAATACAACGCAATAAGCAAGTTACAAACAAAGGAAATCTGCCACATTCTCCTAATGCTGCTGCATTTGGAGTATTCTGACCTACATTTAAAATTTGTTTGCAGAATTTGTACTGTACTCTCTCTATAGTTTCTGATTTTTTAAAACCCCACAACTCACATCCATATGTTAATATTGGCACTACCATTTGATCAAACAAATAAAAGAGATGTTTTGTACTTACATATTTACACTTTTTGCTGAATGTTTTAATCATGCATACAGCTTTGTTTGCTTGTAAAACCTGCTGTTGTTGTGTTTTTAACCAAGACAATTTTGTGGAGAAAATAATACCAAGATATTTGTAGTATGGAACCACTTCTAACTGTTTACCTTTTAAATACCATCTTTCTACTTTACGTAAGGGACCACCTTTCCTAAAAACCATAATCTTAGTTTTATCTGTATTAATTTTGAAACCATAATTTTCACAAAACTTTTGTAAGAGATCAATCTGTTGCTGAAGTCTACCTACAGTATCTCCACAATTAACCATATCATCTGCAAATAACAATGTCATTAAATTTGAGAGATTTCCATTTACATATATCCCCTGACAATCGCTTCCATCTAACATATTACAATACTCATTAATAAATAAAGAAAATAAGCTTGAGCTTGAATTTAATGTATCACATGATGCCAAACACTCGATAGAAACACCTTCCCAGTGCCCCCAATATGTGCACCTTATATGATAATATATGGGGCCTGGAAATACGTCCCTCTAGCCTACAAGTATTGCTTGGTCGCCATACTGAATTTAGAAATGGCCGCCATTTTTAATCCTAATTTGCTCATGTTATATCGGAATTTTTGAGCATGGGATAAGATTTTTAATTGGTAGCAACATACTTGCTACAAAATGTGTTAGGCCGCAATATTGAATTTCAAAATGGTCGTCTTTTTTAACACATTTTTCGCTTATGTCTATGAGCTATGTAGAAGAATAAATACATTGTGAATACCCATGTTTGTGATACCAGGGATTTGATTAAACCCTATGCCGAGCTTGTTTTTGAATGATCCCATGTTCATGATGAAGTTTAATATAATGTATACATACATTTTTTTCCCAGTCACTTTAAAAATAAATTATGAAAATATATTTAATATTTTCAACAAAATTCTCTGAAACACGAGCTGTGCATGGTAAATTATGCCAGTGGCAGGAGCAATTACTAATACATTCACCCAGCATTAAACCTGAAACAGTTCAGCAACTGCCAATGGAGCAGGTAGTTCAAGACATTTTTAGAGTGAAAGTGTTTCATCTAATGTTTCCTCCCATCCATTGTCAACAAGGTGAGGACTTTTCGGTCCTGACTCCTTATACCATATGCCAGTTAGCGATCTGGGACATTCTTGGCCCTGACCCCTTATACCATATGCCAGTCAGCGATCTGGGACATTCTTAATTCTGACTCCTTATACCATATGCCAGTTAGCGATCTGGGACATTCTTGGTCCTTACCCCTGAAACCATATGCTAGTTAGCGGTCTGGGACATTCTTGGTCCTGACCCCTGAAACCATATGCCAGTTAGCGGTCTGGGACATTCTTGGTCCTGACCCCTTATACCATATGCCAGTCAGCGATCTGGGACATTCTTAATTCTGACTCCTTATACCATATGCCAGTTAGCGATCTGGGACATTCTTGGTCCTGACCCCTGAAACCATATGCCAGTTAGCGGTCTGGGACATTCTTGGTCCTGACCCCTTATACCATATGACAGTTAGCGATCTGGGCCATTCTTGGTCCTGACCCCTTATACCATATGCCAGTCAGCGATCTGGGACATTCTTAATTCTGACTCCTTATACCATATGCCAGTTAGCGATCTGGGACATTCTTGGTCCTGACCCCTGAAACCATATGCCAGTTAGCGGTCTGGGACATTCTTGGTCCTGACCCCTTATACCATATGACAGTTAGCGGTCTGGGACATTCTTGGTCCTGACCCCTTATACCATATGACAGTTAGCGATCTGGGCCATTCTTGGTCCTGACCCCTTATACCATATGCCAGTTAGCGATCTGGGACATTCTTGGATCTGACCCCTTATACCATATGTCAGTTAGCGATCTGGGACATTCTTGGTTCTGACTCCTTATACCATATGCCAGTTAGCGAATTGGAACATTCTTGGTCCTGACCCCTTATACCATATGCCGGTTAGCGATCTGGGACATTCTTGGTCCTGACCCCTTATGCCATATGCCAGTTAGAGTTACGGGACATTCTTATGCCAGTTAGAGTTACGGGACATTCTTGGTCCTGACCCCTTATACCATATGCCAGTTAGCGAATTAGAACATTCTTGGATCTGACCCTTTATACCATATGTCAGTTAGCGATCTGGGAAATTCTTGGTTCTGACTCCTTATACCATATGCCAGTTAGCGAATTGGAACATTCTTGGTTCTGACCCCTTATACCATATGTCAGTTAGCGATCTGGGACATTCTTGGTTTGACTCCTTATACCATATGCCAGTTAGCGAATTGGAACATTCTTGGTTCTGACCCCTTATACCATATGTCAGTTAGCGGTCTGGGACATTCTTGGTCCTGACCCCTTATACCATATGACAGTTAGCGGTCTGGGACATTCATGGTCCTGACCCCTTATACCATATGACAGTTAGCGATCTGGGCCATTCTTGGTCCTGACCCCTTATACCATATGCCAGTCAGCGATCTGGGACATTCTTAATTCTGACTCCTTATACCATATGCCAGTTAGCGATCTGGGACATTCTTGGTCCTGACCCCTGAAACCATATGCCAGTTAGCGGTGTGGGACATTCTTGGTCCTGACCCCTTATACCATATGACAGTTAGCGGTCTGGGACATTCTTGGTCCTGACCCCTTATACCATATGACAGTCAGCGATCTGGGCCATTCTTGGTCCTGGCCCCTTATACCATATGCCAGTTAGCGATCTGGGACATTCTTGGATCTGACCCCTTATACCATATGTCAGTTAGCGATCTGGGACATTCTTGGTTCTGACTCCTTATACCATATGCCAGTTAGCGAATTTGAACATTCTTGGTCCTGACCCCTTATACCATATGCCAGTTAGCGATCTGGGACATTCTTAGTCCTGACCCCTATGCCATATGCCAGTTAGAGTTAGGGGACATTCTTATGCCAGTTAGAGTTACGGGACATTCTTGGTCCTGACCCCTTATACCATATGCCAGTTAGCGAATTGGAACATTCTTGGATCTGACCCCTTATACCATATGTCAGTTAGCGATCTGGGACATTCTTGGTTCTGACATCTTATATCATATGCCAGTTAGCGAATTGGAACATTCTTTGTTCTGACCCCTTATACCATATGTCAGTTAGCGATCTGGGACATTCTTGGTTCTGACTCCTTATACCATATGCCAGTTAGCGAATTGGAACATTCTTGGTCCTGACCCCTTATACCATATGCCAGTTAGCGATCTGGGCCATTCTTGGTCCTGACCCCTTATACCATATGCCAGTTAGAGACCTGGGACATTCTTGGTCCTGACCCCTTATACCATATGCCAGTTAGCGATCTGGGACATTCTTGGTCCTGACTCCTTATACCATATGCCAGTTAGCGATCTGGGACATTCTTGGTCCTGACTCCTTATGCCATATGCCAGTTAGCGATCTGGGACATTCTTGGTCCTGACCCCTTATACCATATGCCAGTTAGAGATCTGGGACAAAATATCATCATGTGTGGATTTGATGCGCTAAGGCTTCATCTTCCCCCACTTTTAAAAATGATAAGTTTGTGATTACTTGTTTCAAGGGTTATATAATGCTTTATTCACCTACTCTTGAACAAACCAGCGACTTGGCAATACCACAGGGTGCAACAAAAAGAATGATAACCTAACAGAACTGAGGTTCTCCTACGTCCTACCGTTGCTCATTTTATACGTTTGTCAAATGTGCACTATGTGCATCCTATCTGATGAAATGAAATTTGACTTCAATTTGTTTGAAATCAAGTTTTTAATCTAAATAAATACATCTATAGCTGGTAACTAAACTATATCTGTAACATCTATGTTAGTTTTTAACGCATTAGGCATCAACAATGTCTCCTGATGCGAGTGCTCCTAAATATTCCAGAAGCAAAAACACCTGTTTTATTCAATGCAAGGAGTTTATATACACGAAAAATAATCCGATTACACACCAAGGATAGAGTTTCCCCAAATATTCTGCCAGATTAACATTTGTTTAATCGAGAGACATTCGAATGTTCATCGGTACCATCTGATGTCAAGCGAGTTGTTAATGCCAAACTTAACATGGTCGACACCGACATTCCTTTTACAATGTGCGGGAACTTCGTAGTATTTCTATCAAAGTTAACACGTCCTTCGCCATACCCAGGTATGCCGTTATGGACGTCCGCACAAAGCGGGTCACAAAAGCAGAGCGGTAGTCATTAATCATTTGACCTTTCTTGATAGCTTAGACAACTGCGGTTGAATCAGTAATGCACACAGTTTATCGTTTCTCTCCTGTGCGTGATGCAGTTGAATCTGATTCACTTGAAAGCTCAATGTTGTACTGTTTATTAACTGTAACCAAGGCATTGTTGTCAGGAATAAGAAGAAAACCATTAGAGGAGGAGAGGTAACTTTAGAAAACAGAAAACCTGTTTTCTCTACGTACTGTGTGTCTCCCGATGTCCTCTCTACGTACAGGATGTCTCCTAGTGTCCTCTCTAGGTACAGGGTGTGTCCCAGAGTCCTCTCTAAGTACAGGGTGTGTCCCAGTGTCCTCTCTACGTACAGGGTGTGTCCCAGTGTCCTCTCTACATACAGGGTGTGTCCCAGTGTCCTCTCTACGTACAGGGTGTGTCCCAGTGTCCTCTCTACGTACAGGGTGTCTCCCAATGTTCTCTCTACGTACAGGGTGTCTCCTAATGTTCTCTCTACGTACAGGGTGTCTCCCAATATTCTCTCTACGTACAGGGTGTCTCCCAATGTTCTCTCTACGTACAGGGTGTCTCCCAATGTTCTCTCTACGTACAGGGTGTGTCCTAGTGTCCCCTCTACGTACAGGGTGTGTCCCAGTGTCCTCTCTACGTACAGGGTGTCTCCCAATGTCCTTTCCACGTACAGGGTGTCTCCCAGTGTCCTCTCTACGTACAGGGTGTCTCCCAATGTTCTCTCTACGTACAGGGTGTGTCCGAGTGACTTCTCTAAGTACAGGGTGTGTCCCAGTGTCCTCTCTACGTACAGGGTGTGTCCGAGTGACTTCTCTAAGTACAGGGTGTCTCCCAATGTTCTCTCTACGTACAGGGTGTGTCCGAGTGACTTCTCTAAGTACAGGGTGTGTCCCAGTGTCCTCTCTACGTACAGGGTGTGTCCCAGTGTCCTCTCTACATACAGGGTGTGTCCCAGTGTCCTCTCTACGTACAGGGGGTCTCCCAATGTTCTCTCTACGTACAGGGTGTGTCCCAGTGTCCTCTCTACGTACAGGGTGTGTCCCAGTGTCCTCTACGTACAGGGTGTCTCCCAATGTCCTTTCCACGTACAGGGTGTGTCCCAGTGTCCTCTCGACGAACAGGGTGTCTCCCAATGTCCTTTCTACGTACAGAGTGTGTCCCAGTGTCCTCTCTACGAAAAGGGTATGCCTCAGTGTCCTCTCTACGTACAGGGTGTCTCCCAGTGTCCCCCTTTCGTACAGGGTGTGTCCTAGTGTCTTCTCTACGTACAGGGTGTCTCCCAGTGTCCTCCTTGCGTACAGGGTGTCTCCCAGTGTCCTCCTTACGTACAGGGTGTGTCCTAGTGTCTTCTCTACGTACAGGGTGTGTCTCAGTGTCTTCTCTACGTACAGGGTGTCTCCCAATGTCCTCTCTATTTATAGGGGTCTGCCAGTGACCTCTCTACGTACAGGGTGTGTCCTAGTGTCCCCTCTACGTACAGGGTGTGTCCCAGTGTCCTCTCTACGTATTGGGTGTCTCCCTGTGTCCTCTCTACGTACAGGATGTCTCCCTGTGTGCTCTCTACGTACAGGGTGTGTCCCAGTGTCCTCTCTGCGTACAGGGTGTGTCGCAGTGTCCTCGCTATGTACAGAGTGTGTCCCAGTGTCCTCTCTACGTACAGGGTGTCTCTCGGTGTCCTCTCTACGTACAGGGTGTCTCCCAGTGTCCTCTCTACGCACAGGGTGTGTATCAGTGTCCATTGTACCTACGGGATGTCTCCCATTGTCCTCTGTACGTTCAAAATAAAAGAATAAAGGATCCATCACAGAAATAGAGCCAGTCATCCTGACCTGACATAGGAGATCCCAGCGATATCCATTTATCCTTCATGAATACCTGGCGTAAATTGTATCATGAATTATATCCATAATTTTTTGCCTTCTTATCCTTTTATTTATTTCTCTTTCGGGTGGAGGGAGGGGAGTAGGGGAAAGAAAAAAAACTGTTTTCGAGATACATATGATTTTTTTTTACCTTCAGACGCACGGTGGCAGCACTTACTGACCAGAGTAAGCGGCTGTGGCACATGAGCGCCCTCTACATGAATCCTACAGTAACAGAATACGTAGAAAAACTGACCTCCAAAATGCCCGGAAATCTCAAGGTAAATCTCTATGCCATGTAATATACTGTTGACATTTATTGAATAAGTATTGTTTTCTTATTTACTTTAATTTTGACTAGTTTTCTCTAGCCTTCTTATAATTTTGTCTAATCGTCCTGATGGATATCTTAATGGAGCGATTACTTTGGCAGTGCGTTTACCTGGTGAACAGCGGGTCGGAGGCGAATGATCTAGCTCTCATGATGGCGCGGCTTTACACGGGAGCGTTTGATATCATTTCCCTCAGGTATGTTGATGTTGCGCCTTGACACTTGGGCGTTTGATATAATTCCATCAGGTATGTTGATGTTCAGTCTCTACAAGGGGGCTTTTGATATCATATCACTCAGGTATGTTGATGTTGCGCCTTAACACACTGGGGCGTTTTGATATCATTTCCCTCAGGTATGTTGATGTTGCGCCTTGACACTGGGGCGTTTGATATCATTTCCCTCAGGTATGTTTATGTTGTGCCTCTACACGGGGGCGTTTGATATCATGTCCCTCAGGTATGATGATGTTGCGCTTCAACACTGGGGCGTTTGATATCATTTCCCTCAGGTATGATGATGTTGCGTCTCAACACTGGGGCGTTTGATATCATTTCCCTCAGGTATGTTGATGTTGCGCCTCTACACGGGGGCGTTTGATATCATTTCTCTCAGGTTTGATGATGTTGCGCCTCAACACAGGGTCGTTTGATATCATTTCCCTCAGGTATGCTTATGTTTCGCCTGAGCACTGAGGGGTTTGATATCAGGTATGATGATGTTACACCTCTTAACTTGGGCCTTTAATATCATCTCCCTCAGGTTGTTGATGTTGCGCCTTTGCACTGGAATGTTTGATATGGTTTCCCTCAGGTATGCTGATGGTGTACCTTTACAAGGGGGCGATTGATAACATCTCCCGCAGGGAGGATAATGTCTTTATTTTATTTGATGCAATAAAATAATAAATGAAATATCTTTAGCCTCTTGGTACACACTGGTCTTACATAAGTATTGGGTATGAAAATATGAATGAAGCTGCTAGGTTAGAATTCAGTTATGTCTCCAGTCGCTTACTTCTAGCTAATATTGCATGTTTTATTAATTTTCATACCCTTGAGCATCAAATACAGCCCTATTTTCCCTGACTTCAGGAGTTCGTATCACGGGGCGAGTCCTCACCTACAGGGGCTGACGGCGCTCTCCACATGGAGATACAACGTGCCCTCAGGGTTCGGCATGCAACAGGTAAATGTACCCCGTGCGTTAGTGCGGCTAAACATGGAAGATATTAAGCAAGTCCACAGATAAAACAGCCGAGGTTAAAGTAACTTTGACAGAGGTAAAACAGCCCGGGTAAAAGTAACATTGACAGAGGTAAAACAGCCAGGGTAAAATTAACGTTGACAGAGGTAAAACAGCCCGGGTAAAAGTAACATTGACAGAGGTAAATCAGCCAGGGAAAATTAACGTTGACAGAGGTAAAACAGCCGAGGTTAAAGGAACTTTGACAGAGGTAAAACAGCCCGGGTAAAAGTAACATTGACCGAGGAAAACAGCCAGGGTAAAATTAACGTTGACAGAGGTAAAACCGCCCGGGTAAAATTAACATTGACAGAGGTAAATCAGCCAGGGAAAATTAACGTTGACAGAGGTAAAACCGCCGAGGTTAAAGGAACTTTGACAGAGGTAAAACAGCCCGGGTAAAAATAACATTGACAGAGGTAAAACAGGCAGGGTAAAATTAACGTTGACAGAGGTAAAACAGCCCGGGTAAAAGTAACATTGACAGAGGTAAAACAGCCCGGGTAAAATTAACGTTGACAGAGATAAAACAGCCCGGGTAAAAGTAACATTGACAGAGGTAAAACAGCCCGGGTAAAAGTAACATTGACAGAGGTAAAACAGCCCGGGTAAAAGTAACATTGACAGAGGTAAAACAGCCAGGGTAAAATTAACGTTGACAGAGGTAAAACAGCCCGGGTAAAAGTAACATTGACAGATGTAAATCAGCCAGGGAAAATTAACGTTGACAGAGGTAAAACAGCCGAGGTTAAAGGAACTTTGACAGAAGTAAAACAGCCCGGGTAAAAGTAACATTGACAGAGGTAAAACAGCCAGGGTAAAGTTAACGTTAACAGAGGTAAAACAGCCCGGGTAAAAGTAACATTGACAGAGGTAAAACAGCCCGGATAAAAGTAACATTGACAGAGGTAAAACAGGCAGAGTAAAATTAACGTTGACAGAAGTAAAACAGCCCTGGTAAAAGTAACATTGACACAGGTAAAACAGCCAGGGTAAAATTAACGTTGACAGAGGTAAAACAGCCCGGGTAAAAGTAACATTGACAGAGGTTAAACAGCCAGGGTAAAGTTAACGTTAACAGAGGTAAAACAGCCCGGGTAAAAGTAACATTGACAGAGGTAAAACAGCCCGGATAAAAGTAACATTGACAGAGGTAAAACAGGCAGGGTAAAATTAACGTTGACAGAGGTAAAACAGCCCTGGTAAAAGTAACTTTGACAGAGGTAAAACAGCCAGGGTAAAATTAACGTTGACAGAGGTAAAACAGCCCTGGTAAAAGTAACATTGACAGAGGTAAAACAGGCAGGGTAAAATTAACGTTGACAGAGGTAAAACAGCCCTGGTAAAAGTAACATTGACAGAGGTAAAACAGGCAGGGTAAAATTAACGTTGACAGAGGTAAAACAGCCCGGATAAAAGTAACATTGACAGAGGTAAAACAGGCAGGGTAAAATTAACGTTGACAGAGGTAAAACAGCCCTGGTAAAAGTAACATTGACAGAGGTAAAACAGCCAGGGTAAAGTTAACGTTAACAGAGGTAAAACAGCCCGGATAAAAGTAACATTGACAGAGGTAAAACAGCCCGGATAAAAGTAACATTGACAGAGGTAAAACAGGCAGGGTAAAATTAACGTTGACAGAGGTAAAACAGCCCTGGTAAAAGTAACATTGACAGAGGTAAAACAGCCAGGGTAAAATTAACGTTGACAGAGGTAAAACAGCCCGGGTAAAAGTAACATTGACAGAGGTAAAACAGCCAGGGTAAAGTTAACGTTAACAGAGGTAAAAACAGCCCGGGTAAAAGTAACATTGACAGAGGTAAAACAGCCCGGATAAAAGTAACATTGACAGAGGTAAAACAGGCAGGGTAAAATTAACGTTGACAGAGGTAAAACAGCCCGGATAAAAGTAACATTGACAGAGGTAAAACAGGCAGGGTAAAATTAACGTTGACAGAAGTAAAACAGCCCTGGTAAAAGTAACATTGACAGAGGTAAAACAGCCAGGGTAAAATTAACGTTGACAGAGGTAAAACAGCCCGGGTAAAAGTAACATTGACAGAGGTTAAACAGCCAGGGTAAAGTTAACGTTAACAGAGGTAAAACAGCCCGGGTAAAAGTAACATTGACAGAGGTAAAACAGCCCGGATAAAAGTAACATTGACAGAGGTAAAACAGGCAGGGTAAAATTAACGTTGACAGAGGTAAAACAGCCCTAGTAAAAGTAACTTTGACAGAGGTAAAACAGCCAGGGTAAAATTAACGTTGACAGAGGTAAAACAGCCCTGGTAAAAGTAACATTGACAGAGGTAAAACAGGCAGGGTAAAATTAACGTTGACAGAGGTAAAACAGCCCTGGTAAAAGTAACATTGACAGAGGTAAAACAGGCAGGGTAAAATTAACGTTGACAGAGGTAAAACAGCCCGGATAAAAGTAACATTGACAGAGGTAAAACAGGCAGGGTAAAATTAACGATGACAGAGGTAAAACAGCCCTGGTAAAAGTAACATTGACAGAGGTAAAACAGCCAGGGTAAAATTAACGTTGACAGAAGTAAAACAGCCCGGGTAAAAGTAACATTGACAGAGGTAAAACAGCCAGGGTAAAGTTAACGTTAACAGAGGTAAAACAGCCCGGATAAAAGTAACATTGACAGAGGTCAAACAGCCCGGATAAAAGTAACATTGACAGAGGTAAAACAGGCAGGGTAAAATTAACGTTGACAGAGGTAAAACAGCCCTGGTAAAAGTAACATTGACAGAGGTAAAACAGCCAGGGTAAAATTAACGTTGAGAGAGGTAAAACAGCCCGGGTAAAAGTAACATTGACAGAGGTAAAACAGCCAGGGTAAAGTTAACGTTAACAGAGGTAAAAACAGCCCGGGTAAAAGTAACATTGACAGAGGTAAAACAGCCCGGATAAAAGTAACATTGACAGAGGTAAAACAGGCAGGGTAAAATTTACGTTGACAGAGGTAAAACATCCCTTGTAAAAGTAACATTGACAGAGGTAAAGCAGGCAGGGTAAAATTAACGTTGACAGAGGTAAAACAGCCCGGGTAAAAGTAACATTGACAGAGGTAAAACAGGCAGGGTAAAATTAACGTTGACAGAGGTAAAACAGCCCTGGTAAAAGTAACATTGACAGAGGTAAAACAGGCAGGGTAAAATTAACGTTGACAGAGGTAAAACAGCCCGGATAAAAGTAACATTGACAGAGGTAAAACAGGCAGGGTAAAATTAACGTTGACAGAGGTAAAACAGCCCTGGTAAAAGTAACATTGACAGAGGTAAAACAGCCAGGGTAAAGTTAACGTTGACAGAGGTAAAACAGCCCGGGTAAAAGTAACATTGACAGAGGTAAAACAGCCAGGGTAAAGTTAACGTTAACAGAGGTAAAACAGCCCGGGTAAAAGTAACATTGACAGAGGTGAAACAGCCCGGATAAAAGTAATATTGACAGAGGTAAAACAGGCAGGGTAAAATTAACGTTGACAGAGGTAAAACAGCCCTGGTAAAAGTAACATTGACAGAGGTAAAACAGCCAGGGTAAAATTAACGTTGACAGAGGTAAAACAGCCCGGGTAAAAGTAACATTGACAGAGGTAAAACAGCCAGGGTAAAATTAACGTTGACAGAGGTAAAACAGCCCGGGTAATAGTAACATTGACAGAGGTAAAACAGCCAGGGTAACATTAACGTTGACAGAGGTAAAACAGCCCGGGTAAAAGTAACATTGACAGAGGTAAAACAGCCCGGGTAAAAGTAACATTGACAGAGGTAAAACAGCCCGGGTAAAAGTAACATTGACAGAGGTAAAACAGCAAGGATAAAATTAACGTTGACAGAGGTAAAACAGCGCGGGTAAAAGTAACATTGACAGAGGTAAATCAGCCAGGGAAAATTAACGTTGACAGAGGTAAAACAGCCGAGGTTAAAGGAACTTTGACAGAGGTAAAACAGCCCGGGTAAAAGTAACATTGACAGAGGTAAAACAGCCAGGGTAAAGTTAACGTTAACAGAGGTAAAACAGCCCGGGTAAAAGTAACATTGACAGAGGTAAAACAGCAAGGATAAAAGTAACATTGACAGAGGTAAAACAGGCAGGGTAAATTAACGTTGACAGAGGTAAAACAGCCCTGGTAAAAGTAACACTGACAGAGGTAAAACATCCAGGGTAGAATTAATGTTGACAGAGGTAAAACAGCCCGGGTAAAAGTAACATTGACAGAGGTAAAACAGCCCGGATAAAAGTAACATTGACAGAGGTAAAACAGGCAGGGTAAAATTAACGTTGACAGAGGTAAAACAGCCCGGATAAAAGTAACATTGACAGAGGTAAAACAGGCAGGGTAAAATTAACGTTGACAGAGGTAAAACAGCCCTGGTAAAAGGAACATTGACAGAGGTAAAACAGCCAGGGTAAAATTAACGTTGACAGATGGTAAAACAGCCAGGGTAAAAGTAACATTGACAGAGGTAAAACAGCCAGGGTAAAATTAACGTTGACAGAGGTAAAACAGCCCGGGTAAAATTAACGTTGACAGAGGTAAAACAGCCCGGATAAAAGTAACATTGACAGAGGTAAAACAGGCAGGGTAAAATTAACGTTGACAGAGGTAAAACAGCCCTGGTAAAAGTAACATTGACAGAGGTAAAACAGCCAGGGTAAAATTAACGTTGACAGAAGTAAAACAGCCCGGGTAAAAGTAACATTGACAGAGGTAAAACAGCCAGGGTAAAGTTAACGATAACAGAGGTAAAACAGCCCGGATAAAAGTAACATTGACAGAGGTAAAACAGCCCGGATAAAAGTAACATTGACAGAGGTAAAACAGGCAGGGTAAAATTAACGTTGACAGAGGTAAAACAGCCCTGGTAAAAGTAACATTGACAGAGGTAAAACAGCCAGGGTAAAATTAACGTTGACAGAGGTAAAACAGCCCGGGTAAAAGTAACATTGACAGAGGTAAAACAGCCAGGGTAAAGTTAACGTTAACAGAGGTAAAAACAGCCCGGGTAAAAGTAACATTGACAGAGGTAAAACAGCCCGGATAAAAGTAACATTGACAGAGGTAAAACAGGCAGGGTAAAATTAACGTTGACAGAGGTAAAACAGCCCGGGTAAAAGTAACATTGACAGAGGTAAAGCAGGCAGGGTAAAATTAACGTTGACAGAGGTAAAACAGCCCGGGTAAAAGTAACATTGACAGAGGTAAAACAGGCAGGGTAAAATTAACGTTGACAGAGGTAAAACAGCCCTGGTAAAAGTAACATTGACAGAGGTAAAACAGGCAGGGTAAAATTAACGTTGACAGAGGTAAAACAGCCCGGATAAAAGTAACATTGACAGAGGTAAAACAGGCAGGGTAAAATTAACGTTGACAGAGGTAAAACAGCCCTGGTAAAAGTAACATTGACAGAGGTAAAACAGCCAGGGTAAAGTTAACGTTGACAGAGGTAAAACAGCCCGGGTAAAAGTAACATTGACAGAGGTAAAACAGCCAGGGTAAAGTTAACGTTAACAGAGGTAAAACAGCCCGGGTAAAAGTAACATTGACAGAGGTAAAACAGCCCGGATAAAAGTAATATTGACAGAGGTAAAACAGGCAGGGTAAAATTAACGTTGACAGAGGTAAAACAGCCCTGGTAAAAGTAACATTGACAGAGGTAAAACAGCCAGGGTAAAATTAACGTTGACAGAGGTAAAACAGCCCGGGTAAAAGTAACATTGACAGAGGTAAAACAGCCAGGGTAAAATTAACGTTGACAGAGGTAAAACAGCCCGGGTAATAGTAACATTGACAGAGGTAAAACAGCCAGGGTAAAATTAACGTTGACAGAGGTAAAACAGCCCGGGTAAAAGTAACATTGACAGAGGTAAAACAGCCCGGGTAAAAGTAACATTGACAGAGGTAAAACAGCCCGGGTAAAAGTAACATTGACAGAGGTAAAACAGCAAGGATAAAATTAACGTTGACAGAGGTAAAACAGCCCGGGTAAAAGTAACATTGACAGAGGTAAATCAGCCAGGGAAAATTAACGTTGACAGAGGTAAAACAGCCGAGGTTAAAGGAACTTTGACAGAGGTAAAACAGCCCGGGTAAAAGTAACATTGACAGAGGTAAAACAGCCAGGGTAAAGTTAACGTTAACAGAGGTAAAACAGCCCGGGTAAAAGTAACATTGACAGAGGTAAAACAGCCCGGATAAAAGTAACATTGACAGAGGTAAAACAGGCAGGGTAAAATTAACGTTGACAGAGGTAAAACAGCCCTGGTAAAAGTAACATTGACAGAGGTAAAACATCCAGGGTAGAATTAATGTTGACAGAGGTAAAACAGCCCGGGTAAAAGTAACATTGACAGAGGTAAAACAGCCCGGATAAAAGTAACATTGACAGAGGTAAAACAGGCAGGGTAAAATTAACGTTGACAGAGGTAAAACAGCCCGGATAAAAGTAACATTGACAGAGGTAAAACAGGCAGGGTAAAATTAACGTTGACAGAGGTAAAACAGCCCTGGTAAAAGGAACG
This sequence comes from Sipunculus nudus, assembly GCA_026874595.1. NCBI lineage: Eukaryota > Metazoa > Annelida > Sipuncula > Golfingiida > Sipunculidae > Sipunculus > Sipunculus nudus. The sequence continues at coordinate 95,833,716 of CM049308.1, forward strand.
TTGACAGAGGTAAAACAGCCAGGGTAAAATTAACGTTGACAGAGGTAAAACAGCCCGGGTAAAAGTAACATTGACAGAGGTAAAACAGCCAGGGTAAAGTTAACGTTAACAGAGGTAAAACAGCCCGGGTAAAAGTAACATTGACAGAGGTAAAACAGCCCGGATAAAAGTAATATTGACAGAGGTAAAACAGGCAGGGTAAAATTGACGTTGACAGAGGTAAAACAGCCCTGGTAAAAGTAACATTGACGGAGGTAAAACAGCCAGGGTAAAATTAACGTTGACAGAGGTAAAACAGCCCGGGTAAAATTAACATTGACAGAGGTAAAACAGCCAGGGTAAAATTAACGTTGACAGAGGTAAAACAGCCCGGGTAAAAGTAACATTGACAGAGGTACAACAGCCAGGGTAAAATTAACGTTGACAGAGGTAAAACAGCCCGGGTAAAAGTAACATTGACAGAGGTAAAACAGCCCGGGTAAAAGTAACGTTGACAGTGGTAAAACAGCCGAGGTTAAAGGAACTTTGACAGAGGTAAAACAGCCCGGGTAAAAGTAACATTGACAGAAGTAAAACAGCCAGGGTAAAGTTAACGTTAACAGAGGTAAAACAGCCCGGGTAAAAGTAACGTTAACAGAGGTAAAACAGCCCGGGTAATAGTAACATTGACAGAGGTAAAACAGCCCGGGTAAAAGTAACATTGACAGAGGTAAAACAGCCAGGGTAAAGTTAATGTTGACAGAGGTAAAACAGCCAGGGTAAAGTTAATGTTGACAGAGGTAAAACAGCCCGGGTAAAAGTAACATTAACAGAGGTAAAACAGCCAGGGTAAAGTTAACATTGACAGAGGTAAAACAGCCAGGGTAAAAGTAACATTGACAGAGGTAAAACAGCCAGGGTAAAAGTAACATTGACAGAGGTAAAACAGCCAGGGTAAAAGTAACATTGACAGAGGTAAAACAGCCAGGGTAAAGTTAACGTTGACAGAGGTAAAACAGCCCGGGTAAAAGTAACATTGACAGAGGAAAAACAGCCAGGGTAAAAGTAACATTGACAGAGGTAAAACAGCTCGGGTAAAGTTAAGATTGACAGAGGTAAAACAGCCAGGGTAAAAGTAACATTGACAGAGGTAAAACAGCCCGGGTAAAAGTAACATTGACAGAGGTAAAACAGCCCGGGTAAAGTTAACATTGACAGAGGTAAAACAGCCAGGGTAAAAGTAACATTGACAGAGGTAAAACAGCCAGGGTAAAGTTAACATTGACAGAGGTAAAACAGCCCGGGTAAAAGTAACATTGACAGAGGTAAAACAGCCCGGGTAAAGTTAACGTTGACAGAGGTAAAACAGCCAGGGTAAAAGTAACATTGACAGAGGTAAAACAGCCAGGGTAAAAGTAACATTGACAGAGGTAAAACAGCCAGGGTAAAGTTAACGTTGACAGAGGTAAAACAGCCCGGGTAAAAGTAACATTGACAGAGGTAAAACAGCCAGGGTAAAAGTAACATTGACAGAGGTAAAACAGCCCGGGTAAAGTTAACATTGACAGAGGTAAAACAACCCGGGTAAAAGTAACAAAACAAAGTGAAGTAAAAAGTTTTGTATGATAATATTATCTCGAAGGAACACCTTTACTTTCAATTAAAAAAATGGTAGTCACTTTGCCACTTGTGTCTTTCTGAATCAGAATCTGAGGATTGAACATGTTTCCTCTGTGCGTCTCTTTTCAGTGTCTTTACATTATTTCAAAAGAATATGTGTGAACTGTTAACTCCATGTTTGTTCTGTAAAGTAATGTTACAATTATTATGCAATATACAAAGTTATGACATGGGACAATCCTGTTTAGCGTTCATGTATCAAAGTTTGGAGAAGGTAGAGCAATTATTTGACGACAGTTCCTCTAGTACTTTTATATAAGCGGTCATCATGAAAAACGTAAACAATCGTACAGGCTGAAATGTTTTGGTTGCGAACAGGACATTGTGATTTTGTGTGTATGCCCTTTCTTTAGTGGTATCGTTCTATTTCAGACCATGAATCCTGACGTGTACCAGGGAGTGTGGGGCGGGGCCAGGTGCCGGGACTCCCCAATCCAGGTCAGACTTCCGGTTAACCTCGTCTTAACTCTGTAACAATGACGACGGGAACAATCATACTGGTAGAAAATAACTGGCAGTGTTTTTTTTTTTTTTAATTTTACCATGAAAACATTTCCACACCATACCTTGCATAGCAAAATCCTCGCAAGACTAAATATACGAGGAGTATATATATATATTTACATTGCCGAATAAATAAATGTGCTATAAAATATCAATGGCAAACAGTTCTCAGTCTTGTTTATGTTATTTAAATACTTATTCAATCATTCTTCGCACTATTTTTAGACCACCAGGACGTGCTCCTGCGCTGAGGGAGAGTGTCAAGCTAGTGTCAATTACGCCCAGCAGGTGGCAGATGTGTTACAGTATTCCATGCCGAAGAAGAGAGTCGCTGGTTTCTTTGCGGAGTCAATACAGGTGATTCAACAGGAACACGTTACACAAAGCGTGTTTAATGTGATTATAGCGAGCTGTCGGTGGTTAATCCAAAAATGAAAGTAGATGGAGAAATATATGCTCACCTGCCTTTCATAAAATCATCTCAACCCCCATGCCTCAATCATACCTGCCTTTCATAAAATCATCTCAACCCCCATGCCTCAATCATACCTGCCTTTCATAAAATCATCTCAACCCCCATGCCTCAATCATACCTGCCTTTCATAAAATCATCTCAACCCCCATGCCTCAATCATACCTGCCTTTCATAAAATCATCTCAACCCCCATGCCTCAATCATACCTGCCTTTCAGAAAATCATCTCAACCCTATGCCTCAATCATACCTGCCATTCTTAAAATTATCTCAACCAGATTCCTCAATCATACCTGCCATTCTTAAAATTATCTCACCCCGATGCCGCAATCATACCTGCTACAAGACTATCTCAACCCATACCTGCCATTTTCCCAGTCATACGTGCCATTCACAAATTTATCTCACCTGCTTGCCTCACAATCATATCTGCCAATCTTTAAATTGTCTCACCCTTATCCCTTTCTGGTACCCAAGGGAAAAGGTTGCCCTTACCAAGTGACGGACCGGGTTGCCCTTACCAAGTGACGGACCGGGTTGCCCTTACCAAGTGACGGACCGGGTTGCCCTTACCAAGTGACGGACCGGGTTGCCCTTACCAAGTGACGGACCGGGTTGCCCTTACCAAGTGACGGACCGGGTGGAAAAGTAGAGATTGTTTGGTATTTGATGACGCACTAAGGCACACAACAAATCACAAGTCAGCGGCCAAACAACAAGAGAACTTAAAAGGTACAGAGTTCAAAATCAACTATCATATTGGGTTTTCAGCCTGTTACGCCTCACTAGATACACTGGTACATAAACTATAGATAAAACTTCAGTCCCTAACAGTCTCTAGATCTCCTGTACTAGTGATACTGGACCCCCGCTGGCGGCATCTCTCTGGACCCTGGCTGTCAGCACCTCAATTGACACCAGGTGGCAGAACCGCTCTGGACACTGGGTGGCAGCACCTCTCGCAGCACCTCTCTGGACACTGGGCGGCAGCACCTCTCTACTCTATAGACTGTCCCCCTTAATATTGCGTATGGACTCTTTAAATACCCTTTTACCCTGGAGGCTCTTTTATATTCATAAGACTAGTACAAAGCCTTGCATGCTTTTTCTACTATGGCCCATCTATATTCATGAGCACGCTGAATACTATTTGGCTGAGAACAAAACACACTAAATCTCCAAAGCGATCGCTTTAACAAAGGCCATCAGCTCACTTAATCCCGCCATTGTTTAAGAAAACAATACTCTGACCGGCGCATTAATTCTCGATAAGCAAATACAAATGTACAGCTAACCCTGTATAGTTAACCTGAGAAATGAAAATAAAACAAAATGACACAATTAATTTCGTGACACACCCCGATGCCGCAATCATATCTGCTTTTCTTAAAATTATCTCAGCCCAATGCTTCAAGCATACCTGCTATTCTCTCAGTCAGACCTACCATTCATAAAATTATCTCACCCCGATGCCTCATTGTCACCATTAACCTATACTGTCCGCTTTCATTGACGTAAACTGTATGGAAGAAAGTTCTGTCAAAAATAATTTATGTTGACTTTGAAGCAATGACATAAGCTAATAACGGAACAATCGTTAATCTGATGATTATAAACATTTCATATGACTAGGGCAAGTTCTGTTTAGATCAATAGGGGTTGCTCAGCCGATTCCATCCTGTTTCAGGGCGTGGCAGGATCGGTCCAGTTCCCAAAGGGTTTCCTCAAGAAAGCCTTCGAACTAGTCCGGGAACGAGGCGGAGTCTGCATATCAGATGAGGTATGATTGGTTGCGAACAATCACCTGACAGCGTCATGTAGTGTCTTACACCAGCTATGAATACATATTTGTCGGATTGCATTTTATTTTAGTTATTTAGGAAAATGTATTTTGCAAGTGAAACCTGAGATATGGACCTAATTTACAACAAGGGAAAGAAACACCTGACTTTAACAATATCGTGAAGTATAATTTCCTAAATATCAATAAAATCAGTCTATATTTTACAGTACTTCAGCCACACGTATGGCGATCAGTGTGTCATTTTTTATCACATGCAAAAGCAGCCTCAATTGACATTTAATGTTGTCATGGTTCAATGTTGAAATACGACTCGTTTTCAAAACAACGCAACCAAAATGTAGACATTAATCAATCATACATGTAGGCATGTGTATGACAAGGATTTCACTTTGACACGGTAATATTTTACTGTATAACCCCTTTTAAATAATGCATGTGATGATTTTGATTTTTACTAGGTTCAAACAGGATTTGCTAGAACCGGGGAACACTACTGGGGATTTCAAGGTCACGGGGTCATGCCTGATATAGGTAATCACTAGTTACATTTATTGCTGTTGTCTATATAAATAATGTGCAACACCTGGCCTCTGTATCTCTTTTGATACATAAGATAACATATATAATAACATCATTTCGCCATGTTACTAAGTTTTCTAATAGTTTCGCGTTTTTTGGAATGACATTGTTAACTTGCGGAATCAACTATGCCCTTATTTTACCTCCTCAATGCGGCGAGAGGTGATATATGTTTTACCTATGGTTTATTGGCATATTTTGATCAACTTTTGTGGAGAGTTAGGGTCATTCAAAGGTTTCTATCCCATGGTGACACACGGCTGTTTCTTTATCCCACAAAGGGCCAGGGCTATTCACTAGTATTCAGGGGTAGGTCGTACAACCATCACAGAGTCCTTATGAGAACATTTCGTAACAGGAATTATCTAGAGTTCATCAATATGCACTAATAGTTAGCAAGAAATCCCATAAATTCCATATATAAAGCAGGTGAATAAATTTCTTAAATGTCCTTTCAGACTCCGCACTAGACTAGCCCAGATGATGCAATGGTTAAGACTCAATTCCTGAGACTAAAAAAGAGCCATAAAACTTACTCTCGCTCTGTCGCACTGCTTAAAACAGTAACTGCCACCTCGCGGCATATTACATAACTAATTTACGGCTCTCTGACCAACTCGTTTATTGATACTATCGGTACATGGAATCACGTTTAATTTAAGCATTTAAGTAGCAAACTAAAACACTAAAGCACTGGCGGGGCTAATTCCACACTGACTTAATCCCGGCCTGGTTATTAGTATACTGAGTTGATTATGGTCAAGTATAATAACGCTGTCATGTACATGAATGTCCCATTCATGACCTTTTTATGATGTTTTTTACAGTGACGATGGCAAAAGGTATCGGTAACGGCTTTCCGCTAGCGGCTGTCGTGACGTCACCAGAGGTCGCCGGGGCGATGTCACAGGCCCTTCACTTCAACACTTACGGCGGTAACCCGCTGGCCTGCGCCGTGGGTAGTGTGGTTCTTGATGTAAGTAACCATTCTCGCGATTTTTAAGCTTTCAAACATATTTTTTGCTTCTTTGCATTAATGATTTTGAAGCTTTTAGACACAGCAGTTTTGAACGTGTTTACTCAAGAACGGCCTCATTGAGGCCCAACCAATAGGTTTATCATAAATCATGCATTTTCTGAAATATTCCAGATTGATTAATCTTTGATATACAGAGTTCAAGACCTGTGTCAGACATTTGTGATCGTAGGCTAGGCCACCCACTAACATTAACCCCTTTTCATCATTCTTCTTTAGGCCTAAACTTTGGAACTTAATTTTTTAATATCTCCGGATATATTCAATCAGTAATGATAAAACGGAACACTAATAGAATACTCCGAGCGAGATCTGTCCAGTGGTATAAATCATGAAAACAATTTATTTTCATTTCACCCTACCTAAAGGTTTGTACTGCGCTCTCCTGACTTCTCCACCCAAGGCGCATGCGCAGTTGGCCTCATAATGTTAGCGCCGCCTCTGCATGTTTTTGTCAATATTTGCATGTTCATAAATACTCTGTTAACGTTACACGAAACCGTTTTCCTGTCACTGAGGCGACTGTTTTGCTCTGTTTATCTGACAGATCATAGATGATGAGGACATACAAGAGAACTGTGACGTAGTTGGTACGTACTGTCTACATGAGCTGGCCAAGCTGAGAGACGAGTTCAAGATTGTGGGTGATGTCCGTGGCAAGGGTCTCATGATCGGCGTGGAGTTCGTTACGGACAAGGTATAGATAGTTGATCCGTCCCTTTACCTCATAGTATACCCGTCACGGACAATGTAATGATACCATATCCGTCACTGACAATGTATTGATACCACACCGTCACGGACAATGTATTGATACCACACCGTCACGGACAATATATTGTTACCACACCGTCACGGACAATGTATTGTTACCACACCGTAACGGACAATGTAATGATACCACATCGTCACGGACAATATATTGTTACCACACCGTCACAGACAATGTATTGTTACCACACCGTCACGGACAATGTATTGTTACCACACCGTCACAGACAATGTATTGTTACCACACCGTCACGGACAATGTATTGTTACCACACCGTAACGGACAATGTATTGTTACCACACCGTCACGGACAATGTATTGTTACCACACCGTCACGGACAATGTATTGTTACCACACCGTCACGGACAATGTATTTATACCACACCGCCACGGACAATGTACGTATTACTACCATATCCGTCACGGGTAGGATAACAAAGTCACACTGGTGATTGATTTAGTTACAGATATCGATATTTATTACCTGTTACAGATCATTAAAAATCAGATATATACCTTGTTCCTGCATGTTTGTTAACCCAAATCATTAACGAAATTTCAGTTAGAGACGTTATCATGGCGCTGTTTGGTTGTGTTTGTTTAGAATATATTTAAGTAAAGCCTTATTCACAGTCTTAGTGTAATATATCTTAATGGTTCTTTACAAAACCCTCAGATATCAAATAATAATATTTTACTTATATTTTGTCAATATAGCAACAGGTCCGAGAAAATTCTGTTATATATGTGAGAAAGAAAAAATTAAGTTAGCGTTGTTGCGACAAGGGAAATTATATATACCACAAAGAAATGCATGTTTTCCTATATATGTCTATATAAAAGTACATTGCCAAAGCATGTAGTTTCTGACTAACCTGGGTGTCTTTATAGTTACGCTGCTCTGTTATACAATGGTATTACATGTATATCCATACTTACAAAAATGGGTTAAAATGTTTTTATTGAAGTCTATAACTGAAAGATAGAACCAGAATCACGTTCATGGTGTTTTGTGTTGTTTCCCGACTTAGGAATCCCGCACACCTCTCCCGCCAGAGAAAATGAACGCCATATTTGAGTCGACCAAGGATTGCGGGGTTTTGTTTGGTAGAGGCGGGCTCCGCTCTAACGTAAGTCTGTCCCTCATGGCAAAATATACTAATACATATGAAACATGAAGCACGTACAGTTAGTTAGTCTATAATGCCTTCTTCGTAAACTATACAATAAAATGTTTTCCTTGATTTACATCAGAGCGCTAGAAACAATTACGCATCGTAGCCCGTATATGGAAAGCGTCTCTCGAACTAGAATTCAAACACTGAAGAGTTGATATATTAGTTGTACAATAGATTTAGTTTGAGAAGAAGTGCATATTTTATTGTGTTTGTGGATATTTTCTGTAATGCAGAGCGCTTGTCTTCTGATTGGTTCAAATGTAATGGAGTCTTTCCTCTGATTGGCTGTTTGTGGACATTGCCTTTCTTGTAACAGTTTCTGTCTGCACGGCGTCTGTTATCTGATTGGTTCGTGTTAAGCAGTTCGTCATTGGTTACATTTTCAGGTGATAAGACTGAAGCCGCCCATGTGCATCACTAAACCTGACGTGGACTTCGCAGTGGCGGTACTGAGGAAAGCCATACAGGATCACGTGTAACAGGAAGAGGAAAACACAAAATTTAAATAGGAATCAAAATAAGATCTCGATGTAAAGTTATACACCGCTGTACGCTGGAAATAAGACGACTTATAAGACTGAGTTTACATTTCGTGGAATCAGGGTGACTTTAAAGATCTGTTACAAAACCTTTTGAGTATACATGTATATGCATGTCGTCTGATTTCAGTATCAGTGACGTAAATGCAGATATGTGGCTCCCCCTAGGGGAACACTCGATCTCGTATCTTCAGATTCTACTTATCTGTCCTGAAAATGCTTAAATACAAGGACCTCGAGCAAGGAGATGAATGTGTTAATATTATGCCTAATACTGTGCTGAATAACAATGAAAGGCGTTTAATTATGTTGGTATATTACCTATACATGTTTGTGTCCATATTTTTCGCGTGTATGAACTCATGGAGTTTAAATATGTTCACATCAGATGGTTCGTGCTTTTACAAGATATATTACTATTCATTATTCCGCATAGACTCGAACGTACTTCGTTATATCTGGATACTCCCACGTTTCGCCTAAAAGGTTCACACGGCCTTTGTTTTAATTGTGAGGCATTAGTATTAATCCAGTTGTGAGGAGGTTCCTCGTGGCTGTCTGTCATTTAATTAAGTGTTTTTTATGTGTTTTCAAGTGGAGCGTACTATAAAAAAGTTATAAAACAGTTTTATGGTCGGGAAAAAACATGTTATTAGTTTAAGGTTAGGTGTGAATGTGTGTTGATGAGTTTGCACTGTCTTTGTAACAAGACTTTTATTGCAAAGTGATCGTTTAATTAGTATTCTGTGCTTTCGAAGGACGGAGCGTCTTGGTAAAACATGAAACCAATGACACGCTGCTTGAATTCGCCATTTCTCGGGGGTTTTTTTTTCAATGGTGTTGCTTCATTTGGTGCTTGGACAGTAACTAGACTATAGGAGATGATCGTATTGTCATTAATAATATTCAGTTTATGAATCCAATAAATATATATACATATTATATAAAGTGGTATATTTAGTTTTTACTTTTTCCCTGATCTTCCCTTGTTTGACAGTTGAATCGCTTTAAGTGAAGCAATATATATATATATATATATATATATATATATATATATATATATATATATATATATATATATATATACACATATATATATAAACATATAAACATATATTTTATATATAATAAAAATTATCTTTGATTAAATTGACAAGCATTTCTTGGGATATATTTGGAAAAAAAATACTTAGTAGTAAATGCGATATAGCTAATGCAAGATGGTTATATAATTATAGTTAAGGTTACCAGCAAAGATAAACACTAAAAGGTACCCATTCACCTACCTTTTGAAAAGAATTTGTGATTTCTGGCTTCTTCTGTGTAGATATTAATGATTTAGGGGTAATTTTGATTGTAAAAAGTTATTATAACGCCTTTGTGAAGGATGCATGAACTTGTTTATCAAAAACATGTTTGTAAACACACCAATGTTGGAAAACGGGAAAAACATGTAACCTAAGGTGGTAGATTACATATATGCGGAGGTAGAAAGATCACTTGTAGCCCTGCCTGGGCTTTAGTGTACTGATGTTTACTTCTAAAATGCTTCAAATAAAACGTGATTCCTTGTACCAATGGACGCGACGTCAGTTCTAGCTCTTATCACTAAAGCCCTGTAAAGTCCGTATGGCGAATCCCTGATATTTGCATACTAGGGCGTTACAAGGCTCCTGACGATTCCATCGCATTTGCATATCAGGCCGTCAAGTCTCCTGTGAATGGCATCTTTGCCATGAAGACGCTGACAGCGGTCCCATTGGCAACAGAGAGCTCAACCCGTTTGGTAACATTCGCACTGAAATCATATGATATATCTCTGCTGTTCGAACATACGGTCCATGGGCCAAATTTAAGTGCACTGTGGACAATAGAACATCGATTTTGTACTGTGTATTCGTTTGTGGTCAAGTTACAAATGAAGGTCTTACCACTGTTAAGTTGCCAACACGATGAACGTCGTAATCGTTTTAGGCAGCTGGTACCTGAATAACAGTTTAACTGCGTTCGTCGCCTGTGGACCAGAATATCTCACGCTGATTGGCTGAGACAGAGACGCATTTTAAAACCGGCCTGCTGCGATAAGCGAATGTCTGATAAACGGTGACACACTGACTCACTGAGGCTGAGGGTTTATAAAGTGTTAAAAATCCTGCCGTACTCAAATAGCCGAGAACCTAAACATATTAAGAATGGTTAAATGGGAATATATATAGCAAGATGGAAGCCCACAAAAGGCGGTTACTGAATTAACCATGTTGTTTTTGAAAAAGATTCTCGGAAAGACCACTATAATTACTCCTTGCGTCACTGGGAATGACCTTGGTTCAGCGAGGCGGTGATGTATGGCGCTGACTGTCCGGAACGACCCAAGTTTACCAGTCGATGAAATGAGAGGCTCGGAGAGTAGTAATTAGTTATGTAAGTTGCTGCATGGTAACAGTACCGACACTAAGTGCGACACAGAGGCATTTCATTGACTGGGCCAGTCTAGATCCAGGGGCGTAGCCAGGATTGAGGGAGAGGAGGGGGCCATGATCAGTGGCGGATCCAGAAATTGGAGAAGGGGTTATGAGACAGGGGCGCTAACATGTAATAGTATTTATGAAAACTAAGTGTTTTATATATATATATATATATATATATATATATATATATATATATATATATATATATATATATTATACGATATATATTTTAGTGTATGGAAATATAGATTTTTTTTTATTTTCAATTATGAAACATGGTTTTATCAAGGTTAATTACAGGTGCCACGGGAGGGTATGGGAGGGGGTATCCCCCTTCAACATTGGGAATTTTTGTTTAATAAACAATATAAAGAGAACATTTTGAGGCAATTTTCACACAAAAAAATATGAGGATTTTCTGTTCCTGAAAAACTGTTCTCCTAACTCTTTGAGTGATTATGTCATACTGTAAAGAGTTGTAATATTTAATTTTTTATATTTCTTCAAAAATAATGATATAAAATTTCAATCGTTTTCAACATGTTAAAGTCAATGGCGCAAAGGCGCATTTACGTTAATAACTTGCACAATTTTATCTTTTTAATGTAATACTCGGAGTTAAATAACTGAAATGATGAAGTCATGTTAAACTTTGCATTTTACTGGAGCCCGTGGTCTCGACAGCACACAAGACTCCTAAGAGCACAGATCGCGAGCACCGGTATCACTAGAGGAGCCGTGAGATTGTCGACCCCAACCAGGCCCTGCATGGTGCTCTGCAGTTGTTTTGCAGCTGTTCATAAATATCATCATCCTCAAATAATGAATTTGAAATTAATAAACTGCAGATAACTGCACTACAATCTAACTGTTTATAATAGATTAATAAAATGAAAAATGAAAATTAATCACGAAAATTGGGAAATTAGATAAAATAAGAGATATTGCAGCTCGACGGGGGGCTGCGCGCCGAAGGCGCCCCCTCTTGAACCGCCACTGACAGCAAAGCAGTTTAATGCATATATATATATATATATATATATATATATATATATATATATATATATATATATATATTAGACTAAGTGAAATTCAAAAAGAACGGCGAGGTACTGGATGCGGGGGGGGGGGGGCATGGCCCCCTGCGGCCCCCCCTTGGCTACGCCCCTGAGATCGATCACTTGTTGCAAAACGCCATTTGCAAAACTCTGGATTATCTGACTTGCTGCCAGATGCCCTTGTTGAATTTTTTTATTATTTCGACGGACCCGCACATATTATAATCACGTTGATATAAACAAAACAAACAGCCTGTGTGCGGTGATTTCCAGGTTTTCTGGCCAATTTTTACAAAAGCTCCAAGGGATTACCTTCAGTAAGATAGTTGATTGGGCCCCTTTAAGTTAACACTGCGGCTTTATATTGAAAATGTAGAAGATAAATGAAATAAATTTGAAAGTATAAACTGATCTGCACAAGAAAATGCATATGGTTTATTGTTTTAAAGTTGGATCTCTGAACAGGTCGAGGGAAAGATATTATAGTTCATTATCCGTTACACAGGTGGCGCAAAAGTTTAATCCTGATACAAAACTGAACCACTCGTTTAAATTAATCTGTAAACAACTCTGCACAGAGGCAGTTTGGGCAAAATTGTTAATTATTGTTGTTGTGTTTCCGACAGTGTTACCAGCACACATTTTACATTGGTCAAAGAAAAACTGCTCGAGTCAATAAATCATATTATATTTTAAATAACCTAACTGGTGGAGTGAAACCCATGTTTCTTGTCTATTTTTTTGTTTAGTCCTGTATTCATACTACCAAAATGGACGTGGTGTGCTTTCACATGAATCTTAAATTTGACTCTTGAGAAAGGGTTTGGGAACCCAGGGACGGATCCAGGTTTCAGGCAAAGGAGGGTCCAACCCAAGAATACTAATGACAAAAACGTAAAATACGGTCAGCAAGTTCTCTGAATGATGATATCCTTTCTCGATAACAGATGGCGCTACAGGTAAATTTATTTGATTTTATCCAGAACTGATATCAGTGCAGTTATTTATAGCATTTAGCGGTCTATATATAGGAATCAGATATATATGATTCATGTTTATTTAACATAAACCATGCATCTGATAATAAGCTCACTTTAAGTTAGGGTGATTTCGTCAGCATCATATATAAAATTATAATTATTTAATATCATCAAGACTGGGTTAGGCTTAAAACTACGAATGAGTTCAACAACAAACACATGAAATATACACAGAACGTACTGGTACCAATACTTGTACATAAGTTAATTAAATTTATCACTTTACTTAACCCCTTCACATTTCAGTATAAATGTGATGCTTAACTTTTAAATTAAATTTATACTGTCCATATCAGTCAAGTTATTTATTTATTCAATGGTGTCATCAACTTCTCTTAGATGCATGGGGAAATGAAATAACTATATACTGATCATTTTAGTCTCATAATTGGAAAAATGTGTTGATGAAATAATTTACATGAGGTGTTAAAGTTTGCCATCTACTGGCCGGCCGGAGAGAACTCCGAGCATTGCAACGTGTCGGGTGTTTCCGGTTAGAACCGAAACCACACGACATCAGGCTTATGTGGAAACGCCAGTGCGCATGCTACTTGTCGATTTCAATACTTCCGGCAACCTGTCATGAGTGTCCAGTAAGTTTGTGGAACTTTGGAGTGGCTCTATCGTGCAGAGATTCCGGATGTTTTGAATCACTAATCATTCATGCTCATACCATCTGACCCACTGGAGTTCATTCAGTTCTCACGAGCGTGCAGGTTTGATAACAGTTTTGAGGCTGCATCGTGTGGAGACGGGGCAAACGTGCTAACTGAGGCAACAGTTTGGTTTTGAGCTTTGAACAGGGGTTGTCAAAGACCTCACGTGTTTAGACCAGTATATACACAAATATTGGTGGTGGAATGGCTACATATGCTGGCGTCAGTCCGATTGGGGATCCGTCCACGGCCCCTCACGGCGCGGATACTAACTCTAATCACTCGGGTCAAGTCATATTTACTGGAGTGACAGACGAATACTCGGAGGAGAGGAAAAAATACCTCACCGCCAAATATGGTCAACACCAGATGAAACTGATCAGAAAGCGACTCACAGTGGAGGACTGGACGGATAAACAGCTCCGGAAACTATACGGCGTTGTAAGTATTCATGTTTCCAGGTTACAGAGATCAAACGTTCATAGTGACTTAATAAAATTAACTGAATCAGTTTAAATCAAGTTGAATTAAGGCAAAACTGGATCTTCTCAGGAGTAGTCACCGAGGGGCATATAGGCAACTGTAAATAAAAATCACAGTTTGATTACTATTATAAATCACTTTTTTTATCATGTTAAGAAAATATAGTCTAAATTATGGTTCAGCTATTCTAATAGCAATGTTATAGATGCTGCTTTTATTTTCTTAAATATTTAAAACTGTTTCATATGTTTCATGTTCAATTGTCATTTTTGATTGTAACAGTTTTAATTATTTAAAAATGTATTATTATTATATTTTGAAGTACATATATATTTATCTACATATAATACCAAAACAAAACATTGATTACATTTAAGGTAATTCACATATAAATATCTAGCCCTAGCTCCCCTGCTTTCTCTGAACTGCAGCAGTGTTTACAGGATCCTTGTTTTTCTACCTGAGTGCAACATTCAATTAAATCATAAATACTTTATATCTTCAAATCATTTTTTAACAATTTTGAAATATGAAAAAAATCCAGAAATTTTTCATTAAAAGGGAGGCAAGAAATGAGAAAAGCAGTGCCATGTGAGCATGATGGTGTGATAACTGTTGTGACCTTGCCCTTAAATGTCCATCACATGTGGTGCACTGCAAACTAGCAATTATTTGTTATGAAGTCATCAAGGATTGGTGTATTTGGGTGTATTGCTTGCCCTGTGCAAAGGAACCATTATTTTATTAACCCGTTAAAGAATATACATCTTCTGTGAGTATCTACATCCTCTATCAATAGACAACAAATCTTATAAAAATTAATAGTGTTAACAGAACTTATATATTTTTATATCTGAAAGACGGATAGTTTAACTCTCTAAGAAATAACAGAGACAGATGCAGACAGGACTCTGTTTAACAGTTGATTGTTGCTGTCTGTTTTCTGCAACAAAGGAAGTCCCTCAAACTCAAAGGTGACTCACTGAAAAAACCCATGCTACTGAAGATTGCTGTTTGAATAGCCTGATGCTGAGCCTTATGTATAATTAGGCTGACAGTTGCAGCCCTGGATGGTTGACAGATTGTCAGTGATTTACATAGTGATCTTTTGTAGAATTGAATGTCAGCTGAGTGCAAGATCAGACCATAGAGTGCATACTTAACATGATGCCTTATGTGGATGTCATGACCAGTAAAATCATAATGTGATGCCTTGTGTGGATGACATGACTAGTGATATGTGATGCCTTGTGTGTGGATGACATGACTAGTGATATGTGATGCCTTGTGTGGATGACATGACTAGTGATATGTGATGCTTTGTGTGGAAGACATGACTAGTGATATGTGATGCCTTGTGTGGATAACATGACTAGTGATATGTGATGCCTTGTGTAGATGACATGACTAGTGATATGTGATGCCTTGTGTGGATGACATGACTAGTGATATGTGATGCCTTGTGTGGATGACATGACTAGTGATATGTGATGCCTTGTTTGGATGACATGACTAGTGATATGTGATGCCTTGTGTGGATGACATGACTAGTGATATGTGATGCCTTGTGTGGATGACATGACTAGTGATATGTGATGCCTTATGTGGATGACATGACTAGTGTTATGTGGTGTCTTGTTTGGTTGACATGACTAGTGATATGTGATGCCTTGTGTGGATGACATGACTTGTGATATGTGATGCCTTGTGTGGATGACATGACTAGTGATATGTGATGACATGACCAGTGAGGAGCAGTACTATTGATAGTAGCAACATGGTTTACCAGTGTTGTGTATACATAATGTGCTATGTGTTTGTTGACTCCAGAGCTTTATTTACAAAGGTTAAATTAGGTACCTACATTTATTGTTGACAGATAACCCTAGTTTGAAGTGAGAAGACATGATAAACATGAGTGATCGTCACAGATTAGTTGAAACACTTTTTTGTGACAGTCAGTTCCTTGCACAACTTAAAGACACTAAAAAAGCATCATGTCAGAGAGATCAGAAGCTTGAGTTTCTTCTCATTTTGTTATGTTTATAAAGTGTAGTTGTATATCAGGGTTACTAGGTATGAATATTCTTTTATAGGGACTTACTTGCCTCATTTTGGAACAGTTTTTATACCTGAACAAGTATCATGTAATTTTTCATGAAACGTGCACAGCACCACTTACAAATACAGCCGGTCAACAAAGGGAGTGCCTCGTCCATAAAAACAAGGGCAACAAAGTGGTCATGTGACAAACTAGAAGTTTGTTTGAACTGTAAGGTTTTGGTTCTCCAATGGCGATTTTATAATTAATCATCTCAAAATCTTAACTTTAAAAGTTCCTATAACATTGGTGGCTCATAATTCTGTGTATATATATATATATATGTGTGTGTGTGTGTGTATATGGATATCACCCTTATCAAATGTGATTAGATGATTAGCTTCATGATATAAGGAGCACCAAATAAATAAATATATATAAATATATGTTTATATATGTAATTTGTATTGTTCACATAACGTGAATTCAATACATCGAGGTGATAGTGCTCTACCGTATGGGAGCGTTTATAAATAACTAAAGTGCAGTTAGTTTGACTTCATCAGTTTGTGCTACAGATCTGTTTCGTGAGAGCAGCATTCAAGCCGGCTCACTCTTCAGGTACAAACTCGTGAGAGCAGCATTCAAGCCGGCTCACTATTCAGGTACAAACTCAGTTTGTACCTTAAGAGTGAGTTTGTACCTACACCCAAACTGATGAAGTCAAACTAACCGTACTTTAGTTATTTATTTATATATGTATGTATATATATATGTATATTTATATGATGCTCCTTATTTATGAAGCTAGACTTCTAATAACATATGATACGGGCGATATCCTATTTAATATGGGTAAATTAAAAAAGGAATACAAACTGAACTTGAATGTTGTAACTGCATGCACAAATTACTGTGACTATTTGATAATTATTTCAGATGACTGATACTCTCCGGTATTGTTTGTTTTCAGTGTGGTAAACTTTCCCCCTCACCTGGGCTTGTGTTATTGTCCGTCCAAGCTTATACTCAGGACGGTGATTACCTGTGAAATTAGTGTAAACCAGACCTGCAATTGTAAATAAATCAGTTTGTGTGGAGATAATTGTCTAACCATGCTCAAAAAAGTAAATCTAATTGGCCCCCTGTGGTCTGTCAGGCACAGACACACCTTGTTTCCAGGAAAAATGGCTCCTGGTTCTATTAGTATTTGGTTAACTGCAGTCCCCAGTGACTGCTCATATAAACCTCCCTCAGTCCCTGTGACTGCTCATATAAACCTCCCTCAGTCCCTGTGACTGCTCATATAAACCTCCCTCAGTCCCTGTGACTGCTCAGATAAACCTCCCTCAGTCCCTGTGACTGCTCATATAAACCTCCCTCAGTCCCTGTGACTGCTCATATAAACCTCCCTCAGTCCCTGTGACTGCTCATATAAACCTCCCTCAGTCCCTGTGACTGCTCATATAAACCTCCCTCAGTCCCTGTGACTGCTCATATAAACCTCCCTCAGTCCCTGTGACTGCTCATATAAACCTCCCTCAGTCCCTGTGACTGCTCATATAAACCTCCCTCAGTCCCTGTGACTCCAGTATCTTGATAATTAATGCATGGACCTCCAGTCCACATTGACAGCTCATATAAACCTCACTCAGTCCTAGGTGATTGCTTATATAAATCTCATTCAGTCCTGGTCATGAATAACGTAACCTTCCCTCAGTCTCAGTGACTGGTCTTGAATAAGGTAACCTTCCCTCAATCCCAGTGACTGGTCTTGAATAAGGTAACCTTCCCTCAGTCCCAGTGACTGGTCTTGAATAAGGTAACCTTCCCTCAGTCCCAGTGACTGGTCTTGAATAAGGTAGCCTTCCCTCCGCTGACCTGAGTAGTTTAATCACCTCATTTATTCAGGTGATGTAAATAATGCTGCAGGACTGCTTATTGATTAACTTGACTCTAGGTGAAGCTTTGATGTGGGTCATTAATTAATCACCTGCTGAGGGTGACTGGGTACTGAACACCTGTGTCAATTCAATCTGTGACAGCCACTTCATCATTAATAGCTGGCCTGGGTGGGTGAGAGCAGCATTGTGTCAGTTAATACCCGGATTATACTCTGCATTAACACTGCTTTATGAGATTACATGGTCTGAGCATTTAACTGATGTAGTTAAGTCTGGATGTGGATAAATTCCAGTTCAGTAGGCCTATAGCTGTCACTGATGATGGAAGCTGTTGACTGAGGCTCTGGCTGATGATGATGATGATTACATGTGGTCAACATGGTGACCCATTCTCCTCAGTCTGTCCATTTTTAGATATCTAGACTCCCAGCTTGTGGTATTCATGTGCACACTTGTTACATTGTATTGTTCTAATGTGTTTGTAAATGCAGTGCTGAGATATGGTGTGTGATGATAGACATGTCACTGTTTAGCTAAACATCCTCACAGTCAAGGCTCTCACAGCTCCTCCTGGACGGCAATAAATAAAAATCGGAAGTCGGAAGTCGGAAGCCTTCGGATGTCGGAAGCCGTTTTAATTTTTAGTATAATGTTAAAAATAACGATCATACCAACACTTTTTCATGTTAAAATGTAAGATATAGAACCCCTTTGCAAAACCAGGAAATGCATAAAACTCGGAAGTCAAGACCATAGCACCAACCGACAATGACACAGAAAAAGTCTTGCATAATTCCAGATTTTGATTAAAGTGATATTTATGTATTTGAATAAAATCATAATGTATATTACTTATTAAACATAATGATATATAAAATATATAAAAAAAAATAAATGTTGAAATATACATTCAAATGTAATACATTATATATATATATATATATATATATATATATATATATATATATATATATCATATCGTGACGTAATATTTTAATATGGAATGTTATTTTTTATAAATAAAATATAAAAGCATTTTAAATTTCGTAATTTTATCAAATTGGTGTAATAATTCTTTTAGAATAGAGAATTATATCATATAAAAAAATAAGTATAACTTAAACAACATTTATTTGTATTATAATAATTTTACATATATAATACTATTCAAATATGTGATAAAATACATAAATTTTTATATTAATGTAAAAAAGTATCAAACTGTCGCATCCTTGCAGAAACTGGTAAAACCGTAAGAAAAGTCCATTCAGTTTTGTAATAATAAAACTAATTTATTTTATCCATTAGGGTGCTATATACAATATAAATGAAACTAAATTTTATCCATGCATTAGGATGCTTTATATGGAACGCATATAACTCTCCAAGGCTTGCTGAATACTGATCACCCAACGTATCAGGAAACATTTTTATAACATTGCACAGACAATTTGCATAAAACATTATAAAAACACTTCCAAAATATTTCGAAAATTTAAAAATATGTAAAACTACATGTAACTGTGAAAGATTTAAAAAAAGGCATGTGATGTTGCAAAAACATTGATATAAATTATAACAGTATCTTTATATTTTAATTTTAGCTTAATTAAAATAATTTATGTAGGAAGGATATTACATTATTATATGATTCCATAGAACATTTTTTTTTAATTTTACACTTTAAAGCTACATTCTGTTTTGGAAACATTTTAAGAACAGCTTCATAAAATGTTTATGCTAACTAAAGATCAGGCTATAAGAACAAGGAAACGCGTGTGCCTTTAAGGTAACGTAATGAAATATTACATAGATTGTAATCAGTTACAAACTAATAGGAGGAATCGCCACCTAAAATTTTTCTGTTATCCATTTTATTTGTTAGAATAACTTGCAAGGTGGAGGGGATAAATTATCACATAAATGAATGGATATATAAATACTCATATTATATACAATTTAATAATTTCATATATTAATTTATATTGACTTATATAACTTTGTCTTACTTAATTTAGGAATATTGATTATATTGTACTTTTATAATATATGATATTTTATCATATAATATAATTTAATATCAAATTATATCGCTGTTGAATGTATATATAATTATATCGTCATCTATATATGTTATTTAACACATTGTGTATACTTTTGAATATACTTGTTATTATGTAATTATATTTTGCATCATGTATGTATTTGTTCAATGAAAAAAATAGAGAATACCAAAACAAATCTGTTTCGTATTATACTGGGTTTTTTTATTTGTTATTATAGTATTTTATATTCATGTTTTACATTTCAATATCAATTTATATATTATTTTGTTATTTATATACATTTTGATTTTATTCAAATACACTATAAATATTACCTAAATTAATATTTGTGTTGATGCAAGACCCTTTTTGTGTCGTTGTCGGTTGGTACACTGTGGCTTGACTTCCGAGTTTTATGCATTTTGAGCATCATCTGTCACTTCAGGATGACTTCCGAGAGGCTTCCGACGCATTAATTATGCTTTAATTTTCATATATGTTAATATATATCTTTGAAACTTTCTGGTATGAAAAAGGGTGTATATATCTTTCGTTTTAACACAAAAACTTGTCGATTTGTTCGTTATTTTTAAAATTATATTAAAAATTAAAACGGCTGCCGACTTCCGAAGGCTTCCGACTTCCGACTTCCGAGTTTTATTTATTGCCCTCCTGGACACATCATAAAACAAATTTGACTCGGTCAGTGGACATATTTACTAGGATTCCCTGTAACCAGTTCTATATCTCCAGCTTTTAAAATTTAACAAAATTTGTTGAATAAAATTGCTTTTTATGGTGGATTAATAGTCACATTTTCTATATTCATAGCTATTTCAGAATGATGACTTTCCATGATCTCAAGGTGTAGAAGGTATAAGATCAAACATGACATTATTGAAAAAATCCATCCACATTTTATTTAACATTCCCCACTGGTCTGCCTGTAGTTTTTAGATCAGCTGACAGAAAGTCAACTGAGGATAATAGGTAAGGTGCTTTGTCAGTTGTCCGTCCAGCCGTCCGTTAGCAGAGCACAAATCATAACCGCTGGACCTAGAAACTTCTAAGTGTACATCTAGAGCGGCCAATAAAAAATCTCCTTGGAAACCTGAAATTAGGTCAGTGTGACATATGGTCCACTGAGCTATGGGGCTTGTAAGTTCCCCCCAGAATAATTAAAAATTTGATACAAAACCTCCAGTATCTTGATAATTAATGCATGGATTGCCATTAATCTTGACTAGAATATGGAATATTTTTATCAAAGTAAAAATATGATACAAAACCTCCAGTATCTTGATAATTGATGCATGTATTGCCATGAATTGTGCCTTGAAAATTGACCATGACTAGTTTTGTCAGTTCCTGAAAGCAGGTGGTGCTACCAATATTTTTTGAGTGAACCTGTGAGCTTATGTGATGGTGTGGCGTTGGCCGTCGTCTGTGCGTTAATCCATAATATCTCAAAATCGGTAGGAGCTATCATCATCAAATTTTATGCAAAAATGTAGTCATCTAAAAAACTCCATAGGATTTATTTTTTTTTGTTATCTGCACTTACTTAGATTTTATAAGGAAAAGAAAAAAAAAACTTTAAAAATCTTCTTCTCCGAAACTGTCCAGCCAAATTGTTCAGTATTTCACAGGAATAATCTCTGAAACAATCTTTCTCAAGTTTGTTCAAATAGTTCCAGTTCATTTGGCCAAAAAAGAATACTAAAATTACAATATCAGAAACAAATTGAGCTATCTTCACTAAATTTTATGCAAATGTTGGTCACATGACTCCTATATGAATTAGAGGTATTGGTGGCACCACCTGCAACAACATTTTCTGTATGAGGGTCATTGGTCATTAGTACTTTAACCCATAATTTCTCAGGAATAGCAAGAGCTAGCATCCCCAAAATTTATGCAAACAACTTTCATATACCAAATGTTGTGGGATTGAGTGTTTTATGGTGCCATCTAGATCTGACATAAAAAGATATCTAAAGACCTCCAAGGCACTAATATTGTATGAGAATGGTTTTTAGCTCAGCTTACTGGAAGTCAATTGAGGTGTATGAATGGCGCTGTGTCCGTCATCCATCTGGCTGTCCCTTAGCAGGGCACAAATCATAACTGTTGGTCCTAGAAACTTCTGAGTGAACATCCAAGGAGGTCAATAAAAAATCTCCTTGGAAACCTGAAATTAGGTTACTGTGACCTATATCCTCCAAGCTATTGGGCTTGGAAGTACCCCCAAGAATAATAAAAAATATAATAAAAAACTCTTGATAATTAATGCATGTATTTTCATGAATCTTGCCTTGAATATTGAACATGACTAGTTTTGTCAGTTCCTGAAAAGTGGTGGCGCCACCTGTATTTTTTGTTATTTTAACAAATATTTTTCCATTTTTTCACTATAAAATGACATCAATCATGTCATTTTCTCAGCTGTAATTACATCTAGTGTCCCAACACCTGGTGTGTATATTGATCACAAGTGGATGCCATATAGTAATCACCCTGTCTGTCTGTCTGTCTGTTTGTCTATCTGTCCATCCGTCCATCCACACATTTGTTTCCAGATGATAACTTCAGGTTGTATTGACACATGGATTTACATATGGCCCACCACTAAAGCAAGAACCTATATGATTTTGGGGTCACAAGGTCAAAGTCACAGGACTCACTTATTTTAAAAGATTATGGCTGCATTTTAAGCCAAGCTTTTCATCCCAAACTTTCCATTTTGTGCATTAAGCTGACTTGCCAGTATGGGGAGAGCATAAATGAATTTGGGGTCAAAGGTCAAGGTCACCGGGGCCATCTGTTCACAAATTAGTTTCCAGATGATAACCCTAATTAAGTTATAACTTATATAGACTCACCACTAAAGTGAGAACCATGTCGATTTTGGGGTCCAAAGGTCAAGGTCACAGGACTCATATCTTTAAAAAGAATGCATAAGCATTTGAAGCCAAACTTTTCATGGCAAACCTTCCATCTTCAAGATATTGCTAACCTGCCAATAGGGGAAGATTCTGTTCAATTTGGGGGTCATGAGGTCAAAGGTCAAGGTCACAGTACCCACTTATTTAGAAAGATTGTGGATGCATTTTAAGCCAAACTTTTCATCCCAAACCTTCCATCTTGCACATATAGCTTAGCTGCCAATAGGGAAAGAACCTGATAGATTTAGGGGTCAAAGGTCATGGTCACAGGGGCCATTCTGTCCACATATTTGTTTCTAGATGATAATTCCAGTTTGGATTGACATATTGGTTTCAATTTTGACTTATATATGAACCACCAATAATGTAAGAACCCTTTTGATTTTGGGGTCATAAGGCCAAAGGTCAAGGTCACAGGACCCACTGTTTTAAAAAGATTGTTGATATATTTTTAGCCAAACTTTGTCCCAAACCTTTCTATCTTCCAGATGTTGCTCACATGCCAATAGTGGATGTAACTTATGGATTTTGGGTCACAAGGTCAAAGGTCAAGGTCATGGGGCAATCTATCCATATTTTAGTTTCCAGATGATACCACCCATTTGGTTTGAAATATTGGTTTCAAACTTGACTTATATATGGCCCACCACTAAAGTTAGAACTGTTGATTCTGGGGTCATGAGATCAAAGGTCAAGGTCACTACTTTAGAAAGATGGTGAATGCATTTTAAGCCAAACTTTTCATCTCAATTCTTCCATCAGCGACATGTGATGCACCTGCCAATAGGGGAAGTTTCCTTTTGATTTTGGGGTCAGAAGGTCAAAGGTTTAGGTCACAGGGCCCATCCATTTACAAATTAGTTTATGGATGATAACTCCAGTTTGGGTAGACATGTTGGCTTCAAATTGATCATAGAACCAATATTTTGGAAAACCTCATGAACATATATCCTTATAGACAAATGCAGCTGAGCGTTGAGACCCATGTTTCCCTAGTTTACACTCCAGCTCAAAAGGTTATGGTAGCTAAATGATCATGTGTAACATATAAGGGGCATTTTATATTCCTTTTTCCCCATTTCTGTTCAATGGAGTATAAAGCAGATATGAAGCCACTGTTAATAATAAGCCAACCTGAGTATGTTTACATTGTTACATTGATGTATGTGATGTATGTGTGGTGTGTGTAGGTTGATAGCCTTTGTGGTTCTGGTAAATGCCAGACTGTCACCGGCTGATTGACAGGTGACAGAGATGGTTTGAATGTCATCTTCATCCTTAACATGACAACTGTTAGCTGTTAATGCTTACATTTATTACAAATGTATCTCTAGGTGCACGTGGTGGTGTTGTTTTATCTGTACAGATACACAATCAGTTTATGTGTACATACACATCTGATGTGTGCATTCACATGCGCATGCTTTATTCTATTTTATGTGTGTACACCATCCCATGTCCTGTTTTTGTTGACCTACACAATCTTATTCTCTATAAATGTTTGTGTCTGTCTGTGTGTACATACACATTCTTATTCTCTATAAATGTTTGTGACTGTCTGTGTGTACATACACAATCTTATTCTCTATAATTGTTTGTGACTGTCTGTGTGTACATACACAATCTTATTCTCTATAAATGTTTGTGACTGTCTGTGTGTACATACACATTCTTATTCTCTATAAATGTTTGTGACTGTCTGTGTGTACATACACAGTCTTATTTTCTATAAATGTTTGTGACTGTCTGTGTGTACATACACATTCTTATTCTCTATAAATGTTTGTGACTGTCTGTGTGTACATACACATTCTTATTCTCTATAAATGTTTGTGACTGTCTATGTGTACATACACATTCTTATTCTCTATAAATGTTTGTGACTGTCTGTGTGTACATACACAGTCTTATTTTCTATAAATGTTTGTGACTGTCTGTGTGTACATACACATTCTTATTCTCTATAAATGTTTGTGACTGTCTGTGGGTACATACACATTCTTATTCTCTATAAATGTTTGTGACTGTCTGTGTGTACATACACAATCTTATTCTCTATAAATGTTTGTGACTGTCTGTGTGTACATACACATTCTTATTCTCTATAAATGTTTGTGACTGTCTGTGTGTACATACACAGTCTTATTTTCTATAAATGTTTGTGACTGTCTGTGTGTACATACACATTCTTATTCTCTATAAATGTTTGTGACTGTCTGTGTGTACATACACATTCTTATTCTCTATAAATGTTTGTGACTGTCTATGTGTACATACACATTCTTATTCTCTATAAATGTTTGTGACTGTCTGTGTGTACATACATGCTGTGTGTGTGTACATACATCATATGCTGCTCAGTTTCCGTGTACATACACAGTCATATATTCTGTTTCACATGCAATCTGATGCTGTGTGTGTGCATATAAAATCCTATCCCCTGGCTGCTGCATAATAAAGTGATCAGTGATTTGATACAGAACTGCTGCTGGTGTTCAGTATGAAATATTACACTTGTATTCATATATTAAAGGTAAGTTACTGACGCTCTCTGAGGTGACAGGTAGAGCTCACGCCTATCTGTAGGTCAATTATCCAGGGTCACGCCTGTATCTTACACGTCAATCCCTGATCAGTTTAAATAGGGACTGATAGCACAGACCTTACAGCTATATAGGAATCCACAAAGCAATATATGTCATTTATACAATCCCGATGGATCTTAATTGTTTGTAGTACAGTGTTTATCAGTGTACAGCCGTCATGTACGACCCATCAAACATCTGTGTAGCACCATCTTTATCAACATACAGATATCCGGTACAGACCTCTCACACCAGCCTTGGTCCTGGGACTGTACTGAGTGTATAAAAAATCTAGTGTTGCCTCCTCTCACCTTTTTGACAGTTTTGATTGGGTGTTCATGTGTATTTTTGGCTATCAGTGGTAAAAAAAGACCTGTTTATTTACAGCTCTCATGGCTAGGAGTATGAATTTCTAATTTGATGTACTGACCTCTTTGTGTTAGATCTCTTAATCCTGTCAGAAAGAGCGCTGTATGATGCAGTTTAATTATACAAGTCTTTTTAGTGCCAGCTCATCTCCACATGCTCAAAATCAACATGAATTTTAAATGTGGCCAGAAATAGCTTATTGTGAGAGATTGAAAGGCCCGAGGCCACAGTTTGTGGTTTACTGTGTGAGAAATACTGAGGTAATAAGACCCCCCACAGTGTGTTAGATTTGGAGATAAGCCAGGTGTTATGTCATTAGCCAGCTTATGTCAGGTTGTTTTGTCATCAGTCTGGCTATATAGAGCTGTTTTATACCAGTGATCTGGCTGCACAGCACTAGTGCAGTGTACCTTTAATTAGGTACACCATTTGTTATAGGTATACACAGGTACATTATAAATTGTCAGTGTACAGCTAATCTTATTTGTTAATATATGTCACATGTTTTGATTAATCTCACACAAAAAGTGACTGTGTACCCATGACATCTTGTCACACTTACCCATGGACATTTTATCTCATTATCTGTGACAGTAAATCATAGATAAAGAATAATACTCTACCCTTTCCTGTGACAGTAAATCATAGATAAAGAATAATACTCTACCCTTTCCTGTGACAGTAAATCATAGATAAAGAATAATACTATACCCTTTCCTGTGACAGTAAATCATAGATAAAGAATAATACTCTACCCTTTCCTGTGACAGTAAATCATAGATAAAGAATAATACTCTACCCTTTCCTGTGACAGTAAATCATAGATAAAGAATAATACTCTACCCTTTCCTGTGACAGTAAATCATAGATAAAGAATAATACTATACCCTTTCCTGTGACAGTAAATCATAGATAAAGAATAATACTCTACCCTTTCCTGTGACAGTAAATCATAGATAAAGAATAATACTCTACCCTTTCCTGTGACAGTAAATCATAGATAAAGAATAATACTCTACCCTTTCCTGTGACAGTAAATCATAGATAAAGAATAATACTCTACCCTTTCCTGTGACAGTAAATCATAGATAAAGAATAATACTCTACCCTTTCCTGTGACAGTAAATCATAGATAAAGAATAATACTATACCCTTTCCTGTGACAGTAAATCATAGATAAAGAATAATACTCTACCCTTTTCTGTGACAGTAAATCATAGATAAAGAATAATACTCTACCCTTTCCTGTGACAGTAAATCATAGATAAAGAATAATACTCTACCCTTTCCTGTGACAGTAAATCATAGATAAAGAATAATACTCTACCCTTTCCTGTGCAGTAAATCATAGATAAAGAATAATACTCTACCCTTTCCTGTGACAGTAAATCATAGATAAAGAATAATACTCTACCCTTTCCTGTGCAGTAAATCATAGATAAAGAATAATACTCTACCCTTTCCTGTGACAGTAAATCATAGATAAAGAATAATACTCTACCCTTTCCTGTGACAGTAAATCATAGATAAAGAATAATACTCTACCCTTTCCTGTGACAGTAAATCATAGATAAAGAATAATACTCTACCCTTTCCTGTGACAGTAAATCATAGATAAAGAATAATACTCTACCCTTTTCTGTGACAGTAAATCATAGATAAAGAATAATACTCTACCCTTTCCTGTGACAGTAAACCATAGATAAAGAATAATACTATACCCTTTCCTGTGACAGTAAATCATAGATAAAGAATAATACTCTACCCTTTCCTGTGACAGTAAATCATAGATAAAGAATAATACTCTACCCTTTCCTGTGACAGTAAATCATAGATAAAGAATAATACTCTACCCTTTCCTGTGACAGTAAATCATAGATAAAGAATAATACTCTACCCTTTCCTGTGACAGTAAACCATAGATAAAGAATAATACTCTACCCTTTCCTGTGACAGTAAACCATAGATAAAGAATAATACTCTACCCTTTCCTGTGACAGTAAATCATAGATAAAGAATAATACTCTACCCTTTCATATTCAGAAGTTACCCACAGTTGTAAGTGTGTTGCTTTGTGTTGTAATTTTGTTTAACGTCTCACTAAATCAAGGTATATGTGGAGATTCAGAACCGACATAATATTAATGTCTATTTGAAGATTGAGGAATATGTATTTCCTGTATCTGTCCTGATCAGGGTGTATATATGTTTGTGTGTCTGGCATGCACTCATTGGGCACCATGGTTGTGTTTTTAACGGTTCACTTTTGTATATATGTTCATTAATACATAACTGCCCTAATTAATAGTCATTACACAATTTTGCTAAATGTGTGGTTACAAATCCAGAGGTTCTCATGCCAGAGTTTACACATATCAAGTCCAGCATATTGGCACAGTGGTTGTGGACCACGTGTATTGAACCGTAACAGACGGAGTACACTGGACATTATACAACGTTTATTGTTGACTCGGCAGGTTATAAATGAAGCGTCCTTTGTCCAGCTGATGTTATTGATAATTTCCTGACTCTGTGCTTTGTGACAGGGCATATTAATGTTACGATCCGGTGTTTGAGTATTGAGCCGTGTGCAACAGATGGCAGCAAGTGATTTAAACGAGAGAATCAAACTTTTGTTATGGTGGAGGATAGTATTGTGTGTGCAAGTTAACATGTATAGACGGACAGAAACAGGAGATGAGAGAGGGAATCAGATATAGTCCTGAATAGAGGGCAGGTATTCAGATATAATCCTTAATAGAGTGGCAGGTATAGAACCAGCAGAAATGTTCTGTTAAATAAGTTTACAGTTCAACTATCTAGAGCTATAATCAGACCTTTGCAACTTACTTTTGCATTAAGCTGCTACAGTTAACTCATTGTGAAACAAAAATTAAAAGATAACAGAGAGATAAGAGACAAGTATTAGATACAGGGTCCATGGTACAGAACATGTGAGAGACAATGTTTTAATGGACTGTGTTGTTGTGTTGAGGCTTGTCTAATCTGTAGTGTCATGTGGTGTGACCTCCTCTCTGATCTGTAAAGTTGTGTGATGTGACCTCCTCTCTGATCTGTAATGTTGTGTGATGTGACCTCCTCTCTGATCTGTAATGTTGTGTGATGTGACCTCCTCTCTGATCTGTAATGTTGTGTGATGTGACCTCCTCTCTGATCTGTAATGTTGTGTGATGTGACCTCCTCTCTGATCTGTAATGTTGTGTGATGTGACCTCCTCTCTGATCTTGTGATGTTGTGTGATGTGACCTCCTCCTGATCTGTAATGTTGTGTGATGTGACCTCCTCTCTGATCTTGTGATGTTATGTGATGTGACCTCCTCCTGATCTGTAATGTTGTGTGATGTGACCTCCTCTCTGATCTGTAATGTTGTGTGATGTGACCTCCTCTCTGATCTGTAATGTTGTGTGATGTGACGACCTCTCTGATCTGTAATGTGTGATGATACCTCCTCTCTGATCTTGTGATGTTGTGTGATGTGACCTCCTCCTGATCTGTAATGTTGTGTGACGTGACCTCCTCTCTGATCTGTAATGTAGTGTGGTAGAACCTCCTCTCTGATCTTGTGATGTTGTGTGATGTGACCTCCTCCTGATCTGTAATGTTGTGTGATGTGACCTCCTCTCTGATCTTGTGATGTTGTGTGATGTGACCTCCTCTCTGATCTTGTGATGTTGTGTGATGTGACCTCCTCTCTGATCTTGTAATGTTGTGTGATGTGACCTCCTCCTGATCTGTAATGTTGTGTGATGTGACCTCCTCTCTGATCTGTAATGTAGTGTGGTAGAACCTCCTCTCTGATCTTGTGATGTAGTGTGATGTGACCTCCTCTCTGATCTGTAATGTTGTGTGATGTGACCTCCTCTCTGATCTGTAATGTTATGTGATGTGACCTCCTCCTGATCTGTAATGTTGTGTGATGTGACCTCCTCTCTGATCTGTAATGTTGTGTGATGTGACCTCTCTGATCTTGTGATGTTATGTGATGTGACCTCCTCCTGATCTGTAATGTTGTGTGATGTGACCTCCTCTCTGAACTGTAATGTTGTGTGATGTGACCTCCTCTCTGATCTGTATTGTAGTGTGGTAGAACCTCCTCTCTGATCTTGTGATGTAGTGTGATGTGACCTCCTCTCTGATCTTGTGATGTTATGTGATGTGACCTCCTCCTGATCTGTAATGTTGTGTGATGTGACCTCCTCTCTGATCTATAATGTTGTGTGATGTGACCTCCTCTCTGATCTGTAATGTAGTGTGGTAGAACCTCCTCTCTGATCTTGTGATGTAGTGTGATGTGACCTCCTCCTCTGATCTTGTAATGAAGTGTGGTAGAACCTCCTCTCTGATCTGTAATGTAGTGTGGTAGGATCTCTGTGTTTGTTAATCTGGTTATGTTTAGAGTGATTTAACATGTGACCTGCTTGTATACCATCTCAGGCAAGCCACCTCCCTAAGCATGTTAGTTCAGGGTAAAGAACTCCTGCAGTCATTGTCAGACAGACAAACACTGACAGCTCTGTATGTGCTCATGGGTGATGTGTGTATTGTTATACACCTGTGGCTTGACAAAAGCTTGCAAATAAAGCTTTATTCATGATACCTGGGGAGCTTTCTTGGTGTGTCATAACTTCCTGGTGTGGAATTTCTGTTGACTTAATATCATCTGTACAGGGAGGTTGGGTCAGTCATTGCTCCAATCATGACCAACAACAGCTCAGCAAGAGTATGCTGCCTGTGTAAAAAAGTGCATGCATAATTGAAAGTAAACATTTCATGTCTTACTGGGAACCAGAAATGCAAGGTATCCCGTAGCAAAATTAGAGCTTGCCGCGCACTGTTGCTGCAAACTTGCTGCAGCTTTGCAGCAACCTTGCAGGAAGGTCACAATTTGCCATGCAAATTAGTTTGCGGCAACCTTGCTGCAGGCTTGCTGCAACCTATGTTCCCGCAGCCCTTTTCCCGCAGCTTACCCGCAGCCCTTTTCCCGCAGCCTTCCTGCAGCCTTTCTGCACACTTCCTGCAGCCTTCTCGCACACTTCCCGCAGACTTCTCACACACTTCCCGCAGCCTTTCTTGCACACTTCCAGCAGCCTCTCACACTTCCCGCAGCCTTCTGGCACACTTCCCGCACACTTCTCGCAGCCTTCTCGCACACTTCCCGCAGCCTTTCTTGCACACTTCCCCCAGCCTCTCACACTTCCCCCAGCCTCTCACACTTCCTGCAGTCTTCTCGCAGCCTTCTTGCATACTTCCCGCACACTTCCGGCAGCCTTCTCGCACACTTCCCGCAGCCTTTCTTGCACACTTCCCGCAGCCTTCTCTCACACTGCTGCAGCCTTCTTGCACACTTCCCGCAGCCTTCTTTTAATATGTACTTAATTTTAATTTAAGTGATGTTGTGGCAAGAAATACTATGTTTTTATATTGCTTTCAATTAAAAATAAGAGAAATTTTATGAAGTTTGCAAATGAGATATGTTTACAATATAAATTTTATTGAAAACTTCTATTATCCTCTGCCAAGCGGCTGCCACTTCTGACATTTAACTGCAATTTATCAGCATTTTTAAACATAAAACAAAAAAGGGCACATCAGTACTTCATCAAACATGTCCACATGGGGATATGATCACTTTGTGAACATACAATTAACTTTATGATGAGAAATATTAGTTTCCTTTTGTCACTTTGCGTGTAGACTACACTGCAGTACAAGTTGTACAGTCAGCGCTGTGAGTTTCTGGTAATGATCCAAAAATAATATTAATATTCGGGCAACATTAAGCTACAAGATTCATACAAGGGAATAATAAGGTTTTTAAGTTACAAATGCATACACAATTTTTTGTATATATGAGAGGTAACAATTTCTTTCAGTGTTTGTGTCACTTGTTGATCTTTCGTTCTGGGTGGTCCGCCATGTTGCCTGTCCCGAGACGCCTTCGGGCGACGGGTAGACTTGGTCCAAACATCCTCTTGGCATGAAATAAATTTAACTTATGCACTTTTTTTTAATTTAAAATACACAAAATACCAGTAAGGCCAAAAAAGATATGGTTCTCTTTGCACTTTTTTTTTAGAAATTAGTGTGGGTGGGTGGTTTTTTTTAAATATTTTTTTTGTATCTTTCGATAAATATGTCATATGATAAGGGAAAGCATGATAATAACATTATTTTATTTTCTAAACAGGTAAAAGCACTAAATAACAAAGGGAAACTGACAGAATTACTGATGAAAAATCACTCTTATCAGTGCTTAGCAGCACTTGTCAATTCTTGCTGCGGCAGCCCATGGGGTACAAATATGTAGTTCAAACTTACTGGTGGTAGTAACATAACACCCTCTCTTTGTCCTCCCATCAAGTGATTGTATGTTCTAATTAATCCAATGAGTCCTATGAACATGCTGGATCTGTTGAATGTTACTCTTACTTTAGCTATTTGGCACAGATCTTCATATTTTTACAAGAGCTAACAAAGCAATGTCTTTTCCCAATTTTCCAAAAATGGCTGCCTTTCCCTCCAAAATCAGTTTAGCCAATCAGAGCAGGGTAAGACAAGAAAAAGTAGAGCAAATAAAACTGAAAAAGGCTGCAGCTAGCTGCAACCCTCCCGCAGCCTTCCTGCACACAGCATTTAGTCAACTTTATAGGACTACGGCTAGCCTCAACCCTCCCACAGCCTTGCTGCACACAGTATTCGGATACTCCATGGGACTGCGGCTAGCCGCAACCTTCCCGCAACCTTCCAGCACACAATTCAGATTTGCTGCACACTTTCATGCAGCCTATGGCAGGCAGCGGGAAGCAGAATTAGACACATACATATCATTTCACTTTCTTATCATCAGGTTTATATTGTGTCATAAGTAGTTGTATGTATATGTATGTGTAGTTTGAATTAATTTTGACATTTTATGACTTTTACTGCTACTGTTATAAATGAACATGTCAAGTTTGACAATATGATGAGAGATTTATAGAGTTGTGGGACATTGAAACTTTTTAAATTTTAAATTTGAAAGTTGAGAAGAAATGTAATACGACCATACAGAAGAAATATACGGCAAAACCCTTAAAATAGGAACATGCAAATTAGCAGCATGAGCAAATTACTGTGTGAAATGAAAATGTATGTCAGCTTGAAAATGAAAATAAAACAGATATATATATATATATATACAGGAATGCCTAGTCCAAAAAACTAGATATAAACATTGGCTAGGACACTGTGTGACAGCTCAGGTCTGAATAAACTCCCATAAATAATCGAGGAATGACACTATAGGACATTGACCTGGCAAGATTTTTGTTTTTGCTCATTTGTCTCCAGAATATACACCATATGAGTTTTGAATGTTCTGGTAGCCTTGTCTGTGTGTTTGTCTGTCCCATCATCCACAAACTGAACAGATGACATGTAGAGACCTGATGTACCAGTACGATCTCCTTATATCAGGTCCTCGTTGTGTAATGTATGATTTGTATAGCTCAGTATATGCGGGTAAAAGGGTAGAATTATTGTAAGTAGTGTAAAGTTAAATATACAGTTTCTTATGAAAGTAGCTGTGTGTAGAGACATCACCTGTAATAATTGTCATACACCTTGTCATTCTTATTTGACATTTTAACACAGTATTTTCTCTTTATTTCAGTCAGAAGATGACACATACGACTGTGAAGTTGACCTAGATGACCTGCTAGATTTAGAAACAGATTTAGACAGACGAAAATTTATACAGGTAAGAGATATTTCAGATACCCTTGTACATATACTTGGTTGAGACATAAGGCCCTGTTTTAAATATTGTTTATGGACCCCTTAAGTGGGTGCGTATTGTATTTATCTCATTTATCTGTACATACAGCCTTTCTTGAAACATAATTTATAATGAAAGTGAGTTGTAATTTAAGGGTAAATGTGCACATGGCATAGAATCTGAGGCAGTGTAGGTCATGTCTTGAGTTGAAGTGTTTGTAATTTACGTGCTGAGATGATAATGGTCCAGAATCAATCATTGTATCCCCAGACAAAGTCGGGGGATACTATGTTTTCATACCGGTCCCGCCGCCGCCGCCGCCGCCGCCGCCGCCGCCGCCGCATATGAATCTTGTTGGCGCGATAACCCAAAAAATATTTCACGGAACTTTACCAAACTTGGTATATGTATAGATATGGGTAAGAGGACGACGCCTATTTAAAATGAGGTCATGACCTTTACTAGGAGAGAGTCCTTGACCTTGAATAGGTCCAATTTTGGGGAAAATCACACAAATTCTTTAATATCTCAAGAAATCTTGCATGGATTTATCCCAAAATCAAGTTGATGGAAGATCATGGATAGGGTTGTCATGTTCCAGAAACTGGTGGCGCCACCTATTATTCTTTACTTGTTTTCGTGATGTTTAATACCCCCTAAATTGCCACCTTACAGCACTGTGAGCATTATAAGTCAAAAACTAATGGACAGATTTCTTTTATATTATGCATATACATAGGTATGGGTTATGGGATGATGCTTATTTAAATTGGGGTCATGACCTTTCCTATGATAGTGGCCTTGACCTTGAATATTGCCAAATATGGTGAAAATCACACACCTCTTATGATATCTCCAGTGTTGATAGCCATATGGATTTCAAACATGACTTATGTATGGCCCACCACTAAAGTAAGAACCCTATAGGTTCTAGGGTCATGAGGTCAAAGGTCAAGGTCACTGGACTGGCATTTTAAAAGATACTTTGGATGCATTTTAAGCCAAACAGGTCTTCCATCTTGAATATATAGCTCACTTGCCAATAATGGATGATCCATATAAATTTTGGGGTCACAAGGTCAAAGGTCAAGGCCACAGGAGCTATCTGTCCAAAAATTAGTTTCTGGATGATAATTCCTGCTTTTATTGATGTAATGATTTCAAAATTGACTAATATATGTCCCATTGACAAAGCAAGACTCAAATTGATTTTGGGGTCATGAGGTCAAAGGTCAAGGTCACAGGAAACCTCTATAAAAAGATTGTGGATGCATTTTCAGCCAAACAATTCATCTCAGATCTTTCATCTTGCACATATAGTTCACCTGCCAAGAGTGGAAGACCCCTATCAATTTTGAGGTCACAAGGTCAAAGGTGAAGGTCACAGGAGCCATATGTCCAAAAATTAGTTTCTGGATGATAATTCCTGCTTTTATTGATGTATGGATTTCAAACTTGACTTATATATGTGCCATTGGAAAAGCAAGACCCAAATTGATTTTGGGGTCATGAGGTCAAAGGTCAAGGTCACATCTTTAAAAAGATGTGGATGCATTTTCAGCCAAACATTTCATCTCAGATCTTTCATCTTGCACATATAGTTCACCTGCCAAGAGAGGAAGAACCCTATCAATTTTGAGGTCACAAGGTCAAAGGTGAAGGTCACAGGAGCCATCTGTCCAAAAATTAGTTTCTGGATGATAATTCCTTCTTTTATTGATGTTTGGATTTCAAAACTTGACTTGAATTTGACCCATTGGAAAAGCAAGACCGGAATTGAATTTGGGGTCATAAGGTCAAAGGTCAAGGTCACAGGAAACCTCTATAAAAAGATTGTGGATGCATTTTCAGCCAAACAATTCATCTCAGATCTTTCATCTTGCACATATAGTTCACCTGCCAAGAGTGGAAGACCCCTATCAATTTTGAGGTCACAAGGTCAAAGGTGAAGGTCACAGGAGCCATATTCCAAAAATTAGTTTCTGGATGATAATTCCTGCTTTTATTGATGTAAGGATTTCAAACTTGACTTATATATGTCCCATTGGAAAAGCAAGACCTAAATTGATTTTGGGGTCATGAGGTCAAAGGTCAAGGTCACATCTTTAAAAAGATGTGGATGCATTTTCAGCCAAACATTTCATCTCAGGTCTTTCATCTTGCACATATAGTTCACCTGCCAAGAGAGGAAGAACCCTATCAGATTTGAGGTCACAAGGTCAAAGGTGAAGGTCACAGGAGCCATCTGTCCAAAAATTAGTTTCTGGATGATAATTCCTTCTTTTATTGATGTTTGGATTTCAAACTTGACTTGTACTTGACCCATTGGAAAAGCAAGACCGGAATTGAATTTGGGGTCATGAGGTCAAAGGTCAAGGTCACAGGAAACCTCTATAAAAAGATTGTGGATGCATTTTCAGCCAAACAATTCATCTCAGATCTTTCATCTTGCACATATAGTTCACCTGCCAAGAGTGGAAGACCCCTATCAATTTTGAGGTCACAAGGTCAAAGGTGAAGGTCACAGGAGCCATATGTCCAAAAATTAGTTTCTGGATGATAATTCCTGCTTTTATTGATGTATGGATTTCAAACTTGACTTATATATGTGCCATTGGAAAAGCAAGACCCAAATTGATTTTGGGGTCATGAGGTCAAAGGTCAAGGTCACATCTTTAAAAAGATGTGGATGCATTTTCAGCCAAACATTTCATCTCAGATCTTTCATCTTGCACATATAGTTCACCTGCCAAGAGAGGAAGAACCCTATCAATTTTGAGGTCACAAGGTCAAAGGTGAAGGTCACAGGAGCCATCTGTCCAAAAATTAGTTTCTGGATGATAATTCCATCTTTTACTGATGTATGGATTTCAAACTTGGCTTTGTTATTGACCCATTAGAAAAGCAAGACCCAAATTGATTTTGGGATCATAAGGTCAAAGGTCAAGGTCACAGGAAACCTCTTTAAAAAGATTGTGGATGCATTTTCAGCCAAACAATTCATCTCAGATCTTTCCTCTTGCACATATAGTTCACCTGCCAAGAGTGGAAGACCCTATCAGTTTTGAGGTCACAAGGTCAAAGATGAAGGTCACAGGAGCCATATGTCCAAAAATTAGTTTCTGGATGATAATTCCTGCTTTTATTGATGTATGTATTTCAAACTTAACTTGTATATGTCCCATTGGAAAAGTAAGACCAAAATTGATTTTGGGGTCATGAGGTCAAAGGTCAAGGTCACAGGACACATCTTTAAAAAGATGTGGATGCATTTTCAGTCAAACATTTCATCTCATATCTTTCATCTTACACATATAGTTCTCCTGCCAAGAACACTATCAATTTTGAGGTCACAAGGTCAAAGGTGAAGGTCACAGGAGCCATCTGTCCAAAAATAAGTTTCTGGATGATAATTCCTGCTTTATTGATGTATAGATTTCAAACTTGACTTGCATATGTCCCATTGGAAAAGCAAGACCCAAATTGATTTTGGGGTTATGAGATCAAAGGTCAAGGTCACAGGACACATCTTTAAAAAGATCAAGGTCACAGGACCAACATCTTCAACAAGATTGTGGATCGTTAGATGGAATAAACAATAAATATGCCAAGTGTCAGTATATGCTGCTAAAAATGGGGGTCTGTTCTTGTAGGAGGGGGGCCTACTATGTCTGGGGATACTCTGGCACCTGCGGTGCCAAGAAATGTCTAGTTACTCATGTTCTTTTTATGTATGTTTACAATATATATCTAACACACATAAGTATATGGCCCCGTATCAAAATGTTTGCCATTTAGTTGATGTGTTAAATTCATACTTTAGACACACAACAGTAATGGTCCAGGACCAAGCATTTGGACCCTAACAAGGCTTGTTTCCAAAATATATTTTACATTCTTGCCTTGAAATCCAGCAGGTTTATTGCCAAGTTGACGGTTTTATTATTAGAGGTCACATAAAGGTCATGTAGAAGGTAGTATCTTGAACAGAACGGATATTTATTCAAGAAAAAGGCCTCAAAAGTATGGAAAAGTTCCGTACATTTTAATAATAATTTAATAAAATAGAGGCCTAGGTATAACATAGAGTAGCAGTCTAATGTTAATTAATACATAATGTCATTAACACATATAACATTGCTGCATGCCTTAATATACAATGTTTCTTTATTGCCTTCATCAGTGAGTATGACAAACATAATTTAACCATCTATTATTCTTTGTCTCCTCAAAAGAGTTGTATACAGCAACTTTTATTATTTTTAGTTGATTGTCCAACTTAAATAATTTATTACAGTTTTGTTCACTGGATAATGCAAGTTTTGTCCAAAGTATTTTAAGCTCATATCATTCTATGTGTAACATTCCTGCATAAAGTGAGTTTCATCTTCAAAAATATTGTATCCATGATATAACAATATTTACAGATCCTTTCTTCACAAGATATAGCATTATGACTACCCATTTATATAGCCAAATCATGATTCTGATCAATGACTTGGCTGGTCTGTGTTTTATTACATTATTTTAATTGAAACACATGGGACAGTGAAGGGAGAATGATAAGTTAACCTGCCTGGCAGGGTTTGTCCAATATAAAGAGAGAAATGGATGCTAGGTGAGGCCTTGGGATGGAGTTAACAGGGATGCCCTGGATTGTATAGATAAGATAGATCAGTCTCCTCACCAGCCTCCCTCCCTGGCTTCATGCATCACCAGCCCTCTGCATCCTCCTGTTTCAGCACACTCTCAAGGTGACCCCTATTAAGGAACATATCCACATATTTCTGGTTTGGCTGCTGTTTTTCCAGGCATCATTAAAGCAGTCCAGTGTATGTTACCCTCGGTGCGTGCCATCTTCAGGCACACCTTTCAGCAGGATATGAAGCTGGTTCTCACAGAAAAAAGACCATGTGATATGTTGAGTGTAGACAGAGGCTGGATGTTACTGCAATAGATCATGTTTTGTAGACAGAGGCTGGATGTTACTGCAGTAGATCATGTTATGTAGACAGAGGCTTGATGTTACTGCAGTAGACCATGTTATGTAGACAGTGGCTGGATGTTACTGCAATAGATCATCTTATGTAGACAGAGGCTGGATGTTACTGCAGTAGATCATGTAATGTAGACAGAGGCTGGATGTTACTGCAGTAGACCATGTTATGTAGACAGAGGCTGGATGTTACTGCAGTAGATCATGTTATGTAGACAGAGGCTGGATGTTACTGCAGTAGATCATGTTATGTAGACAGAGGCTGGATGTTACTGCAGTAGACCATGTTATGTAGACAGAGGCTGGATGTTACTGCAGTAGATCATGTTATGTAGACAGAGGCTGGATGTTACTGCAGTAGAACATGTTATATACAGTGTTATAATATGTGGCTGGTTATCAGTTGCAGATATTGGTTTTAAAATCATGTTCAGTGATTAAAAAAAACATGATCGTATATCTACTTTCTATATAACAGTGAAATATACTGTATAGAATTGTACCCAACACATTGACTGGATAAATTCAGTCAACTTGTACCTCATGCTGTATGTCAAGGTTGTTGACACTGGTGTGCTGCACAGGTGTAGTTTTGATACTGTTGTACTTTGTGTCACTTCTTTCTGATATCTCTGACAGGATTTGTTTTGTCCCTTTCTTCCTTGGAAGAAAAGGGGGCCATTGATTCGGGTTCATCTGTCTGTCCCTTTGTCTGTCTGTCTGTCTGTCCATCCGTCAAGTTTTCCTATCTGTGTGATAACTTTCCTAAATTTTATCCGATTTCATTCAGATTTGGATCAGTGATTGCTCTCAATCTTACGTTGTTCTGGATGATATTGTTATTGTATACCCAGACAAAGTAGGGGGATACTATGTTTTCATACTGGTCCCCCCGCCGCCGCCGCATATAAATCTTGTTGGCGTGATAACCCAAAAAATATTTCACAGAACTTTACCAAACTTGGTATATGTATAGATATGGGTAAGAGGACGACGCCTATCTAAAATGAGGTCATGACCTTTACTAGGAGAGTGTCCTTGACCTTGAATAGGTCCAATTTTGGGGAAAATCACACAAATTCATCAATATCTCAAGAATTCCTGCTTTTATTGATGTATTGATTTCAAATTTGACTTATATATGTCCCATTGAAAAAGCAAAACTCCAATTGATTTTGGGGTCATGAGGTCAAAGGTCAAGGTCACAGGACACATCTTTAAAAAGATTGTGGATGCATTTTCAGCCAAACATTTCATCTCAGACCTTTCATCTTGCATATATAAGTCATCTGCCAATAGAAGAAGACCCCTATCAGTTTTGAGGTCACAAGGTCAAAGGTGAAGGTCACAGGAGCCATCTGTCCAAAAATTAGTTCCTGGATGATAATTCCTGCTTTTAATGATGTATGGATTTCAAACTTGACTTGTATATGTCCCATTGGAAAAGCAAGACCCAAATTGATTTTAGGGTCATGAGGTCAAAGGTCAAGGTCACATGACACATCTTTAAAAAGATGTGGATGCATTTTAAGCCAAACTTTCATCCCAGGTCTTCCATCTTGAATATATAGCTCACTTGCCAATAGTGGATAATCCATATAAATTTTGGGGTCACAAGGTCAAAGGTCAAGGCCAGAGGAGCTATCTGTCCAAAAATTAGTTTAAGGATGATAATTCCTTCTTTTATTGATGTATGGATTTCAAACTTGACCTGTATTTGACCAATTGGAAAAGCAAGACCCGAATTGATTTTGGGGTCATGAGGTCAAAGGTCAAGGTCACAGGAAACCTCTTTAAAAAGGTTGTGGATGCAATTTCAGCCAAACAATTCATCTCAGATCTTTCATCTTGCACATATAGTTCTCCTGCCAAGAGAGGAAGAACACTATCAATTTTGAGGTCACAAGGTCAAAGGTGAAGGTCACAGGAGCCACCTGTAAAAAAAATTAGTTTCTGGATGATAATTCCTGCTTTATTGATGTATAGATTTCAAACTTGACTTGCATATGTCCCATTGGAAAAGCAAGACCAAAATTGATTTTGGGGTCATGAGGTCAAAGGTCAAGGTCACAGGACACATCTTTAAAA
Organism: Sipunculus nudus; assembly: GCA_026874595.1. Taxonomy (NCBI): domain Eukaryota; kingdom Metazoa; phylum Annelida; class Sipuncula; order Golfingiida; family Sipunculidae; genus Sipunculus; species Sipunculus nudus. The sequence continues at coordinate 95,874,718 of CM049308.1, forward strand.
AAAAAGGTCACAGGACCAACATCTTCAACAAGATTGTGGATTGTTAGATGGAAGAAACAATAAATATGCCAAGTGTCAGTATATGCTGCTAAAAATGGGGGTCTGTTCTTAAAGGGGGGGGGGGCCTACTATGTCTGGGGATACTCTGGCACCTGCGGTGCCAAGAAATGTCTAGTTTCATGTGAATACATTTTTGTCTGTGGTCGACTCTGCAAAAATTCAACCTGTTAAATCAATTATAAACGAAAATAACCAAACATTGATATGATTGACTATTTGGCAAACCAGTACTGGACATGTAGGTTCATTGACAATTTACAGAATCTTTTAACAATCTACTGCTAGAGGCTAGTAAAGAGAGCAGAAATCCCTCTGCCAAGGCTAAGAAATGAGAGAAATATATATCCTGAACATTCTCTTGCACTGGGGTCCAACCCAGAATCTCTGTTTTTGTGTATGAATGCATCATGTGTGGACAAACCAGATGACCAAGTCTTTGGTGTTGCTATCTTTCCTGGTGGTTGCTAAGAGCTGTCAGGGAACAAGGAAAAGCAGCCTGGAAAGAAAAATCTGGTTAATTTTAAAGATCTGTCTTTTATGTCAGTATTAAATATAAAACAAAGTTTAATTAAACTCACAAATTTTCAGTAAAATTGCCAACAAACAGATGGACTATCAAGTCAAACATGGATGAAGGTATGACCTCCTTCATAATAGGTAGATAACTACAATGTTTCTAGTCTTCTGTCTTTACTGTACCAGATGTAATAGCTTACCTTGCAGTGACTCTCTCTTCAGATTTAATTTTCTCAACTGATTGTAATATTATTGATATCGGAGTAGTAATGTACCCAGGGCTCCCAGTTAGACCCCCTTTGAACAGGGGGTGTCATTGAGAGATTGTTGATTGATAAAACAATGGCCAATTCTCTCAACGATCTTTCAGTGAGCTCTCAGTAATCTCTCAATGATCTTCTTGTCATTTCCAAGGTCCAAATAGTCTCCTCAAAGTTTTGATTGTGTCCAAAAAGTCTCTCAACAATGCCAAAAGAAGTGATCTCTCATCAAATGCTTAAGGAACGTTCAAGGTCTGCAAGGTCTCATCGATTTACCAGTGATCTCTCAGCAATTTTACATCAACACAACATTTTTTCATTTGCAGAAAGGTTGTTTCAAGGATGAGCATCAGGATTGCTCAAAGATCTCTACAGATTGTCAGGAAAATTGCAAAAAATTGAATTTTTGAGTGCACCAGGGTCTTCCAAACATTTACACAGAAACACTGCTTTCAGGGCTTAGGAGATTGTTGTGAGATCAGGCCAGTTTCTGATTGCTCAGTGGCCACCAAGTGATATCCTTGCTGTGTGAAAGAGCCCTTATATAACAAAATAATGTTTTAAACATAATATTTCTGTAGATTACTTGTATCAGTTAAAGTCAATTAAGGTAAGATAATATTATACAGGAGGATTAGTTTTGGAATGAAGCTTATTTCAATATTTTTATATATTAAGGAGATTGAGTAAAGCCAGTGTTTCATTCCTCCAGGCTCATTATGCATTAATGGGAATCATTTCTGTGAACTTCTGACTGAAACGTAATACCTGTATGATGTGTTTCTGTTATATAAATAGCTGTGTCATTGGCTGCTGCAGTACTTGTCTGTCAGATGTGTTGTTATGAGTTTGTTACTCTCAGCTGTCATTACCATTTTAGACTCTCCATGTACACGCTGTTGGAGTATAATGATCCAGGTACTTTTAGTAATGTCATGGTGCTAGGGTACAATTTGTGTACATAGGTCAGTCATATATCCAGGTATGGTTGATAAATTTAGAAGTCTGATACAGTTTTCAGTTCATTGTTAGAGTATTGGTTGTTTATCATTACACTTTGCAAGCCTTCAAGCCTCTGTTTCAGTTCTTAATACAAATTATTTGTTTGTCGAAGAAAACATATTGATATCTGTGTCATGATTTCTCATTATAAACACAAGATGGTCTTTGAACAGGTAAACCTCCTGGATACTTGTTATATATTTCCCCCACTGTTCTTTATGACTAAATAAATGTCTGTTTGTAAATTTAATTCTGTTCTGATATGTACAGAAAGATCCCTGTTTTAAGCAAAACCAGAAACAGATTTATAAACAGCATGCTAGATACAGGTACCTCTGCTTGGCTCAGTGTTAACATGTTTGTGAAGGGGAACGTTCAGCTAGTTATAAGAACAGTTAGAATCAGTCAGTGTTAACATGTTTGTGGAGGGGAACGTTCAGCTAGTCATAAGAACAGTTAGAATCAGTCAGTGTTAACATGTTTGTGGAGGGGAACGTTCAGCTAGTCATAAGAACAGTTAGAATCAGTCAGTGTTAACATGTTTGTGGAGGGGAATGTTCAGCTAGTCATAAGAACAGTTAGAATCAGTCGGTGTTAACATGTTTGTGGAGGGGAACGTTCAGCTAGTTATAAGAACAGTTAGAATCAGTCAGTGTTGACATGTTTGTGGAGGGGAACGTTCAGCTAGTTATAAGAACAGTTAGAATCAGTCAGTGTTAACATGTTTGTGGAGGAGAACGTTCAGCTAGTTATAAGAACAGTTAGTATCAGTCAGTGTTAACATGTTTGTGGAGGGGAACATTCAGCTAGTTATAAGAACAGTTAGAATCAGTCAGTGTTAACATGTTTGTGGAGGGGAACGTTCAGCTAGTCATAAGAACAGTTAGAATCAGTCAGTGTTAACATGTTTGTGGAGGGGAACGTTCAGCTAGTTATAAGAACAGTTAGAATCAGTCAGTGTTGACATGTTTGTGGAGGGGAACGTTCAGCTAGTTATAAGAACAGTTAGAAGCAGTCAGTGTTGACATGTTTGTGGAGGGGAACGTTCAGCTAGTTATAAGAACAGTTAGAATCAGTCAGTGTTAACATGTTTGTGGAGGAGAACGTTCAGCTAGTTATAAGAACAGTTAGTATCAGTCAGTGTTAACATGTTTGTGGAGGGGAACATTCAGCTAGTTATAAGAACAGTTAGAATCAGTCAGTGTTAACATGTTTGTGGAGGGGAACGTTCAGCTAGTCATAAGAACAGTTAGAATCAGTCAGTGTTAACATGTTTGTGGAGGGGAACGTTCAGCTAGTCATAAGAACAGTTAGTATCAGTCAGTGTTAACATGTTTGTGGAGGGGATTGTTTTGCAGGCTGTAAGCAATAGTTATAATCAGTAAAACAGCCTGACAGAGATAAGACTTGGTTGTTCTCTGTGGATTCCCAGTGGTTGCCAGGCCTGACCTGATCAGGATGAACCCTTCACAGACTGCTGGCTCCCTGCTGTGTCAATCAGTCCATCCCACAGGTAAACACGCAGGAGGCAGCAGGGTCAATCAGTCCATCTCACAGGTAAACACACAGGAGGCACCAGGGTTAATCAGTCCATCTCACAGGTAAACACACAGGAGGCAGCAGGGTTAATCAGTCCATCTCACAGGTAAACACACAGGAGGCAGCAGGGTCAATCAGTCCATCTCCCAGGTAAACACGCAGGAGGCAGCAGTGTCAATCAGTCCATCTCACAGGTAAACACGCAGGAGGCAGCAGGGTCAATCAGTCCATCTCACAGGTAAACACACAGGAGGCAGCAGGGTCAATCAGTCCATCTCCCAGGTAAACACGCAGGAGGCAGCAGGGTCAATCAGTCCATCTCACAGGTAAACACACAGGAGGCACCAGGGTTAATCAGTCCATCTTACAGGTAAACACACAGGAGGCACCAGGGTTAATCAGTCCATCTCACAGGTAAACACACAGGAGGCAGCAGGGTCAATCAGTCCATCTCACAGGTAAACACACAGGAGGCACCAGGGTTAATCAGTCCATCTCACAGGTAAACACACAGGAGGCAGCAGGGTTAATCAGTCCATCTCACAGGTAAACACACAGGAGGCAGCAGGGTCAATCAGTCCATCTCCCAGGTAAACACGCAGGAGGCAGCAGGGTCAATCAGTCCATCTCACAGGTAAACACGCAGGAGGCAGCAGGGTCAATCAGTCCATCTCACAGGTAAACACACAGGAGGCAGCAGGGTCAATCAGTCCATCTCCCAGGTAAACACGCAGGAGGCAGCAGGGTCAATCAGTCCATCTCACAGGTAAACATGCAGGAGGCAGCAGGGTCAATCAGTCCATCTCACAGGTAAACACGCAGGAGGCAGCAGGGTCAATCAGTCCATCTCACAGGTAAACACACAGGAGGCAGCAGGGTCAATCAGTCCATCTCACAGGTAAACACGCAGGAGGCAGCAGGGTCAATCAGTCCATCTCACAGGTAAACACGCAGGAGGCAGCAGGGTCAATCAGTCCATCTCACAGGTAAACACACAGGAGGCAGCAGGGTCAATCAGTCCATCTCACAGGTAAACACGCAGGAGGCAGCAGGGTCAATCAGTCCATCTCACAGGTAAACACGCAGGAGGCAGCAGGGTCAATCAGTCCATCTCCCAGGTAAACACGCAGGAGGCAGCAGGGTTAAGCAGACATCACAAAGGAATTAAACCTTACATAGTAAAGGAAGCAGTTAAATGAATTTGATTATTTAAGATCTCTCCAGCCAGGATGAAGTAATACTTTGATGGATTGATTGTGACCATTTGTTACAGGTCTATATTAATTATTATCACTTCATATTACTTTTAAAGAAATGTAGCTCACTGTATTACTACCTGTTCACATAAACTGACTCGGTGTCATGTACTACATATTCATTCAGTGTAACAGCATTCACACACAGTTAAAATAAAAGACCATAATTATGAGATAAGATTTTATCCTTTAGGTTTCTGGAATATTATCAGCATAGCAGAATCCACTAAAATGACCCTTGAGCTGTAGACTTTGTGATCTACTGTTCATAGAGAAAAATTGTTTGTAACAATGTACTATCTCTGAGGTCAGGTTCCTTTATTTTAGTAATTTTTAATAGGAATAGATAACACAGCTTTAAGCAAGGTTTATTCTGAAAAAAGTTTATTCAAAATGAGTAGACCTGATTTATGAGAGATCAGGGTCCTGATTTTAAACATCTTGATATGGGGGGATTGATTAATCAGGATAAGTTTTTGGTGGCTGCAGTATGGTGACTCAGGCCTTGAAGCTGCAGCGCTACAGGACTGCACAGTGGTCCAATATTGATGCTGTTCCATCAGCCACAGCATGACTGTTAGCTCTGATAGCAGAGGTCTTTTTCTGCTGATGCCAAACAAAACATAACCCTAGTGTCCCTTTATTAAATCTGTAAAGTACAAAAACCAGGACTGCAGGCCGACCTGCAGCCTTTGTTTAGTGAGCAGCCTGTTTTTAAAACCAGCCCAGTCTGTGGATGGCTGGCGGGGATGTGTAGATAATGCTGGTACCTTTAATTTGGAGTTGGTTCTTTACTGGAACACTTCACAATCTGTAAGAAAATTCTTACAGTCACCAGCTCATTGTTAGTTTTAGTGCTAGAGTGGTCTTGGTGCGGTCTTTGTTCGTGTACTGCCAAATGTATGTGGAATCAATATGGAGGAGTCAGTGTCCCAGACGCAGGTCTCGGCACATACATATTTAAATTCTCTGAGTCCAGGTGTCGTGTGTTCAGCCTGTACAAACAAAGGACAGTCAAGTTGTTTGCTGTTTACCAGTGTACGAGTTTAGTACTGCGTGTCTCTGCCTTGTGACAGTCATATGGAGGAATGCCATGAATATTCATAGATAAACATTCCTGGACCGTGTTCCGTATCACAAGGACTCCTTCCTGTTCTTTGTAAGGACAAGTTACACCAAATATTTATTTGATTTCTGATAACGGCCATCAACAGAGAAACAACTCAGAAATTCCTCCCCGTGACCTCAGAAGGTCCTCCCCGTGACATTGTTGTTTGTCCTGTCCTCCCGTGTTATCCACCACTATCATTGCAAATATTAATGTTTGCAGAACATGGATTATTCATCCCTGACATACTTATAACATAATTAAAATTCATGTGGAAAAATGTCGGTTGGCACTCAGCACCATTAATGCATGGAACAAAAGGAATGCTGTTGTTCATCAAAACACAGTGGTTGTACAAGGCATGTTGCAAAACAAGTCTTGCTGTCATTTTTCTTTGTGTACAGTACTGACCAGGTGGAGTCAGTTTTCTTTGTGTACAGCACTGACCTGTTGGAGTCAGTTTTCTTTGTGTTCAGCACTGACCAGGTGGAGTCAGTTTTCTTTGTGTTCAGCACTGACCAGGTGGAGTCAGTTTTCTTTGTGTTCAGCACTGACCAGGTGGAGTCAGTTTTCTTTGTGTTCAGCACTGACCAGTTGGAGTCAGTTTTCTTTGTGTTCAGCACTGACCAGTTGGAGTCAGTTTTCTTTGTGTTCAGCACTGACCAGGTGGAGTCAGTTTTCTTTGTGTTCAGCACTGACCAGTTGGAGTCAGTTTTCTTTGTGTTCAGCACTGACCAGGTTGAGTCAGTTTTCTTTGTGTTCAGCACTGACCTGTTGGAGTCAGTTTTCTTTGTGTTCAGCACTGACCAGTTGGAGTCAGTTTTCTTTGTGCTCAGCACTGACCTGTTGGAGTCAGTTTTCTTTGTGTTCAGCACTGACCAGGTGGAGTCAGTTTTCTTTGTGTTCAGCACTGACCAGTTGGAGTCAGTTTTCTTTGTGTTCAGCACTGACCAGTTGGAGTCAGTTTTCTTTGTGTTCAGCACTGACCAGGTGGAGTCAGTTTTCTTTGTGTTCAGCACTGACCAGTTGGAGTCAGTTTTCTTTGTGTTCAGCACTGACCAGGTTGAGTCAGTTTTCTTTGTGTTCAGCACTGACCTGTTGGAGTCAGTTTTCTTTGTGTTCAGCACTGACCAGTTGGAGTCAGTTTTCTTTGTGCTCAGCACTGACCTGTTGGAGTCAGTTTTCTTTGTGTTCAGCACTGACCAGGTGGAGTCAGTTTTCTTTGTGTTCAGCACTGACCTGTTGGAGTCAGTTTTCTTTGTGTTCAGCACTGACCAGGTGGAGTCAGTTTTCTTTGTGTTCAGCACTGACCAGGTGGAGTCAGTTTTCTTTGTGTACAGCACTGACCAATTGTTACTTCAAGTAAAATCAATAAATTTAGTATGAACTGCTTTCAACTACACAATAAATGCTTCTGTATGCTTTAACTCGTGTGGTAATCATATACAAATCTCTCATATGAAACTGGCTGCTGGTGCTTATCACAGCGTCCTGGTCAGCTTCCTCAGGAACTGTCGGCTCAGAATACATCAAATCTAAACACCGCTGGCAGATTATACAATTACCTGCACATGTCCGGTCCAGATGGTTATCCTGTTGCTTAGGAAATGAAGTGACTGTGACCCTGACATGGGCGAGATTTATAAGAGGTCAGGGGTCAGCTGTCATAAATGTAAATTGTTAGGCTGGCAATATCAAAGTTTACATTAGGTGTAAACAAAATTATACAAAGAGGATTAACAAGAAATATATGATGATGCATATTGTGATATGTGGGCAGTACTGGCTGAACAGATAGAATAATTAATTTCTAAAGTATGGAAAAATTGGAAAAATGTCAAGTTTCACCACACATTAATTTGAATTGGATCTTATTGCCTGGAGGTCTGATCTTTTTAAAGACATGTGGTGACAGACAACTGCCTGTAGTGGTTCCAGGTATATGTTGAGAGACTGTGTCCTGCAGCACTGAGAAGCCTGGAGCAGCAGTGGCTGACAGACACTGATCACTCCCAGATGTCTGAGCTGCTAGGTCAGGAGAGGAAAGCTAGAGGGATGCTGACAAGATCGCTGGGACAAACATCACTCCTGAGTCATCTCTGTAACTAATGACTGATGAAATCAGATACTGAGGGGAAAACTGTAGACCCCTGATTTTCATATAAAACCACAAACTGTCAGCTGTGTAGTAATCTAATCAGGGGTATCCTTGTACGGGCATCCACCGTGCAACACAGTTATAACACCATATGTGGCTAATGTTGTACCAATTATTGCTGTACTGTTACTGTGTCCTACACATTCTCTCTCAACACAAGTCTTCATATTACCAGCAGTTACATTCTGCTGATACATCTTAACCTGTAGACACTTTGCCAGTGTTTACCCCTTCTATGATATTTAGCTAAAGATGTGAACAGTTATATCTAGGCATGTTTTTTAAAATATATTGATATTTAAGATCTGTTTTGTTTTCATATATTTGATGTTTTCACTATAAAAATTATGATTCAGTTGTTGAAGGTAAGATGAAGGAAGTTAAAAATACGACAGGCTGTACACTGACAGATAACATGAAGGTGATGAGATCAGTATTGTACACTTAATACTCACAGCCAGTATGAGATATCACCATGGAAACTGACAGAAATAGCAGAAACACTCACTTAATAAACAGCAGTATAGTCAGAGGAGTGATCACAATGATTAAATGTTTGTTTGTTTCTACATTAGTTTGTAAATAAACATGGACCAGATGTTTGTTCTGTTGTGGACTTTATGACCCTTGATTGACTGAAGGTTTACTGTCACAGGGTAAAGAGAGTTAACATCATCATAACCCTTGTAATGAATTCCAGATACCTGTTGACTGGATGCTGTTACCAGGGGCTGTTGGTGATGACACTGCTGGGATGGGGGGAGCAGGACACATGTCATGGTGGTATATAAAAACCTGTCATGGTGTGATTTTAGACTCCTATAAATATCTGATCAGTTGAGGAGACAGCTATAAATAAACCAGCAGAACGTTGTATTGAATCTATCAGGGTCCTCCAGTGACTCCCTGTGGGGTTTTAACATTTCATGGCTCCTGCTAGCAGTTCATTTAATTAAGCTGAGATAGCGAGACACAGGGAAAGTGAATAAACAATTCATCTCACTCTGACCTGATGCTGATCAGGGGGTTATGACTCATGTCTGTTAAACCAGGATCCCACAGCAAAGTGGCAGACGCCTAAAGCCAGCTATACCCCTACCATTTCTATTGAATTAATGTGATTTCTGTATATAATAATGAACTTGGAGTAATTCCTGATGAGAAAAGCCTTTAATGCCTCTTTGATAGCTGTATAAGCTTGATTGTCTACAAGTTGTAAGAAAAAACAACAAAGTTGACAAAGGGAATAAAATCAAGTAACCCAAGGTCATTTGTTGCTTATGTGCTGAAGTTTAAAGGTGACTAGATGTTAAACACTTTTTGCAAAACTCTGCTTTACCTGACTTGCCACCAAATGTCCTTATATTGAATGTGTTTAGGTTTTTCTGGTATCCCCCCCAAATGTTATAAACAAGTGGATATAAACAAAATGATCAGCCTGTATTTGCAGAGATTGACATTTTCTGGCCTTTTTTTATAAAGGTTTAAGGGATTATCTTTATATCATACGTTTATTATATCATTTGCTTCATGAATTATTGCCATTAACATAATTGATAATGTAGAACAACTTACAGATAGTTGTCACTCTATTTCTTGATGCCGGACAAATTTCCTTAATATTTATGATAGTCATTACTGAATGAAGTATATCACAGTGACCTGGTTTACTTTCATGTGAATGAATTTGTGGTTAAACAAGTATCACACCTTGGTGGAGAATCTGGGTCATGGTGTGTGGCAGACCACTTCCTCCTCACAGGAGTGTCTCCTGTCAAGTCAGTTATAAAGTAAATTCACACCTGATCTACATGGTCAGTGAAGCAGTGACAAGCACGCCTGTCCCACAGTCATTTATAAAACATGACAGTGATGATCGTCAAATAAGGAAGTGCCATGATCCAGCGTCCTGTGTCTACATTTAATTTTACAATTTGCATGAAGCACAAGAGTGGATGTCCTGTTACTGTAACTTGTAATAATATACTGGAGTCGATAAAGACAACAGACATGTCATGACCAGTCTAAGAACAAGGAGAGCTGCCTTCAGCAAGATTACAACACATTTAGGGCATCTATCTTTTTTTAGCTCTCCACTGTGATCACATAAGATGAGTGAGCACCAGCTGATTCCAGCTGAAGTATGACATGTACAGATTTTAACTGGAGGATCATGTCATCTCATACACAGTGTTCAGTATGGGTTCATTACAGCATCAGCCTAGTCAATAAACAAAAGGTGTTGAATTCATGGCTATTTTTATGCCCCCGCCACTTTGTGGCGGGGCATATAGTTTTACCCATGTCCGTCATTCCATCATTCCGAAATCAAACAGTTGTATGGACTTTTTTCAAAATGCCTTTAGATATTGGCCTGATTTTTAGTGTGTCGTCAGATGTTGACTTGTTACAGATTGAGTTCGCGTTTCGTCCCAGTTGACCTACTTTTGATCATTTTACGGCTCCTAAACATAGAAAATTTCATGAAAAATGTAAATTTTCATGACAAATACACATGTACAGACTTTTTTTCACAGTGCCTGCAGATATTGGCCTGATTTTTAGTGTGGGGGCAGATATTGACCAGTTACAGATCGAGTTCACATTTTGTCCCAGTTGACCTACTTTTGATTGTTTTACGGCTCCTAAACATAGAAAATTTCATGAAAAATATGAATTTTCATGACAAATGTACATGTACAGCTGTTTTTAGCCCTCAGCTCATAGGCTGACGGGCTCTTGTCGTCACTCAAGCTGTCTGTCTGTCTGTCCGTCTGTCTGTCCGGTGTCCGTCCGTCCGTTCCACGTCTGTTAACTTTTACCTTTAATGTGAGCAGGATATCTCTAAAAGGATTTACCGTTGGAATTTTATTTCATCAGTGAAGATGTATATCAATAAAATCTCGGTCAAGTTCGAAGATGGGTGACCTTGACCCATTTTACAGATTGAGTTCGTGTTTCGTCCCAGTTGACCTACTTTTGATCATTTAACGGCTCCTAAACATAAAAAATTTCATGAAAAATATAAATTTTCATGACAAATACACATGTACAGACTTTTTTTCGCAGTGCCTGCAGATATTGGCCTGATTTTTAGTGTGTGAGCAGATATTGACCAGTTACAGATCGAGTTCACATTTTGTCCCAGTTGACCTACTTTTGATTGTTTTACGGCTCCTAAACATAGAAAATTTCATGAAAAATATAAATTTTCATGACAAATGTACATGTACAGCTGTTTTTAGCCCTCAGCTCATAGGCTGACGGGCTATTGTCGTCACTCAAGCTGTCTGTCTGTCTGTCCGTCTGTCTGTCCGGTGTCCGTCCGTCCGTTCCACGTCTGTTTACTTTTACCTTTAATGTGAGCAGGATATCTCTAAAAGGATTTACTGTTGGAATTTTATTTCATCAGTGAAGATGTATATCAATAAAATCTCGGTCAAGTTCGAAGATGGGTGACCTTGACCCATTTTTTTCTACATTTTAGAGCTGATTATAGAAAAACACTTAGAAGCTTATATCTCAGGAACCATTGTGTGGATTTTCACAAAACTTATGATCATTGTGACTCATGGTCTGTATGAGCTGCACAATTTTGGTAGCGCCACCTGCAATTTCTGATTTTTTAATGAATTTTTATCGGATTTTTCAATTTTGGCCTTTTGTGCAGGATGTCTCTAAAGGTATTCAACACAGGAACTTCATTTCTTCAGTGCTATTGCATTATATTTACAAAATCTTGGTCAAGTTCAAAGATGGGTGATCTTGACCTACTTTTCAAGGTCACAGAGCTTAGTATAGAAAAAAACTTAGGAGCTTATCTCTCAGGAAGCATTTGGTGGATTGTTATGAAATATGGTACATACCTCTCCAATTTAAATTTATAACTGATTATCAGCTTCTGCTAATATTCTAGTTTCACAATGCAAAGCTTACAGATACTGGCCTAATGTTTGGTCTGTGGGCGCATAATGACCACTTACAGATCAAGTTTGTGTTTCATCCCAGTTAACCTATTTTTGACCATGTGACAGATCCTGAACATAGAAAATTTCATGAAAGACAGAAATTTTTATGAAAAATGCACATGTATGGATTTTTTTTCACAATGCCTGCAGATACTGGTCTGATTTTTGGTGTGTTGCTTGATAATGACCCATTACAGATTGAGTTTGCATTTTGCCATTGTTGACCTACTTGTGACCACACGACACCTCCTGAACTTAAAAAAATTTACAAAATTTAACAAATGTTTCTAATTTGCCCCAGGCGGGGGCATTGGTGTTGTTCTGACACATCTAGTTTCTCCGTGCTTGTAGACACCTGTAGTACAGTTGAAGAACATTCTATCTGCGTGTGTTTGTGTGAACATTCTATCTGCGTGTGTTTGTGTGATCATATATATATATAAGGTTTATATACTCCTCCTTTATCCATTGATACGCACAGCATCTGATGTCATGAGCCACCTCCTCCAGGTCTCCATATCAAGCACTAAGTTAGATAAATAGTTTTATTCAGGCAATCAGCATATACATAAGCAAATACTTAAACATATTTTACATGTATCCCGACATGCACCTAGAATAGCACTAAAACATTTAAAAAAAACTTACTTCCATGGTGGTCCATAAGGCTGCCAAGATGAAACACAAGGAGCAAATTAAAAATTACAATATTAAATGATCCTTGAATGTGGACCATACAATTTTACCCTTGACTAGATAGGTACCTATAAATTACATGGATATTTGTATCCCCAGACAAAGTCGGAGGATACTATGTTTTCATACCGGTCCCGCCGCAGCCGCATATAAATCTTGTTGGCGCAATAACCCAAAAAATATTTCACGGAACTTTACCAAACTTAGTATATGTATAGATATGGGTAAGAGGACGATGCCTATTTTAAAATGAGGTCATGACCTTTACTAGAAGAGTGTCCTTGACCTTGAATAGGTCAAATTTTGGAGAAAATCACACAAATTCTTTAATATCTCAAGAAATCTTGCATGGATTTATCCCAAAATCAAGTTGATGGAAGATCATGGATAGGGTTGTCATGTTCCAGAAACTGGTGGCGCCACCTATTATTCTTTACTTGTTTTCGTGCCGTTTAATACCCCCATAATTGCCACCTTACAGTACTGTGAGCATTTTAGGTCAAAAACTAAAGGACAGATTTCTTTTATATTATGCATATACATAGGTATGGGTTATGGGATGATGTTTATTTAAATTGGGGTCATGACCTTTCCTATGAGAGTGGCCTTGACCTTGAATATTTCCATATATGGTGAAAATCACACACCTCTTATGATATCTCCAGTGTTTATAGCCATATGGATTTCAAACATGACTTATGTATGGCTCACCACTAAAGTAAGAACCCTATAGGTTCTAGGGTCATGAGGTCAAAGGTCAAGGTCACTAGACTGGCATCTTAAAAGATATTGTGGATGCATTTTAAGCCAAACTTTCATCCCAGGTCTTCCATCTTGAATATATAGCTCACTTGCCAATAGTGGATGATCCATATAAATTTTGGGGTCACAAGGCCAAAGGTCAAGGCCACAGGAGCTATCTGTCCAAAAATTAGTTTCTGGATGATAATTCCTGCTTTTATTGATGTATTGATTTCAAACTTGACTTATATAGGTCCCATTGAAAAAGCAAGACTCCAATTGATTTTGGGGTCATGCGGTCAAAGGTCAAGGTCACAGGACACATCTTTAAAAAGATTGTGGATGCATTTTCAGCCAAACATTTCATCTCAGACCTTTCATCTTGCACATAGAGTTCATCTGCCAATAGAGGAAGACCCCTATCAATTTTGAGGTCACAAGGTCAAAGGTGAAGGTCACAGGAGCCATCTGTCAAAAAATTAGTTTCTGGATGATAATTCCTTCTGTTATTGATGTATGGATTTCAAACTTGACTTGTATATGTCCCGTTGGAAAAGCAAGACCCAAATTGATTTTAGGGTCATGAGGTCAAAGGTCAAGGTCACAGGACACATCTTTAAAAAGATGTGGATGCATTTTCAGCCAAACATTTCATCTCAAATCTTTCATCTTGCACATATAGTTTACCTGCAAAGAGAGGAAGAACCCTATCAATTTTGAGGTCACTAGGTCAAAGGTGAAGGTCACAGGAGCCATCTGTCCAAAAATTAGTTTCTGGATGATAATTCCTTCTTTTATTGATGCATGGATTTCAAACTTGACTTGTATTTGACCCATTGGAAAAGCAAGACCCGAATTGATTTATGGGTCATGAGGTCAAAGGTCAAGGTCACAGGAAACCTTTTCAAAAAGATTGTGGATGCATTTTCAGCCAAACAATTCATCTCAGATCTTTCATGTTGCACATATAGTTTACCTGCCAAGAGTGGAAGACCCCTATCAATTTTGAGGTCACAAGGTCAAAGGTGAAGGTCACAGGAGCCATCTGTCCAAAAATTAGTTTCTGGATGATAATTCCTGCTTTTATTGATGTATGGATTTCAAACTTGACTTGTATATGTTCCATTGGAAAAGCAAGACCCAAATTGATTTTGGGGTCATGAGGTCAAAGGTCAAGGTCACAGGACACATCTTTAAAATGATGTGGATGCTTTTTCAGCCAAACATTTCATCTCAGATATTTCTTCTTACACATATAGTTCACCTACCAAGAGAGGAAGCACCCTATCAAATTTTAGGTCACAAGGTCAAAGGTTAAGGTCACAGGAGCCATCTGTCCAAAAATTAGTTTCTGGATGATAATTCCTGCTTTATTGATGTATAGATTTCAAACTTGACTTGTATATGTCCCATTGGAAAAGCAAGACCCGAATTGATTTTTGGGTCATGAGGTCAAAGGTCAAGGTCACAGGACCCATCTTAAAACAGATCAAGGTCACAGGACCAACATCTTCAACAAGATTGTGGATTGATAGATGGAAGAAACAATAAATATGCCAAGTGTCAGTATATGCTGCTAAAAATGGGGGCCTATTCTTGAAGGGGGGGGGGGGGAGCTACTATGTCTGGGGATACTCTGGCAGGTGCCAAGAAATGTCTAGTTGAAGACATGTCACAGTTGTTGTTGTATATAATATGATAAGCAAAAGTATAATAAAGTTTTACTAGTTGTTTAATGACCAGAAAAAATTATCACCATTTGTAATTAAAAAAATATCAAATAGATAATTTAACTAGTAATCACACTGACTATGATTATACTAGATTTAACTAGTAAAAGATAATAATATATTAAAAGAAGTTTCAAGAATAAATAATTAGAAATACATTTAGAAGTACATGAGTTTATGAAAAGGAAAACATATACTAGTTATTTACGTATTAGAATAATAGTATCACAGTATTACAAAATTTCCTTTATTACAATTTGACTAGCAATCACACTGACCACAATTTTAATTAGATTAAATTAGTTAAAAATGAAATATATTAAAAGAAGGTGAGCAAAATACTCAGAAATACATTCCAAAGTACGCGAGAATATTACTTAAAATTATAAAAAAATAAAATTATCAATCAGTCTAAAAGTAATAACCATTAAAACAATGATATTATGTCTATAAATGCTGCTTTTAGTTAAAGAAAGTGCATATAAAACCTGTAACTTGATAAGTAAAAAAAAAAACCTATGCAGATAGGCATAACCGTATTACAGTTCTTTTCATTATAAAGTTAACAATACACATATTCACTGTTTTCTTTTGCCTGAATATTACTCATCAGGTAACATTTAACGGTTTCTTAAAACTTGCACTGGTATTATATTAAATGTAATTAAACAGTGACTCGTGACTCGGCTACTGTTTTTTATTTTATAAATACATAGGATGAATATTAATTGCGGCGTCTTAGTTTTTGACGCACCTTGTTTCTTGCCCCAGTAGAGGTCATGTTTTTGTTGTTCTAACAAAGCTGTGTCTAGTGAGTTGAGTAGGTCTGACAGGTTCTTGGTGATGTAATATTAATTTTAACACCAGTTGCATGCCATTTACAGCTGGGCTGGGGCTGGCTGACTCACCTGAGGCCGCATGGAATTATCACAATCAATACAACTTGATCAACTGTCAGAGTATAAACACTGCTGTACTAGTCATTTATATCTGACCAGCTTTCATATTCAGGCCATAGCTTTTGTTATGGTCGGTTTCTGCTCTTTAAAAGCTAAGCTGACTCAGTCTGCCAAGCCATATCATTCTCCCTTCATCCTTTGGTATATATTTTCTTGTCTCTGTTTTGTCAGCAGCTGTTTGATACAGCACATCAACCTCTCTTCCATAAACATTTTGTTCTCCCAGCCATTATGGCAGCAGTTCTGATATTGTAATATCCCTATTCAATAGTTGTAATTATTATTGTTATTGTGGTAGTTGTAATAAATGTAACAGTTATATTAATAGTTGTAATTATTATTGTAATAGTTGTTATTGTTTTTAAAAAAGTTGAACTTATTGTATCTGCCAGAACAAAGTTTTGCAGATAATATGTTTTTGACCGGGTTCCGCCGCTGCTGTTCGTTTCTTGAATAGAACTCTGAGGCCACTGGACAGATTTTTCCGAAACTTTACATGATTATCGGGTCACATGTAAACTGGTGCCAAATTATTTTGCATTGACCTCTGACCTTTCCTTTCTCCATCTGTGTGTCTGTTTTGACACATTAACACACATATATCTTCGGACTGGTTTGATCAATAAGGCTAAAAATTTTGCACAAATGTAGCCCTTGGCTAGCTTTATAACATACATAAAAAATGGTGGCGCCACATGCAACCATTTTTGCACAGCATCCATCTGTTCATCTGCCTTGGGGTAAAATCACTCATATCTCTGCAGTGGTTGGATTTATCCACCTGAAATTTGGCATTGGTATACATCCTGGATAGCTTTCTTGATTTTTTGACAGGTGGTGCCACCTACATTCACGTTCAGGCTGTAGACATCCAGGCTTTTATCTCAGTACTGGTTTGACATACCCTACTGAAATTTTGCATGTGTATACATCTCAGACAGCTCATCTTCATACATAAAACTGGTGGCACCACCTGGAACCATTTTTGCATAGCGTCCATCTGTTTGTCTGCCGTAGGATAAAATCACTCATATATCAGCAGTTGTTTGACTTTTCTGCTTAAAATTTTGCATGAATATACATCTTGGATAGCTTTCTTGATTTCGGGCAGGTTGGCCCCCCAAATTTATGTTTACGCTGCAGACATCCATGCTAATATCTCAGGACTGGTTTGACATATCCCTTTGAAATTTTGTGTGTGTATAGATCACACATAACTTTTTATCATACACAAAATTTGTGGTGCTACCTGCAACCTTTTTTGCACAGCGTCCTTCTGTTTGTCTGCTGTTGGATAAAATCACTTATATACAAGCAGTGGTTTGACTTATCTGTCTAAAATTTTGCATATGTATACAACTTGGATAGCTTTCTTGATTTTGTGGCAGCCACTCAATCCATGCCTCATTTCACCTGTCCCACTCTGATTTCGGCGGATACACGTAGTCCCTTGTCGACTACCCGTGTTCTAGTTATTGTAGTTGTTGTTGTTATTATGGTTTGCCTAGCCAGTCGGTCCCCTGCCAACGCCGCTGATAAAGTTTGTTTGCATGATAACTCAAACAAATTTTCATTTTCATCTTTACCAAACTTTGTCTTCTGCCGAAGGTAGGTTGTGCCACCTTCTGGCCTTTTTCTTGTTTTTGCACCTTTTAATACCCCATCATTGCCACTTGACAGTACTGTGAGCATCACAAGTCAAAAACTGATGGACAGTTTTCTTTCATATTATGCATATTACATAGATATGGGTTATGGGATTAGGTTTATTTAGATTGGGGTCATGGCCTTTCCTATGAGTGGAAAGACGAATAGTTGTAGGAAGAGTTTAAACCTGTGACCTTGACATTCATCTCCAAGGTCAAATCTGCCGATATATAGGATTTTTGTGCACCTCATAACTTTTGTAATACCCAATCTTTATTCTTCAAATGTGACACACAGATTGTTTTCACCAAGATCTTTGAAGACTAGTGACCTTGACCCTGCTTTTCAAGGTCAAATCTGCAGAAACATAGGGTTTTTGTTAACCCTTACTTTTGAATTACAGTATTTCTTTTCTTCAAATAAAAATTGATTCCACCAAGATCTCAAATATGTTTGAAGACCTGTGAGCTTAGTCTTCAAGGTCAAATCTGCAAATATATATGATTTTAAGTGATAGTTTTAATTATTATTGCAGTAGTTACAATATTGTTGAATTTTTTATTTCTTATTATTAATGTATATTAATTGTTATACCTTGAATGTTAAATTATATTAAACACTGGCATATACTGGTATAATGTTAATAATTCTAAGGTTCTGTTGAGAAATTTGACTTCAGATCAATGTATCAGTTATCAGATGTTGCAAAGTTTACTGCACAGAAACTGTACACAGTGGTGTGCATGATGTTTTATCTGTGAAGACATCCATCTAATATACTTGAGTCTGGTAATTTATAGAAAACTTTGTATTTAGGCCAATTTAATGCCACTCTGTTTGCTTTTAGTGTCTCATTGCTGTCAGGAAAAGGCCATGAAAAATTTAACCACAATCCTTTCCCAAGCTCAAGTGGTTCAGTCACTGTCAAAATTAAGAAATATTGATGTGAGTTAGTGTGGACTCTTGGTGTAAGATCTCATGTTGCCATGGTTACCCTCATCTGACATCTTCCTGGATGTGAAGGTCGTGTTTTTATGACATTGTTTATAAAGGATAGATCACCAGATTTTTTTCTTGCAAGATATTGGTTTCTGTTTAGCCTGAACTCCAGTCGATGAATAACAGATCAAATAAGATATATGATAGCTGCCGTGTCTGGCTGCAATTACCATGGCAACAGGCCTATGATTAATATGAGAAGGGTTTTAATAAACTTTGAAGGTGTCCAGAGTGATGATCATTTATTTGCTTTGTCTGTTTGGGTAGTTGTAGAGGATTGAACATCATTGATTTCTGAATCAAAGCATATTTTGAGAAAATGTCAAATCTTGTGTTTCCCTGGTGTATATTTTCATTGTCAGTGGCATGTTTCCGAAGCCGTGGGCATAACCTTCAGGTCAAGTTTTTAATGTTACTTGAACTGTTTGGTGACTGGAACTTTTTATATAATGGTTGTACCAGCACTGTTACTCAAGTTTCCCTGAATAAATTACAACAGTCACTGATAGTCAGCAGTTACAGTTGTAAGACTCAATAATAAATACTACCATCACATCAGTGTCTATTTCCAAATAAAGTGTCAGACATCTGAAAAATATATCTTAATGTTGACCAATAAGAATTTTAAGATATTTGAAAATTTGAAGCAATAGACTGGACCAACTGATGCATATTCACTGACCCGCTGGTAAATAGAAGAATTGTAAATTTGTTATCATAGAAGCTGTCAATGCTACAGTGTCACTACAAATAGTCTTGTACCTGCTACAAATTAAGTCCTTTCTCCCATAATCTCAGTCAAATGGTATATGTGATTTGTTAGTCTGAAGGAGTGAAAACTTGTAGCTGATACACACAAAATCTGTAGCTGATACACACAAAATCTGTAGCTGATTCACACAAAATCTGTAGCTGATACACACAAAATCTGTAGCTGATACACACAGAGTCTGTAGCTGGTACACAACCAATCTGATACATAAATCTGTAGCTGATACACACAAAACCAGTAGCTGATACACAAAATCTGTAGCTGATACACACAAAACTTTTAGCTGATACACACAAAATCTGTAGATGAAACAGACAAAATCTCTGAATTTTTTAATACACAAATGTATCTATAATATTATAACTCCAGCTTCTCTGAGACTTCATGGATAGAGAGGTTTAAACATAAAATAAATCCTTGTCATCCACACATTTCATCTTTGTGAGTTCTCTCCCCTGTCGAGGCGATATCTGTTTCTAATAGAAACGATCTGTCAGCCTGCCAGCCATGCATTCTGTAAAATGGCTGATCCTCTCCCCTGCATCGCTGGACAAGCCTGCTGCAGTCGCAATAATCCATCTCTGTTATGGACATCAGAGTAGGGGCCTGTACTTCGAGGATTATTGGCAATTTAATGCTCTATTTTCTTCTAAGATGTAACTGTGTGATTTTTAAGATCAATTATGGTTCTGTTTGTGTGCTGTCACCATTATAATAAAATACATATAAAAAAATACAGATAATGTAACTTTATGTGTTACATTTACAGGTATTGATGTATTATTAGGTGTAAAATATTACACAATAGGTGGGCAAATAATATCAGGTGTGACATTGTATTTGATATTGATAAAGTTTTAAATATTAATCTACACAGATTATGGATAATGTGACATTAGGTGTTATATGTATAACACATGGATAATATGTTATTTATTACAAAACCTGTGGATATTGTGGCATTCAATATAAGATATTGCACTCAGGTACAACTGGTTTACATTAAAAATCATTTATTACAAAGCACATAAATAATGTAACATTTTGTTTGTATGAATATTTGCATTTGGCAGAATTAAGTCCAAAATGTTATCTTCCTGAAAAATGCTTGTACTCCTTCCCCTAGAAGGGTCAAGGTCACTGGTTGACACCCATAATAAAAATGATACATGAGAGAGGAACAAAAGATGTGGTTTACAAGGTTGGGCTGTGTCAGAATGAGGTCACATGCAACCAAACACTTACACAAACATTTCTACATTCCCGCCAGAACTCTGCCTAATACATGCCTACCTTGTACTTACTAGTAAAGCAGCCGGTTTTACGGCTGGATGATAAATATCAATACAATTGTCAAGTCCAGAACAAAAAATTGTCATCTCCCCCGCAATGTTAAAAGGTGATGTCAGGCTCCTTGTTCACCTTTGTGCCACTGACAGACATGTTTGTTACTTTCTTTTTGTCTGCATTATTTAGGAACCAGTGACATCCTGTATTTACCAGGTATTATACATTAGGAGTATGTAATTTGCGAGACACCCATCACAGATATATTTGTTGAAGGTGTATAGATCATGTCCACCTTTTTAAGATAATTGTGTTTCAGATTGTTTATTTTAAGCATAATAAAGTTTGCGTTCTAAAGTAAATATTAATCTCATACTGGAAACATGATGTCACAGGTTTTCTTGAGCCAAGAATAAGGAGAACTTTTTGTCTTTTGTTCTCAGTATGTCATGTGCTGAGGGAGATATTGTAAACTTGCCAAAGTAAAGGTTGCTGGATAAGCATTGTTATTGAATGATAATAACTACCTGGTCCGGTGAATATTACTCATTAATGTGTAAACAACAGGACAAAGAAAGAAATAAAAAAAGTGTGTGTAGAATAATGTCAGAGGTTCTGCACTAGGTCTGCAGTTTAAAATGTATTATAAAATGTTTTACAATCCCTAACTTCTCATAAATCAGAATTAAGACTCATGTGACATCTTTGCCAGATATAAATCAGCAGCCATAAGCAAATGTTGAATTTGAGAGAGCTCTCAAAACAGGAACATATCTGTAGGTTAGTCCACTGACACCAGAGGGCAGCAGTGGTCATTGCTTCGTAAGAGCCAGTGGAAGAGCTGTAGATCTGTAGTCTGTCATCTTACTGAGTGTATGAATCACTCATTCTGTAGTCTTTCATCTTACTGAGTGTATGAATCACTCATTCTGTAGTCTTTCATCTTACTGAGTGTAGGAATCACTCATTCTGCAGTCTTTCATCTTACTGAGTGTAGGAATCACTCATTCTGTAGTCTGTCATCTTACTGAGTGTATGAATCACTCATTCTGTAGTCTGTCATCTTACTGAGTGTATTAATCACTCATTCTGTAGTCTGTCATCTTACTGAGTGTATGAATCACTCATTCTGTAGTCTGTCATCTTACTGAGTGTATGAATCACTCATTCTGTAGTCTGTCATCTTACTGAGTGTATGAATCACTCATTCTGTAGTCTTTCATCTTACTGAGTGTATGAATCACTCATTCTGTAGTCTGTCATCTTACTGAGTGTATGAATCACTCATTCTGTAGTCTGTCATCTTACTGAGTGTATGAATCACTCATTCTGTAGTCTGTCATCTTACTGAGTGTATGAATCACTCATTCTGTAGTCTGTCATCTTACTGAGTGTATGAATCACTCATTCTGTAGTCTGTCATCTTACTGAGTGTATGAATCACTCATTCTGTAGTCTGTCATCTTACTGAGTGTATGAATCACTCATTCTGTAGTCTGTCATCTTACTGAGTGTATGAATCACTCATTCTGTAGTCTGTCATCTTACTGAGTGTATGAATCACTCATTCTGTAGTCTGTCATCTTACTGAGTGTATTAATCACTCATTCTGTAGTCTGTCATCTTACTGAGTGTATGAATCACTCATTCTGTAGTCTGTCATCTTACTGAGTGTATGAATCACTCATTCTGTAGTCTGTCATCTTACTGAGTGTATGAATCACTCATTCTGTAGTCTGTCATCTTACTGAGTGTATGAATCGCTCATTCTGTAGTCTGTCATCTTACTGAGTGTATGAATCACTCATTCTGCAGTCTGTCATCTTACTGAGTGTATGAATCACTCATTCTGTAGTCTTTCATCTTACTGAGTGTATTAATCACTCATTCTGCAGTCTGTCATCTTACTGAGTGTATGAATCACTCATTCTGCAGTCTGTCATCTTACTGAGTGTATGAATCACTCATTCTGCAGTCTGTCATCTTACTGAGTGTATGAATCACTCATTCTGCAGTCTGTCATCTTACTGAGTGTATGAATCACTCATTCTGCAGTCTGTCATCTTACTGAGTGTATGAATCACTCATTCTGTAGTCTGTCATCTTACTGAGTGTATGAATCACTCATTCTGTAGTCTGTCATCTTACTGAGTGTATGAATCACTCATTCTGTAGTCTGTCATCTTACTGAGTGTATGAATCACTCATTCTGTAGTCTGTCATCTTACTGAGTGTATGAATATCTCATTCTGTAGTCTGTCATCTTACTGAGTGTATGAATCACTCATTCTGTAGTCTGTCATCTTACTGAGTGTATGAATCACTCATTCTGTAGTCTGTCATCTTACTGAGTGTATGAATCACTCATTCTGTAGTCTGTCATCTTACTGAGTGTATGAATCACTCATTCTGTAGTCTGTCATCTTACTGAGTGTATGAATCACTCATTCTGTAGTCTGTCATCTTACTGAGTGTATGAATCACTCATTCTGTAGTCTGTCATCTTACTGAGTGTATGAATCACTCATTCTGTAGTCTGTCATCTTACTGAGTGTATGAATCACTCATTCTGTAGTCTGTCATCTTACTGAGTGTATGAATCACTCATTCTGTAGTCTGTCATCTTACTGAGTGTATGAATCACTCATTCTGTAGTCTGTCATTTTACTGAGTGTATGAATCACTCATTCTGTAGTCTGTCATCTTACTGAGTGTATGAATCACTCATTCTGTAGTCTGTCATCTTACTGAGTGTATGAATCACTCATTCTGTAGTCTGTCATCTTACTGAGTGTATGAATCACTCATTCTGTAGTCTGTCATCTTACTGAGTGTATGAATCACTCATTCTGTAGTCTGTCATCTTACTGAGTGTATGAATCACTCATTCTGTAGTCTGTCATCTTACTGAGTGTATGAATCACTCATTCTGTAGTCTGTCATCTTACTGAGTGTATGAATCACTCATTCTGTAGTCTGTCATCTTACTGAGTGTATGAATCACTCATTCTGTAGTCTGTCATCTTACTGAGTGTATGAATCACTCATTCTGTAGTCTGTCATCTTACTGAGTGTATGAATCACTCATTCTGTAGTCTGTCATCTTACTGAGTGTATGAATCACTCATTCTGTAGTCTGTCATCTTACTGAGTGTATGAATCACTCATTCTGTAGTCTGTCATCTTACTGAGTGTATGAATCACTCATTCTGTAGTCTGTCATCTTACTGAGTGTATGAATCACTCATTCTGTAGTCTGTCATCTTACTGAGTGTATGAATCACTCATTCTGTAGTCTGTCATCTTACCGAGTGTATGAATCACTCATTCTGTAGTCTGTCATCTTACCGAGTGTATGAATCACTCATTCTGTAGTCTGTCATCTTACCGAGTGTATGAATCACTCATTCTGTAGTCTGTCATCTTACCGAGTGTATGAATCACTCATTCTGTAGTCTGTCATCTTACCGAGTGTATGAATCACTCATTCTGTAGTCTGTCATCTTACCGAGTGTATGAATCACTCATTCTGTAGTCTGTCATCTTACCGAGTGTATGAATCACTCATTCTGTAGTCTGTCATCTTACCGAGTGTATGAATCACTCATTCTGTAGTCTGTCATCTTACCGAGTGTATGAATCACTCATTCTGTAGTCTGTCATCTTACCGAGTGTATGAATCACTCATTCTGTAGTCTGTCATCTTACCGAGTGTATGAATCACTCATTCTGTAGTCTGTCATCTTACCGAGTGTATGAATCACTCATTCTGTAGTCTGTCATCTTACCGAGTGTATGAATCACTCATTCTGTAGTCTGTCATCTTACCGAGTGTATGAATCACTCATTCTGTAGTCTGTCATCTTACCGAGTGTATGAATCACTCATTCTGTAGTCTGTCATCTTACCGAGTGTATGAATCACTCATTCTGTAGTCTGTCATCTTACCGAGTGTATGAATCACTCATTCTGTAGTCTGTCATCTTACCGAGTGTATGAATCACTCATTCTGTAGTCTGTCATCTTACCGAGTGTATGAATCACTCATTCTGTAGTCTGTCATCTTACCGAGTGTATGAATCACTCATTCTGTAGTCTGTCATCTTACCGAGTGTATGAATCACTCATTCTGTAGTCTGTCATCTTACCGAGTGTATGAATCACTCATTCTGTAGTCTGTCATCTTACCGAGTGTATGAATCACTCATTCTGTAGTCTGTCATCTTACCGAGTGTATGAATCACTCATTCTGTAGTCTGTCATCTTACCGAGTGTATGAATCACTCATTCTGTAGTCTGTCATCTTACCGAGTGTATGAATCACTCATTCTGTAGTCTGTCATCTTACCGAGTGTATGAATCACTCATTCTGTAGTCTGTCATCTTACCGAGTGTATGAATCACTCATTCTGTAGTCTGTCATCTTACCGAGTGTATGAATCACTCATTCTGTAGTCTGTCATCTTACCGAGTGTATGAATCACTCATTCTGTAGTCTGTCATCTTACTGAGTGTATGAATCACTCATTCTGTAGTCTGTCATCTTACTGAGTGTATGAATCACTCATTCTGTAGTCTGTCATCTTACGGAGTGTATGAATCACTCATTCTGTAGTCTGTCATCTTACTGAGTGTATGAATCACTCATTCTGTAGTCTGTCATCTTACTGAGTGTATGAATCACTCATTCTGTAGTCTTTCATCTTACTGAGTGTATTAATCACTCATTCTGTAGTCTGTCATCTTACTGAGTGTATTATTGTATCCAAAAACGAAGTCAGGAAACTACGGTTTAAGCTGCCACCACCAGAAAATTTTGTTTGGACACGATAACTCAAAAAATATTTTACGTATCTTTACCAAACTTAACAAGTACATAGATATGGGTGAGAGGACGAAGCCTATTTAAATGGAGTCATGACCTTTAATAGGAGAGTGACCTTGACCTTGAATAGGTCCATTTTGGGGGAAAATCACATAAATTCTTAATTATCTCAAGAAATCTTGCATGGATTGATCCAAAAATCAACTTGAATAAAGATCTTGGACAGTGTTGTCATGTACCAGAAACTGGTGGCGCCACCTGTTATCATTTTCTTGTTTTCTTGCCGTTTAATACCCCTATCATTGCCATTTAACAGTACTGTGAGCTTTATAAGTCAAAAACTAATGGACAATTTTTTGTTTATATTATGCATATATATAGACATGGGTTATGGGATGATGTATATCTATATTGGGGTCATAACCTTTCCTTTGAAAGTAGCCTTGACCTTGAATATTGCCATATATGGTTCAAATAACACAAAATCATAAATATCTCAGTAAGGGATGCATGGATTGGTCCAAAAATAAAATTGATTGAAGATCTTTGATAGCTTTCTCTTCTGTGAAAGACAGGTGGTGCACCCTTCTGTCCTTTTCTCATTTTTTGCGCCTTTTAATACCCCATCATTGCCACTTGATAGTACTTTGAACATTATAAGTCTAAATAAAATGGACAGTTTCGGCTGAAATTGTACATGTCCATTGATCTTGGATACCTTCATCTTGTATTCAAGACTGGTGGCACTATCTGCAATTGTAATTGTGTGGTTCCCTCTGTACAATTCATATCTCTGGAGTGGTTCAAGGTATTGGTCTGAAATTTGGCATGTCCATCCATCTTGGAAAGTTTTCTTGTAAACAATTTAGACAGGTGGTGCCACTTACCTTCCCATTTTTATAGAAGAAATTAATGCCCTTTTCTGAGGAGTGATTTGCCCTATTGGCCTGAAATTGTGCATAACCATAGTTTTACACTCCTCCATCTTGCTTTCAAGACTGGTGGTGCCATCTGCAATCGTTTTGTGGTGGCATCCATCTTTACATGTGCTTTGGGTGAAAATTGCTCATATCTCTGGAGTGGTTCAAGGTATTGGTCTTAAATTTGGCATGTTTTGGAAAATTTTCTCTTAAACCAGACAAGTGGCCCAACCTGCCTTTCTGTTTCTGTAAATTAAATTTATTCTATTTTCTCAAGAGTGATTCACCGTATTGGCCCCAATATTTGGTGAAAAATATTGTTTCTCAAGTTGATAGAAGGAAGGAACTGTAGTTGCTTGCCAAGCTGCTGAAGATGGGGGGGGGGGTCTATTCTAAACAGGTGGGGGTGTTATTATCTGGGGATAATATGGCACCTGTGGTGCCAAGAAAACATCTAGTACACTCATTAATCAGCAGGGAGCTCAAATCAGCTTTAATGCAGGGTCATTGCATCTGTTTATGACTGATGTTTTTTCTCATCATCTGATAGGGACTAGTTGTTGGAAGCATGGACATACTTTTCTAGTGATGATCAGTATTCTATTCACAATACTAAACAACATTAACATGTTTATGTCAGAATCTCTCAACATACACACACATGTCATACACCAGTGTCGGGGAAGTCAGACCCAGGAGTAATCACTATGTTATGTGGTTATCTGGAGGTGTCATTTATATAGACAAAGTGTTCATTTCTACTGCACACAATTTTTCCCATGTACTACTTAACTGTATATTATGTGTGCAGAGATGCCAAGTTTGCAAAAAACAAAAAGCATGATATTCCAAATTCTGCCTGTTTTATTTGGAAATTAGTTTTTATAATTAAAGTAATCAAATGATACAATCATGTGAAAAAAATGGAACAACGTGGAATTGACAGGGGTTCAAGCCAAAAAACATCCTTCTCTGCTTTGCTCTAGCCCTACATTTTGTTTGTTAATAAAAAAAAATTTTTAAAAACATGCAGTGTATATTTAAATGAAAATCTTCAATGAAGTACCAAGGTATATAAAAACATACATGTATAATAAGTAAGGCTAACAGGAGAAAGTGAAGGTTAGGTCTACCATGGCCTCTTAAGTTAAGTCCAATAAAATGTTTGGACATAGCTGTCAAAAGTCAGATTGTGTAAGATTGAAGGGAGAGCATGAGACAAGGGCTCAGAGTGTGAGAGGTTGAAGGGCCTTGATGTGAGAGCATGAGACAGGGGCCCAGAGTGTGTGAGGTTGAAGGGCCTTGGTGTGAGAGCATGAGACAAGGACACAGAGTGTGTGAGATTGAAAGGCCTTGGTGTAAGAGCATGAGACAAGGGCTCAGAGTGTGAGAGGTTGAAGGGCCTTGATGTGAGAGCATGAGACAGGGGCCCAGAGTGTGTGAGGTTGAAGGGCCTTGGTGTGAGAGCATGAGACAAGGGCACAGAGTGTGTGATATTGAAGGGCCTTGATGTGAGAGCATGAGACAAGGGCTCAGAGTGTGAGAGATTGAAGGGCCTTAGTGTTAGAGCATGAGACAAGGGCTCAGAGTGTGAGAGATTGAAGGGCCTTAGTGTTAGAGCATGAGACAATGGCACAGAGTGTGTGATATTGAAGGGCCTTGATGTCAGCGCATGAGACAGGGGCACAGAGTGTGTGATATTGAAGGGCCTTGATGTGAGAGCATGAGACAGGGGCCCAGAGTGTGTGAGTTTGAAGGGCCTTGGTGTGAGAGCATGAGACAAGGGCTCAGAGTTTGTGAGATTAAAGGGCCTTGGTGTGAGAACATGAGACAAGGGCACAGAGTGTGTGATATTGAAGGGCCTTGATGTCAGAGCATGAGACAGGGGCCCAGAGTGTGTGAGGTTGAAGGGCCTTGGTGTGAGAGCATGAGACAAGGGCTCAGAGTGTGAGAGATTGAAGGGCCTTAGTGTTAGAGCATGAGACAATGGCACAGAGTGTGTGAGATTGAAGGGCCTTGATGTCAGAGCATGAGACAGGGGCACAGAGTGTGTGATATTGAAGGGTCTTGATGTCAGAGCATGAGACAGGGGCCCAGAGTGTGTGAGGTTGAAGGGCCTTGGTGTGAGAGCATGAGACAAGGGCTCAGAGTTTGGGAGATTAAAGGGCCTTGGTGTGAGAGCATGAGACAAGGGCACAGAGTGTGTGATATTGAAGGGCCTTGATGTGAGAGCATGAGACAGGTGCCCAGAGTGTGTGAGATTGAAGGGCCTTGATGTGAGAGCATGAGACAAGGGCACAGAGTGTGTGATATTGAAGGGCCTTGGTGTGAGAGCATGAGACAGGGGCCCAGAGTGTGTGAGATTGAAGGGCCTTGATGTGAGAGCATGAGACAAGGGCACAGAGTGTGTGATATTGAAGGGCCTTGATGTGAGAGCATGAGGCAGGGGCACAGAGTGTGTGAGATTGAAAGGCCTTGATGTGAGAGCATGAGACAAGGGCACAGAGTGTGTGATATTGAAGGGCCTTGATGTGAGAGCATGAGACAGGGGCCCAGAGTGTGTGAGATTGAAGGGCCTTGGTGTGAGAGCATGAGACAAGGGCACAGAGTGTGTGATATTGAAGGGCCTTGATGTGAGAGCATGAGACAGGGCCCAGAGTGTGTGAGATTGAAGGGCCTTGGTGTGAGAGCATGAGACAAGGGCCCAGAGTGTGTGAGATTGAAGGGCCTTGATGTCAGAGCATGAGGCAGGGGCCCAGAGTGTGTGAGATTGAAGGGCCTTGATGTGAGAGCATGAGACAAGGGCACAGAGTGTGTGATATTGAAGGGCCTTGATGTGAGAGCATGAGACAAGGGCACAGAGTGTGTGATATTGAAGGGCTTTGGTGTGAGAGCATGAGACAGGGGCCCAGAGTGTGAGAGTTCGAAGGGCCTTGATGTGAGAGCATGAGACAGGGGCCCAGAGTGTATGAGATTGAAGAGCCTTGGTGTGAGAGCATGAGACAGGGGCCCAGAGTGTGTAAGATTGAAGGGCCTTAGTGTGAGAGCATGAGACAAGGCCCCAGAGTGTGTGAGATTAAAGGGCCTTGGTGTGAGAGCATGAGACAAGGCCCCAGAGTGTTTGAGATTGAAGGGCCTTGATGTCAGAGCATGAGACAGGGGCCCAGAGTGTGTGAGGTTGAAGGGCCTTGGTGTAAGAGCATGAGACAGGGGCTCAGAGTGTGTGAGATTAAAGGGCCTTAGTGTTAGAGCATGAGACAAGGGCTAATTGTGTGAGACTCACAAACTAATGCGTGAGATTTGACATATCAGTGTTCTACAGGCCTCCTGCTACTGATTTGTCAGGTTTTTTTTTTGTCTCAGGATTTTCAGGAGTTGAATTGTCCCTAGGGTACACTTATCATTCGTGTATGCATTGGTTTGTTGATTGGGGAATAAATGTCAAATATAAACAACAATAATACAGTTAGTAACTGCATTTTAACTCATTAGAAAAATAACAAAAATAGTCGTAGTCCTTTAATATAATACTCACTTAATAAAGAACTTCAGTAAAACAGCCGTACTGCTCTTTGATTGATTAATAAAATGTTGATTTATATACAATGTCTGTAAAATTTCTGATTGAAAGTGAGCGGGTCCATTTTCCTGATTGCTGTGTGCATTACCACAGGGAGTCAGCCAGGTCCCAGAACTTACAGCCTGTCATACCAGAGCTTGACTGATAGAGGCTTAACCACATTAACAATGTGCTCCTTGTTATAGATGGCTCATAGCTCTTGAAGAATCAATTATTGCTTTCAGGTTGTATTAGAAGCTTTAACTTACTGGAAGTAGTATCATTTGTTGCCAAGTTTTCAGTTAAAGTTAAAAAGTCTCTTGAATTAAAAGTTCTGTCACATTCTAAATTTGTGTCTTAAGACTTTGGATGGTGTTTGCAGCAAGAATGATGGTTTAAAAAAATTAATTCATTATTTTATGTCACATGTTACAGTTGAAAGCATCATGTGAAAGTATGATTGAAGAAGATGTATATATGACCTGATTGGGCAATGGGCCTCAGGAATAAAGTTATAGGTCAACTCTGTTTGTCACATAGTATACTTCTTTAACTTTTGTGGCCATTTACTCACCATTATATAAAACATTATACACATTGTGAAGCCAGGACAGAGGTCAGAGGTCAAGTTATGCTGAGAGAACATTATTGTGTATAGGGTCTGTATTGTGGTCACCCTTCACTTGGTCCCTGTCACAGCTGGCCAGCAGACCAGGAGGTCACAGAGTACAGCATGGATACATGATGAATATATGTAACCACAAGGTCATACTGCCTTAACTGGCAAAACTTATAACAAGTGTCACAGAAATCATGCACCTCCTTAGTTTCCCCATCTAGTGGTTTTTCTACAAGGTCAGAGTTTCAGAGTTCATGGTAACTATATCATACATTTATTTTCAACTAACGATTATCCTTCAATCTGTCATATATCTTTATAATCTCCCTGTGATCTGGCATAGTTTGAAATTTATTTGTACAGTTTTTTTCTTTTTCAGGGAATGGGGAATTATCATGTTACTATTATTATTATTATTTCATCCAGTTTGCTGAGTAAGATTTTCTTTTTTTCACTAGTATTGTTTTGGATGTGCCACTTAGTAATTTTTGTATTTCTTATTTTGTAGGAGAAAGTTTCCAACTGTGGCAAACCCCAAGATGTTATAGATGTAAGTGTTTGTTGTCAAGTTTGTGTCAATGTGAAGTGTCTTTTCCACCTTCATTACTGAAGAGGGCTGTACATTAGGAATGACTGGTTAGGCTAAATGTGTCTGTATTGTACCCAAAGAAGGAATTTTCACTCTGAAAAGTAGTTGTATTGTTGTATTGTTTCTCAAGACCGAAGTCTGGACTACAGTACATTTATCTAATATAAAACAGTAGCAGACATTCTGTGAATGCTTTTCAGATATTATTGTCACAGAAATGTAAGAAAAAAAAACAGTAATATCAACATTAATTCATGAAAGCTTGATACCAACATTCAATAAACTGGATGCCAGGCTTCATGTCACATGTAACTGTGACAATCCTCCTCTGTTCTCCAGATTAAAAATTTATCTCAACAAGACAGCCATCAGTTACATGCAAGGTTTACCTGTGTAAATGTAGCCAGGAATGCTTTATAATTTCCTGTATCATCCACGTAGTACTGACCTTGGTTACAATAGCTGGCTTACTTAAGAGACCTGTGGCTTGATTAGTTAAATACGTATAAACTACTTGAAGTCTAAACAAAATCTAATGGATATTCTTTTTTTCCATTCATACTTTGTACTCTTGTGTTTCACTGATTTTCTTTCTTTTTCAGACGTTTATAGATGAACTGTTAGAGAAAGCCAATACCTTGTAACCAAGTCTTCCCAAGCGATGTAGGCATGGATGCTCAGCATTGTGGGAAAAGATGTATCCGAATACAATTAGTTTGAGGGAGCTAGTCTTAATGTAGTTAGAAATAGCCAAATTAATGTCTGTATGCAACTTCTGAGCCACTTGCTGAATACTGATATGTCTATTTAATGTTAAATTGTAACTACAAGTACATTATAAAGAATTATGGTAGCTGATTGGAGGGAAAAAAACACATGATTTATCCCAGGTAGGTGATTGGAGGAGAAAGAACCACATGATTTATCCCAGGTAGGTGATTGGAGGAGAAAGAACCACATGATTTATCCCAGGGAACTGATTGGAGGACAAAGAAAAAATGATTTATCCAAGGTACCAGATTGGAGGAGAAAGAACCATACAATTAATTTCAAGTACCAGATTGGAGGAGAAATTTTCACAGATGTGTTTATCTGCACTTGGCTCAAAAGTTTCTTAAATAATTTTATAATAAATTTATTCCTGTATTAAGAAGTTGTGCATTGTACATAGCAGTGTCATTGTATTTAAAGCAGATGTAAGTCATGTCCCATAGCCAGTACTGTAGAATACTTGGTACAGTACTGTAAAGATACACTGTACGATAAACTCTACCACATCATACACTGTACAGCTGTTTTGTATCTGAATTAGCTGAGAAATATTAATTTGAATATTCTGGTTAAAATGATGATAGAGAATTTGTATGGTAAAAATGTCTCTCTGCTGATTGTTTATCTAGTTCTTCTTGAGCAGGGTTATGTTAAATCACCTGCCCCCATTACATGTACTTTAGTTTCATCCAGACACACCTGTTTAGACACGTCTACATCCTCGTGTCATGTCACCTGAACATTACACTGCAGGTCTGTGAAGTCGTGCTTCCACTAAACTTGCCGTCACATGTACCACTTCCATAAACACAGATCTGTGCTCAAACTGATTGTGGATTAATCAGATATTTGCTTGCTATAATGCTTCCATATTTTTGATACATGCAAAAAGTTACCGTGTTTTGTTTTTGAAGATTTGTTGATGTCATGTTTAGATAGTGTCCATAAATTGGTTATTTAGAAAACAGAGCTGAATGGAGTACCTATCAACTTTGAATGATACTAAAGTGGTGTATAGGTTAAGATAGTGATTTGAGAGTCGATGCAGTGTACTGTATTGAATGGAGAAATGCTAAGACCGTGAAACAGACTAAACCTTTTGTTAAACATATCAGTTACTGCTGTAGAGTGGTGTATAACATAATAGTGCAACTCATGTTTAAATAACATGTCTGTTGAGTGGCACTGAGGAATTTTTAGGATGTCAGATGAAATATAAATATCACCTTTATCTGTCCTATTTTCTAAAGGACAGTCCTGGTTGTCTTGACAACTGAAAGGTGTGCTAAGGTTTTATAGTATGTTAAAGATAATATCCAGGTTCACATTTGAGCAAATGTGGTTTATGTGACTAAGACAATCAATAAATGTCAGGGAGTATCTAACTGTGTACAGCATATTATGTCATGAAAGTTATGTCCTGGGCCCAGAGACAGGGACAAGTGTTTGTTTAAGTATTATTAAAACTAAATCCATGCATGAACAGGTAGCTATTCTCATGTCTTCCAAAGCATAGCACATTCACACCTGAGCAGTTATTTCATTTGAGTACATGAGAAATAATCAACTTTCTGCCCATAGTGTACTTAATGTACCTTTACTCTTTGTGTAAAACTTCTAAACTTACGTTAAATGAGGCTACATTTGATAAGTAGTCTCTGTATTTGTATTCACCATATAGCCACTAGTGTCATTGTCTTGACAAACACACTTCATAATAATCACCAGTGTCGATCCACACCAGAATTGAACAGTCAAGGTGGCGCCACCCGTAGTCCCGTATTTCAGGTATTGTAGATGGTCATGAATTTCTTCTAAGTATTATAGCTATTTAAATCTTTAGATTTTCATTCATTCTTTCCTCCAGCAGTTTCTTTCACCATTTCTGAACTTGACCATGAATTGCCTCCTGCTTCAAATATACTTGAATGTGGTGTTACCAAAATTTTGCATGTTTGTACTTATCACTCAGCGTATGTAGTGCTTCCAGTAATATGTTCAAGTTGTAAGGTCCAGATATGGTAGGGGTTAATGGTACCAAAGATGGAGGGCTACAGGATCACGCAACAGCTTCTGATTGGTTAAATAACAGCTACCTTCGTCTGGCAGGTGATCAAAGACAAATTATATAAAAAAATATTTTTTTTTATTTTATTCAATGCTTAACCTGTATTATTTGAATATTTACGAAACACAGACACCATTCATTTGTTAAATATATCCATGGGCAGTTCAGATAATTCCAGGCTTGTTCAACTTTCCAGTTGCCATCCAACAGTGGATGAGACTATGTTCTAACGCGCTGATTTTTGTATTGTATGTGCTTCATGTTAAATTTGTTAAATTTAATATAACAGCAAGTGCACATGGTCCATTTGCATTTGGGCGACGCCCAAAATCACGGCTTGCGCTTAGGCCTGTAGCGCCATCTTATGGCCACTTAAAAACTAATTATATTACGATCCATCCTGCCAATTTGCCGGGTTTGGTGTAGGTTTCATATATTTGAGGGGAGAAAACATACCCCAGCAACGAATTTATAGAGGGTTTCTTTATAACAGTAGATGCCATATTGGTATCTTTTAGGGATAGTAATTTTAGGGGGCTGGGAATTAGCTTTAGTTTAATAGATTATAGATCTGATCTCGCACAGGGTACTGGTCTTTCTTTGTTTTGTACCAGACGGTTTGTTGCGACACCTGCCGGTTATTTTTGTAATTATCATACACCATTGCCGACCATGTTGTTCCAAATTATAGCATTCACGTGGTAAAATATTAAGAGGGAGTCTTCCAAATCTATTTTGCCAAAAGTTATGCACTTGAGCAGTGGTTTGAATTCCTCTATTGCCGCAAATGTGAATGCCTCTGTTCTCGGCCTATTTTAATCATGCCATTTATATATATGTATTCTTTATATGTGTATTCTTCACACAGAGATAATAATTAAAGTAATCCTATAAAGCTTTTTGCAAGATAAAATTTAATTGGTCGTACAAAACTACTCAGGCAGGTTTTAACACTACTTGACCGCTAACTTCCGGTTTCGTGGTCGGTATATTCGTGGTTCCTGTTTGAAATTTAGTTTATTTGATCAGTGTACAGCCGCGTGGGTGTAGGAAGTTATTTATAGAAGTTGAGTATCCTCCCAGAACTACAGCCTGCCAGTCCACTTTTAATTGTAGCATCAGTAATCATGCTCAAAATTTCTTTAATAAACTTAAATATCAGTGACGGTAATCCGGGTAATGCCTCTTTGTCGTCCAGTGTTCAAGCTTTAAATGACCATCAAATGGCGCTGAGAGGCAAGAGCGATATTACCATAAATATCTTTTGTCAAGTACCTCATTGTTAAAACAGAATGCTATAACAGCAACTTACGAAAGTATTTAGCATCATACTTAACAGATCAGGAATTAAATTATTGGTTAGGGAGAGAACGTGAATATGAATAAGTTATTTCTGTAGACTTTTTCCATGAAAATGTAAAAGAATATTAGATAGAATATTGCATTTGACTTGTGCTGCCCCCTACCGGCTGACGTCATAGCGCCTGTATCTGTGTGCCCCCTTTTTGTGAACATACTTTTTTAACAATAGATATGGTAATCAACAGCCACCTGTGATCCCATGTGACCGTGAATCTCTGAGATATCCATGTGTATAGTTGACTGGTTGTGAAGTAAGGCATGACAAATCCTTATTTTTACTCATATCCAATAACGTATTTTAAATATATATTATTCTGTAAAGGTGGGGTTTATTTAGCAGAGATTTCGCTGGTATATCATGTAAATGTACCACGTAACCGGGGCAGCTGAATGTAATCTGAGACCAGCAGGTGTTAGTGACGTGATTATGAATCACGTGACCGTCAGAGTTTCGTTTTTGATATCATCACAATACGTGTTAGAACTAAATCACGTTTACTTTAATTAACCCAGGCGACATGTCGGCAAGAAAGAGCGACGCAATGTACCAAGAAAGATGCTTATGTATTATTTTTGTATTGTTAAATCAATATTTTAGACACCTGTACAGAATGTAGTACCATGAGTGTGTAATGTAGTGCACTGATCCCGGTTACAGTCATCTGTATCATACCATCGTGGTCCTGTATATACCATTGGTGCACTAATTATATATATATATATATTCTGATTTCTTACTTGTTAGTTGTTCACTAGTAGGGGATGTTGCATGACACCTCATGCTCCGTCAACTATGAAGTCAGGAATATTTAGATGAATTCATTATATATTACAGATTTATCTTCCATTTGATGTCTGATGGTGTGTTTGATGTAACAGACCACGTGATTATAACACGTGACTTAGAGATGTAGTGTACACTACTGTACTCCTGTGCTGCTATGATTTACGGCAATAAAGACATTGAATGTATCACGGAGGTGTTTGTGTAGAATGTACCACGGAGGTGTTTGTGTAGAACACGGAGGTGTTTGTCCGTGTAGAATGTATCAGGGAGGTGTTTGTCCGTGTAGAATTTATCAGGAAGGTGTTTGTCCATGTAGAATGTACCACGGAGGTGTTTGTGTGTTCAGAATATACCAGGGGGCGTTTGTCCGTGAAGAATGTATCAGGGAGGTGTTTGTGTGTTCAGAATGTACCAGGGAGGTGTTTATGTGTTAAGAATGTACCAGGGAAAAGTTTGTCCGTGTAGAATGTATAACGGAGGTGTCTGTGCAGAATGTACCAGGGATGTGTTTGTGTAGAATGTACCAAGGAGGTGTTTGTGTGTTCAGAATGTACCAGGGAGGTGTTTGTGTGTTCAGAATGTACCTAGGTGTAGTTTGTCCGTGCAGAATGTACCGCGGAGATGTCTGTGTGTTTAGAATGTACCAGGGAGATGTTTGTGTTTAGAATGTACCAGGGAGGTGACTGTGTTCAGAATGTACGAGGGAGGTGACTTGTCTGTGTAGAATGTTCCTTGGAGGTGTTTATGTTTAGGATGTACAAGGGAGGTATTTGTACGTGTACAATGTAGCACGCAGGAGTTTGTACGTGTAAGCATATATGATATGGATGTGAGAGGCCGTGTCTTTACCTCACCGTTGATAATCTACCTTACCAGTTCAAAAGAAACTGCTTGTCCAAAGACCTTTGCCTTCAGTAAAAAAAGAAGGCCCGTCATTAACAAAAGTCGGTCCGTCTTATCTTTAGCTTTGCAGCTGCTAGGCTATTGTAAGAAATATTGAATTCAAAATAATGCATAGCAACTGTCTATACCTCAAATTGTACAAATTTATTGTTAGAAATTTAATGGTGGATTGATGGAATATAGTTTCTCCTTCCATCCAGACTGTGTTATTGTGCATATTAACAGTTCTAAGACAATCCAGTTCAGAGAAAGGTCATTAAAATTCCTCTGCCAAAGATTCCGAATTCGCCTCTCTGTCCAGTACAAGGATTACTGCTTCACTTTACTTTTTCACCAGCAGCTGCTGATAAACCCGCATTCCTGTTTAAAACAGACAGATCTGGTTCTGTTTTAACGTACAATAAATTCATGGACAGACTGAAGGCAGCATTAAGGGCTTCTGGAGTAAATCCGAATCAGAATGCAGGGCACAGTTTTCGTCGGGGTGGGGCTACCCTTGCCTCCAATTGTAATATTCCAGTTGAACTGATTAAATTGCACGGGGACTGGCGCAGCCATGCATATCAACAGTATATAATGCCGAGTGTGGAGGAGAGGTTACAAGTGGCCAAAATCATGGGAAATAATATTCATTAACAACATATAAAATATTCTGGGTTTGGGGAGGTTTGGGGGAGTTTTGCGCTTCCAGATTTAGCAGCTATGCGAATCGTAATGCATGTTTATTCTATTGTGCAACGTGTGAGAATAAAACAAACTCGAGTCACCCAAACCCAGGTTTTATTGTCCCTCTTTGCCGTCATTAATAGAATGATTATAGAATTGATAGTACAGAATCGTACTATTCTTGTCCCATGACGTCTTTACGTCAGTATAATTATATAGTAGTTTTCTGAAACCTGCCCCGGAAATGGTTTCGCCGAAACTAGTGCCGGTTTCGCTATTATAACATCTTTATTGTAAATCGTATTTTCGAGTTAAGCCTGTGACGTGGTTTTGGCTCTGACGTTATGGGTCACCTTTATCTGGACATCATATATTATCATACATACATTAATTATATTCACAGGACCAGGAAACTATTTTCCTCCTGATTTTGGCAGTACAGCAGACATCTTGCTCAAGCAGTGTACATATACATGTACTTGAATTTTCTTTTCTTTTTCTTGATTTTTTTTAAATGGCAATTTACGAAAAAAAAAGCAACGATGGCGCCACTTGTCAATCATATTAACCACCAACGGCCACTTTGCTTCCTCCATCCCTTACCAAACACGGATACCACCGCAACTTCTTTTAGTTTTGTTTTCACCCCTAAATTTCCTGCTAAGCAAAATAAGTGACTTTATTCACAGATGTTTGTAACTTCCCATTATCTGCTGCCCAATATTATTCCGGGCTATGCCATAAAATCACGTGACCCGGTCTGACCTATGAGTAACATTCTGAAAGACATGTACTTAAAATTTGTTCGTAACGCCATCTTGCGAGAACGCTAAGTAGGTTCTTTTCAGTCACGGTAATACTGTTAAAGTCGCATTTATTAAGTAGGAGAAAAGATAAACTTTGAATAATGTGTGTTAAAGTAGCCCGTCACTCACTGCTGTAACAACAGGAGCCCCACAACCAACTCTAACGACCGGGAACTTTGATCTTAGAGCAGTTGAGAATAATGAGGGATAGAAAAAGCCGAGCAATAAGAAAGTTTGATTTGTTTCATCCTTGCTTCATTATTCTCATGCTTCACTAAGAGGAAACAGTTCGGACGTCTTTGAGGGAATGGTTTCACACCATGTACTGGGTCTGTGCACTGCGCGCCAGTCGGATAAATCTGTCTGTGAGGGAATGGTTTCACACCATGTACTGGGTCTGTGCACTGCGCGTCAGTCGGAAAAATCTGTCAGTGAGGGAATGGTTTCACACCATGTTCTGGGTCTGTGCACTGCGCGTCAGTCGGATAAGTCTGGTAGTGAGGGAATGGTTTCACACTATGTACTGGGTCTGTGCACTGCGCGTCAGTCAGATAAATCTGTCTGTGAGGGAATGGTTTCACACTATGTACTGGGTCTGTGCACTGCGCGTCAGTCGGATAAATCTGTCAGTGAGGGAATGGTTTCACACCATGCACTGGGTCTGTGCACTGCGCGTCAGTAGGATAAATGTGTCAGTGAGGGAATGGTTTCACACCATGTACTGGGTCTGTGCACTTCGCGTCAGTTTGATAAATCTGTCAGTGAGGGAATGGTTTCACACCATGTACTGGGTCTGTGCACTGCTCGTCAGTCGGATAAATCTGTCAGTGAGGGAATGGTTTCACACTATGTACTGGGTCTGTGCACTGCGCGTCAGTTGGATAAATCTGTCAGTGAGGGAATGGTTTCACACCATGTACTGGGTCTGTGCACTGCGCGTCAGACAGATAAATCTGTCAGTGAGGGAATGGTTTCACACTATGTACTGGGTCTGTGCACTGCGCGTCAGTCGGATAAATCTGTCAGTGAGGGAATGGTTTCACACCATGCACTGGGTCTGAGCACTGCGCGTCAGTCGGATAAATCTGTCAGTGAGGGAATGGTTTCACACCATGTACTGGGTCTGTGCACTGCGCGTCAGTTGGATAAATCTGTCAGTGAGGGAATGGTTTCACACCATGCACTGGGTCTGTGCACTGCGCGTCAGTCGGATAAATCTGTCAGTGAGGGAATGGTTTCACACCATGCACTGGGTCTGTGCACTGCCCGTCAGTCGGATAAATCTGTCAGTGAGGGAATGGTTTCACACCATGTACTGGGTCTGTGCACTGCGCGTCAGTCGGATAAATCTGTCAGTGAGGGAATGGTTTCACACCATGCACTGGGTCTGTGCACTGCGCGTCAGTCGGATAAATCTGTCAGTGAGGGAATGGTTTCTTACCATGTACTGGGTCTGTGCACTGCGCGTCAGTTGGATAAATCTGTCAGTGAGGGAAGGTTTCACACCATGTACTGGGTCTGTGCACTGCGCGTCAGTCGGATAAATCTGTCAGTGAAGGAATGGTTTCACACCATGCACTGGGTCTGTGCACTGCGCATCAGTCGGATAAATCTGTCAGTGAGGGAATGGTTTCACACCATGCACTGGGTCTGTGCACTGCGCGTCAGTCGGATAAATCTGTCAGTGAGGGAATGGTTTCACACCATGTACTGGGTCTGTGCACTGCGCGTCAGTCGGATAAATCTGTCAGTGAGGGAATGGTTTCACACCATGTACTGGGTCTGTGCACTGCGCGTCAGTCGGATAAATCTGTCAGTGAGGGAATGGTTTCACACCATGTACTGGGTCTGTGCACTGCGCTTCAGAAGGAAAATCTGTTAGGTGCTGCTACCTATGAATGGTGAATGGATACTTTAACTATTACGTGGTTATCGGTGATTGAGCTGTTTCAAATAAAGAATGATAAAGGAAAAGCTGGTCAAAGTTTCACTGATTATTTACTCAAAATTTTATAAGATGTGATTTATATATGGTCATTTAAACCTCGCTTTGCTTAGAGGAGGCTCCATATATATATATATTAAATCTCTTTATACGGTCCTTTAATAAAACAGTATTATTTTCCCCCCTGGATCCACTCTAGAATCCTGATGATCGTGGTAATTAACATTTTACTATTCTTCAGGATTATACACATCTGATCTACTTCGGCGATACCATGTAAGAAGTTGTGCTCCAAACTATCAAATTCATTTCTTGTTTCAGACCATGCAGCAGGTGGCATGACGTGAGCAAGGCCTAAGAGTTACAGGGCCTAATAGTTACAGGGCCTAATAGTTACAGGGCCTAAGAGTTACAGGGCCTAAGAGTTACAGGGCCTAATAGCTACAGGGCCTAATAGTTACAGGGCCTAAGAGTTACAGGGCCTAAGAGTTTCAGGGCCTAATAGTTACAGGGCCTAAGAGTTACAGGGCTTAAGAGTTACAGGGCCTAAGAGTTACAGGGCCTAATAGTTACAGGGCCTAATAGTTACAGGGCCTAATAGTTACAGGGCCTAAGAGTTACAGGGCCTAATAGTTACAGGGCCTAATAGTTACAGGGCCTAATAGTTACAGGGCCTTAGAGTTACAGGGCCTAAGAGTTACAGGGCCTAAGAGTTACAGGGCCTAAGAGTTACAGGGCCTAATAGTTACAGGGCCTAAGAGTTACAGGGCCTAATAGTTACAGGGCCTAATAGTTACAGGGCCTAAGAGTTACAGGGCCTAATAGTTACAGGGCCTAAGAGTTACAGGGCCTAAGAGTTACAGGGCCTAAGAGTTACAGGGCCTAAGAGTTACAGGGCCTAAGAGTTACAGGGCCTAAGAGTTACAGGGCCTAAGAGTTACAGGGCCTTAGAGTTACAGGGCCTAAGAGTTACAGGGACTAAGAGTTACAGGGACTAAGAGTTACAGGGCCTAAGAGTTACAGGGCCTAAGAGTTACAGGGCCTAAGAGTTACAGGGCCTAATAGTTACAGGGCCTAATAGTTACAGGGCCTAATAGTTACAGGGCCTAAGAGTTACAGGGCCTAAGAGTTACAGGGCCTAATAGTTACAGGGCCTAATAGTTACAGGGCCTAAGAGTTACAGGGCCTAAGAGTTACAGGGCCTAAGAGTTACAGGGCCTAAGAGTTACAGGGCCTAAGAGTTACAGGGCCTAATAGTTACAGGGCCTAAGAGTTACAGAGCCTAAGAGTTACAGGGCCTAAGAGTTACAGGGCCTAAGAGTTACAGGGCCTAAGAGTTACAGGGCCTAAGAGTTACAGGGCCTAAGAGTTACAGGTGTTAATTGTTGCCTAGCTTTATCCGTGTGAATTCACCTTCTGTAAACTAAATGCAGTGGTTACTCCTGGGTATAATTCAGGTATATATGATGGAGATGTGTGGTGAGGTGTTTGTTGGTCTCTTCCAGTGTATTATAATCATCGTGATGAAAAATTCTCTCGCAGCTTGTTCTAATCCTGATGTTTCTCAAGAAATGTTTTTATTTCTTGAGTTCTGGTTTATAAATGAAGTATCTGGATCTGTGTTAGGATTTTATGGATTTCATAATCGACTGACATTCAGTTAGTCCTTGTGAAACGGGCACACATCAAAAGGCCCAGGCTGTGTTTGTTTTGTAATTGGGGCTATGCTGGTAGAGAAACTTGATTGTGTCTGTTTGTAAAACCCTGCATGGTTGGAAACAAGATATCAGTAATTGGGTCAAACCCATTTAAGATGGGCGGCCCAATAACCGATAGATGTTCCATATAGGAAGATGGCGCGCAACATACATATCGCCAGCCTTACTTTTCATTCTCCCCTGGGAGTCGGTTGAGTGGCATTCAGAACACCTCGGCCGAATCCGTTGGTGTTCTGTACATAGGGGTCCGTCATGCAAAATATTCCGGCAAGGCAAGGTCAAGGTCAGGTCAACTGTACACCTGTTGTGCGCTTTTTAAGATTAAATCAATCTATTTTTTGTACAGGTTTTGCCAATATTCAAATAATAATCTACAGTTAAAGCTATTAAAGAAAGAGAGGGGGAAATACCCGATATACTGATTTGGAC
This sequence comes from Sipunculus nudus, assembly GCA_026874595.1. Taxonomy (NCBI): domain Eukaryota; kingdom Metazoa; phylum Annelida; class Sipuncula; order Golfingiida; family Sipunculidae; genus Sipunculus; species Sipunculus nudus. Next base: position 95,917,383 of record CM049308.1, read on the forward strand.
CGCACGAGGATACAGTTCGCGCCAGGAAGTCCACCTCCAGTCGGCGATGTATGAGACATTTGTGATAAACTGAACTTTCTTGTTAAAATAATGTCGGAACCTGGTTCTATTTGATTGTAAACAACATATTAAGCCCATATAATATACGTTAATTTGGCAAATCAATGTATTACTAGTGGAAACTGTGATCTCTTCTTAGACGAGTCAGTAAAAATGGCAACCCGGTGGATTTCTCGCGAAGTGCACCATCATTGGTTGTGTATCATTGGGCCATAGATACATCCGAGGCTATAAGCCAACGGATTCGGCCGAGATTGGGTTGAGTGGTTTTTCCGATTGGGTTGAGTGGTTTTCATGATCGATGGTGGATTATGCTGATAATGAGGACATATTGCCGTGATCTATGTTGTGGTGGATAGTAACAAGTTTGGAGGAATAAAGGCATATGCGTGTTGTTTTGTTGTTTAGGTGTGATATAAATTTGTTAAAATATTACTTTATTTATGACAATGAAACGTATTTTCTTTCGTTAGACATATAAACAGCTATTAAAGTGCTGCCTGTCAAACATCACCTGGCATTCAATCTCTATAAACTTCTGACTCTTAAGAATTTCGAACTCTAAAGCAGAGAGTCTCTTAAATGCTAATATGCTTACGAAAATATTTGTATAGAGTAAACACAAGTTAAAACTAAACTGAAAATGTGTCATTTGACAGCGGTTTACTATTTCATGCATTTTATGTTGGTATTGATTGCTGGCATTGATATAAAAAAAAGAAGGTAAATAGAAAGTAAATGATATTTTTTTATGTTTTGTTTCGAATAAACTGGAACGTAATTTATTCTTTACAGCAAAGTTTATACAATCATATTATAGACAACACATACGAGCGTAAAAATGTATAAACTTAAAAATTTGAATGCCTTATCAGAAATGGAAAACATAAAATATCTTAAATTATTTTTCATTCTTCGATGAATCAGTTGTTCATATATTAGTTATAAATATTTTTGCCAAATATAAATCATTGAGCGTAATATGGTGCAGCTCTTGGTATGTTAAAAAATTAAAAGCAATTACTGGCGGGAGCGCCAAATAGGTCTGTTTCATGATGAAAGAAAACACATAAAAGTTTGATTGCTAACGTAGCCATGCAGACACCTAGTGTTCTATAATGATTACTAACTTCCGGTTACGCTGTAGTCGTAATAATGCGACCCAATTTGTATAAATGCTTAACAAATAATAAGCTGTTGATATTAATCAGTCTGACATGCAGTCGATTAGCGGGTCTGTAGTTTCGACCGCCACTCTCCAGCTTCACTACGAAGCCTGTCTGTTGCTGCCACCTATGAAGGGATACTATAACTACTCCACGTTTGCAGCTTGTTGAGTTCCTTGCAAGGTCACGTCTGAAATATTGATACAGGTAATTAAGCATTTTGCAATTTAACCAAATATTTCAACCTACTCAGAAATAATGTACGTTGAATACTCTTGCAATAATCACGTGTTACAGCCAAAAGATTGATAGATTGGTTAATTGATTAATTTTTTTTTAATCCGATTGTAAATTATTAATTTTATGGTAGTAGTTCCTATTATACCACGGGCACCAGACCTAATGTATTAACTATGTAGATGATATTAAAAGCACCCATGATCCTTCCATGACAGTTGTTTTAGCATTTCTTTGGGCCCACTCAAAAAAGCGAAACTGGTTTCGGTTCCGGGAAACCGTTCATCTTATACATGTTATTGCGAAACTAAAACTGACTTAACTCGATATTTATACTGGCATGATGGCGACATTGGGCCAAAGTGGTGTAATTTGTTCATTTGTTGATTTTTTTATTAATTGACACTGTTGATGCCTGTTATAGTAAAAAAAGCAATGACTGAAGTATAAACAGCCTTTCTGAAGTGTTTTGGATTCAGTATCCCTATTTTAAATAGCGAAATAGCTAAAGATGAAATCCTGTATGTCTATGTCGATTGCATGACACGTCGATATTTTATTGGACACATAATATATTCTATTTTCATCATAACTGCAATATAGATAGACCAGTCACCATTAATAATGCTTTCACTTGGTCTCAAAGTGCCCAGGGTCTCTAACTTTTGATAATATTTTCACCAATGATTTATTTAACTTTATTAATTAATTTATGATGTTATCATACTATCACTATTAAAACCGAAACCGTCCGCTGACTAATACAAGGCGAAGCCATAGAGAACCGGTTTTCCTGTAACCGAAACCGGTTTTGTATTTTCAAGTAGGGCTTTATCACTAATCAGCTTCGGTTTCCTTTCCTGAAATTATTACTGTACACCCATATTATGACGTCATCCGCTCACGGTACGGAGAGCTCCCCGAATTAGAACGATTGGAAACGGCGAAATGGTTGAGAGCCCTTTCAAGGCATTGTTCTTTTTTTTCCTTCATACAAGTCATTTTTTTCATTGTTGCTACTATTGTTAATAAAAATTAGATTACATAGTGGATTTAGTATATATTTCTTTCCCTTGCAATAAACATGCATATAACTGCTGCATATTGTCCATATGATTGCAGAATTACACTATATATATATATATATATATATATATATATATATATATATATTTATAGTTATGTCTTCTATAGCTTTGTTTCATCATCTAAATCACCATTATAGACAAAATAATCACATCATCATCACTGCCATGACATCATAGTAGCATAATTACTATTTATATGATATTTGTTTTAGTTTCATTCTCATTATAATCACTCCATTAACATATAGTCATACACTAGTATTAATCACCATAGTCACGTTGTGCTCCACGATGTAGTAACATCATCATCATCATCAATATAATTAGATAATCATTACTGCAGCGCGTCCTTAACATCACTATAGTTCACCACTTCGTCATCATCACAACTGTAAAGTAGCTATCATTGTTTTTAGTTTTTTGTTTTAGTTTAAATAATTCACCTACAGATAAGTTTGAATGCTCTGATGAAAACACGTATTTTTTTAATAATATTGCATGGCGTATGTTATTATGCTGATGCATATGTTAATGATTATTGATTTTATATTCTAATCGAACCAAATACCTGAGTAAGTTTTATTTTTACATATCTAATCTACCTCTGTGCCCTAAACTTTCATTTACCATTTAATGATTAAAGAGGAATACCAGTTTTAAATAACTGATTTCGCCGACACGCCCCCCCCCCCCCCCCCCTTAATCCTATCGGAATCATACGATCTTTTCTGAAATCTTGACATGTACATGTATATATTAAACTCTCCCTATCTGAAAGAGATGACTCTCCAGGACATAATCTGAAATTTAGAAGGATATTAGATAAAGGATAAAGAAGTATAATCTTTGACACTGTTACTTTGATCGGAAGCACAGCCTTTCGTTGTGTTTGTCCCGAATTGTATGACGATTGTTTTCACATCATCTTTTGATTGACACCACTAAAAAAAGACAGTATCTAACTAAGCTGACCTTGCAAGGCCGTTAGGCAGGACACAAACCGTATAACGGTTATAAACCATAGGGCCATTAGGCATGCAGGGCACAAATCGTAACCGTAATACCATATAGGACCGTCAGGCATACAGGGCACAAATCGTAACCGTTAGACCATAGCCCCGTTAAGCATTCAGGGCACAAATTGCACAAATCGTAACTTTTAAACCTAAACAGGTCCAGGTGATATCTCCTTGAAACACCTTAAGTAACACATGGTAACTATAAACTGTGAGATGCGATGGAGGCAAAATGGTTTGAGCGCCAAGAAAATCAAACATAGATTGAAGAAAAAAATACTATTGGATCATAAGATATACATGCGTAATATACCCTTAGCGCAAAATCTCCCACCGAGATATATTGCGAGTTCGTTCTCTCCCTCGCAAACGAAGAAAGAAATTTAACAATATATATCTTTACACTGGAGTCTGGCTCAATCATAGCTATGTATTGCATATTGTCCACTCTCATTGGTCTGATTACAATACTTGGCCCTGTGCCAGCCCTGGTGTTTTAACCCTGAAAAAACTTGCTATACAAAACAGACTTAAGGTTACGGAAGCGTATTGCTGCCACCTGGTAAAAGAAAAATAAATTATTTATATCTCGTACGTACGACATACTATCTCGTACGTACGACATACTATCTCGTACGTACGACATACTTTCTCGAACTTACGACATAGTATCTCGTACGTACGACATACTGTCTCGTACGTACGACATATTATCTCGTACGTACGACATAATTAATCTTACGCATCTGATTCACAGAACAACACAACAGGCCAACTGATATATGTATAAGCAATATATATATATATGTTAAAAAATGCGTGTTGTACCCTAACTACTCAACATCTTCACCTTGCAAACCAGCGGAACACCGTTGAAAAATAAAAAAAATACATATGTTTATTTACGTTTTTATTTATTTATTTATTCATACTATAAATGTAAATGCTATTCGATTTGTCATTGTTTCTTTGTGTCTAGGTTTCGGAAATATTTCAAGGAAATGAAATTTATCAAATCGTTGTCTGCCAGTCATACACAGAACTTTCATTTTATATAGGTAATTAAATTCTGTTAGCAGTGTATGATATTATAATGATGAGCCTGTCATAATATTAATAAGAACAAAATATTGCCTTTGCCAAATTGAAACTACCTTTTGGCGAAGGAAGGGTTCGGACAAGAGGTACAGCTAACAAATAGCCTGATTGAAGGTAATTGAGAATGGATATATGTGGGGAAGGTTTCTTATATTCCAAAATTGATCTGTATAAGAACTAGATTTATGACATAACGCACAGTGTCACTCGCCCTACCGTAAACGGCACGAAGTTCAACTGATGAGATCAAGCACTTCGTTTCATAATATATGAATCAGGAACCTATCCTTACGGGCATCTCTGTATTACAGACACCTCTATATTGCCATCAAGGTTCATATTCTTTTGTAATAATATATGTTTTGTCTCACGTTATTAACTCATTTTGGCTGAATACAAAAGTTGTTCAGCAAATCCATGCCGATACACGGGCTTAATATCTCATGTTTACCGCTTTTGTATCCGTTATTATGGTTCTGTGTGTGAGTAAACACAGTGGACCTTTGTCTGTTTACAATAAGAAGACCGCTTGACCAGAAGCAAGATCTTAGTCTAGCACACGCGACAATTATAAAAAAAGAGAAGAAACATGAAAGAAAATCACCCAGAAAAGCTTGAAAAACCTTGATTTATTTTTTTTTTCCACTTGTAAAGAGGAGAAAGCAAACGAAGGACGAAATATTGAAAGATCCCGTAATAGTTTAAGGAGACTAAATTGTAATTCATGTATACTAAAAATACTTGGTTTGTAAAATGTAAATAGGTCCTTTTTTTCATTTAAACTCTTTAAAATACAATCGGCTCTCTCTCTCTCTCTCTCTCTCTCTCTCTATATATATATATATATATATATATATATATATATATATATATATATATATATACGAGATAGTATGTCGTACGTACGAGATAGTATGTCGTATGTACGAGATACTATGTCGTATACGTACGAGATACTATGTCGTACGTACGAGATACTATGTCGTACGTACGAGATACTATGTCGTACGTACGAGATACTATGTCGTACGCACGAGATACTATGTCGTACGTACGAGATAAATAATTTATTTTTCTTTTACCAGGTGGCAGCAATATACGCTTCCGTATAAGGTGACGTGTCTAGACATCAAGTTTATTATCATTACGGTCCTGTATTCTGTATATTTAATCTTTAATTTTCTTGAGATGAATAAAAAATATCAAGAGTTCTCCCTCAACGGTCATGAGCAGTACAGACAACAAATCTTCAATAAATGTTGTAATATTATCGAAATGATGCGAATACTCCAACTTTTACAAGAATTAAGCTTGTAAAAGAATGAACCATTTGAACGTAGAATGACAGGAGAAAAATATAATATGGAAAATCACAAGTATAAATGGAAGGACCTGAATATTGTCTGACTGCTGAATGTCGTGGTTTAAATTTCCTTTTATATTTCATTTTGTTCATATCGCTTGATAATTTTAGCTTCTATACGTAACTTGACGCTGTGTTACATATCCTATTTTTCTTGGCATTGTAGTGAATTGTTAATGTTGTAACTATATAATGTGTATCAGTTGTAAGGGTTTTTTCTTTACATACTTCTGATATCATTGTCCCAAATATTGCTTGTACCATATTTGATTATGAATAATGAAAAAGATGAACCAACGGGTTGGAAGCTAAAAAAAAGTGCACCCCCATAATACTATTTTCCTAAATGATTGAGTCAATGATATTTAAAATCACCCTGACAAGCAAAGCAATGATAAACATCAGCTGGTGTCAATTTTATATATATATATATCACGGATTTTTATTAGATTTTAAAGAACTTAAATAAAGATGCACACCCGTAGCGTCGCAAATTATATTTCCAGAAAACTACAATCATATAGGAGATCTAGTGCTAACAGAAAATGGCAGAAGAAAGAGCAAAATTGATTTCGATAGGGTGGGATGGGGGGCTAAGTATAAGTCCACCTACAACATAATTTTACTTAAACATGAATATAGAAATAAACTCATTAACCCCTATAAACCTACCTCCCCACGGGTTAAGGCTGAATTAGATCAGTGCGTTGTGGCACGAACGGTTCTTAGTAATTTATTTTCCTTGGCTATGTAATAAAGTGAAATTTATACAACAACGACAATGACTGGTATTTAGTACGGTGATTACTAGAGTTAATTTCATCAGAGCTTTCGTTGTACAATTTCATACAATTAGCCAACGATGATGAGGGATGGATACCCAGGTACATACCCCCAGGACATTACCCTACCCCATCAGTACGTGATTACATCCTGTTTACCCCTCAGCCTGTCGTAATCACAATTACACAATGCACACTTCACCTTTTTTTGGTTTTATGAATGACGGACAACTGACACTGAGGTTGTTAGTGAAGTGTGTCATTTCTGTCGCATTGTTTCCCGTGAATTCACTTTAATGTCCTGCTAACTTACAAGTGCAATCCACATCTCGACATGTCAAGCCGTAAGCACAATCATTTTATTTTCCTTCCAAACAGTAACACTCGATATTTAATTACTTATATATACACAAACCCCGGGATCTGTGAAATCGTTAAGTGATGTTGGTTTTCTCTGCACGGGGGCCATGTGAGGATAAAACAACAACATACATGCCTGGACTAGTATATCTTATTACTATTGCTAATGATCATCTAATTCTGATAAACTAATTGATTTCCCGACATATTCTCAAATACAATACTCATAATAAGTTGGTTATAGCTGGAGCATTTTTTTTTTATAAGCGGAAAATAAGAACAGACGTTACAATCAGATATAAATTATTATCGGTCACGGTAAATTTAACTTTTACTGCAGCGGCAGACTGAAGGCGCCATCTGTAATCTTTCACATTTTATGCTTTTTGATTATAATGTCGATGATTATCGTTTAAAGCCATAGTTACAAACTTCAGTAGGGCAGTCACATTGTTCAAACCTTTATTACCATCGTTGTAAAGAATTACTCGCAGACAGGTCCTAATACATCCTCTGTGAATTACAATCTTTGGTCTCTGCGACTTTTATTTCTGAACTACATGACAAACACACATGTTACAGTACCTAACAAGTCAGGACTCTTGACTGTAATTTGTTTGAGGACCTCAGAATATTACACTAATGTTAGTTAGTTTCCTCTCCTTGTAGGAGGGAGGACTACTAAAAATCGTCCGAGTCTGTCTAGCTGTCCCTCCGACCAGCCCCCTTATTTTACCAAAACTCTCTGAAACCCCGGCTGCGTTCATCACAAAATTTTGCAGACTTACTGATCACGTGACTTGCCTGTAGGTGGAGGCATCTTTGGTGAACAACTGCATGGTCTTTTCCACCTAAACTCAAATAAGTCAGTAGCCATGAACACCTTAGTCTTCAAATTATAGGATTTCTTGGATCTAGGGGGATCTATATTGAATGGAATTATTTTCAAACTTTTAGCCTTAAATTTCATAATTTCACGCAATTTCCATATAAAGTCTGATAAGCCCAAAAAATTCATAATTTCACGAAATTTCATGTATGGTGCAAAATTTGTTACTTTAACTGAGGAACCGCTGCAGCAATCCTGACCATATTTGGCACACACGTTTCATCATGTGGCTTCTATGTGATTTTCAAGCCTTCCCAAATTTGGCACGCATGTTTTATCACGTGACTTCTATGTGATTTTACCCCACAGATTCTATCACTCTTCTTTCAGTTGAAATGGAATTTTCTGCTTATTCCTTGAGCGTTAAGAAAATATTTAGCCGTTACTTTTATATTATAGTTATCTGTATCTAAGAAAAAGGCCTCAGTATGAATTGAATGATTTATTTTCAAAATGGCTTCTTCATGCAAATACAAATGTTTACCGTCACAAAATTTTACAATTTTAGGTGTGTGCATACTTGTAAAATCTAGTATACCAAACATCCCAGGAACAACAGTAGCTCTTAGAATAAACCGTTACAGGCGTATATTTCTTGGCCACAACATTAACAGCCATGCACCCGTCTTTATGGATAACAGCTAAAATGGTATTTTCAGTTTCACTGTTTTTTTGGGTTTTTTTTTAACCAGTACACCCACAATATTTGAGTCAATGTAAGACCTCGGGTCTCTTGTTCAACTCTGTGCAATTTACGAATAATACAAATTACATCCCCAATCGCTCCCAGTTAAAAAAGGGTCTTGTGGATGCACAAAAAGCTAATCGTGCATTTTTCTTTTCATGTTCCAGTTTGTACTTTGTCTGTATTTTGACGTTAAAAGGGGTTCTAGCTAAAGTTAGGGGATATCCGGGCGTCAATGATCACACACGCCATGGCATTTGATAATATCAAGGAGATTCTGTAAGAATTCTTGTTAATCTCTGTGGTATTATTGATGAGGAGCTTCACCTGCCAGAAGACTGGTGTCGCTACATAGAATTATCCATTTATAATGCATTTGCACCTGTTTTTTTTAATGGCCGATTGTAGACACGGTTCTAGATTATTACAGTCTACAAAATCGTAACTGTAAGGACAGAAAGCTCAATCTTCACTTTAATATAGATCCTGATAGAATCCTCCTTGAGATAGGAAATGAGGTCAGTGTGACCTTTATTATTTTGATGTTAGTTACAGTACAACCTGGAGAATTGAGCGATTTAGAAGGTGGACCTTGCTTCATCGTGACAGGTCGTGACGGGTTTTCTTAGGAGACCGGAAATTACGTCGCCGTGACGTATGAGCTTCAAGTTTTGGGACAATGACACAAATTCCAGTTCCTAAAAACCTCTGAAGTCTGATCCATAGCAGGGATACATTTTAACATAAAACCTTTGGATTCAAAACTTTACATGCACACAGGTTTAGGTATTTTTACTTGGAAACCTTAACATAGTTCACTCTGACCTATATATGTTTTGGTGCTGTTGCCTTTACTCTCATATTCTGCTGAGCGGCATGGCCCATTGACAACTAGTTTTATTGATATTAAAGTATCATTTTAGGTACTTTCTTGGATGCTTTGGTACCACAAATTCCCTTAACAGTTATAATGTTAATAACATTTAGATAGACTAGTAGATAATCTTTACTTTCTGCATAGTTTATCGTATATTTAAAGCTATATTAGTTCATCAGAAATTTAAAAATAGCTCTGTTTTAGCTTACCATTTTATTTAATCCATAAACTAATATTATGTGTTTCTTTCAGACCTGTTTCATTATCATCATCCAAAGTTTGAAAAAAATAAATAGTTGAAAGATGGGAGAAACTTTTTTTTAAATCTCATGAACATCAGTCGATCCCTTTATTCAGTAAAAATTGAGATTCGTACAAAAGCACACGTTTCTCTATATTTAATGCATATTATTTAATTTTTATCAAGGACTGCTGCTTGTGCTGTACAAGATTGGTACCGAGAGTTATAGTTCTAAATTATCATTTTGACAGCTTTTACACATGATGTATAACGACATTTATTGTTTAATTCATCTTTATATGACTTACGTTTCAAGACTTAGGGATGTTTTGTTAAACAACTGGCATGTTTTGTTTAACAAATGCTGATAACAATAAGAATGTAAATAATATTTAGACAGACTCATCATTCTTTCAATAGTTTAGCCTAGTCAAATAAAGGTAAAATATGTTAAACTGAGACAAATTCACTTACATTTATATTTAATTGTTTTGCTGGTTGACTGGTAATTTTGATATTGACAGATAACTGTCACGTGTATACTTTTAGCTCAGCACAGCGCACTTATCAAACGTGACCAGCATTTGTGAATTTTTACCTGGGTCAGTTCATGACCTTTCCAATAAACAGTTAACTCAAAAGGCACCTATATTTGACAATATTCATGCATTAGTTGCCCTGAACTTTGCTATTTATGTTGAAATGGATAGCTTTGTGGTTATAAGAATGGTACCAACAATTAAAACCATTAGTACAATATTTAATCTTGTCAATTTATTTTGTTTAGACAAAATAAATGGACCCACTCACTGAAAGTCTATTTATTTTCAAACATATTTTTATTTTAATTAAGTGTAAGGTAAACTCATTAGGGTGATCTCTAGCTCATTGTTTCATATTGAAACTGATGCTGGAGTCAATGAACCGTTTAACAGAGATCTGTGCACGGTAGGATTATTTAGCCCTGCATGATTGAGCTACGTGACCGATTGGTCCTTTGCCTTTTTTTAAATATGCGGGTTTTTTGTATCCACATTTGGTAAAATGATAGACATTTTTTTTGGTATTACATTATAAATAATACACTTGAAATAGATTCATGTGATTTGTTTTCGACATTATGATATTGTTACGAAGACAAATAAATAAGGGGATAATCCTGGGCCGATCCGGGAGACGGACCCAGGTCGGCGGCGCACACGTCCGGCGTACCAACCGCTTCGCTAGAAAAGCGAGCTTCACTAGCGAGACAGTTCGGTCGGCTTTTATGTCACCCCGTAACAATATCCTTTTGGAAAAAAAGATAAACTAAAATTATTTCATATTCACTTGTATTTTTACGTAACTACGAATATAATTCAGGTAAATAAATATGCCTAAACCAAACAAACATGCACAATTATCACGTCAAAAATATAACTGTACCAAAAAAGCATACCCAATCACCATGTCCAAAAATAAAACTTACCAAATTAACATACCCGATTATTGGTTAACATATACCTGTACCAAATAAACATACACAATTATCATGTCAAAAAATATAACTGTACCAAATTAACATACACAATTATCATGTTAAAAGTATATAACTGAACCAAATTAACATACGCAATTATCATGTTAAAAGTATATAACTGAACTAAATTAACATACACAATTATCATGTTAAAAGTATATAACTGAACCAAATTAACATACACAATTATCATTTCAAAAGTATATAACTGTACCAAATTAACATACACAATTATCATGTTAAAGTATATAACTGAACCAAATTAACATACACAATTATCATGTTAAAACTATATAACTGTACCAAATTAAAATACACAATTATCATGTTAAAACTATATAACTGTACCAAATTAACATACTCATTTATCATGTCAAAAGTATATAACTTTACCAAATTAACATACACAATTATCATGTTAAAAGTATATAACTGTACCAAATTAACATACACAATTATCATGTTAAAAGTATATAACTGTACCAAATTAACAAACACAATTGCCATGTCAATAAATATAACTGTACCAAATTAGCATACCCAACTATCAGGTAAAATATATACCTGTGCCACCTACACAATAATCTATATCTGAAACAAACCCTCATTTTTTCTGAGTAAACGGCAGCACAGATTGTCGTTAAGGTGTATTTGTTAATTTTGATGAGTTATTCAGGACTGGTGGCTTCTACTTTACTCTTCATGGAAGAATGCTTTACCTTTTGGATTTTTTTTTGTAATATGTAATAATCATGTAATAATTATAATTCTCAAGACAAAAAAAAGGTTAAGTAAATATTAGATTTCGTCGGATCTTTTGACCCTCGTGTCAATTACAGCTTACGATTAATTGGTACTTCGCACTTGTTCTGGTTTTTGTTGTGTACACGTGACGGTTCTTCCAGGCTGAGACGTGTTTAATCAAATCAAATTATACCGAATAACCTCCAGGAGTATCGCTGTAAATTTAACTCAAAACCGAAAGTATGTGAATCTGTTTCCGCAAGAAATACCGTTCAAACGTTTTTATAAATATCATAGCGTGTATCATGAGGAGCGAGCCTTAATTATAAATGCTTGGACATGTACGTTCTGTCTCTGTCTGTGGTCTGGCCCGTGCATGACGGGCTCCATGCATGCATCCAGCGGAAGCTCGCAAACATGGCCGTTCTACCAGAAATAAAAATCATCTCACGTATAATATTTGTCCTGGTGATGGAGGAATGTTTTAGGGAGGAGAAAGATGAAGGAAAGGATGGTGATTGTTATCTGTCGTCAAGAACACGAGAACCTTCTGGAACGCCATCTCTCCGACCTAAAGCTTACGTTTCTTTGGAAAATATGTAATAAATATAGGAAACGTTTTATACAAATAAACTGAAAAAGGGTTTGTATACGGAATATAATAAAATGGAAAATGTCCTCTAAGTACAGACGGATTATATAACATAATTGATAACAATCTCAATCGTTCCTGATGTAAAAAGATAATAATATGGCCGCCGTCTTCCACGGATAATAACAAAATGGACACACAAGACATGCATAACAACAATGGAAACCCTCTCCAAGGAATTACTAAAAACAATGGGACTGATATTTTAAGAAATGAGATGTAAACGAATATCCTTCACGGAAATCAAGATAAAATCTAGAGAGCGGATTGAAACAACCGGAGAAAATGTCTACATTAATAAAAAAATGGAGAAGCTAGTGGGAAAAAAGCAAAAATGAAAAAAAAATTACCTAGATGGATTATATCAAGAATAAAACCGGAACGGAGTAACAATTGGAAAAAGTTGTGTCATAAGGATTAAGGCAATACGAGTTAGGACAAAATGGAGAAAAGAGTTTCAAACGGAGTATAATAAAATGGAGAAAAACTCTCATATGTTTTATAACAATATGGAGAAAAGAATTTTATCTATATAACACAGTGTGGTCAAGGTTGGTCTCAGTGGAAATATACAAAACGGGATTAAGAATGCATGCAGTGCACGGATAAACGCATCCCTTTGTGAGATCAAAAATTTTATTATCAATGTAAATACAATTTTATTGATTGAATTATGTTATCATTACTAAAACATAATACCAGATCTTTAAATCATACGAAAAAAATTAAAGTAAATATTATACAAAAAATCTGAAAGAAATTAGACTATGTAAATGTTAAATATTTAAATATATCTATACGTAATTAAGAAATTGCTAATTGATTCACAATTATTATACTATTCCTGTAGGAATTGTGAAGAAACTACATTCGTTTATAAATTATTACGGAAGTGCAATCGCTCTGTTGTTGAAAGAAATGTGCACCTGTAACATATATTGATATTCATATATTATACGGTCTGCACAATTAAAAGGTATAATACTTGTATACTTTTGAACAAACAACTCCCCGTCATGTTGTCAGGAAGGAAATATATAAATGCTGGTGATTTCATGAAGATGCAAATAAGAGTGGTGTAACAACAACGAAGCAAAACCTAAGATGTCATAATGAAGCATGTCATAATGAAGCATGTCATAATGAAGCATATCATGAGGAAACATATCATTATGAAGCGCGTCATAATGCAACACGTTATAATGCAGCATATCATAATGAAGCGCGCCATAATGCCGGATGCCATTATACAGCACCTCATAATGAAGCATGTCATAATACCGGACGTCATAATGTAGGACGTCATAATGAAGCATGTCATAATGCCGGACGTCATAATGTAGCACATCATAATGCAACATATCATAACGAAGCGTTGCCCTGTGACGGCTTAAAGAAAGTAGTATCTGACTGAACTGCCAGTACAAGTCAAAGTTCTGCCACTTCTGGAATTTAATGAAAGGACGCCATCTCTGCTATATCGGGATACTGGTGAGTAAACATTAATGTATTAATCCAAGCTATAAATTACATCAATAGATTTACAACAAGAATTGTTTCACAAAACCATTAATAAACACGACTATTCCAGCTTCCAGTCATCTGTATACATATGCAGTTGATTAAATTTCCAGAGAGAGAGAGAGAGAGAGAGAGAGAGAGAGAGAGAGAGAGAGAGAGAGAATTATTATATGCCCCTGCCAGGTGCCGAGGCGATATATTTCCCCGAATCGGTTGGTTTGTCCGTTAGCAAATAATATTTAACATTTTATCTTAATGGATTAGGGTATAAAACCCAAGAAATAATCCATTATCTTTTTATTTTATCTGAATCACCATAATATATTTACAATTTCAATGATTTTTCCATTGTGGACCATTCATTGCCATTTGGTGCATGCTGAATTTGACCTAGAGCTCATGCACCTGTGAACCTGGCTGGTCAATTGTGAAAATGTGTAAACAGGAACACGTTAATACCCTTGCAGAGGTGAGGTATACATGCAGACGCTGACAACAGTTCGATAGTCAGCTTGTGCAATCACCAATCACACACATAAAATTATAAAATTAATTTTCAGACATGTACGTTTGTCAGTATGGTTCAAAGTCTCTCTTCACAGCTGTTATATACGAACTTTTAATTATATATAGAGTCTACTAGAGTCTACTATAGTCTGTTCCACAATGGGGTGCCCCTTGAAATTTTGTAAAACTCACAGATCACAGCCAGAAAAAAAGATGCAATGGGTGAATGATTCATAGGCCTAATTTACTGGAATGAATTCAAAACAATACCGTGTAAAATATTTTAGTAATTCAATAAAATCAATATATGAGTATTTTCCACATCTCAACCAAACTGATGAAGGCCAATTTCAATAGTCACATGCTCAAACAACTACATTTAAAAGCTGGTGATTGGTCGTTGAATGTCATAAATATTCTCTAAACTGTTATTGTCAAAATGAGGCTGTCAGCACATGTGAGACGCCATGTCACGTAGCCAAAAAGCTCAGAAGACAGAGAATACAAAATATAAATGTTGGTTTTTGTTTTGAAGTTTTACATCTAATATAAGGCCCTCGTCAGCTTTAGTGGGAAATTATATGAAAATATTTATATTCAAGAAATTAACTGCCAAATTTCAATGGGCACCTTCTGGTGGAGCAGACTCTAATATGAAAAAAAGGTGAGTCATGAAGTGAAGTATTTCACATCAATTGATAATTTAACAACGAATAACAATGAAGGAAAAATATTTTCTTTGATTAAAAGAATTCAAATTTACCATACTGCATATATAAACCCATGTGTTGTTTTAACATGTTGTTAATTTTTTAACATTCCATGTGATCCCACCTAAGAATATACTCATATATTACAATCGTGCATTACAAGCCACGTACTTTTGCCTTACGTGCTCGGTATATAACCCTTTACATAGCCTATAGCACTTCAAAGAAATCATAACTCTATTTTAAAAAAGTTGATTCTTTTGTTTTAGTGACTAGATAAATCTAATGGTATATTGAAATGCATAAAAATACAATTATATAGATATAATCAAAATTCACAGAACAGGGAAGAATTTTTTACTTGAAATGATTTCCGCTTTAAATTCTGCTCGCTGTTTATAAGGATTCTAATCAATATGCAGACATGAGAATTGACGCTGACTGAGCATTGCATGTGGTTAATGACAGATTAAACAGTAATACAAATTTTATCACATAAATGAACCTTCCATATTCAATTATTTATTATATATATAACTCTACCTTACGTTGTATAATGAAACTCATAAACGGGGTTCGAATTGATATCAATCACACATATACAGGGATAATGCGTGGATGTTAATATATATTGCATGGGAGTTCGCGTGACCATGCAGCGTGTCCAATAACTAATGACTGAAGCCAAGGAAGCTACACGTCTTTTTGGTTCATATATATATATATATATATATATATATATATATATATATATATATGTTTATCATTCATCTATTTTTCTTATTTTTCTATAAGCTGTTGGAGTGATTTCATTAGATTAATATATGTTAAGAAATCAGAGCTATCATAGCAATGAATATTTATAAAAATGCAGAAAATCAAATTTTGTCAGACATATTTACCAATTTATACGTATAGTATCGGGCAACATGCATATATGCATATGCATATATATATATATATATATATATATATATATATATATATATGTGTGTGTTTGCATGTATATATACCGGCCATTTTTATAATTAATCTTTATTAAACGCTATAGCTGGTGTAGGTTCACTCGGTCTCCACAAACACTAGATGATACCGGCTGAACGTGAACTGTGCCGTTGTTTTCGGTTTTTACAACAGATAACATATTTACACATTTATGTGCCAGCAGGAGTTTTTGTAGCTGTATATCTGTTCTAGCGGTGCTAGGCCTCAAGATGCACGTACGATAGAGTTTGGCGGGCTCTCATCCTGAGTACAGGTCTATGGTCTCTCTGTCGTTAATGACAGGACTTCTTTTTCATCACGCCTGCGTTTCACCCCAAGCCTCTTTAGCCTTAAGACACCAGCTTAGTGAAGCTTCCTTAAGCGATTATTTCAGACCAAAAGCATGTCCATGGAGGATTACCGTAAACCACCCAAACTTGAATTGCGCGTCTAGCTCTCATTTTCCCAGAGTAAAGCCCAATGCTTGGAATGTTTCGTTAGTGTGATGTACAACACTGTACAATTCATAATTCCAAATTTGTGATTCTTGTTGGAGTTTACATGTGGACAAAGTTAGCAGAGAGATTTATTGTGAGTCGTTCTTGTGAAGAATCGAAGCTAAGGTGAGGTCTCGTTTACAATTTATCTCAGCAGAGGTGTGAAATGTGAGCTCAGTCAATGAACAGTTCAACAAGCATTACTTCACACGCAGCTTTACTGATCAGTCTTTTTTTGTCGTTCATTTGGGGTGGTCTGCACAGAACAGTCCAGATTTTGATACATTCTTTGTAAATTGCTTGGTTTATCGAGCCACAGTGTAGCTCTGACGTTAGCCACTGATTGAAGAGGAAATCTATAAAAAGGAAAGACATACACAGACACCTAAATCTTTGCCCAACTACTTGAGTGACGGAATAGGTTATAAGTTTTTCATGATTTTGGCGTGATGCATTGTGGACATTAAATCCCCTTACACCCCTGAGTTGGTCCATCTGTAAGTGTTACGTATGGTGGGTGAGTAAAGGCTCTGATTTTTCACACTACCAATTGAATTAAGTGGCTGCCATATTGCGTGTGTATCCGAGCAGACGGCTGCCGTCCGCGAGCGCGTCACGCCAACTCACGCGCGTTCCCCCGCGGCGGCGAGACCTCACGTGAAAGTGAGCGTGCGGTCGTCTCCACGACACCGCCATCTGTCGCCCAGTGGGGAAGCCACTTTAATGCCGGTAATAGGATTGAAGATCTCATGGCTTTGTTGGTTCTTTCTTTTGCGATCTCTCTCAGGTGTTGATATGATATTATGAGGATATTTACGGTATTCCTGAGCTCGCCACGCTCGGCTCAATCAAGAGAAGCCTTACCATACAGACACGAAACCCTAGAATATCAACCTAACTATATCCCTTCAGCTGCAGAGTGCCAGTTCTAGGAATAATTTATCATACATTGTACATTTCAGATTTCATGCATAATTGCGTGTATTCATCCTTTTTTTATTAAAAACATCTTTTCATCATCAATGTTCGATATTAACGTTAAAATGAATAATTATAATAATAATATTTAAATTAATTTTAATATAAATAAGGTGATAATAATAATAATAATAATAATAATAATAATAATAATAATAATTTTATAGTATTTGTTATAATTGCTGTTATTATTATCATTATTTTTATTATTATTATTATTATTATTATTATTATTATTATTATTATAATTGTAATAGACAAATAGATTTATAATGATACAATACAATACACTAATTTGCATATCACCGGCACTTGGTGTAAAGTCTGCCCTGGAGGCGCTAGCTAGCTTCCGGTCTGACATTTCTGGGCTGACTCGTCTAAGACGTCATGGTGAAGGTCTGGCCAGGTCACCAGACATGGCGCGTGCTGCAGCCCGCAGGTCACGGTCACCATATTTTTTAGTATCATTCTGACAGAGTGAAATTCTCCAACACATAAATTAATTGACAGCAAATCCCCCTTTTGTCTTATTCTTTGATAAAAAATACAACTGATGATAATGAATGTTCAGGTTACCAGTCGGCTTTAATAAATGACATTCTCTGTAGTCCGCTTCATCTCCTGATGTCCAATATTTTTTTTTTTTTTTTTTTTTTTTTTGCTATGAAAATTTGTATTAGTTACATTTCGAGGGAAACAAATAAAGTATATAATAGAGGATGAAAGGACTTTATTTTCTACAAGGTCAATAAATACCTTCCTTACATCTTATTTAAGAAACAGAATTATTTGAAAATATGTGAAATCAGTCTCGTTTTACAACATATCAGACCCACTTATAGGTCATTGGTCACATGCGAAAACAGCGTTAATTGACAGCTGCTGAATGGATGATGTCATGTAAATACTAAAAATTATAACCAGATAACAAAGATGGCTACTCATGCAGGGACATATCATATATCTGCCCGTACATTGTGAAGAGACTAAAATGTTGTGATACATAAACTTTGGATTTATTGTGAAATTCTTATAATTAACAGATTAGGTTGTCACTTCCATATGTAGTTTCTAGAACATTAATGAAAATATTATTTTTTTCAAAAAATTATCTACAAAAGATGTTGACAGCAGGTGGTGAAACGGACTATAATAAGGAAAAACATGAATTTCGAAGTGAAAAGTCTACTTGACATGACTCATTTCCCTTTTCATGTATTTTAAGTTTTTTTTATAAATTTTTGGAATACTAAAAAAAATGTGAGAAAAAAGAAAACAGTGGGACGAGAAAGTGCCGATTGTGAACTGCAGGTAAAAATATGATATAAAAACATAAATCTGTTATTATTATTATTATTATTATTATTATTATTATTCCTTCCGCTGCCCCGATACTAATATATTTTTATACATATGTATATATTTCGTATTATATATATATATATATATATATATATAGTATAACGCGGCAGCAGTGCATCAGACTTAGGTAAAGATCTATCCGTACAATTTCCGTGTTTAATATTGCTTTTGCCTATACTCGAAAAAAAAATAATTCTTATATATGTGCGTGCCTAGATACACATTCAGCTGACAAATATTTCAGATGCAGACTGCGCTCTGATCAATTCGAATTTTTAACAAAATTTTGCTAATATATTGAATTTTTCTGTTTCCATCGTTAAAGTTGACCTCAGATAAATATTAAATAAACGCTGAAAATGATTTAGATTAAGATTGACTAAGTTTCTCACCTGGTCACACAGGTGAGGGAACCACGTGACAGCCCGTCCAGGTAGGCCGTTTGATCACCTCAGGCTGATCAAAGAAACGCCGCGGTACCGGGACCACTGTGACGCCGCCTGGAGGTATTGTCTTGTACAATGTGAAGCCAGGACAAGACTTGATGTTGAAACAAAACCCACCGCTACCAAAATCTGCCATCTTTGTGGTTACCGGGCGCCCCAACGACAAGTCGACCACGTCAAACCAATTATTTTAATTAAGAGCACAGCAAGACGGCTTGCAGGGAATTTGCCGCGGAGCAGGGGTTGGTTGGGTGGACGGTGGGAGGGAGAGCGGAGGGCGGCAGATTGCCCTACACGTGCAGCAACCCCCGGGCGAGTGACGGCGAGGGAAGGTGTGTAATCAGCCCGGGGCTGTCTCCGTAATCAATAAGTAATAAGAACGAACAGTGATGAAATGAAATGACGCTCCTTTGTGGCTCGGCGCTCATCAGTGACTTGCGTCAGATAAGAAGATTACTCTTTATAAATAGAGACGACCCGCTCTTCCCGAGCTGGCCGCAGCGCCGAATCACGGGTCGCCAAAACCTCTGAAGTGGCGCTCTCAAATTGAATTAATCTGGATCTACAAGTAGCTGCAGGGCACCGTATGCTGGCCAAAGGTTTCATTTTTGCAGCCTTCAGAGCCCTGCAGCAAGTCTTGAACAGCACAAGACCTCACATGAGGTATGCTCCAGCTAGCAGGCTTTTCATACATAGTTGAGCCAGTCACTCCCAATAAATCACAACCGATTTTCTATCCAATATTCAATTGGTGGTTTAGCGCTAGTTACTGGATTATAGATGGCATCATCATCAATTAGTGCATGTTCTAAAATCACTTACAGCACGCAAATGGTCCCGGCTGCCTGTCAGGGGCATGTGTGACGGTGACTGCAGCGTCCAGCGCCGGGCTGAGAGTGCTGAGGGGCGGGACGCGCACCGGGAGGGCGGGAGGTAAAGCCCGGGGGTCACGGACCTACCATTAAAACATTAACACACTAAGACGCTTATCTCCACACCCGGGGATCACCAGACATACTCGTGTGTTACAGAAGTCACTCAACATGCCTCGCCTGCAGTATTCATTATCTCTCGATTAATGGTATAAAGACCATCCCAGATCGGTCACTGCATGTCAATTTAAAGTTATTAATTCTAATTTAAATGGGTGATATGGAAAATATGAAGTTTAATATTTCGTGCTTCATTGCGTGCTTTATTTTCATTATCGCAATGATTTGTTTATGTAGTTAATAAACTTTGCATAGATATATGAAGACTATATTTCTAATAATTAATGTGTACAGTCACTGTACAACAGGAGTACTCAATGCGCCAGGCATTTTTCCTGTTTCTTATGACATGCATGAAGTTCAATAAAACAGCATAATCATGCCTTATTTGATGCTCCAGGTACATCACAGCTAGGTAAATCACAGCTAGGTACATCACAGCTAGGTGCCAGCAATTTTACATAATCATTCTTACGTAGGTTTCAAACCAAAAACAAAAAAAAGAGGAGACAATAGCTAGAAAATTTGTCATATAGATCTTCAGATCAAGTGAATACTGAGAAAAAGTTAAATTAAAAATGGAAGAGTTGAGTAAATATCACACCAACATACCCCTTTTTTCGATTATCATGAAAATGCTCCGTATTCAAGAATTATCCGGGAAAGAACATATATCTATTTTTAATAATAATATTGGACCATCTGGTAACTAGAAATATGTAGATAAAAAAATCTGTCCACTTAAATGTCCTGAGTATACATTCTCCTGTTGTACCTATGTTTTTATCTTATTACACAAATCACATTTATTGTAATTGTGTCAGCTGTAAGAACACTGTATAAAACTAAAGTGTGTAATGGAGTGTGGAACGCGCGCCGACTGTCACGTGACGAGATGTCGAGGTTATCGGGATCATCGTGAGGGATTACTGTGATCCTAAATTTACACCTCTAACCTGTCTTGTTACCAACCTACCGTGGTCCCAGGCCCTGGTTCTGGGGTTAACGGGATTTGTTGAAGGTTCCTCTCAAGCAACCAGAACTCTGTGAGACCTCCAGCGCGGTGGCCCCCGCCCGGCCCCGCTCGCCGGCACGATCTGTGCTGCTGGTTACTGATGGCTTAGGGATTTATCTAATCCCACCTTCAATACCTTCCCTCTCAACAGAGACCGGAGACTCTACCGGGGACGCTCACACCCCAGCTACCTGCCAACCCCGCTAATCTCAGGTGACGTCAGTGTCATCCCGATTGCCGGGAGGGGTGACGGCTTTCTAATTGGTTACAAAACATGTCACTGCAAGAACTTATACTATGTAAAATTGTCAGAAAATAAGTATTTTAGGTATTTTATAATATAAGAAACGGAAGTAGCGGGCAATATCACTGTAGTAGTAGTAGTAGTAGTAGTAATAATAACAATAATAATAATGATATTATTATTATCATTATAATAATAATAATAATTATTATTATTTTATAATTACACTTATCTTGCATTCCTGAGGTTTGATATATTAAATAGGACAGTAAATATGCATGGCTGCCAATTAAACGGTCAAAAATTGCCAGCAAATATATGTTTATAGGCCCAAAATAGCGAGAAATCGGCATACTTTAGCAATAAATAGTGTAAACAGTTCTGAAAATGATTCAACATATATGGATGCTCGAGTTATGCAAGCCATAAACTGTGATTAAGGAGTTTATATGAATTTGAGATCCAACTGGGGAATGGCTTTGTCGAATGTCATATAAGACTTCTTTTTCTCCTCAGTCGCCAAATATCTATCCTTCCAAAACAAATCACTGCAAGAACTTATACCATGTAAAACTGTCAGAAAATACGTATTGTAGGTATTGTATATAATAAGGAACGGGAGAAATGGTTATTTCTATCCTTTCAAGGCATATAATGTCCTCCCTATAATGACGGCCAATGTGACCTCAAGGGTATATGAAGATTTTCTCCAATAGACAACATTGAAATGTATAGTCACTGATTAATATGTAGCGTCACATAATACACTGGTGGGAGGTATTTATTTATTTATTTTTGATTAACCAAAACTTACCACCAATATGGCTGTAAATTTTGAAGATAATTAAGATAAATAGCCTGATAATATACAACATTCCGTTAAATGAAAGCATTCAGAGAAAATATTGGATCTGCGCTGGACAATGAGTTATGTGATAAAACAGAAAGATAAGCTTAAAAAGACAACAAGTAACTTGTTGAATATTATAATTTGTATGCATGCAAACTGCAGATCTACACAATAGCCAGGTCAGAAATGTTTATCAGTGAAATGCTCTCAGTGAGAACTCAGATACAGCCAATTAGATGGTTCACTACTGCGCAGCGATGAATTAACGTAAATATTATATTATAGAGTAAAGAATGCTATATAACTAGAAAGTACTAATAGGTTGGTGAATAACTAATGTGGCAAAACGTATAGATTGATCACTTATTAGCCCAAGAAAAAACTTTTACATGACTTTTTCATGAACGAAGTGGTCTGTGACCTTGACGTTTAACCGCCCAAAATATATTGAAGATTCCTAACCCCAATATAATACATATAGAAAAATGAAAACAATAGGGTGAGTGGTGGTTGAGTTATAAAGGGTTATCCCAAAACTTTAACCTGAGCTGGGTTGTACAAATTTTGTTCGTTAAGTGCTAATTACAAGGCCAAAAAATAAAATATTGGGAAAGTTTTAATAGGTGTCATTATTCATCAGTATGGTAAGTTTAATGAAATATCTTCTGAGATGTTTCCGACCACGCCCTCTGACAGGCTGGTCCGAAATTCAGTGGCAGAAGCACCTATCCCATACATGTGTAATTTCTGGCATCAGACAGAGACCTAACAAGAACATGAACGGAAAATTTGATCGTGTGGTGCGTTGTCTCTCATCGGATGACAGCAGCATGTCTGTACGCTTACTCCATGATGCTCCTTGCCTGATCTTTATAAACTGTGGCACTTTTTCCTGTGGCGGATCCAGAACAAAATGGGTTTTTTTTGGGGGGGGGGGGGGGGGCGACGGGTGAGAGTGTAGCTCACACGGTGCGGAAATTCTTTAAATATTAGGATTAAGAAATCAAATTTGAGCATGTTTTGGGGCACTTAAACCAGAGATTTTTGTTTCTGACAAGATGGAGGGAAAGATGCCCTGTTTTAGAATATAACCATGACAATTTAAGTCCTGCAACTATTTCTCATCAAAGTCAAGAATATCAACCAAATCCATCCTGCGAGGATGCTTCCTTGCAAGTCATTGATGATGGACAATCGCCAACCGCTCAGCCTTTTTTGTCCCATTGTGCTTCTCAAATAAGTTTTAGCCTCCTCATACTGGAACTACTTGTGGTCACTGGGAGTGTGGCAATAATCTGCGTAGGGTGTGAATGTTTGGGTACAAAACCTTGTCTGCATGGTCCATACTTTCTTCGACTGTTGAAGCGACACTCCCCTGCCATGACTGCCATTTCTTCCTCCAACATTCAAGTTCATTGTCAAAATTGTCTGGGAAGGGGACATGCAGCTTCCCATTCCAGTCAATATTTTCTTAAAGCTCACTTGGAATAAGAAGTAACCAATTTGTTGCTTTTTGTTGGCTATCCAAAATTTATCTTCCAGCTGTGTGAGCGTATGATCCAGGAAAGATCTGTAAGAGTCACTCTGTAATGTTCCTCTGGTTTTAGCTGGCGTATTGTTCTTGTTATTTTACATCCACGTTTCCTTAGTAGCTTTGGCTCATCGGCATTTACGCTCTTGTCCATACTTTCTGCTAGTTCATACCTTTCCCGTTTTTTTGGCTCTACGTGTTCCCCTGATGATTGAAGAGCACTCTTAACTACTGAAACCTCTTGCATCGCCATGCAGATATTAAGATTCCTGGCTTGTAGGCTTGAGGATAGTCCCTTAGCGATTGTCGTGTGTAGCGTTGCTTGCCAGTCAACAGACACGAAAAACACGCGAGTAAAATACGAACGACACGGATGTCGCACGAATCTATAAATAAATGTCGCAACTTTCGTGCGGACATTTCGCGACACATGCAAACTTTTTGCGCATATTTCGCGAATAACGAACGTCCTGCGACATTCGTACATATGTCGAGCGATTATCGGGCGACCGGCGATCCGACCGACACTTGGGCAGTATATATAAATGCCATGAAATGCATTGAAGTGCATTGCCAGTATCAGTTCCTGCCAAGAGGTCACTGGTGACCAGAACATGAACCAGCAAGCTCTCAAACCTGTCCTGCCTGGCCATGCATGTATGAAGGGGAAGCTTTTAATATTGAATAATGGAAGCGAATAACTAACGCCGTGCGACATTCATGCGACATTTGTACATATGTCGCATGGTTAACTTACGACCGACATGAAATGCTCGCGTTTGCTATACTGGCGAAGACACCTGTTCTCAAGAAGTACACGAACAGGTCGTGAATAGGGTCGAGAAATAATTAGATGAACTTCGCTGCTTTTGCGAGAAATGCTCCAAAATGTCGAAATCTGTGTACGGTTTCACCAAGATTTTGCGAACATCACGCACGTCCTGAGAATGTCGTGCGCATATGACGAAGGCTTTTAGACATTTTCGAGAGCTAATCACGAATAAATCACGACCCTTGATGCTGGCAACGTTCGCAAGAAATTTCACACTTTTAATTCCCGCCGAACTAAATGCGACTCCTGCGAACAATTGATGACGCGTCCGAACCCCCGTGCATGTCTGGCGAACCTTTGGTGCCTAAAATACGAATGTTGGACTTTGCCATTTTTAGCTCAGCTGACTGTAAGTCATCTGAGCTATAGCGATCACTCTTTGTCCGTCGTCCGTCTGTCTGTCCGTCTGTCCGTCCGTTAACCAGGCACAAATCGTAACCGCTAGACCTAGAATCTTGGAACTTGAGATTCTGAGAGGTCCATGAAAAATCTCCTTGGAAACCAGAAATTAGGTCTCTGTTACCCATATCCTTTGAGCTATGGGGCCCCAAAATACCCCCCTAGAATAGTCAAAAATTTCATACAAACACTTCAATATCTCATTAACAACATCACTGATGGTCATGATTTTTGGCATACATATTGATCATGAGATGTTTCATCAGTTTCTGCAGACTGGTGGCGCCACCTGTATTTTTCGATTTTTTACGAATTGTTTTCTCTATTTTTGAGACCTTTAAAAATGTGAACATCTGTTAACAAGGCACAAATCGTAAAGACTAGAACTAGAATCTTCATTCTTGACACAGTGAGAGACCTATGAAAAGTCTCCATGGAAACCTGAAATAAGGTCTCTGTTACCCATATCCTTTGAGCTATGGGGTTCCCAATTACCCCCCAGAATAATGGAAAATTTGATTAAAAAAAACTGCAACATCTCAATAACTACAACACTGCTGGTCATGATTTTTGGCATACATATTGATCAAGATGTCTTCCATCAGTTCCTGCAGTCTGATGGACTCCGAAGTATTCCTCAGAAAAATGGACAATTTAAAACAAAAGCTGTAGTATCTGAACAACTAATGCAGAGATCACCATGATTCTTTGCATGGATATTGATTATGGAGTGTTTCATTAGTTTCTGCAGACTGGTGGTGCCACCTATATTTGTGTCCGCCAAAACAAAGTTATGCGGATAATATGTTTTTGACCGGGTTCCGCCGCCGCCGCCGCGTTCGTTTCCGGAGAACTCCTCTGAGACTACTGGACTGATTTTTCCGAAACTTACACCAGTTATTGGGTCACATATAAACTGGTGCCTAACCAATTCGTGTTGACCTCTGACCTTTCCTTTCCTGCCAAGCGTCCATTTATGCGTCTGTTTCCATACATAAGCCCACATATCTCGGGAACCGTTTGACCGATCAGGGAAAAATTTTTGTACAAATGTAGCCCTTGGATAGCTTTATAACATACACAGAAAATGGTGGCGCCACCTGCAGCCATGTTTGCACAGTGTCTATCTGTTCGTCTGCCTTGGGTTAAATCACTCATATTTCTGCAGTAATTTGACTAATTCACCTGAAATTCGGCATGCTGATACATCCTGGACAGCTTTCTTGATTTTATGATAGGTGGCGCCACCTACATTCACGTTTACGCTGCAGACATCCATGCTTATATCGCTGAACCTGCTTGTGCATGGTCTCACATAGCTCTTTATCATACGCAAAACTGGAGGGGCCACCTGCAACCATTTTTGCACAGCGTCCTTCTGTTTGTCTGCCGTGGGATAAAATCACTCATATCTCGGCAGTGGATTGATATATCTGCCTAAAATTATGCAGCTTTATACATCTTGGACAGCTCTCTTGATTTTATGACAGGTGGCGCCACCTACATTCTACTTTAGGCTACAGACATCCAAGCTCATATCTCTGGAACCATTTGACCGATTAGGCCAAATTTTGCATGTGTATAGTTCTCATATAGCTCTTTATCAAACACAAAACTAGAAGGGGCCACCTGGAACCATTTTTTCACAGCGTTTGTCTGTTTGTCTGCCGTGGGATAAAATCACTCATATCTCAGTTGTAGTTTGATTTTTATGCCTTAAATTTTGCATATGTATACAACTTGGACAGATTTCTGAATTTTGTGGTAGGTGGCACAACCTACATACACATGTATGCTGCAGAAATCCATGCTAATATGCAACACACCTCACTCTATTTCCCCTTGCCACTCAATCCATGTCTCACTTCATCCGTTCCACTCTGATTTTGGCGGATACACGTAGTCGCTTGTCGACTACCCGTATTCTAGTTTATTCAATTTTTCGGATTTTTTCTCTATTTTTGAGACCTTTAAGGATGCTGTCATCTGTTTCTGATCACCATGATTCTTTGCATGGATATTGACCATTAAGTGTTTTTATTAGTTTCTGCAGACTGGTGGAGCCATCTGATTTTTTTTAATTTTACGCATTTTTTCTCTATTTTTGAGATATATAAATAAAGACACAATCTTGGCCTGTTGGTTAATCTGTTTGATGCTTCAGTTGAATGGGTATATACTACCATTCAGATGATATAATTTCCTTTTGCGAATTTCTTTCCAGGCAGCTGAGCGTCATGACCCATGGGTCACTTGTTTTCGACATTCGCATCCTTCGCAAATCGTTCGTGTGCCCCGTGAAAACCCTACTTTATTAGCAGAGGTTTACGAGCGTCTCTTTATTAACAGAGGTTAACAAGAGTGGGCAAAACCTAAACCTGGCAAGAAGGCCCTGCCAGAACCGTAGAAAACTGAGGAATCATCCATCACCTGAACACTGAGAAGGAGCTGGTCAGGACCACATCCACCTGAACACTGAGGAGGAGCTGGTCAGGACCACAACCACCTGAACACTGAGGAGGAGCTGGTCAGGACCACAACCACCTGAACACTAAGGAGGAGCTGGTCAGGACCACAACCACCTGAACACTAAGGAGGAGCTAGTCAGGACCACAACCACCTGAACACTGAGGAGGAGCTGGTCAGGACCACATCCACCTGAACACCGAGGAGGAGCTGGTCAGGAACACATCCACCTGAACACTGAGGAGGAGCTGGTCAGGACCACATCTACCTGAACACTGAGGAGGAGCTGGTCAGGACCACAACCACCTGAACACTGAGGAGGAGCTGGTCAGGACCACAACCACCTGAACACTGAGGAGGAGCTGGTCAGGACCACATCCACCTGAACACTTACGTCCTGTAAGAACAAACTCCATCTCAACAATCTTTGATTTTTACACTTCAACTTGATCATGAACGTGAGGTTATAGTGATCACTGAAGACAATGATAAGCCTGACTGATGAAGTAACATAAACTTCAAAATGTTGCAACGCCAAAATCAAAGCCAAACATTCTTTTTCAATAGTGGAGTAGTTTTTCTGGTTTGCATTAAACTTTCTTGAGAAATATCAAATTGGATGATCTATGCCATCATTGCCTTCTTGTAACAACACAGCACCAGCAGCAGTATCACTAGCATCTACAGTCAACTTATAAGGTACAGAAAAGTCTGGAGCTGCTAAAACTGGTGAACTTTGCAGAATTGCTTTCAAATTCTGAAATGCATTTTCACACTGAACATTCCATACAAACCTTTGTTTCTTCTATAACAAATTAGTCAAAGGTTCAGCTAAAGCAGAAAAATTTGGACAAAACTTCCTGTAGTATCCAACCATACCAAGAAAACGCATAATTTGCTTTTTGTTCTCTGGTCTAGGAAATGCAGAAATAGCACATATCTTAGCATCAACAGGTTTTACCTGACCCTGCCCTACAATATGACCCAAAAATGTTACTTGTGCATGACAAAACTCAGATTTTACTAAGTTGACGGTCAGACGTGCTTCACTGAGTCTTTCGAAGAGGTCGTAAAGAATTTGCAGATGTTTCTCCCAGGTGTCGCTGTACACGATAAGGTCATCAATATATGCGTCGCAGCCCTGAATATCCTTGGCAACCATATGGATGAGGCGCTGGAACGTGGCTGGCGAGTTCTTCATGCCAAACGGCATAAATTTATACTGGTACAGTCCTTGCGACGTCACAAATGCGGACACTTCTTTCGCTCGAAATCTTTTAGCAATCAAACTTGGAAACATACCTGGAGCTACCGACTCTATCAATACAATCATCGATCCTCGGAATCGTGAATGTGTCAGTCTTCGATGAGTTCAGTTTTCGATAATCTGTGCACATACAATAACTTCAATCAGGTTATGGCACAAGAATACATGGTGAACTCCAGTTATTACTAGGTTCATTAAAATCATTGTCCAGCAAATATTAAATCTCATCCTGTAGATACCTTTGCTTTTCTGGATTCAGTCTATATGGATGTTGCTTGACTGCGCTTGCCTCGCCAACATCGACGTCATGGCACAACATGTTAGTTCACGTTGGAATGTCACTAAATAAATGTTCATAATTCCGCAGAAGGTTCTTGAGGTCTTGTTGTTGTTGTGCGGTAAGGTGTGACAGTTTGGCATCCAGGTTTTTAAGCACGTGTGAGTTTTTTAATGGTACTTTACCACACTGAATGTCTATATCACACTTACAATCAGTATCTACTTTAACTGGGTCAGGGTCAGTTTTTACACAATTAACAGCAGTAACATTTTGTACAACATTTGATGTGCTATATCTGTCATAATATGGTTTCAACATGTTAACATGACACAGTTGTTTCTTCTTATGTCTATCTGGTGTCAACAGTATGTAATTTAAATCACTTACTTTCTTGTCAACAATGTAAGGATCAAAATACCTAGCTTGCAGAGGTCTACCAGGGATGGGAAGTAAGGCAAGGACCTTTTCACCAGGCTCAAACGTCCTACTTACAGTGTGCTTGTCATGCTTTGTTTTCATTTTACTTGGTGCAGATTTTAGATTTGACTTTGCAATCTCACAAGCATTGTGTAGTTTAGTGCGAAAGTCTGAGACATACTGCAGTAAACTAAGAGAATCAGGACTTTCACACAAGAGTTTTTCTTTAAGCAGTTTCAATGGACCTCGAACGGAGTGTCCAAAAACTAGTTCAAAGGGACTGAAACCCAAGGACTCTTGAAAGGATCCTCTGACAGCAAACAGCAATAGGTGGATTCCTTCATCCCAGTCTTTCTGCGTGTCATAGCAATAAGTCCTTTATACCTAGCTCAAGCATAACTTGTTGGAATAATCCAGACATAAAATTAGACCCTTGGTCAGACTGGACGGATTTTGGTAATCCAAAAGTTGTAAAAAAACTTGGTCAGAGCTTTGACAACACTTTTGGCATTAATTTTGCGCTATGGTATTGCCTCAGGGAACCTGGTAGATGCGCACATAATTGTCAGCAAGTATTCATGTCCAGATTTTGTTTTAGGCAGTGGTCCAACACAATCAACAATAATTCCTCGAAAGGTTCCTCGAAAGCAGGAATAGGCCTGAGTGGGGCCTTAGCAGGATTCTGATTGGGCTTGCCTACCATCTGGCATGTATGGCATGATTTACAATATTATACAACATCTTTCCTGAGGTTAGGCCAATAGAAGTGTGTACAAACTTTCTGATAAGTTTTATTTATACCTAAATGGCCAGACAAAGGAGCCTCATGTGCCATGCTTAGAGCTTCATTGCGAAAGCTTTTGGGCAGTACTATTTAATGTTTGATGGCCCACTCATCATCAGCGCATACATCAGGTGGTCGCCATTTACGCATAAGCACTCCATTTTTTACATAGAAACAAACTGGGTTCTGTGACAGTTCATCTTTAGAAACTGCCCTGGAAAACAAACATGAAATATCAGGGTCCTTATGTTGTTCCGCGATAAGTTCTGACCTTGAGAATGCGGCATCCTGTACGGGCGAGTCGTTAGACGAGTCACTAGTGTTTCCCAGAGTGTTATCATCTGGACCATTATCCTCATGTGTGTTTTTCTTGGCCATAGATCTAGTTACAGCACATGAAGGATACAAACCAGGAATTTCCTGACTTTCCGGATCAGTGTCCTGATCAAGTGACGGCTTTTCTGTCACTATTGGTACAGGCTGTACTTTATCACCTGCAACATCATTGCCTAGTAGCAACTGAATTCCCTTAAAGGGT
The DNA here is from genome assembly GCA_026874595.1 of Sipunculus nudus. NCBI lineage: Eukaryota > Metazoa > Annelida > Sipuncula > Golfingiida > Sipunculidae > Sipunculus > Sipunculus nudus. Next base: position 95,948,780 of record CM049308.1, read on the forward strand.
AAAGTAGTTCTTATGCCCACAGTAATATTCCCAGAAATCAAATCTGACTTTAAATGGATACTGTGAAGCGGAACTGAAGTGTGCCTGTCTGAAAACACACCATTAACAAGTGCATGTGCACCAGTAAAGGACCTATTAGAAAATGGCAAAGTGTTTGCTAACATGAGAGTCTGGCCTGAACCAGTGTCCCTCAAAATTCTTATAAGGGTAGAATCTGAAAAATCAATCGAAAGTGATACAAAAACATCATGTATGAATGGCTCAAATAACTCCATTTCAGAGTCAAGAGAGGAATCTACTACCTAAACCTCATCAAACAAAGAACTGACATTGAAGGTGTCAGTCATAAACTCTGTTTCAGAGCCATCTAAGGAATCTACATCCTTTTTATCATCAAAATCCTCATGGGAGTCAACAGAGGAATTTTCCTCAGCAGAAACAAACTATTGTTTGTCATAAGAGGACCTGGCTTCATTTGAAATACTCTCGCAAGAGTCATAAAAGGACTTGGCCTTATTTAAAGGATACTCCTCGCAGGAGTCAACTGAGGTTTTTACCCCGCAATCTACGGATTCTTCTTTGGATTTAGACGGCACTTGAGCCTCCGTAGCATCACACTATTTATTTGAGTCTACAAAGGATTTGTACCCCTTATTTACATGAAAAGAGCCTGGCTCTTGTACTTTGCTATGCATAGATTTTGAAACAAACCCAGAAGGTTTGCTATTTGGTTTATTCACAAGTTTCCAACAGTCAGATATTAGATGACCTTCCTTCTTGCAGTAATGACAGATTTCTTTGAGAATGACTGGTCTTTGTTGGACTTAGACACAGTGGACGTGGACTGAGGTGTAGCAATTGACTTTGCTGAAGTATCAGGACTACTAGTACTGAGTGACTGCGCTTTAAACTTCTTTTGACCATACTGATTTACATTCTTGTTTGTGAATGACTGGTTTGATTTGCTAGTAAAGGACATTTTGTGTGTTAATGAATAATCATCAGCTAATTGAGCAGCAATGTAAAGTATTTCAGGACTTTTCTCATCGAGAAAAGTTTTAACATCTGCGTTAATGCAGCGCTTAAATTCTTCAAGCAAAATCAACTGGCGCAAATTGTCATAATCTTTCATTACATTTTTAACTACACCAGCGATCAAACAACTGCTCTTTTGTCCCAGCAAATTCGACGTAGGTCTGTTCTTTGCGCTTTTCCCAATTTCTGAATTTCTGGCGGTAAGCCTCTGGAACTAACTCATAACCTTTAAGGATTAACCGTTTTACCAGGTCATAGTCAGCAGCAGCTTCTACTGAAAGCTCTGTATAAATTTTTCCGGCCTTGCCAGTCAATACACTTTGTAACAGCATAGTCCAATTTTCCTTAGGCCATTTTAAATTTTCAGCTTCCTACCGTTTAAGAAACGTTTATCAACCTCTTTTTCTTGAAAAGGTGGGACAAGTCTAATGTGTCTAGTAACATCAAAACAGTGAGTTGGGGCAGCACGTAGACTATGTTCTAGTTTAAGTCTTTCTAATTCCAGTCGTTTTAACTCAATTTCTTTTTCTTTCTCTTTTAATGCTAGCTCATGTTGCATTTCTAACTTTTTTAATTCTAATTGCATAGCAAGGCTGCCATTTTTTTATGTTTCAACTTTAGTCTCTTCAATTAAACCTTTGCTTACTAGATCTTGCATGATTTTAGCAATAGTATCAGGCTTTCTCAAAGCTTTTTTCACACTTAGCCCTAAGTGTTGCCCCAAACGCAACAACTGTTCTTTTGACAACTGTTCAAGTTTATCAGGGTCGGGATCGTCAACAAATGTCTCAGGTTTGAAATCTGCCATGTTAAGATGTCAAAACAATAACAAAAAACCACTGAGATAAATCCTGTAAACAATGTACTGTAAACAATATGTAATCTTGTAAACAATGTATGATAAAACAATTTGTCCAGGTCAAGGCCTAATAAATTTGAAAACTATTAAGCATCCCGACGAGAGCCCCCAATTTTATGTTACGGAACCTAATATAAACAGATCACGTATGCTATCGGAACCAGGGTGCTTGAAGGTGCACCCCTTTTCATTTTTTGGAATTAGGTTGTGTATCAGACCGTAAAAGAGTAGCAGTTCTCTCAATTTAACTGGTAAATCTTTTTTATTCAACATAAATATTATTATACAATCGTATACATTTTCCATTTGGCTCAAAGTAGATCGATGTTTGTAAAAAATCTTTTTTTTTTCTTGGTCTGCTTGATAGAGTTAATATTAAGAATTTCCAGGGACACAATATACATAAAACATATGGGTATTTAGAAGTAGCTTGTTTCTAGCTATTTCAGGTGTAGAATTCCCTCAAATATGGAGCATTATTATGGAATATTGAAAAAAGAGTTCTTTTTCCAAAATTTCCACTTTTTTGGGGAGATATACCCCTCCCATACACTTAGCCATGTAAATGAAAGTTCAGTTCATTATGTATGGATTTTTTGCTATGGATCATACCAATTCAGAAATACCTAGCCCTTTGTATGTATCTCTCTATGTGCCAGTCACGTGTTCACGACCTATCGTACGGCAAGTCGGTACCAGTCTGCGACCGCTCGGTAGCTCGATTGCTACCGATCACATGAGACTAAATACGACCACTCGTTAACTAGTTGTACGACAACATAAGAGTACCACGATTTCTCCAAGACCACTATCGATTATTTGTAAGAATGTCAATTGTTCGCATTCTACTCCCGACTGGTTAGGAGTACTTACGACTACTTAAGACAACCTACGACTTCTTGCGATTAGTAAGGACTTGTCGTACGACCTTTCAAAGACTACCTACGATTTTCAAGTCGCAAGTGGTCGTAACCTGTCGTAAACCGGTCGTAGGTGCATAAGTGACTGGGGCCTATAAGGGAAAAGGGTGAGATCATGACCACAGAAACCTAAGGACTAAAGGAAGGGGTAGGTCGTGACCTAAAAGACCGACGGAAGCAGCAGTTCAGGACCACAGAAACCTAAAGCCCAACGGCAGGGTATCTCATGATTGCAGCACTCTCAGTCACGGGGGGGGGGGATGATCATAGATGGATCAAGTTTGACTGAAAAAGAGTGGTTCCTGCCAACAAATTTTCAAAACTAACAGGAGGTGTCAATGACAACAGAAACACAAATACCGACGGAGGGGCATGCAATGTCATGACCATTGAAACATAAAGAGTGGCGGAAGGAGGAGGTCATAACAACAGGAAGCTGAAGATTTGTGTTAGGAAGAGAAGGTCAGGACCACAGAAACATAAAGAGTGGCGGAAGGAGGAGGTCACAACAACAGGAAGATGAAGACTTGTGTTAGGAAGAGAAGGTCAGGACCACAGAAACATAAAGAGTGGCGGAAGAAGGAGGTCACAACAACAGGAAGCTGAAGACTTGTGTTAGGAAGAGAAGGCCAGGATCACAGAAACATAAAGAGTGGCGGAAGGAGGAGGTCATAACAACAGGAAGCTGAAGACTTGTGTTAGGAAGAGAAGGCCAGGATCACAGAAACATAAAGAGTGGCGGAAGGAGGAGGTCATAACAACAGGAAGCTGAAGACTTGTGTTAGGAAGAGAAGGCCAGGATCACAGAAACATAAAGAGTGGCGGAAGGAGGAGGTCACAACAACAGGAAGCTGAAGACTTGTGTTAGGAAGAGAAGGCCAGGATCACAGAAACATAAAGAGTGGCGGAAGGAGGAGGTCACAACAACAGGAAGCTGAAGACTTGTGTTAGGAAGAGAAGGTCAGGACAACAGAAACATAAAGAGTGGCGGAAGGAGGAGGTTACAACAACAGGAAGCTGAAGACTTGTGTTAGGAAGAGAAGGCCAGGATCACAGAAACCAAAAGAGTGGCGGAAGGAGGAGGTCATAACAACAGGAAGCTGAAGACTTGTGTTAGGAAGAGAAGGCCAGGATCACAGAAACATAAAGAGTGGCGGAAGGAGGAGGTCATAACAACAGGAAGCTGAAGACTTGTGTTAGGAAGAGAAGGCCAGGATCACAGAAACATAAAGAGTGGCGGAAGGAGGAGGTCACAACAACAGGAAGCTGAAGACTTGTGTTAGGAAGAGAAGGCCAGGATCACAGAAACATAAAGAGTGGCGGAAGGAGGAGGTCACAACAACAGGAAGCTGAAGACTTGTGTTAGGAAGAGAAGGTCAGGACCACAGAAACATAAAGAGTGGCGAAAATAGGAGGTCACAACAACAGGAAGCTGAAGACTTGTGTTAGGAAGAGAAGGCCAGGACAACAGAAACATAAAGAGTGGCGGAAGGAGGAGGTTACAACAACAGGAAGCTAAAGACTTGTGTTAGGAAGAGAAGGCCAGGATCACAGAAACATAAAGAGTGGCGGAAGGAGGAGGTCACAACAACAGGAAGCTGAAGACTTGTGTTAGGAAGAAAAGGTCAGGACCACAGAAACATAAAGAGTGGCGGAAGGAGGAGGTCACAACAACAGGAAGCTGAAGATTTGTGTTAGGAAGAAAAGGTCAGGACCACAGAAACATAAAGAGTGGCGGAAGGAGGAGGTCACAACAACAGGAAGATGAAGACTTGTGTTAGGAAGAGAAGGTCAGGACCACAGAAACATAAAGAGTGGCGGAAGGAGGAGGTCACAACAACAGGAAGCTGAAGACTTGTGTTAGGAAGAGAAGGCCAGGATCACAGAAACATAAAGAGTGGCGGAAGGAGGAGGTCATAACAACAGGAAGCTGAAGACTTGTGTTAGGAAGAGAAGGCCAGGATCACAGAAACATAAAGAGTGGCGGAAGGAGGAGGTCATAACAACAGGAAGCTGAAGACTTGTGTTAGGAAGAGAAGGCCAGGATCACAGAAACATAAAGAGTGGCGGAAGGAGGAGGTCACAACAACAGGAAGCTGAAGACTTGTGTTAGGAAGAGAAGGCCAGGATCACAGAAACATAAAGAGTGGCGGAAGGAGGAGGTCACAACAACAGGAAGCTGAAGACTTGTGTTAGGAAGAGAAGGTCAGGACAACAGAAACATAAAGAGTGGCGGAAGGAGGAGGTTACAACAACAGGAAGCTGAAGACTTGTGTTAGGAAGAGAAGGCCAGGATCACAGAAACCAAAAGAGTGGCGGAAGGAGGAGGTCATAACAACAGGAAGCTGAAGACTTGTGTTAGGAAGAGAAGGCCAGGATCACAGAAACATAAAGAGTGGCGGAAGGAGGAGGTCACAACAACAGGAAGCTGAAGACTTGTGTTAGGAAGAGAAGGCCAGGATCACAGAAACATAAAGAGTGGCGGAAGGAGGAGGTCACAACAACAGGAAGCTGAAGACTTGTGTTAGGAAGAGAAGGTCAGGACAACAGAAACATAAAGAGTGGCGGAAGGAGGAGGTTACAACAACAGGAAGCTGAAGACTTGTGTTAGGAAGAGAAGGCCAGGATCACAGAAACCAAAAGAGTGGCGGAAGGAGGAGGTCATAACAACAGGAAGCTGAAGACTTGTGTTAGGAAGAGAAGGCCAGGATCACAGAAACATAAAGAGTGGCGGAAGGAGGAGGTCATAACAACAGGAAGCTGAAGACTTGTGTTAGGAAGAGAAGGCCAGGATCACAGAAACATAAAGAGTGGCGGAAGGAGGAGGTCACAACAACAGGAAGCTGAAGACTTGTGTTAGGAAGAGAAGGCCAGGATCACAGAAACATAAAGAGTGGCGGAAGGAGGAGGTCACAACAACAGGAAGCTGAAGACTTGTGTTAGGAAGAGAAGGTCAGGACCACAGAAACATAAAGAGTGGCGAAAATAGGAGGTCACAACAACAGGAAGCTGAAGACTTGTGTTAGGAAGAGAAGGCCAGGACAACAGAAACATAAAGAGTGGCGGAAGGAGGAGGTTACAACAACAGGAAGCTAAAGACTTGTGTTAGGAAGAGAAGGCCAGGATCACAGAAACATAAAGAGTGGCGGAAGGAGGAGGTCACAACAACAGGAAGCTGAAGACTTGTGTTAGGAAGAAAAGGTCAGGACCACAGAAACATAAAGAGTGGCGGAAGGAGGAGGTCACAACAACAGGAAGCTGAAGATTTGTGTTAGGAAGAAAAGGTCAGGACCACAGAAACATAAAGAGTGGCGGAAGGAGGAGGTCACAACAACAGGAAGATGAAGACTTGTGTTAGGAAGAGAAGGTCAGGACCACAGAAACATAAAGAGTGGCGGAAGGAGGAGGTCACAACAACAGGAAGCTGAAGACTTGTGTTAGGAAGAGAAGGCCAGGATCACAGAAACATAAAGAGTGGCGGAAGGAGGAGGTCATAACAACAGGAAGCTGAAGACTTGTGTTAGGAAGAGAAGGCCAGGATCACAGAAACATAAAGAGTGGCGGAAGGAGGAGGTCATAACAACAGGAAGCTGAAGACTTGTGTTAGGAAGAGAAGGCCAGGATCACAGAAACATAAAGAGTGGCGGAAGGAGGAGGTCACAACAACAGGAAGCTGAAGACTTGTGTTAGGAAGAGAAGGCCAGGATCACAGAAACATAAAGAGTGGCGGAAGGAGGAGGTCACAACAACAGGAAGCTGAAGACTTGTGTTAGGAAGAGAAGGTCAGGACAACAGAAACATAAAGAGTGGCGGAAGGAGGAGGTTACAACAACAGGAAGCTGAAGACTTGTGTTAGGAAGAGAAGGCCAGGATCACAGAAACCAAAAGAGTGGCGGAAGGAGGAGGTCATAACAACAGGAAGCTGAAGACTTGTGTTAGGAAGAGAAGGCCAGGATCACAGAAACATAAAGAGTGGCGGAAGGAGGAGGTCATAACAACAGGAAGCTGAAGACTTGTGTTAGGAAGAGAAGGCCAGGATCACAGAAACATAAAGAGTGGCGGAAGGAGGAGGTCATAACAACAGGAAGCTGAAGACTTGTGTTAGGAAGAGAAGGCCAGGATCACAGAAACATAAAGAGTGGCGGAAGGAGGAGGTCACAACAACAGGAAGCTGAAGACTTGTGTTAGGAAGAGAAGGTCAGGATCACAGAAACATAAAGAGTGGCGGAAGGAGGAGGTCACAACAACAGGAAGCTGAAGACTTGTGTTAGGAAGAGAAGGTCAGGACCACAGAAACATAAAGAGTGGCGAAAATAGGAGGTCACAACAACAGGAAGCTGAAGACTTGTGTTAGGAAGAGAAGGCCAGGACAACAGAAACATAAAGAGTGGCGGAAGGAGGAGGTTACAACAACAGGAAGCTAAAGACTTGTGTTAGGAAGAGAAGGCCAGGATCACAGAAACATAAAGAGTGGCGGAAGGAGGAGGTCACAACAACAGGAAGCTGAAGACTTGTGTTAGGAAGAGAAGGCCAGGATCACAGAAACATAAAGAGTGGCGGAAGGAGGAGGTCACAACAACAGGAAGCTGAAGACTTGTGTTAGGAAGAGAAGGTCAGGACCACAGAAACATAAAGAGTGGCGGAAGGAGGAGGTCAGAACAACAGGAAGCTGAAGACTTGTGTTAGGAAGAGAAGGTCAGGACCACAGAAACATAAAGAGTGGCGGAGGGAGGAGGTCACAACAACAGGAAGCTGAAGACTTGTGTTAGGAAGAGAAGGTCAGGACCACAGAAACATAAAGAGTGGCGGAAGGAGGAGGTCACAACAACAGGAAGCTGAAGACTTGTGTTAGGAAGAGAAGGTCAGGACCACAGAAACATAAAGAGTGGCGGAAGGAGGAGGTTACAACAACAGGAAGCTGAAGACTTGTGTTAGGAAGAAAAGGTCAGGACCACAGAAACATAAAGAGTGGCGGAAGGAGGAGGTTACAACAACAGGAAACTGAAGACTTGTGTTAGGAAGAGAAGGCCAGGACCACAGAAACATAAAGAGTGGCGGAAGGAGGAGGTCACAACAACAGGAAGCTGAAGACTTGTGTTAGGAAGAAAAGGTCAGGACCACAGAAACATAAAGAGTGGCGGAAGGAGGAGGTTACAACAACAGGAAACTGAAGACTTGTGTTAGGAAGAGAAGGCCAGGACCACAGAAACATAAAGAGTGGCGGAAGGAGGAGGTCACAACAACAGGAAGCTGAAGACTTGTGTTAGGAAGAAAAGGTCAGGACCACAGAAACATAAAGAGTGGCGGAAGGAGGAGGTTACAACAACAGGAAGCTGAAGACTTGTGTTAGGAAGAAAAGGTCAGGACCACAGAAACATAAAGAGTGGCGGAAGGAGGAGGTCATAACAACAGGAAGCTGAAGACTTGTGTTAGGAAGAAAAGGTCAGGACCACAGAAACATAAAGAGTGGCGGAAGGAGGAGGTTACAACAACAGGAAGCTGAAGACTTGTGTTAGGAAGAGAAGGCCAGGACCACAGAAACATAAAGAGTGGCGGAAGGTAGGAGGTCACAACAACAGAAAGCTGAAGACTTGTGTTAGGAAGAAAAGGTCAGGACCACAGAAACATAAAGAGTGGCGGAAGGAGGAGGTTACAACAACAGGAAACTGAAGACTTGTGTTAGGAAGAGAAGGCCAGGACCACAGAAACATAAAGAGTGGCGGAAGGAGGAGGTCACAACAACAGGAAGCTGAAGACTTGTGTTAGGAAGAAAAGGTCAGGACCACAGAAACATAAAGAGTGGCGGAAGGAGGAGGTTACAACAACAGGAAGCTGAAGACTTGTGTTAGGAAGAAAAGGTCAGGACCACAGAAACATAAAGAGTGGCGGAAGGAGGAGGTCATAACAACAGGAAGCTGAAGACTTGTGTTAGGAAGAAAAGGTCAGGACCACAGAAACATAAAGAGTGGCGGAAGGAGGAGGTTACAACAACAGGAAGCTGAAGACTTGTGTTAGGAAGAGAAGGCCAGGACCACAGAAACATAAAGAGTGGCGGAAGGAGGAGGTCACAACAACAGGAAGCTGAAGACTTGTGTTAGGAAGAGAAGGCCAGGATCACAGAAACATAAAGAGTGGCGGAAGGAGGAGGTCACAACAACAGGAAGCTGAAGATTTGTGTTAGGAAGAAAAGGTCAGGACCACAGAAACATAAAGAGTGGCGGAAGGAGGAGGTCACAACAACAGGAAGCTGAAGACTTGTGTTAGGAAGAAAAGGTCAGGACCACAGAAACATAAAGAGTGGCGGAAGGAGGAGGTTACAACAACAGGAAGCTGAAGACTTGTGTTAGGACGGAAAGAGGGAAAGGAACAACATGACCTCCTCCTGCCACTGATTAGGGTTGACGAGATGGGGTGGTTATGACAAAAAAAAATAATGAAAGAAGGAGCAGGGGGATCATGGTCAAAGAAACATAACGCTGACAAGAATGAGAACAGGTAGCACCACATTCAGCACCACAGTGACCTAAGGACTGGCTTGTAGCGGGGTAATGATTATAGTAGCATCAGGACTGAAGAGGACGGGGTTCATGTCAACAGATCCCTTAAGACGGACAGGGCGGGGGTGGTCGCGACTGCAGAGATATTAGAACTATGACTGACAGGGCGGGGGGGGGGGGGGTCATCTCTATACAGGTCATAGAATTAAGACTTTTGTGAGGTACACCAGAAGAAAGGAAAGGTTCACCACTAAATAAACGTACAAGGAGAAAGCTGTAATACTATAAGGGGCAGATATCTTTCATATCATTCTTTCTTTTTTCACTTCTCTGACAGTCATAAAAACAACACATTATCAGATATTCAAATAGTTTTTTACACAATAAACATTTTAATCTACAATATGATACAAATACACAACCGTTTGGCATGGAATGACTGGAAACAACGAACAAAGGTTAATGAGAGCGTGAGCGGAGGACAAAACAAATGAACAATTCGCCAGCAGATGACAGCTAATGAATCCTACGCCCATGTCAGACGGATGATGAACTTCCGGTTATGGCGGCTCAAGGCGTTATGATAAAACTGCATGAAGTCTATGCCTGACGTTATATGCCTGATGCTATAGCTAATAATAAGGATCAAGAACTATGATAAAACATCTATCTTACCAATCAGATGTAAATAGTTTATTCTCACCTCAACTAGATAAAAAGTATAATTATAGTATAAGTACTGGTATCTGTGCAATATTCAATGTGCATATTTCTGTTCAGTTTACCTTAAAAGTTACTAGATGCCAAAAACCCTGACTATTGATAGATTATTCATGATTTTTATATGCATTGTTATTATGTATTGTAGTGAATTGTGGTTTAGGGAGCTGATAAATCAAATATTAGGTCTATACATATAAATGTTTAGTGATATGGCAGATCTTTTGTAACTAGTAACTAACATATTTGTTCTTGAACGCAGTGTAACGATAACCGGCAAGAACGGGTGAACACTAATAATCTGCCTACATGTGTTCTATACATTCTTCAACACTGGTAACGTTTTGCAAATTAAACATTACTCGGTAATTCAGAATTTATGACACATGGAGATGAGTACTGGGGAAACCCCATCTGAGACAGCAGCAGTCTGGTTAACGTGTTGGGAGAGAGGTATTTGACCTGTAGGCCGACACTCACTGGGTGGTATCACTTTCCTAGCTAATGCAGCTGACCATTGATGCCTGTTCATGATCAACGAAAGTTCATTCAATTTTCATGATAAAGTTTCCCATTTATCATTTGTCGGACCTTGTGAAATTTCATCATAACCATGTATGTAGAATGTTTTAAACAGAAAAGTAACAAATAACTTTGAAAAGACAAACACATATGATATCCATTCTCTGACTAATGAACACGGTTAGACAGTATAGTAACTGAAGCAGACACGTTTCCATCAGTGTTATATAATTTACTAAGTCCCACTAAATGCACACTTGAGCAATAGTTATCTTTCATTCACATCATACGTGCATACACATTATAGATTATATATATATATATATATATATATATATATATATATATATATATATGAGGAGTGTAATGATAATATAAATATTATATAATCTATTTAGTTTTTATATTATTGTTGTAAAGGAATTGGCACGCTGCTATCATTCAGCCGTTTGGTGTCACGGCGTGCAACGCCAGCTGGCAGTTTCAGCAAAGTTTACAGGACACCTTCGTACACGCTTTGGTTTCAGTCCAAGTCCCGCTGATGTTTTGTGGCGTTGCCAACAGGGGGATTATGCTGGGTCTATCACACGGTCGACAGAAGGAAAAAAACGATCAACATTTACACCCAGTACCGTGAGCTTTAGTTCATGTGTAAAGTTTGCATCATGGCTTTATTAATGATTACGTCACAGACCTCCTCCATGAGCAGTCAGCGCCATCTTGGTGACCCTTGTTTTGGTATACTGACGTCACAAACCGCGTGACATGAACAACACGTCGCCTTGAGACATGGCCTCGCATCTGATGTCATAATACTGAATTCCAACAGGCCTTGACAGCGTCTGGGCCATTGCTTCATAAGACCTGGAATTTTGGCCATGAGCCCTGGTCCTTATATTCCAAACAGTCGGCCCCCGTGTGGGCAGCCCGACTTAGTCCTTGTGCGCTGCCTAAGGGGCCGTAGGAACCCTGTCCTCCGTATGACGCCATGCTTGGTGACGTCATAGATGTCATTTGGTTGGTTGTCATAACTGGCAGTTGCATGTGCGGGCTCATATAATCCATGCTCCCGTAATAACTGGACGGGCCGTAATTCTGCGCATGCGGAGAATAGGCAGTCTGCGCCTGCGCATTGCTCATTGGGTAAGCAGCCGCTGGGGAGCGCTGCATGCACGTGCTGTTCGTCATAATATCGTTCATGGGGGGAATGGACGCCGGACTCCAGATAGCCGTGCTGCTGCCGTTAGGGGGCGTGCACAGTGCTGGAGGTTTGTATGTCTCTGACGCTGTGGTTTCTTCTGCGGGCTCGTTTTTGATTTTCTTGCTGTCTGACTGTGATGACGCTGACGGTGGCGTCGTCTGTTGGCTGGACTGAGAACTCTGACTGGTGCCGCTGGGTTTTGACTTGGCCTGGTCTTGGGCTTTTTGCTGCTGTCGACACTTTGCTCGTCTATTCTTGAACCAAACCTGTAACAATGAAGCGTACAGTTAAGAATCGTGTGATGATGATGATGATCATACACCATCATTGTAATTATACAATACACCAAACGTGTAAGGTTAACTTGCTGCATGCTAGGCCTATGTGAATGTATGGAACAAGAGGTCATGCGATGCGTAACAAATACTGTGGTTTCAAATCAACAAACTGACATTTTTTTCTGACGTAACATTTCCCTGGGAGAACTCTTTACCATGGTTTTGCCCCGTGTTGTACACGGTCACGGGGAGGATGTACAGGCTTCCGTACATCCTCCATAATCGCTGCCTGATTTAATTTTAACCCGGTTTCCCTGCTCACAGTTATCCAATTATCTGCTTGTCAAATTACCGTTGGCCACATGGCCCGAAGAGAGAGAAGTTACCTGAGCCAAAACCCCGCGGGTCGGACCAGCTATGTATTACGTCAATCAATAAACATGTTGCGGTTATACTCTGCGTCTACAGAGCTTCAGATTATGAAACCAAAATGACGAAAAGGGTAAAAATCTAAGCTCCGCCTGGCGGCAAGAAAACCTGCATGTCCCAGCATTGCCGTGACGACACTGCTCACGGGAAGGGAAGGGAAATTCAGATCAAACCACAAAGAAAAATAAACAAAACGTTCAGAATCGGTCTGCTCAGGATAAAATGTTCTATACTGGAGGGTGCCGGCATCGCCCGGAAAACCCCGTCAACATGCTGGAGGATTTTACCACCAAAAATAATAAAAAAAAAATAAAAAAGTAATAATACTTCACAACGAGACATCAGGCTTGACATGTTATATTTAAGACCTTAATACACGGATCAAGATCAAATAATATAGGTGCCCGGTAACAGATGTATGTATTCTTATATAATTATACTGTAAAAATAATTTGCATTCAAGTGAAAATTTTACGTATTTACATATACACTCATAATTACATACACACACTCATACACACACACATATATATATATATATATATTTATATTAATTTATAGAGTTTTGTAAATATAAAAAAATATATGAACAGTCTTGGTGAGGATGAGGGGATTTGTTCTTTAATATTTATAATTTTATATCCAGATCATATTTATTGATATCCGAGACAACTGCGGAATTTTACTACAAATATATCCATTTAATGATTTAATGAAATTGTTATTTCGTTGATGTATGTGGTTGCTGTATTTAGACATTATCATAATAATTATTAGACAGAAATAAATCAATATTTCAACAGATGCCAATCAGATTGTCGGTATATATATAGTATACACGTGACGGCATGCAGCCACGGTCGAGATACCTGACATCTACCGCTATGTGAACATTACGCAAGTCTTTTATGCATCCCGGCGGAGCGATGACGTCATCACGGATCACGTAAATCAGATAAACCAAGCTACCATGGCAACTAAGCTGATTTCTAAACCAAGGTCTCACCCCCTCCCGCGTTCCTCAGGAGACCAACACTCGCATCCTAACAGGGCTAGTTTGTCGTTATACAAAATAAATCGCGAGAAATCAACACTGCTCAATTATAAAATTATATATATATATATATATATATATATATATATATATATATATATATATATTCTTTTGTAAATAATGAATATATCTACATAAATATTTGCACTTCGTGATATGCGTGTATATATTAATTTAAATATACCATGCCGTAATAATAATAAAAATAATAATAATAATAATAATAATAATAATAATTTAATAATAATAAATTAAAATAATAATAATAATAACAATAATAATAATGAAAACCATTTGTACAACCCATGTAAAAAAAATAGTTTATATTATTATAAATAACCGATAAAATGATACAAGCATGCGGGTGTTCTTTGTCGGTACACAATGGATGACGGAGGAAATGTTTATTTAAATTACCTGGTAGATTTTGTCCAGTAAACGTAATGTTTGGTGACGCATGGCGTAAAATATACCAGCTATGTAAAATATGTGTTGTGTCAGTCATGCAGGAAGTGCTTGGTCGGTAAAATCCGGACGACCCCGGCATCCATTCGCATTCCACAAGCCGCGTGCTTCAATCCGGATTCACAACATTACTGTCACCAATTTACGGTAAGCCCCAACAATAATAATCAGATTAAATATTACTCTCCAAAATGGAACAATAAACTGAATTTCGTTGACAGATACTTCATTTAGGGACTTGAATCTAACCCCCTTGAATCGTAATCACTCTCAGCATTTATACCAGTTATCAGCATTAGTACATGTACATATAATTATGACGTATTTAGCGTTCGGGGCCGGGTGGGTCCACGACTTCAGTGTTTCTTAGCAATCATTCAAACGGAACCACCCCGGGGGGAATTTTGGAGAGCCCACTTGTACATTCTTTCTAGATTTGTTTCGATGAGCTCCTCCCGAACCTTGTATTGTTATGACGGATATTCTTTCTATACACCATTGAAACAAAAGGCTGGAGCGATGCACGGGGTTCCTGTTTGGCATGTTTGAACGCGCGCATGAAATTCCACGCATAATTCTACCTGATCAATTTCGTCGACCGCATACCAGAGGTGATCCATATTTTAAAGAACATCCGAAAATCACTACGCATACATGGATATTTTTAATATATCAACATTAATATGACATAAATTGCTCGCATGCATATAAAAATGTGACATAAATTGCTCGCATGCATAAAATAATATAGATATAACCACTTGACTAATTATTATAATTGATTTCTAAAAAACCACATATAACAATCTGAAAATCATTTTAAACTGTAAAGTTGTTAACATTTTAAAAGTAACAGCCTTAAAATTACAAAACAAAAATATGGAACAAGAGATAAGCCATTTTTATATAAGGAACGTTAAGAAGAACAAAAGGGAATGTTGGGAATATTTAAAAAAATAAACAGGTATATCTGTCAGATATTAGCTGCACAAAATAACGTCAGTTCTCTTTTAAGTTCGCTGTGACAGCTCGGTGAAATTGATCAGGCGCGTGGCATTTCCCCAGGTTATATTGAAATTAATCAGAATTCGCAGATGCTGTTATCTAACCGCGAGTAATTCATTATCTTGCTTCACTTTTATCAAAGTGCTCCCCCGGGCGATTTTACGGACATGAAAAGCTGACAGATATATTGAACGGGAAGAATATTGCGGAAAATGAAGTAACAATGGACAAATATTTGTTTACTGAATTGAAGTGTAAGCCTTTATACTATTTATGACATTTATTTTAAGTGAGAATGAATATTAAATCGCACAATACTACAAAAGGAAACAGGCTGCATGCGTATAAATTTCAGGCATGAGGTGGTGTTTAAAAATCGAATCCGTGCATTGGGCAGTGACGCCATGAATCTGGAGAACCAGGCGGCCAGCAGCCGGTCGATCCCTTTCTCTATTTCTATTAAGGCGGGCCGCGTCGTTATGGAGCTTGGGTTTCTCACTATAACAGTCAATATCCAACACTCCCAGCTGTTGATGGTGCGAATTTCGATGAATAAAAACTAATTGCACGGAAAACATTGAGCAAGCTTTCTTTCCTAGCTCGCACCTGCACATAAAGTGTGCCACAAGATCTAAATCCTTATAATCCAGTACGCACATACACGGGCGGCTGCCTTGTCGCGCGCTGCGCGCATTCCTTCACTATGTTGTTGTCAATTTCAAATTAAAGCTCTATTGCCGGACGGGGGAGGGCGGCGCTATCAGATTCCAGGATACACTTTACATAATTTGTAATGTCAACGAACACCTCTGGTACATGAAAAGACCTGTATGTTTTCTAAATGGCCAGCACTAGTGGCGAGCTGTGGAAATTGGCCAAGTGGTAAGACTTTCGCTAAAACCTTGTAAACAGTACGCTTTGTCAAACTGCCATCCAAACCGGCCGTCTTTGTTCCAGGTGACAAATTTATCCCCTAAAAGAGCGGGTCAGTTTGAAAACTACAGCTCCCTAACCGTCACACCATGCACATAAACTGTACATGGAAAATGAAAATAAAGAAAACCAGGCTCAATCTGTACAACGTTTATCCCATTTCTCATTTTATATATCATTCATTCACAAGATGCTGCATTTAATATTACTTGAAAAGAAAACGCACGTATAAACGAATTCAGTATGAAGGGAATTTAATTTTCACACGCATCCACTGAATATATATAAGAAAAGGTTATCTGAACAACCTATATTTGGTGCATGAACGTTTTAATCTCCATGGATCATCGTCCATTCATTTTTCATTTGTTGTTGTTGTATATGTATATGAACGTCCCGTGTATTAAAATTAGGGGTTTTACGTTACCTGAATGTTCACCTTTATATATTTTTTTACATGTATGTGCATGTAGGGACCATAGTTTTTATTTCTTTACATTACTGTTTTCAAAATTACAGGAAGCAATTTAACTTCATAATCGACTGTTCAGTGGATCTACCCCTTGATATAGGTATTTGTAAATGTAAAACAAAATTCCACTTAATCTTATTGTATAAATTATTTGGTAAAGTAAGTTAATTTTCTGTGGTGAATACGGGTGACCATTTATGTAAAATGTTGAATTTTTGTTATGCGTAAATAATGACGTAAAGGCGAACGGACATGCATCTTCACTATTTAGTCTAAAATTGTTATAGTTCGACATAAAACCTTAATTTTTGTCTTTTCTTTTGTATACGTAGTCATGGGCACACATCATGATCAGTAAATCGTGCTTACACCGTTCCAATCAGAGCAGTTTACGGACGGATATGTGTATATATACATGCACAAGGTGGGGTCAACATCTTCATATTTCTATAACTGGGGACTCGCGGTATGTTAGCGTGTATACACACAGACAGTAGTCCGATATGATAAGCTGCTCAAGTGGACGATAAGTTGTTAGATATGATTAGGACATTACGTAATATGTAACTCCCGTGTCTGTGAAATCTCATTCACGGATATCAAGCAGCACTTTATAACTGTACAATGTTAAGTCTGAATTCTCGTCAGTAAGGAAGATCCGAGAATTTTTCTCCCGAAGATATAAATATAAATGATATGATGACCATAATATTAGATGAGTATAATACATATTATATATATGAGTATAATAAAAAAATTATTATTATTATAATTAAAGTAATGATAAGATATTCAGTTTTTCAGAAGTAAAAACTTATATGAATACCTGTAATTATCATTATCATGTAATTCTCTCTCTCTCTCTCTCTCTCTCTCTCTCTCTCTCTCTCTCTCTCTCTCTCTCTGTGTGTGATCAGTTCAATAATTCGCTCTGTATCTAGGCCAGGATCATTGGAATGTTACATCTCCAATAATTTCTGGAATCCCGGCACGCTGTCTTGTTTTATTATTAACAGGAACAAACTCTGATACGAGTGCATGGAAATAAGCATGTACAACTATATACCCGCATAAACCACATGGAACTCTGCTGTATAATAAGTGGTAGATATATTTATATTTTGTAATTATTTTTATCATGATTTTTATAATTACTGATATTAAAATAATTAGTGTTTATAATTATTAGTATTATATAAAATGATGTAATCTTGATTTGACCTACCTGTACTCTAGACTCTGGCAGGTTGATTTTGAGCGCCACCTCCTCGCGCATGAATATATCTGGGTATCTAGTTTTCTGGAACAACGCCTCAAGTACGTCTAACTGCGCTCGAGAAAATGTAGTACGCTCTCGCCTTTGTTTCCTTGGATTTGCTGCTGCAAGAAAATTATTCCATTAAAGTTGATATTTAAACATGGAACATATATATACAAACAAGTATGGATTATACCGTTAAAGTTTATATTAAAATCTGTAACATGTATGAACACGTATAAATTATACCATGCAAGTTGATATCAAAATATGTAACATTTATAAACAAGTTTAAATTATGCAACTGAAATTAATACAATCTCATACATATATGCACAAGTAAATAATGCAGCTAAAGTCAATATCAAATTTGAAACGTACACAAGTAAAAATACTTTTAAAATCTGAGGACATACATAGACGTATGCTTCCATTAATTATTTATTATATTATATTTCATTATTTCTATGTTTCATAATATTTGATGTATAATTTTTTAAAATTATTTTAAGTCATTTTGTGGAATATTTCAAACTGTAATGCGACTTTATATAACTCACAGCAGATCACTGTATTTAAAAACCCTGCGTCCATTCAGAAATTGTTTGAGACACCCGAGCCTTTTTTTTCTTATATTGCTTTTACAGTAACCAGACAATATAAACTATTTTGAAAAATCATTGTCATAGAGGTTTTATTGCAGATGCATACGTCTATATATGATAAATAATATTTATCTGAAACATATCAAAAAGCCATGCATGATTTCTAAAATCGAATATGTATATATATACAGGTCTCTGCAGATATATTGTATTTATGTGTTCACACTTTTCTTATCACAGTTAAATCTATCGTCATAACAAAAATAAATAAATCATTGTAAACGAGGAGCAAAAATAATTTATGCATGGATGTTCCAATTTTAAATCCTCCACCTTGCACTAAATAAATTGTTCTTGTGTCTTATATATAGCTGCTCGAGTCTCAGCTGGGGAGTTTACAAAATATCCGTACAATTAGTGTATATTTATTATCATCATTAGGATATATATATATATATATATATATATATATATATCTTAATGATGATAATATATATATATATATATTTAATATATATATTACATATATAAACACTTTTACTGAACATTAATGTATATATAAACAGTTTTGTATCAAGTGTTTTATCTAATGATAAAAAATAGCTATAATGTTAAAATTGCTAACCATGTAATTGAGACGAGTGAAAGTCCGTTTTCCCTGCTCATTAAATATGAGCGCTATTTGCCGGTCGAGCGGGCGTGTGATGGGTGGGCGGATCTCTTACCATTAGGAAAGATCATTATACCCAGCGGGCTAGGTCCCTCAATGTTTAATGATAAGGGCAAAACAGTCCCATGATTATGACCTGCACGTTGGCCGCATGCATGCAGCATTATGGTGGAAATAGGCCTTTATATAGCATACCACACTTTAAAAAAGCTAGCTCAATAAATTTTACAGTAAATATAGTATAATTGTTTTGTCAGATTAAGCGATACGATTAAGTTGCTTTTAATCTGTATATGGGATACTCATCACACGGTTTTCCAGTCGGGTATGTTACTTGATAATCAATGTAAAATAATACGCGTTGTTGTTAGTCCTTACGCGTAAAGGAAATGTTGCCGCCACAGAAATAAATCCCAGGTGGGCATATTGTGAACCCTCTCGTGTCGAGCGGAAAATGATCGCTTGTCCTTCCAATTGTGGCAGTAGTTAATCTGCTCATTAAACAAATTGGACTGTGCACGCAGCATTTTGGTGTGGAGGGGACTGCGGAAGGGCCACCAGACTGCATGCAATCACGAAATGAAGGCGCTTTATAGAGAGGCGGGCTGGAGAGCTGAAATTGACAACGCGCCTGTCGTCTGCTGAATAGCGCCGCGTTCAGCCTACCTTTAGACCCTAAGCGTACGTTATGATATTAATTAATTAAGTCCATGCTCAGCATTCTGAGGGTCTAATTTGAACATATTGGCGTCTGAATACCCGCAAAGAATTCCCGTAGGAAGTAATCAGTCCGCCACAATGTAGGGCCTGGGTGCGGGGTGAGGGGGCTGCTAAAAGACGACAGGTTGGCCACACGGCAAACCCACAGTCCCCATGGAAACAGACGCTCAAAGTCATTTCAAAAGAACTGCACCGAACAAATTGGTAACTGATTGATCAGCCCGTAATTCCTATCTCATCCTGGCTGTTATTTTCTCCACTTGAGGGTTGATGTTTTTTTATTGAGGCTTAATGCAGGGCTCTTTCGCTATAGCATCTTCTTTCCATGTTATATGAACATAAACGTTATTACCAAAACATACAGTCAACTCCCAGTTTGAACCTGATGTCAGTATTTCCCACACAAGCCCTTCAAAGAGGTAATTTCGGTGCGAAACAATATCTGACAAGTTAATTACATATAATTGGTGTTATAAAACGTGCGCACTTCTCGGGTTATTTTTACACCCCTAGTTTTTCCCGATAACGTTAAAATGGCAGGTATCGCCGACTTCTGAGGTCGAAGGTCAGAACAAGAAATCAGGAAGTTGCCGTTAACAAAATGGTTTTAGGTTGAGTTGGTTTCAGAGATTATTCTTGGTCTGTGGTTGTGTAAAAACAATGCTCAATCGTTTTCTCACTCTTTATATATTTTTCATGACCACATTCGATTTTTCTCATTTTTTGTCGAAATTGGGAGTCATAAAGAATAAAAAAAATACTGAAGGCAAATCCGTTTGCATTTCGCGCGTGTTCATCATTATCTTTTAAGAGAAAGGTTGTACCTTGAACATGCAAGAGATGAAATTGAAACACACAGATAGTTATGTCCCGTATATTCCAAGGTTATATACTAACCATGTTTCCTTAAAATGTTAATTGCGAAAAAAATATTTTTTAATGGTGAAAATACTCAAATTCATACCTTCCATATATAATTATACCTGATAATGCATGATTTGAAAAAAAGTCGCATTCACTAATTTGCCACGCCCACTACCCCGCCCACTTTAAGCCCCGCCCATCAGTCTTCTCTGCTGTTGTAAATGTATGTGTGTATATATATATATATATATATATATATATATATAAACATGTGTGTGTGCATGTGTATTACACCAGTCAGACGCCCCATCCAATTAGGGTTCAATGGCTACTTTAAATAACATTTTTGTAATACGACTTAGTTATTTATAAATAATCGACGGATATATGGGTTGAAAGGGAAAGAAAATTAGTATAACTTTCCACCAGACGCAGGAAGCACATTCCTTTACTGATATCAGACATTGTCTATTTTTTATTATTTTTTTCAGCACTCTTCGAGATAAGACACTCGTTACATGTTTGCAGGGTGAAGAGCCCACCAAACCCGAGTGTTTGGTCACATATTCCTTGTCATATATATTACTGTAATCACATTGTAGGGCTCATCGCAGAGCTATAATCTAGTAATTGCAGCTGACTTTTCCTGTGTATTTCATACGCAGGGTCATTATCTGCCCGGTTGTTGTGCATTTTGTAACCGTTATTCACACCTAGAGCTGTTGGGTCAATATTGGTATTGGGACCATTGCGTGTTACGATGTGGGCCCACGGGCAATGAGTAATTAACCGGTTGTCAAACTCAGGCTTAATTCCCGTGCAACTCACCGGCCCTGGTGTTGATACTGGAATTGACAAGTTGGCCAAACTGGCCAAAAAGCGACCTAGTGCTGTTAGATGGTTTGTTTTGAGGATGAGAGCTAATGAGTGTCAGGGCGAGGTGACCGAGTGGAAGTCTTCGTGGGAACCTATTTTGGAGTCGCTCAGAAAAGCTTATATGTCAGCTTGGCATGAGTGAAGCATGGTCCACTGTAAGCCGACTGCTCTAGCGTAAAACGACCCTCAACACAAACCCCACTAAATTACAAGCGTTTTGCTATAATGGCTCATTATACAGGAGCTGCGTCCGAGCCCACTGGCCCCCTGGACTCAATGCACTTGTTTCTATATATGGTGTATATAAACATGAGCATATACACCAGGTCTCCGCTCGACGATTATACGGAACAGCGATCTTGAGAGGCAGGTCGCCAGTCTATATACAGGTGGACAATGGCAGTGTAGGGACGAAGCCGCGCATTACCAACGAGCACCTGTCAACGCCAAACCGCAAAGCAGCGAATAAAAATCAGAATGTGATAGGACATCGTACCTAGACAATAATGCGTAATATTGTGCATGATATAAAAACAGATGACGATAAACTTTAGGTTCATATAATATAATTTTGATGAAACGGTATTTAACTAATCTTAAATTCCAATACCAAAAAAATTAACGAAAACTTACAAGTTAAGGACAACTTTAAACAAATATTTAAATAATGTTATCAAATATTAGCTTTTAAAATAGTTCCTTGACATTATTATAACAGCACTGAAACTATAAATAAGATGGAGATAAGATGAGCATGAAAAGACAGAAATAAAATATATATATATACGGTCACCAAGCAAAAAAAGTTAGAACCGAAATATATATATGTGTGTGAGAGAGAAATAAATTTTGTAAATATATATGTAGATGTGATCTGATCGACCACGGGACGTCGGCATACCGGGCATACTATACTTGATGGTCACCAAGAAAAGAAAATTAGAACCGAAATAAAAAAAGACAAACGTTCAGCATTATGGATCCTCGAGGGATGATTGGTACGGTTAGCGTGTTTACACTCCCACTAACTACCGCTATGCTATCCAACTACAAGTTGTATTCTCATTATTTCTTCTTTATCAGAAGCCGGCAAATAGTGGTCCCAGTTCCAAATGTTAAGCTGGGTACACACACGAGGCCTACAATACCTGCCTTATCTCCGTCAGATCTCGGAAAACAGTCGAAAACAAACGCGTAATCGGGCTACAACTACGGTACAAAGCCCACGGCCGGAGCTCTTCACTGTCTCCGGGATGTCAGGCCTTCACGGCCCGTTTTTTACACCGGCGGCTACAGATACAGACAGTGGGGCGGTTCAGGAGGTCAGAGTTATCGCTTGTCTTGCCAGCGCCAAAACGCTGACCTCCTTGATAAGAGAGACCCTTTTCGCACCCGCAACTAAACAGACTATCGAGTGTATTTAGCTTGACGTGGATGTGATCAACAAGGACGGACTCCCTACAAATGACACTGCGCTGATCATATACTATTGTTTCAATCACGTTCCAAATAATACAACCGCCTGTGTCCGTCCGCGGGGGGCAACACAACCACATATAGTCTGTTTAGGACTAGTTAATACTGCTTGATTTGTTTCAACAACAATGTACTGAGAATCGATAATTATAAGAATAAAATAAGCACACAGGGATAATTAGTGAATCCACCGAGGATGATTTATAATCTCCGTGTATTAACAGAGGAGGAGCGAGGTCTCGCGGGTTATCGCGGTAACAAGTATCCCTCGCGTGGGACTTCCGGTATACCTTTGTCGGGGTGTTTCATACTCTCGGTTTTTTAAAACTGATCACTTGTGTTTTATATATATATATATATATATATATATATATATATATGATGTTTATATTATGAATTAATTAATAATTATTAATAAAGTATTTTCGCCCCATATTTTAACCATGAATGTATCGAGCTATCCATGGACATTTTGTACTTTGTATACAAATAATGACGCTGCCAGTGACTAAAATGAACAAATTTCCACCAGTGAATATTAAGATTGTATAGTTTACACAGGTGCCCATGTAAAATAAAATTGTTAGTTTGTTCTCTTTATAGTGTAATATATTTTACTATACTTTATTTTACAGTAATTTTTACACCATGCAAATTTGCTGCTGCCATAATTGGTGGTTAAAGGTTGGGCTCTCAGCTTTACAGGGCCGGGGCTCGGTGGCCTGATGTTGAACGAGGAGTTTATCGGTGTGGGTCGGTATCTATGAGATACTCGAGTGGAGTTGATAAATTATGGAGGGTTGCGCCACACATTCGGGTTTACAGTTTTCCCCGTGAACGTTAAGCGATATCTCACAGTGCTCATCAGTGACTCCAGCGCACCTGTTGAGCGATATCACGTGATCTAGTCGAGGGCCTCCTCGCTCGTTCATTCCCCGTAACGTAACTGCCATGATTACCTTCTAATTATTCTGTTAAGACCTGCTAAAGTGAGGAAAATGATCACCTCACAAGAGGGAGTTACGTCTGTAACGCCGAGCCGCCCCCTCGTTATGAATACAGCCGAACGGACGGACAAAGGCTATCCGCGGGGTGGAGGCTTTCACCCGCTGTACGAGATAGCAGGTTATAGTCCAAGAAGGCAACCCGCCCTCCGGATAGCTTACATAGCAGGTTCTTCACAACCACAACAAGGCCTATTTTCTCCCATGATGTCGCAAGTCTCGCCCGTAAAAGGCATCACGGAGAGAAACGGGACCCCGGCCTCCATGACCCTACAACAAAACCTCAAGCCCGCTAGGCCTGAATTTTACACTGAATTCCCAGCGAATTTTATGCTGTACCACAGAGCACTCTGGCACGGGGATCAACAAAGGACAACATTTAATGGCTGGCCATTCATGATCCAGCCACTGGTCAACGAGGGGGACTGTCCACAATAGCGGCGACCCACTGGGGGTCGACTGAAACAGACCAACCGGAAAATTTGCTGGCCAACACATTGGCAGGACATCAAAAGGCCCAAGGATCGAGAAAGCAAGCCTGGACATGGCCCTAAGTCCATGGCAGCATGTTTTCTCTCCAACAAATACACTGCGTCCCCGCCTCTCTAGGCTTTACATATTCTCTCCGCAAAATATTGTACAGGCTTTTGTGTTGTTGTTGGCCTCTAACAGTACTCTACAACCCCGGGCAAGGGTTGTCTGGTGCATTGACAATGGCCCTCCCTGCTGGCCAGCTTCATTCTCAAGTGTAACATGACTCAGATCTTGAAACATGACTGGATTGTGTCGGTCTTTACAAACTTTAGTCCTCGGAATATAGGCCCGGCCTAACAATCATTTAACGGAGTTTATGTATATGTTGGGGCCAATATGCCTTGATCCTGGACGTGTTATTTCTGGATTAAGGTTGTCCTCTGCACTTACAGTAATATTTATTAATAGAGATTCCTTTTTAAAATTGTCCATATAAAGCTTTTCATAACCTAAGTATGTGATAAACAAAAGACATGTTTTTAGTTGTCCGCTTTTCCGTCACCTGAGCTGATTGTTAGGTATAAATTTACACTATACAGTTGTATATGCTGACTGTAGCCACCGCCATCAGTCGACATTCGTCACAAGACTCCGAAATATATGTAGGTTTTATATAAGACATTCTAACGACATGTATTACATTATTATTGTTAGTTTAGATGTTTCTTAGCAGGTAAGAAGTGATATCCAGATTGTTTAAACAACATTTAACATCTCTTTATGTCCAGATTCTCCAGCTATACCTGACCGTCATATATATATATATATATATATATATATATATATATATATATATATATATACCCGCCCGGAACTCTTTTTAAAATGCATAATTTTGCATATAATAAGTATATATATATATATATATATATATATATATATATATATGAGGATTGCAATGTAACGTGTTAATGTGTAACTGACAATTTCGTAATAAATATATATATATATATATAAAACAATGAATAACACTATATGTCAGGAGTATTATGTAATTAAAACGATTTTCCATGAGATATTTGTATGTAGTTTTGTATACCATGGACACATTCATGCATTATCTCATGCAGTGATGGCGGCATGCCTCATGCGTGAGTATGTACGTGCTTGTGTATGTATACGTGCTTGTGTGTGTGTATGTACGTGTCTGTGGATAAGTAAGTACGTGCCTGTGTGCGTGTGTGTACGTTCCCGTGTGCGTGACTGTGCGTATAGGGATGGGTGCGTTTACCTGGAGGGTAGCCGCCCACGCTCGGGTGCATCATGTCGACGTTGGGGGAGCCCAGGCTGACGCCGTTGACGGAGTAGGCCAGGTTGACTTTCTGATTTGAGGAGGGAACCGGGGCCACGGGAGGGGGGTACGCCATGCTGGCCATCCTGTTGTAGGTAGAGTAATCACCGTATAGCGACGCCACTGTGCTTCCGCTCAGAGACCCTTCAGGCCCGTACTGAAAACATACAAAATACATTATATATATATATATATATATATATATATATATATATATATATATATATATATATATATATATACAGGAATTCCCTATAGCATTTTATTATACATGAACACACATATACACGAATATATATATATATACATATACATATATATATATATATATGTATGTATATGCCGCTTTGGCCTAGTTTGTAGGTCAAGGAGCACTTCACAACGGAGGGTAGCTCTACCTTATATATATATATATATATATATATATATATATATATATATATGAATATCAAGGATTCTTTCGGCTGATAGGAGGATGCATGCAAGATTTATAAATGAGGAATCTCAAGTATAGTCTTATGCTGTTTTTAGTTACTTTGCCTTTGCATAAACATATTCTCACGTCCCGCAAGGAACTGATACACAAAAAGTTGGTCTATAAAAATAAAGATAGTGACTTCAAGGATGATTCTGATCATCTTGTCCCCTGCAAACAGTGACAACGAGGCTGACCCGGGTCATCCAGTCACGAGGACTATCCAAGAACGTCCATGGTAACGCGCAGCACGAGCCCTGTTAGCAACTCTCTGACGGTACTAGCGCCTCTTCACCAAAGACAATTCGTGGCGTGTAGGACCGTACAGTTTGATTTATAGGAAGTCTTAATAATAAAAACCGTAGATTTGTCAGCAAGTGCCGGTCTGAACGGTTCAATGTGACGACGTGATATAATCTTGACGCCTTAAGCTTAAAAGCCGAACACTTGAGTACTGGAAGAGGGTGCTGGGGTTGTGTTTACAGGTCGGCACTGATAGCGTTAACAAGAGGGCAGGCCAGGCTGATTATATATATACACGTAAAGTCACTCTAACATCACAATGTATACTTCCTCACACCAACCCTCTCCTATAACTTTATACCAACATATATATCATTTATGTTTATGCATATTCTTATCTCAGGCTATATATGATATATGATATATATAAGATGATCGTATTGCTACATGCTGGACGAAAATTAAAAAAAAAATTATTATACCGAAGTTCTACCACATGCCCGTAAAGTGATTAGGAATTATTTATAAAAGGGACATGCAGAGGGTATGCGTTCCAATGCATGTGTCAATGTCCGATCGAACTCCCGTCCAAAAATAAAAAAGGCATGCACACAAATATATAGATATATATATTATATAAAAGTCGCTATTTTCACTCGGTTATCTCGTTATGATACACGAATATACCTCTTGTCATCCTTATCATGGTCGATCACAGGATTAGCGTTATTATATGATTAAATGACAAACTCGAGGACTGTTTTTTTTTTTGTATGTGCCTTAATTTTTATGTATATATGTATATAGCAACCTCCAGGTGATACATTATCTCCCTGTACATTGAACATTTGTTTGCTTGTGTCTTAATTGAACATTGTGTAGATGTTATAACCATGCATACTGGTTACTTTATATACGTTTTATATATATACGTGTTGATGTATTGTGTTGAAAGACAATATATACTTTATACTAGCACATTATATATATGCATGCATGGCATCTGGCGGTACTTAAGACATGTATGCACACTTCAAATAAAATTAAGGTACCTCACATTAGACTTAACTAAACTAATAAAGCTCCCCCCCCCCCCCATAAAAAAAGAAGAAGAAGAAAGTGTATAAATTGTTAGACTGGAAATACTGCCTGCCTAATACCTACATACAGGAAATACTGCCTGCCTAATACCTACATACAGGAAATACTGCCTGCCTAATACCTACATACACTTTCAAAGAATATGGATGCATGACCGGTTTATAAACACGGACGTTATGATAATTTATATATTCAATAAGGTATTGACAGGGCCGTGGGGTGGATAGACTTTGTAATTCACTAAAGATTGCGTACAAAAAAATTATAATAATTAACTACTCACTCAACGGTGTAACTGTATGAAAAAGTTTTTGGCAATATTTACGATTTGTCTTTCCGTTCTTTATCTGGATATGACAAATGCCATCTATTTGGTAACAAATGCCAATCGGGAAGCTTTGTACAGTAATTTACAAGTAAGTGTGTTTAAGAATTTACTTTTTCAGTTGACGTTAGTTACTCGTTTTAAAGCAATGCTGAATGATCCGGAATATTGAACTTCAAACTTACCTGTGAAATTAACAAGTGTCATATATCTTAACATGAAACGAACAAGAGAAATGTACACATGAAACTAACATATTACAGCGTGTCAACAGATGTGTCCGTTTATACACTGCGTATGTCATGTTGAGTGTTCAGTAGATCGGTAAGTGTTGAGATAAGTCACGGCGGGATTTATAAGCAATACAGTGGCCACAACAAGATGACATATAAAGCCCCGTACTTACATTGACCATCCTATAGCACGAGGGATTAAGCTTGTATAAAGTGCTGGTCCGCTGTTGGTATTAGTGAGAGCGTCACTTGGGGAGGTTGTCTGTGTACTTCCGACAAAGTCTTTAGATAAAGCCTTGTTGATTCGATCGTATTATCCTTATTGAAGTATTAACGCGGGGATCGCGTCGTCTTAGGTGGATACTGGGGACCGCACGAGTCTTCCGTCCACAATCAGAGTTTGTCAGCTCAACCCGTGCACGCAGTTCGAGTCATGAATCTAAAATGTTAAGTTACTTACCTTTAGTTGGATGTAAAGGCTTTCTACAAATACTCTCTCGAACCACACTGGCTTACGGAACTAAACCGTACCGGGCTAAGGCGGCGATTTATATGTTTATTCTCTTTACTGGTTGTGGACAGGTGACAGACAAGCGTAATGAGGTAGGCGGTGAAGAGGGCGTGTCTTTATGTTAAAGAGGCGGGGCTTACAGGCCGTCCCAACCAATCAGCGCGCTAGGACTGCTGAGCTCGCACTTACTTGCCTCGTGTGGCGTGCAGGTACTCGCCCCATGATTAGAGAAATTGACGTTTAATGGCAACTGACATAATACGACACGCACCGCACGAGCGTGAGCCCGCTTGGAGGGTGAAATCCACAATTTACAAGATATTCACAATAACCCTGTTCCGTTCACATAAACATAATCGCTGGGCCTGATCGAGCGCCTTTAAGAGTGCACCATATGCAATTTGACAGATTTTCTGTTTCTTGTCAACATTACACAGCAGATACCTGTGATCGAGCATTATATTTTAAAGTCTTAACCGAGGACTCTGTTAACCCGCCCCTGCTTCATCAGTTACTTTTAATTGTTTTGTCTCTTTTTCATTCTCGATGTTAGTCAGTGATATCGACATTCATCATAAAATGCCCAGAAATGTTGTATATAAGTAATTATTTCATTTCTCAACAATATCTATATATCTAGATACACACGTATACATATATTTATAAGGGACGTGAGAATCTGTTTAGGCAAATCAGCTAAACACAGCATTGACTGTATTCGTGAGTCCTTATATAATTTTGCATTTATCCTCTTGTTAGGATTTTCGATTATATATATATATATATATATATATATATATATATATATATATATATATATATATATATATATATATATATGAGGTTATACCGTCGAGTAATTATATTTGTTTAATACTTAATCATTAGACTATATATACATGTTTATACACAAGCCTCGTGGACCAGCAGGAGTATGATTAGACTGTTAATTTTTGCTGCGCTCACGTCAGCTCATTAGTGTAAGATATTTGTGGTGTTGGTCATTACGTCACAGAAAGGTGCCATATGGCCTTATTGGCTCTAACGAAAACCAGAGCTGGTCACGCCCTGACGAGTTACGTAACGTAAGTTTGATTTGAGGGAACGGTCCAACGTGAACATACAACCGGTCTGTACAATCACATCCGTCAGAGAACGCCTTGATTGTAGATGTATAGATGGACAGGAGGGTGTGCATACATATACTTTGAC
Organism: Sipunculus nudus; assembly: GCA_026874595.1. Taxonomy (NCBI): domain Eukaryota; kingdom Metazoa; phylum Annelida; class Sipuncula; order Golfingiida; family Sipunculidae; genus Sipunculus; species Sipunculus nudus. The sequence continues at coordinate 95,978,568 of CM049308.1, forward strand.
ACAGGCGTAAAACGCAACTCCACTTATACAGGTTCACTAAAATGATTATGAGACACGTTTTACAATTTTCCTGTTGCCCTATGCATCTGTTGTGATTGTAATTTTTTTAATCAGCGAGCCATAATTCATGACTGCATGGACTCTTTCTGGCAAACTTTAACATTGTATGGATTATCATTTTTAGAGATTAACATATATTTATTTGTTTTTTTTTTCTCTCATTCTCTGTCTGTTTCACTGAATTCTGCATATGGCAGGTTCACAACAAGAAATCTGTTCAGTGATATTGCGTAATTTACACGACATGCCTAGCCGGGTTGTATTCTTAGAAATCTGCTCAGCCCGAGTTCCACGTTATGAGTACATCATGCACAAGTATATATACCTGCGCACGGGGCGTGAAACCTTAACGAACTCTGTTCGGTGAGTTGGTCAGGACTGACGTAACAGCCAAGTGTTAATCAAGTCAGCACCAGGCACGTGTACACAAGCAGGCCGACTTAATTAATTTGGGAAACTTAACGTAACACGGGCATGCATAGATTTCGTTGCGGAGTCGCATTTTCCCTATATTTTTTACAATCGTCCTGGAGGACTTAATTTAAATAAAACTCACTCATATAAATATATAAATATATAAATATATAAATATATAAATATATAAATATATAAATATATAAATATATAAATATATAAATATATAAATATATAAATATATAAATATATAAATATATAAATATATAAATATTTATTTTTAATGTAAAATATGAACAAATATACAGGAAGAATATGTCGTTGGGATTTATTTCATTGTAAGCTGAGAGAGAGAGAGAGTGAGAGAGAGTGAGAGAAAGGGGGAGATCTGTAGACAAATTAATGTTTTCTCTGTATAGAAGGCCGCCCGAATCATTTAGTCGTTTTTCTCACCAGAGATCTGACGTTTTAAAGAGCCAATTACCGCGCGTATGACAGCTCACGGCATTAGCGGTAATTTCTTACTAACACGACGGCGAGCCCGTTTTCCGTGCAGGACAGAGCACTTTAATCTACTAATTGAAATCAAATCGATTTGGAAGGGTCTCCCTCCGTCTGCTCGCTATTGATGTCAGGATAAATGATGCTTTATTCGGAAATGGCTCAGTTCTCTACAACGGGGTCCCATGCATGGCCGAGAGAGTGTTCATACACAGGTTGTTACTCTGTCCTCTCTTTTCCTGCAGGAACTATAACTGAAACCTCTGGAATATCTCTGCATGTGTTTAAGAGTTTGTGATATAAACAATATAATTTACACATTTTTTTTCACTGCAATTAATATAAATACATAAGCTTTCTCTTCTATAACGCGAACAGACGATTTGCAGGATGAACATGTAGCGTTTGAAGAAATATGAAAACAAATGTAGAAAAAGAGTTTTAAAAAATGCCGAATGCGACAGAGCCGAACGAAGCAACTATCTGTATATCCGAGGTTTCACAAACGAAAAAAGTCAGGTAACAATAGACTCTACGACTGTCCTACGCTCTTATTGCCGGAGCACTTCTCATGTTGCAAGCACTAAAACCTGTTATTACAGAAGCTGCGGAAAACGGGTCTAAATGAGAGATTAAACACCCTCGATGTCTTTTATGATGGGCGCAACAAGTTGCTTTCACCCTCAAGATATAGCCGCGTTCTTTTTATGGGGAACGTGACGCCCCCAGTCTTAATTTGCACGTGGCCAGCGGATGGCTCCAGCCAGACTTGTAAAGTGACATCAGATCCTTCTACCGGCGAGATGCGGCAGATATGTTGCCTAAAATTGCAGGTTCGCCCTGGACTCCCCTGAACCGTTGAACAAAACGGTACGTTCCGGGTCGTCTTGGAAGTCCCCAATGTTCCCGACCCCCCGCGGGGAGCGCTGTCAGACCACAGCCTTTCATATGGGTGCCGCCATTTTCCATCGCTAGATGTGTTTAATGTGTAGATGTATGCTTTCCTTGAAAATCTCACGCGAGTAAATGCACGGAATTGTTACTTGTTCTCCGTTTGTATGGCGACCTGCGCTTTTATCCCCTTCCAGCGGTCTGTAAGCCGACTGGCCCTCTGAACCCAATCCATTAGAGGGATTGACACTTGTAGCAGCGTTGAATTAAACATAACTTATCACCCATACACACCAACTGACAGCAAAAAAGGCAAACAATCGTTAGGCTTACTTCAATCATACAAATAATTTTAGATAAACCCAATTTATTGTATATATATATGCATGTTTATTGTGCACGCTTGTCTTGCATGGTTGAAACGGTTTGTTTCACGCTTTTTCTAGTGTTTTAATACACACACAGATTTCCTAATTAATGTATTCGCAAGAACAGAACCTATTGCACTTTTCACTAATATGAGAACTTTAATTGATTGAGCAGGACATCTGCCTGGTGTTCTAAACATGACGGTGCCCCGGCGCTTGTCTGAAGACGATCAGTGCTCCTACTGTTGTAATCAGGATCTTAATTTACCCTCCCTGATTTCCGCTGTGTCGCCTGCGTCTCCACGGACGCGGGAAGGCGCGAGTGTCGTCTGCCCAGCAAGTTCCCGCCTATTTACACAATGGCGTAATTTACCGCTAGAGTAACGCCCGGGGCTCAATTCTGAGAAAAAAATAACCCGCAACTAATTAATTAAACTGAATTCATCAAGTCCCAATCAAGGTGTGACAGGGCACGGAGACTCCGGAACGAACTCGATCGAGGCTTAAGGCGGCCATATTGCTGGCCAGAGACATATGGACAAATTAATTATCAGGGAATGATCTGTCGGGCGTTATGCGATGCCATCATGGACCAAAACGTGGTGGGACAAAAACGGTCCCGCGACAAAGAGCCGACAATGTGTACTAACAGATCATCCCCTCTGTCCCGCACGAGTCACCCAACAGTTAAAGTGGTGGCGTATGGGATCCCCAAACAAATGTGTTGAATTCCCAGCCCCACTCAAAATGCCTATGGTTATATTTTAAGTCCCGTAGTATGTATTAGTGGCACGCTTCTGCCATTCAGCAGACACAGGCCCTAACTTCTGTCGTCGCGTGCCCTTAATCCGCGGACAAGGAAATATACGTATATTATATACCTGCCGTGTGCCGGCCACGGACCAAGCACTTAAAAAAGTATGAATATTTAGCAGATTTACCAATCATATGCGACTTATATATACTACAAGCTGTGCTCTGTTGGTTTAGCCCGCATGACCATGTGTATATTTTTTACCTCAATGTAAACAATCAATGGTCGCTTGCATAAAAGTTTCGTACATATAATATATATATACATAATTTATGTGTAAATTAAATTTAAAAAATACAAAAACAAAAATATTTATACATAGTAGGTTAAATGCAGTGGGTTTTCCTAGACAGTACATATAATTTATAATATGATATACATGTTTTATTACCTCATCGCCAGATGTAATGCTTTATATAGTTGCTTTGGCAAGGCAACTATATAAACACATTTCAGAACACTTTTTTCATAAATCACACATGTAATTATGTTATCAAATACGATTATTTAATGTTTCACAGGTTAATATTTTAAGTGCATGCATGCATGGGATAAACTATTTAACAATAGACTGGTGACAAATAATTCAGAAGTGATATAAATAAAGATAGAAAATGAAATGATGTTTATATACATTTACATTAATGTTATTATATATTAATGCTATAATGAAAGCCAAATTTTACTTATAAACTATTTCTTTACTACGAAGAGAGAAATTTTAAACACTCTCTGTAAAGATAAAGAAGAGAAAATAAATCAAACCAAAACAAAATTTAGTAATGAATTTAGCTTCATGCTCATGAATTACCTCCTAAATACACAGAATCTGGAATCATCCAAACAGTGGATTAAATCTACACTCTGACCTGGTGAATGGTCAATACAAAATGTACCTTAACGTGTTGCTGCTCGAGATATTATTAAGTCAGATTCATTCGCCGATTTTATTTTCATGGGTTCAACGCCTGGCATATCTGTATATTCATGCTAATTAACTGTAAATCCCAAAACCCCTTTCTCAGAAATCGTATAAAATATCGGTCGAAGTTTCTTAAGCTGGTCAGCAGGGTGGCACTGTATATAAACTGGGAAGTGGTCAGTCTGGAGTAATTGATTTCAACACGTGGCATATCAGAAATCAACAACGGAACTGGTCATGAATAGGCTGAAATGTACATGTCGCAGATGGTTCCGCGCATTCCACTCGGCTCGTCGATTTCAGTCAGCATCGCTCCATCTGCATGTCACATCAGTTCCTTTATTTTATTTATCGGTAACTCAGATACATGGCCTGTTACTGTATAGGTCTAAATCTACTCTAACCATTTCAAAATAAATATAATTAAATAATGTGTTATTAAAGAACATGCCCCAGCCGTTTTTAGAACAGAACAATTTATTTGTATTATAAATTATTTTAAATTATGAATGACGTGTTTATATATATATATATATGTATATATATATATATATATATATATATATATATATGTTTGTGTGGGTGTGATTTTCTATAATGGTACCGTCGTCTGTTTCAAAATGACTTTCTCACATTTTGACTTTTCTTTGTATATAAAGCTGCCTGGCCCGTTATTTCTCGGCTAACCACCGCTTTAGAATAGTGTGTACTATGTACAGCTTGTGGAGTTGTGGGGTTAGTACACTCAAAATGACCAAACAAACAAGATCTTACAGGTTTTGACAGCCGTGTACATTGCGCTATAAGGTTCCGAGGGGTGTGTGTTGTAGCGTAGTGCGGCACACAAACGACCGGCATAATGGCTTAAACATTGAGAGCGGGCACACCCTCCTCCTAGCTCGTCCCCATTATTAACGCTAGTCGTGGTCAGAAATTAGAATGACTTTCAACCCGTTACCTTTAAGGTTTGGGTGTTAGGATACCTGCCCGTGCATTTTGCGCAAATTTGCTTGCCGTTCATGGGACTGGGTAAACTTTACTGACCAAACACATCCAATGAAGTGCCAATGTATACTCCTCTCTCTAATAACAACTCCCCCACACAGCGGCCCTAACTTGCTGTTGACCCAGAGGTTCCGTGTATACCGGCCAAGGGAAACTATTTCCACATTGCCTCCCTGTGAAAGGTTTCTGAAAGTGTTTGGAGAATTTAGGACCAAGAAGCGATAGGTTGGGATAATTAGCCATCAGTGATAAGACCTTCCATGTCCCGTGGTTATCTGCGATAAGAACGACCATTCGGACCTTTAAAGTTGCTGTACTAGCAAACAGCGACGCACGTGGCAGGAAGGCGAGACTATAGGTATACACGGATAGCTACGTTGTGTATGCACGGTATGTGTGTGTGTATATGAGGGTATGTGTGTGTGCCAACGAGATGTGTATATAGCTTATCCTTATAGGATATGATGACAGGTTTTACACGTGTGTGTATATACTATATATAATCTCTGTCTCTCTCTCTCTAAATATATATATATATTACGTGTGAGTATGTGTGTCTGTTCAGTATTACTAGTTAGCATTATCTTTAAGGAGAATTTAAGTTCTGTGTGCATGTTGGTATTAACCTATATTTTCTCAGGGATACTAATTTGTGTAATTTTATTTATTTGTTCCCGAAACACTGATGTGTCAGTACACAAAACATATATATATATATATATATATATATATATATATATATATATATATATATATATGAATAAACGTTCTTGCATGTAACATGCATGAATATCATTGAAATTATCTAATTAAATTCTATGTAATAAATATAGATTATATATTACAGAACATATTAGTTCTGAGTATAGATCAAAATATATATTGTATATATTGGTGATGAACTAAGAGTTAATAGCGTCTTTAACTAGCCATTCAAGGTGGTCGGCATTCATTTTAAACTGATTTAAACTGATGCTATGCTCCTTGTTTTATAATCCTGTATGTCTCGTGGTATTTCAGACACTCTGACATTTAAGTTGACTATTTCCATGAACAACAAGACGACGACTGAGAACATGCCGGTGTGGACCAAGACCACCACGTGAAATATAATATCTAGTTAGTTTTCCTACTTTGACAATGGAATAGAAAAACATGACATTTTTTACATTAACGGCAGACTTCAAAGCCGGGTTTCCTCTGCTTGCAAACGGAATAAACAGCGCCCGCACAAACCCGAGTTGCCTTACCTGTACCCGGCCGTGTAGAAATTAAACATGGGAGAGCTCGCCTGCTCGCCCGCGATTATTAGTCTTTTTTTCGGGGTAAAATAACAGTTTCACCGGCCCAATGAGTTGTGATAACAGACGCTGTATTAGAGGAGGCTCCGGGTTTGGGTGGTCGACTCGCTGCCTTAAAAAGACGGGCGAGGAGCACGGTAGTTGTCTGAATGTCACGTATTGTGTTGGTTTTGGATGAATAGAATAGCAAAGAGTAAACGCGCCCAGCCCGGCCTCTTGAACAAGTAAGAATAACAGTAGATTCAACATGGCATAATTCTATCATCCATTTGTTACCCTTAGTACATGCACGGGTCTCGTGTATAGGGCAACTATATATAAATTTGATCATGTGCTTGCTTTATCAATATCTGAATGAAATAAAGAAACGTGTACTTACCCTGAATCGTTCTGTGGTAGTCATTGATGAGTTCAGATGAAGGAAGTGAGTAGCAAACCTGCGGATTAAAAAATAACTCAGTTTAGAAGTCCCGCTTCACAGATTGATAAAACTTAAATACAGCTGATATAAACATCCTTTAGGGTCACATGCTTGAAACCAAATGGATCACTCCAACCAATACAACACATGGACAACTAAACCAATAAGTACCACTGTTACTCACACGTAATAAGTCTCAGGCCAAATCACGATTTAACCTTGTTAAGGAAGCTTTAAGTCCTGTAAACTGTAGAGCTGTGTGATTGATCGAGCTGTCTTATCCTCCCTCAAGCTCACCTAGATTGCTTCACGCCCGACCTCTGGGCCGCCGCGACGACCAATCAGCGCCCGGCCACGCCACGCCTTATTTGAATTAATTGAACCGCTTCTAAACTTAGTGCACCCGGAATGGGCGATTATAAGTGTGTAACTGGTAGTAAAAAATTAAATTATATGTAATTTGAACATTTTCATGGTACATGAAGTAGAAAGCGAGTACATTCATAACGATGCAGTTGGGGTTTATTGCGCTATATTAGTTCTAACGGCGGAGTGATATTTCTGGGAGGGGTTTCCCTGTCCTATACACTTGCTGGTTGTGGTGGAGAGTAGGGAGGGGATTATGATTAATTTGATTTACCGATCCTGAGTGCCAGGCGATGCTGCTAATGGACGCCAAATGCGCCTTTATTGGCGATAAAAATATATCAGGCTCATGCAGCCCCCAGGGAGGGCGAGCGATAGGAAACCCGGCCCATAGATGACGGCCGCACTATAGCACTTTTTTAACAATGTTCCTATAACCGTCAGTCCTTCAAGATTGGGAGGTAGCTATGCCAAGATTGAGATACTTCCACATTTTATTGTTTGTTATGTTTCATTCCATAGTTTTTAAGTGAAACTGAGATATAACACCAAACAGATTTTAACTTGATACTTATAATTGATATGTATTTCCTTCCGGCTGATTTTATTAAAATTATATCGTTGGATATTGTTATGAGCGTTTTAAATATATTAAGTTGTTACATTTAAAATTTAGTTTATATACTGGTGCTGATGGTTAATTTATTGCATTATCAGAATCACAAAGTAGTCCATGGTGTTAATTAGGAAAATTACGTGCACGTGATATCTAGGTAATAAGTTAAAAATAATAATTGATTTAAACAATAATAGTTTTATTGCTAAAATATTTATGTAGGGCTTGTGATGGTCAACTAATGTAAACATGAAATCCGTTATAACATTCTTAAAATGTTTATATCAAAATACTAGACCATGCAAGTACTGCCTATATTTGACACTATTTAACGCGAATCCTTGTATAACACGCGACCTCCTCCCGGCGAGGACCTGCATACCTACGTCAGCCATGCGTGTAATGACGCCTCTAACAGGTTATTGTGGGCGCTCGGATCCGGCCAGGCTTATGTGATGACCGTGGTGTTCCTCAAGTCACAAACTCACACACACACACACACGCAGAACTGGACGTTTCCGGGTCTTTCATACCCCACATACACGGTCTTTTTATTTCATGCAAAGTCACTTCAAGGACGGATACATTCTATATATATATATATACAAGAGCAACCACCTCGCGTGTCTTCTCTGGTGTATTTCTGACGTCAGAGGAACGTTACAACAGTGAACAGCGGATTCTACACGACCATAAACATACACTACTTTCGTATTCCTCCTAACGTGCACATGTGCCCTATATACATGTACATGTATTATCAATAAATACATATAATTAATATTTTCCTGCCTTTTCTTGAGGACTTGACACATTTATTTTATTACTGGGTATAACGTGTATAAACTTATAGCAGCCTATATATGCATGCATGGTATAGCGCATCATCATTTTTTTTTGCCAGAACAACCTTCTCACACATTACATGCATGAAGTACTTCATCTCTACATTAACGTCTTTATACTTTCCGCTAGTTGATTGTCAGTTATAATCAAGAACAGCACTCATGGTTTCACCGATATACATTTTCTCATATCGAATATATACAGTTATAGAAAATGTCTCCACGCATTTCCCTGTCACATACACGTAGCCCTCATGTTTCCTCCTTCCACGTATCCGTCATCAAACTATTTGGAGATACATGTGTATATCTACCTGTCACATACACGTAGCTCTCATGTTTCCTCCATTTACATATCCGTCATCAAACCATTTTGAGATGTCTCCATCTCCTTGTCACATACACGTAGCCCTCATGTTTCCTCCATTCACACATCCGTCATCAAACCATTTTGAGATGTCTCCATCTCCCTGTCACATACACGTAGCCCTCATGTTTCCTCCATTCACATATCCGTCATCAAACCATTTTGACATGTCTCCATCTCCCTGTCACATACACGTAGCCCTCATGTTTCCTCCATTCACATATCCATCATCAAACCATTTTTACATGTCTCCATCTCCCTGTTACATACACGTAGCCCTCATGTTTCCTCCATTCACATATCCGTCATTAAACCATTTTGACATGTATCCATATCCCTTCATGTCACATAAACGTAGCCCTCATGTTTCCTCCTTCCACGTATCCGTCATCAAACCATTTTGACATGTCTTCAGCTCCCTGTAACATACACGTAGCCCTCATGTTTCCTCCATTCACATATTTGTCATTAAACCATTTTGACATGTATCCATATCCCTGCATGTCACATAAACGTAGCCCTCATGTTTCCTCCTTCCACGTAACCGTCATCAAACCATTAAGACATGTCTTCAGCTCCCTGTAACATACACGAAGCCCTATAATGATTCCTCCATTCACATATCCGTCATCAAACCATTTTGACATGTATCCAGCTCCCTGCATGTCACATAAACGTAGCCCTCATGTTTCTTCTATTCACATATCTGTCATCAAACAATTTTGACATATCTCCATCTCCCTCTCACATACACGTAGCCCTCATGTTTCCTCCATTCACATATCCGTCATCAAACCATTTTGACATGTCTCCATCTCCCTCTCACATACACGTAGCCCTCATGTTTCCTCCATTCACATATCCGTCATCAAACCATTTTGACATGTCTCCATCTCCCTCTCACATACACGTAGCCCTCATGTTTCCTCAATTCACATATCCGTCATCAAACCATTTTGACATGTCTCCATCTCCCTGTCACATACACGTAGCCCTCATGTTTCCTCCATTCACATATCCGTCATCAAACCATTTTGACATGTCTCCATCTCCCTGTCACATACACGTAGCCCTCATGTTTCCTCCATTCACATATCCATCATCAAACCATTTTGATATGTCCCCATCTCCCTGTCACATACACGTAGCCCTCATGTTTCCTCCATTCACATATCCATCATCAAACCATTTTGACATGTCTCCATCTCCCTGTTACATACACGTAGCCTTCATGTTTCCTTCATTCACATATCCGTCATCAAACCATTTTGACATGTCTCCATCTCCCTCTCACATACACGTAGCCCTCATGTTTCTTCAATTCACATATCCGTCATCAAACCATTTTGACATGTCTCCATCTCCCTGTCACATACACGTAGCCCTCATGTTTCCTCCATTCACATATCCGTCATCAAACCATTTTGACATGTCTCCATCTCCCTGTCACATACACGTAGCCCTCATGTTTCCTCCATTCACATATCCGTCATCAAACCATTTTGACATGTCTCCATCTCCCTGTCACATACACGTAGCCCTCATGTTTCCTCCATTCACATATCCGTCATCAAACCATTTTGACATGTCTCCATCTCCCTGTCAAATACACGTAGCCCTCATGATTCCTCCTTCCACGTATCCTTTCTTATTGCCTGTTGCATTTATGTTAGATATGTTACGATTAACACTGTATACGTATAAAGGCAATATCCATGGTGTCTGGAATGCTGAACGTACTTTGAACTTACTCATACATACATGTATTACATATATTAAATGGTTTTCCCCGCGGAACAATCATGCCATTAATTAAGAATGAGTTTTTCACGTGTATGTATATACTATATATATAATGTATCAAGAGATGGACAAATATATATATATATATATTCTAACCACATTCACCTGATGATCGGGTCGCATCCCGTGAAACAGACTGTTGTGAATTGACAGTGTTGTTTTTCTTCAGAGTTATATATATATATATATATATATATATATATATATATATATATATATATATGAGCCCGGTATATATGTTCTTGTGAATAGGTAAAATATATGGGAAAAATGCATGAAATGTATGCTGGAAATATACAAATGAGTATGAGAGAGAGAGAGAGAGGGAGGGAGGGTGTGGGGGGGGTTACAAATTTTATTTTTAATGATTGATATTCATAATATAACCAATTCTCATTATGAATGTTATATGATTATTTCTTTTCGGAGATTTTCATTTCTTTTCAAGCTTCGTACTTTCATGTTTGACGAAGTGTATATACCTGATATTACCTGTACTAACAAACAAAACACAAGGTCATGGTTAACATATTCAAGTATAAATTAACCTGGTTAGCCCTAACAGGTAGACGCGGCTAATTTTACTAACTAAGCCTGAATCAAAGAAACTTTAAGACAATAATTAGTCATTATTAATATTTATCTAATACAGGTTCACATTGTCTTGAAAGTGGAATAAACACGAGTCCCGCTGTTCAGAAAACTGTGAACCTGTATATCAGGTACAGGAACCCCAGCGAGCCGGTCACTGCACCAACTGAATATTGCAATTAGCAAACCATCGTGTTATAAGGTAGAAATGAAGCATTATGGCGTTCAAAGACTGTCACCGGCCACATGAAACGCGCCCCCTGCGGCGAGGCGGGCAGGTACCGGCCGTGACCCGTGCGGTCCATGATGAAAACACAATGAGGGTAAAACACGGCAAAAACAGGGGGTAACTACCCCAACACAGACATCACACGAGCCGGGGTAACGTATACGGTACCCCCTGTGGTAAACAGAAATCCCAGAGCGGATCACACCCCATCCCAAAACACCCGTGTCCACGGCCGTAAAGTACACGCCTATACCAGCAATAGACCCCGAGGCGGCCGCGCGACCCTCAGCGGGGTGGGGTAAAAACTGGTTGGCCACTCTCACTGTCGTACGACAACATAAATGACATATGAGAGAGAGAAAGACGGACAGAGAGAATTCTTATTCTTAAAAAAACTGTTTTGTACTTGTATATTATAATATATATTATTATATATATTGACATATTTACAAATATACTAAGGCATATATATATATATATATATATATATATATATATATATATATATTTATTTATATATAAACGTATACATATATTTACTGACATATACCTAAATATACTTATAGATGTACATGTATATGAATATATATATATATTGTGTATACACTTATAATTTATATACTTTTATATACCTTTAACTTTTTATAATGACATACATTAACCCCCCACCCCACCCCCGCACACACACATGCATGCACACGCACGAAGAAATAAACTCGATAAAAGTCCCAATGTTCAACACAGGCGGGCTTTACACAGATAACATAAGATTTTCACATCGTTTATCAATATATATATAATATACTTGGTGGTATAAAGGTCTTGCTGTATGTTTCTGTGAGACAATGCTCTCTCCGTATAATCCTTTTCCATACAAGGGTTATACCATATACAAGTCAAACAGTATAAATATAGGGAACATTCGTATATATAACCTTCATATTTCACGTGACACTTCAGCAATACATGCACGTCATGCAGTATCTTGACATTGAAATTTCTTCCCATATATATATAGGTCTTTATATTGACAGATAAATTTCTTCCTTTATATTTCTGGACGCGCCTGATCTTAATTTACAGTTCCCCACCATGCAACTTGTGATATCAAATTAATGTGAGCACAGACTGTATGACGGATCTTATAATCACTGACCTTATCATGTCTAAACTTATAATCACGGATCGTATCACGGACCTTATAATCACGGATCGTATCACGGACCTTATAATCACGGATCGTATCACGGACCTTATAATCACGGATCGTATCACGGACCTTATAAACACGGATCGTATCACGGACCTTATAATCACGGACCGTATCACGGACCTTATAATCACGGATCGTATCAGCCTTCTAAACACGGATCGTATCACGGACCTTATAAACACGGATCGTATCACGGACCTTATAATCAAGGATCGTATCACGGACCTTATAAACACGGATCGTATCACGGACCTTATAATCACGGATCGTATCACGGACCTTATAATCACGGACCGTATCACGGACCTTATAAACACGGATCGTATTACGGACCTTATAATCACGGATCGTATCACGGACCTTATAATCACGGATCGTATCACGGACCTTATAATCACGGACCGTATCACGGACTTTATCACGGACAGAGTATAAAGTTTCTTCAGGAAGAACAAGTTCGTGTTGCCTTTAATTTATTTTTTCACATTAGTTTCAAATTGTCTGTATAGTATATATATGGTATATATCCAGATAGTCTGTATTCTGTCACAGTTTCCTTATGCATGAATAATCACATCATTTCTTTTATGAATTTTTCATATTTTCTGTATCATATCTGACAATAATGTAACTTAATTTTGCTGGGAGCTATAAGCTTAAAAACGTCAGCATACTATATATGAAGGCGGACGTTTGTCTTAAGACGTGCATGCAGTTCAGCAAGTTTATGCATGTATATATATATATATATATATATATATATATATATATATATATATATATATATATATATATATATATGCATCCATAAAATTTTTTTTTATTTATTATTTTTCTGATTTTTATTATTATTTCTGGCCGTGACCGCAGTATGACATATACATTATGCCGTGATACAGTTCACATCTGTTACTAGCCCGGTCTGACCACAGAACTATATATAATAAAGCCCGGCGAATAATGGCCGCGTGAGTCCCAGTCAACTTATAGAGGGCTGAACCCCGACAAAGAAACTTCGGCGTGTACATTAGGGCACCCAGACCTTCTCATTTAAAGAGTCGGGCTTTTAGAAATGCCACAAGGCAGCTAATGACGTGGAAAGTAAATAAGATTTACTGGATTTTGCTGGCTCATTTTCTTGTTATAAATAGCTATTATGACGCTCAAGTCTGCCCGGAAAGAAATGTAATCCGCAACACGCCCATGATATTTAACTTGAAATGAACAACAGAAGGGTAATTGTATACACACGCATTCTTTACTGGCACAAATGTGTCAATTTAAACATTAAAATCGACTTATTTTTATGAAATTTATACGATGAAGTATATTTAACTAGCTAGATTTGCACTTTCCACCTTGCGTTTTGATGGACATGTATTATACATTTATAAACAGTATAATAAAAATGCATTCATTATATATATATATATATATATATATATATATATATTTATATATATGTAATAAGCAATATTGTTAGTGTTTATCTTTATTAAACATTCTGATAACCTTTCTATATGTATTTCCAGTATTTATAATTTTAACATTCAAATGTTTTATAATATTTAGCAACTTTATTTATAAATAAAATGAATGTTACAGTACGCCGTTCATAAAGCAGAAATTAACCACGGCCGACACACAGGCTTGATGATTGATGTATTATTATTGAGGCTGGGAATTATAGGCTCAGTTAAACTTGTTGAGTGTGAATGAGACTCATTGTCCTCGGGCCATTTACCGCTAAGGGTTCCTGCTCGGGACCTGGGTGTCATTATGGTAATACAGCCGGCCATACATAAATCTATAACTCTCATGTTTGAGAACAACTCTCCGGTTTACTTTGTCAACAGGTAGGTCGATACATGTATTACATTATGGATGAGGGGTCCGGACCGCATGATGAATTCACAATATATAGACTTACATATAAATATAAGAACTAACAAAACCCTGCATATAAATTATATATACCATGTTATAAGTCGGAACTACATTTTGAAATAATAAAAAAAATTGAACTTTATAACTTGATTTTTTAAATGTGCAATGATAAAAAATACACACTTTTTTGTGCATTATATGTATATATCTATATACAGATAAAATGTGTGCCATTTTTTCACTTGCACCATTATAAGCTTTCAAATTCTTCATCCAGAGAGAGTTCCGCGTTTTATATCATTAGCTTCAAATGATTATTTAATACAAATTTTTATAAGAATAAGTGACCTAGTTTTAGCATAAATTACAGAGACTTTTGTCTCATGTCTCTTAATATTATTATTATAATTTATTATTATTATTATTATTATTATTATTATTATTATTATTATTATTATTATTATTATATAAATTTGTGTGTAGTTCATGTTTCATATATATATATATATATATATATATATATATATATATATATATATATATATATATATATATATAGCTTTGCATGTCTGCGCATAACAAACATCAATATATGATTGAGGAATTTTTTTAATTGTTGAGGATTTATATCCCAAGAAAAATTATAGATGTAATCAATTGTACAGTTGTATAAACATCTTCAGAAAGTATGTGCATTTACTGATGTTAAAACTTGCATTTCAGAATGATTTGATACGATATATCATTTCGTGTGCTTTGGTGATTTTATATATTTAGCTGTTAGCATGCATGAAGCATTCTTAAGGAAGTGCTGACGGCTATACCTGTAAATGATGTGGCGTAAAGCGGCGGGGTACTGAGAGCGGGGGCGCGTGCGTGTACAGTATACATATAGAGCGCCAACAGAAATACGAAAACTGTCTTATTGAGAACAGAAAGTCACATCGAGTAAACATGAACGTAGTCAAGAGGGACGGACGGTATGTACAGACCGTGATGCTGAGGGCCCATGGACCAGCAAAACAGATATATGTCGCCAACTTGGTGAATGCTGGCCAAACGGAACATTTGTAATACATTGTTTTCCGTGCTGTCCGCATGTTTGCCGCTCGGTCACTTAGAGAATAATTTGGTGTAAGATTACAAAGGTGCTGGGCTGCAAGGTCCACATGAAATAGACAATATTTAGAGGTGCGCACTGCGCGCAAGCATTGGAACGTGGGGGAATTGTCAATTTCAGCGCCCGTCGCCGTGATCTAACTCCGAATAAATATGTGCTGGAGCCCGGCAGAGAATCACTCAGCATTGAGGGTCATGATTCCAAAATGTTAGTGTTTCGTGCCTCCGGCGCGATAGTGTCTGACTTAAATTGATGTACGTCCCAGCCAGTATAGCGGCCAACAAGACCCTAATTTGTTAGCCCGCTGTCAAAACCTGCATGGGCACAGATAATATTGAACCTGGAAATTTATATGAAAATTTGTGTTCATGGGGAGCGGTAATTGTTTGTTTAGACTCCCATCACTTACGCTTATCTGTGGGTCCCACCCGTCGCCTGGCCGTATCCCGGTCGGCCATGCCGCGCTGTAATGGCCCCCATCGCCACAATGCCGCCACAAACGGCCTTTTACAGCACCTCGCTTTTTGTCCGGGTCACTGGCAAATTGCCGTAAAATTTGAGAAATTTCACACTTATCAACCCAAGACGGCCCTGGGACCAATTCAATTACTCACTCATTCAATTACCCTTCGCCAAGACGTTTGTCATTTCGCGGAATCTTACGTCGAATAGCAGGCCGCTAAAAACGCCCTTCTTCAGCTTTACTGGCTTCTGTCGCTCGCATTCCTTCGGTTGTCTATTTCCTTGTCTGTTTCATGATGCTGGCAGGCTGCCGGTATAAACAGGTGCCTAAAGCTCCTCCCTACACTAACGTCTCACCAACGTGTATTTGTATACACAGACAATTTACCTTTTATCAAAGAACCCGGTCCATCATAAATAATGACATCAATGGTTTCCTTCAAAATACTCCCATCAAATCTTATATTTTATGTGGGTATAATCTTTCTTTGTTCCAATGTAACCCTAAAATTTGTTTTGTTTTCCTAAGAATGGCATATTTCTCGTTTAAGTATAGAAAATCCAACCTTATTTGTCCTTTGTTGACCGAGCATTAGTCTTTAAGAGTTGTGGTATTTATTTTTGTGTCGGCCTATAAGTTCCTCTCTACGACACAGAATCTGTTTTATATTTCCTCGTGTTTGTTTAGCCGTGTCGTTCTACCATCTAGTCTCATCCTCTCAGAGACAGATCTCCCCTCAAGTTTTTGTTTTTTATTATTGTATTTTCGGGAATCCGTTTTTACTAGAATCATCATGAAATTCTGAAAATTCTAAAATCTCATTTTTTTTATTTCCAATGCAGTCAGTGTTATAACGTTTCGGAAGACCCTTAATAAGTGTCTGT
Organism: Sipunculus nudus; assembly: GCA_026874595.1. Taxonomy (NCBI): domain Eukaryota; kingdom Metazoa; phylum Annelida; class Sipuncula; order Golfingiida; family Sipunculidae; genus Sipunculus; species Sipunculus nudus. The sequence continues at coordinate 95,995,649 of CM049308.1, forward strand.
GTACAGGATTACATCATCGATCAGTCTAAATCAAGTAAATACATAACTGTGCATATATGTGCATAATGCTTTTTAATCAAGATTTTTTGTTTATGATTTTATAGGGTTGTAAAGATACATATTTGTATATATATTTTCCATATATCGTTTTATTATATGCCACCTACTATACCAGGACGTCTATTTCCCATTTTATGATATCGCTTAAATAATGTTTGTTGGGTGTAATATACCTTATGGAAGTGTATTTTTGGGGTTATGATATCAGTTACATTTTGTTTCAGGGCTGTAATACAACACCAGGACGTATACTTTGGGTTGTCTTGCTTGGCGTGTTGAGTGTTGGATCCAGACTGTCAGCTCATTATGCGGGACGGCGCGGGGATGGGAGCCCAGGTGGTCTCTTCTTTAGAAACCTGTAACGGGTGTTACCTGAAGCAGATGGTTTAGTATTGAACTGGTTTCTCCGGCCCAGGCCCCGCAAACCCCCACACAGCCCAGAATAAACCAATACAACTTCTGTCAACACGTGATATACATGTCAATAGGCCCAATCCCCACACGCTCCAAACTCGATTAAAACCTAAATGACGGGAAATAGAAAGGCAACAAGGCATTGTGCCGCTCATTGCATGTCGTTATCAAACGGCAAAGGTCAAAAATTAAAATCTCTAGGCGGAAAATGCTCAATAGTGTAGTAGGCTTGACAAAATATATAATTAATTTACGTGTTTGTTAGTGTATGTCTCCCCAGAGTCAAATCACATTTCAATTACCACCCCTCACCCCCCCCCCCCGCCCTCTGACCTGTATCAGTAATCCCGCGTGTGTCGGGTATATCAAGTCAAGTCCTCACCCACAAAGGTATTATAGAACTGTAAATCGGATTTAACCGGATAAAGAAAAATCGTGGTGTTACAATACTCTCCCTGAATGAACTACACGAGTCACAACAAATTTATGTGTTTAATGATTGACTCTTCTGTTCAGATTGAAGCACGGATTAACCAGTTATATTTCGGCCGAGTAAAAGAGCTCTCTGATATACTCCATCAGTCAACAATAACACAGACAGGTGCTTGGTTTGTATACAAATACCACAAACAACATTAACAACATTATAATGGAAACCATCTGCATGGTGTCTTCTTTAGACCAAAAAGACATAATAATTATCATATATATAGTCGATCCATGAATACATGCACACTTGTAAATGACTGGACATATATATGTCCCATTCTTTAATATATATATATATATATATATATATATATATATATATATATATATATATATATATATATATATATTCTTACATGTAATTTTCAGGGCGTGCATGTTGACATATATATATAGTCTCATATTGCAGCACATGCACATGTGCACACACGCACATAGGCACACTAAACGTAAAGTGATTTATAGGAGAATAAAAGGAATGTGCATAGGGCGCATGCACACCCCTATATACATGTGTGAATGTCCCGTCGAACTCCTATCCAAAAACACCTATTTTTCATATACATATATAAATATATATTAATCTCTTGTTTAAATAAACATTTATTTGGATTTAATTTATATATTTCCTCGTAGCCAGTCAAAACCATACAGGCCAATTAATATACCAGTCTCCTTGGTAATAAAAAGATCATAATATACATTTATTTCAATTTAAGGCTCCCACAAATGTCGCGTGAACCCCATTCTATGCATATATGTCATATCCTTTTAGGCTACATGGTAAATACAAAATAAGGTATTCAATGTTTTTGTTTGTTTTCAGGTCATAAGTGTTATTTTACCCCAATTATTTTAAATTTCCATATTTATAATTATACCTTTTTTTTTTAAATGCCACCATTAATTTTAAGATGGTTTTATTTATCATAATTGGTTTGGTGACATGTTCCACCAAGTGTAAATAGAATTAACCTGAGTGAAAAATGACAGAATTTGTAAACAGTATATTCTGTCTGAATGTTTAAATATCCCAACGGTCCTCTTCACAGTTCAAGGTGTTTTCCTCTCCAAACACGTCGCTGTGACATCCGCAATATGTTTGAAATAACTGATGGCTTTTCCGAGTGAAAGGTTAGAAAACAAATTTAACGAAATGTCCATTTATTTGCCATGTCAGCCCGGCTCTTATATATTAGATACTCTAAGCAAAGTCAGGAGGTTGCATAACGAGAGACGTGTGAGTGACAGTTTCCCGCTAGTCAATTTCAGTTCGCCAGGCGTGCATGTTGTCGATTTCAGCGATGTATTGTTGGTTTGAGGGGTGCGCGGTGGAGATATTGACACGGTCGGTGGCGGGACCCGGTCGCTTGTGACCCATTCATGCACATAATGACTGTCATTCTCCGTAACGGACCCCAAGAAAACCCATTCATCACAGGTCATGAAAATTTATTAGAAATTAATTAGAGGGGCGAGGCTCGGGCGTCTTGCAGGGAAGTCACATACAGGGGAACAGCGACACTATGAACGTTTCACACTGAATGAGAACTGTAGTCTCTGCAGATTTGTCTGGATTCTTTTATTTATACCACGAAGCCTAGCTTGGAAAAAAATAGTGTTACAAGTTTCAAATACAACCCAGACCAATGTAGAACTTTGTATACATTAATTACTTACATATGATATTTTTTAAGTTTCTGCTGTTCAGTCCACGCGCAGTCTCCGAACCAGGTCGATATCATGACTCCACAAGTCCTTATAATTATATGTATAATTTTATATATAAAGAATCAATGTTGGACATTAATTCGTTGCATGGCAGATTTAGTAATACCATGTAAAGCCTATAGAGAATTTATCTAGTGTTACTTCAGATGGTCTTTAACTTTGGTGTCGAAGTCCGGGTTTATTAAAACTGGAAATGCGCTATAGTCCGTAGAAATATTTTGTTAAGTCTATAAAAACTATATAAATTATTTGTTGTTCTTGAGATTTTGATAAATTAATACATTTTAATTTTTTCTTCAAAATATTTTTTTTCCAGAATTACAATGTGTACAGTTGTTTAAATTATAGACTGATAGTTTCATTTACGTCGAGCAACATGCATGCCATAATCCTTAACTCTCACACCAGTCACTACATATACCCGATTTATCTGATCTTAAAAGAAAACTATAAAGACGCCATGACCGTGGTTAATATTGCATGACAGTGTTCAAAGTGGTTTCTCAGTAATAGCTTGATTGAATAAAATCTGGTGGCAATATTCATGATATAACTCACAACATACCTATACAACCTACAGACGTTTACGGGCGTGTGATAGACCGCTAAAGTCTGTTAATCGTACGTCTCTGAGTGGTTATTAATCTTTTAAATCCCTGACACTGAAATGAGAAAGTCAAAGATGAGTGCGAGAACTGTCACTGAATGGTGGTGGTGATGATTAGTGATGATGTGATTGTGTTCACGTGATTTATGCAGTAGATATGGTGGGGGTATGTGTCTCATAAACCATTCGGAGCGTCAGATAGACGGGCAGTCCATACTGAACAGATGGGCAGCCCCTGTAATCCGCCTCGCGTGGCGCTGCCGGGCTCTTGATCCTCAAAATCGCCAGTGTAGGATTTCATAATAGGATGTGCAGTAGCGTGCGGCCGCCGCTCGCCCCCGCCGCCAAAAAGCCAAAAAGTGCCATTCACCTTGTCTTGCACAATATGGTGCCGAAAACACCGAGCTTTAACCATTGATTGCCGCCACGACTCTGGCTCGTTAGTGAGCCCCGGTAACGCGCATAACGACAACATATGTTGTGGGAAGCTTACGGCTTTGTTCCCGTCCCCATCTCCTCCTGTAGAAACAACAGAGTCATCGCGAGTTTCATTAAAACAAGTGACAATGCCAATATGGACCGACCACACCGCGCGTGATCATTCACGGGGGACGCTCCCTGCAAAACCCGACGTTTTTTATGAGAAACAAATACACACAGCCCAAAGTTAAATAGTGTAATCTTGTTCATCAAATCCCTGTACTTTAAAGTTGATTTTTTTAAACATTTCTCCGTAGGTTTAATTTCAGGCAAATCTGTAACAAGTTCAGTTCTGGTATATAAATAGTATACCGTGTACATTTTAAACGGTATTTCCATAAACATCAAGTGAATTTAAAAAGTAAGTTAAAAAACCGTTAGTTATTGTTGTTATTTAAAACAGGTCATGAAAGCAATACATTTATTCAAAAACAGACGTTTTCTTTGCGAATATTATTTTAGTAATAAATTGTCGTTGATGTACGTTCTTCGACAATATATAGGATTTATTCATATTTCTGACTTTCAAACTATGTAGTATTTTAACCGACCACGTGTAAACCACTCCCTCTGGCGGCGAACATTTTGAATACTATAATTATTTTCATGGAACAAAATGATGAAACAAGAAAACACATATGGCTAAATTTATAACAATGCTATTCCATTATTCATTCATGCATGAAAACATTCGCTTTTGGAATGCAACATATATATATATATATATATATATATATATATATATATATATATATATATATATCTAAAAACATATATACGTAGCTAACTGTGGAAGTAACTTTATATTTAATTACCAAATTTTTATTTAAAAATTATGAACATAGATAATGAGTCAATGTTACATCTCAATGGACCGCGAGTATAGAGAACACTTTTAATTCATCAGTATATGCTGATTATAATATTATATATGAATATAAACGCTAAGTATCCGCTGTATAGACTTGTGAGGGAATGACGGCTGCCGGGTTGAGTACAGGCCTCTGATTCCGTGTCTGACTCTCTCGCTCGGACGAACAACTTTTTGTACCTATCAGGTTTAATAACATTCCTCTTTGATGTAAATTTCATGGGTGATTAGTATCGACTTATGAGTGGGACGGGCGGGTAATAACGATGTGTCAGCGTAAGGGGACAAAATATTGATATTTGATTTATGCACCAAAGGCGCTAAGAGGATCTAGGGTCAAATGGATTAGCAGCTAAATCTTGTGCTGAGCTCTTTGACGATAAATTGAAATGGTCTACCTGTGATGAGCTAAATGTCACCTGTAACGAGGGCTGCCCGAATATCACGGCCTGCATGACGTCAAAATGCCGCAACGCTGCCATACTCACTATACATACACGATACCTCAGAATACAATATAAATATGCAAGCGTAGACATACACAAGTGCATATATATATATATATATATTGAATAATTGAAATTATAAATGAATTTTCCTCATTTTATAAAAAAATTAAAACAAAGTCACTATACCGCGTTGAACAAGACATGCATGCAGCTGAGCACGTATCCCCAAGCAACAAATCATGCAAAATAGAAAAAATGTGTTGCGTATGTATAAATCTATAAACCAGGCATAATAATTCTGTTACTTTTCATGAACAAGGATGAGACTTCTTTCATCAATTTATAATAAAACTTGATATTTATTAACTTTATTACATTGTTATTCTTGTTATCAAACGCATTTAAATGTATACATATGTATGACATTAAATTAATTTACATATATATGCCAAAAAGATGCAACTCTTAACACGTTTTGTACCAAGTACTTTGATTTTATGTTTTATTACCTCCTTTTTCTCTTTTTCATATACAATATGAAGTTATATGCCACGTAATACTGAAATGATTTACGATAGATGAAGACATTTTAACACTCCTAGACTTTTTTTATAATACCAAAATAAGTTTTCAGTGAAAGTTCATTGTAATGTTTATTCTTTTATTTTTTGTTTTATATATTGCATCAATGGACTAAATGATGTAACAATTAAAACATGTACTTGCAGTATTTAATGGCTTTTCCTCAAAGATGGGAGTTTATTCCTTGATGATGCAGAACAGTTTTTTTCTTATATGGTTTATATGGCAGCAGGTTTATGGGCGCTACATGTCTTCTGATGAATTTGAGCTAGTAACTAAAATGTGTGAGAAAAAGAACAAACAAAACTCGGAAGCGTATAATATGAATGGTGGGAATATATTCTATATAAGGCACTTGTGTAGAGACAATAAAATTGCCCACATGCATTGAGTGGTTCAGGGTTTATACTTGATATACAGAACATCAACGACAGATGTATATAATATATACAACGAGCCTGTTATAGAAAGCCAACGTCTATTGAAGCTAACAACTAGGATATAGAACTAGGATAGGCCTTTCCGATGTTCTAATGCAGAATGAATGTAAACAGAGGATCGTATTAAAATTATGTTATATATAAAATGGATTTTAAAAATTGGCTTTTTTCATGTAATTATTTTGAGCCGACTAAATGATGATATATAAAGATTAAGCATTGTGGTTGATATTATACACTATACACATACAAAATTAACGACCCTTAATCCCAGCGTATAATTGATTAATGTTAAGTATATATGTGATATATTTATGAGTTGTTAGGAGTGTGGATTTTCAACACGTCCCCTGCGTACCATGCATCACACAGGAAGGAGGGCAATTATTAGGAACTCTGTGACAATACTAATGTCAAGGATCGCCCCTTCACTCGACTGGCTGTGAGGGCGCGGGTTTTGTATGACACATACACCATAAAAGGCGTCTTTTTACAGTCGGGCCGGCTCTCGTTTGTAGCGCGTTTGTATTGAGCGCTTGACGAGGGTTCGCGAGGACTCACAAAGCGCGGTGTGTCGCAGAAAATGGCGGTATCCAGAAAGGACCGAGCTGGTTCAACAACAATAGCATCTCCTCCACAAACCCTCTCGGCCTTTCATGGCAGAGTTTGTGCCCAGTGCGGTGTGTAAGAAAACGGAAACATTAGACAAAAGGGGTAAACTTCTCATTTTCACCCCCTACCAACAGGTGCTGGCGCACGCGCTGTAGCGGCGAGCTGGAAACGACATCAAAGAAATCACGCGCTTCTACGTTCTAAAGTCGTGTAAGTTTCATTGAAAAGTATTTCCCTTTGTCGCATAGAGACGTGATGGTGAATTTCTACTAAATTATGTCCAATTACTATTAGGAATTAAACAGGACACAGGTGGTTCAGAGAAAAACGCATCCCAGTTGAAACATACAGAGTCAATGTTTACCTATATGACGGAGTTAATATTGCTTTATTTACTTAGAAACACCTGTGACAAACGCTGGGTTGTGGCTCCGCATTTTAAAAATAACAAAAGTGTACATCTTCCAAAGACCCACCCCTCCGTATTGCCCAGTCTGTTTAAACTTCTCTCATACAACGTCCTATATGCTATATATGCATGTATTTGTGGTGATATCCTTTTTCCGCCAATTACATAATTCCCTCGCGCATTTCTTCTGCAAATAGATATAGAAGCTCCTTCCACCATTTGTTGAAACGAAATAAATGGGACTTTGATAATAATTTTTTTCTTGACATTCATTACAGCTAAAATATATATATTTATTTTTTATATATTGTTCTTTGCATCTGTAAGGTACAATATAAACTCTCGTTTCTTGGTCTTATTGCAAATATTTGTAATAAGATAAAATACTGGCCTTGGGTTTATTCATAATGGGCAACATGTATACTCTCAAACAGGTATTCATTTTTTTTTTGTTTAGTTAATTTGTCTCGGGAGAAAAAAAGACGCAATCATGTCAAATGAACCCAGGCGCTATATATATTCAAACTCTGAAGATCTTAGCTCAGCATAATGAGAAATCCACAGTGACGTCACTGTTGATGTCATACTTTAATAAAAAAAAGTCATGAATGTCGAAAAGTAACATTATGATAACCTCTCATATTGATGCACTGCTGCGCTGCTTAAAAACCTGTGAAAGTGTATATATAGAAATAACAATAATATCACTTTTTATTAGCTGGTAAGACGCATGTTAAATGTATATATATATATATATATATATATATATATATATATATATATATATATATAATATCAGGGTTATGGTAATATCATTTGAATTAACAAGAAACCAATGACCCCTTGTAACTCAGTTGTAGACCATGCATGGAGTCCTCCTTGTTAACAGGAGACTGTATATAAATTTCATGAACGGTTCACGAACGTTTTCCATCTATAGGAATTATGGTCGCAGGCCACTAGCATTAGCACCCCAGTCCGTCTCATTGTAGTTTGATTGTTTGATATATTGGAGGGTTAGGGCGGTTAAAATTAGCCCCATAGGACAATAAGATGGTGTAGGATTAAACTGGAATGATAGAGCTATGTGGTTTAACGCGCCCCCTGGAGGGGGAGCGTGTCTTTGATCACATGGTGTTAGGATCAGATCCTTCTACTGATTGGAACAAATGGGCTAATTTTAGTATTTGGAACCCAATACGACAAGCTACCTCGTGTGGCGCTGATCGGCGAAATACCTGAACCACGAGACAACCTGAGCCGAAAATAACCTTTGAAGTTAAAGACGGCCGGCTATTTCACCGCTAAACCCGCGTAATCCTGACCCGAAAGTGGACTGAGTGAGGATCCCGTGACCTGGTGAACGGGGCTGGTTAATCATCGCGGCTGATTGCTCATTGAAACTCGGACAATGGCCGTGATGAGAGATAGAAAGTGACTTGTAAGAACTTGGGTTACCCTGTAAAGGAATGCTCCTCGAGAGGGTAACACAAGACGCTGTCCAAAGCCGGACTGACGTAATACGTGCTGATATTATGACGACAAAACGGACCGCTACACAATACAGCACGCTGGTCAGCGCGCGCGCGGGCGGTTGTCCAGGCAACCGGCAGCAGAACCCCGGACGTATAATCGACTAAAATAATAAAACATTACAATATGTCTTGTTATGATTTCCATTTAATTTATTTTCAAAAGTTCAGCTGTTGAATCCCCGTCTATTTTATATTTTATACAAACAAGACGTCAGCTCTGTTGTTGCTATTATTTTGCGTTAACCCGTCCCGCCTAGGACCATTTCCAGCCCCGCCTTTAGCCGTGTTTAGCCGTCGTGTAACGATTACTGCGTCTCTAGTTAATACCGCTAGTCTAAATGAGATAAAAAGCTTACAAGCTCCAGAATAAATACATACACAGTGTTAATCATGTAAGTTCAAATTCCCCTTGGTCCCGCCTTGAGTCGTCTGTTACCAGCTTATTCTTATTGAACGCTGTAAGGCTATTTGGTCCAGTAAAACCGATTGTATCTATGTCGGCTGGGGAGTTAGGATTTGACCAATACCTATTACCAGGTCTTACAGTCTGTTGCTGTATCCTCTTACAGTCTGTACAGAATATATAAAGTCAGGCGCCCCCCGACTCTCACAAACCCTCCACACCAACTTAGCCAGCAGCACGTCAACGCCAACCAGAGGATGTCTAATTACAATGTGACTTTTATAACGCCAAGAAAGTGCATCACTCGGGGAGATTATAGGAAAGAATTACAAAAAGTTGAAGTTTTCTGTTGTGCGTGATTATGATACCTTAACATGAAACAAAAAAGTATACATAGTTTTTCAATTCTTATTTCAGCTCATAAGAACTAGAGTACGAATATACAGGTATCTGTCAGAAAATCTGTAAACGTGTATAGGCCGATCCTGATATACCTTAATTCACTCACAAAAAGGAGGAGGATTTTACAAAAATGACTAAGTGGCGGACAAACAGACAGACATGAAGGGTCTACACAAACTTGAGGAAGAACTGGGCTTACCGTGAATACACGACCTACAAATTGGGTTGGTTAGCCTAACTTGAGTCGTGATACAAGCCATGCGGGGGAATATACTGCAATGGTAATTCATGAATCGCGGATAATCTTAATAAGACTACGAGTGATGAACTAACACAAAAGAATACATATAACTGAAAATCCGCCTCTATGAAAACGAGTCATTAATTTCCTATATCGCGTGCAAGTTGGCTATATACCGTCCATGCTTGTATTCAAGCGGTCAGAATTTCAACAAACATGCAGAGGGATTTACCAATGTTCAGAGTTGAAACGGAACTTTTCTCGAACATGGTAGGTGTTGTTTGAAAGTTTACTGAAAAGGCTACATTTTGCCTGGAATATGTCAAGTAGTAGACCTTGTAGTAAAAAATGACGCCGCGCCATGGTCAAAAATGGCCCCGCAGTCATTAATGCGACAATAATCCATAAACTGCATTTACCTCCTGGAGTATTGTAATGGCTGTTATATCTGTATCTAACATTTATATGTGAGAGGTATCAGGGCTGCAGGGGCTGTGGTCACAGCAGCACGCCAGCAATGACAGCAGATACAGAGCTCTATATATATATATATATATATATATATATATATATATATATATATATATATATATATATTCAGCGTGACAGGTCATCTGCTCACAGGTGTATATATATGTGGACAAGCCGAGATTGCATGACACATTTAAAGGTCTGACTCCCTCTCTCTCTCTCTCTCTCTCTCTCTAATAGAAGTCGCATATTTTCCAGTCCACAAACAAGAAAAAGAAAGTGTCAGGCTGTCTGTGTTTGTCGGTACACGGCTTCCCAGGGAGCCCGGACTCCCCGGGGGAGGGGACAAAGGACGCACCCCCCCCCCCCCGGGCAAATAACCAGCGGAGTGTACAATAGGAACAGGCCGGACGACACGTGTGTACTTAGTATATATATATATATATATATATATATATATATATAACTCATAGCTTTTTATAGCATTAGATTGTTTATCTAACGCGATCGACGCGTCCCCTTTGAACTTGTTGAGTTTTAAAGTTTAAACACATTAAATGCGAGTCTTCGGAGAGTTTTATCGACCATTAAACTTGTATACAATCTAATAAAAAAACAGTTATCGGGGAATAAAATATCCCCGCATCATGCAGGACTCGAGTCAAACTAAAACTGTATGAATAAAATAACAGAACAAACGGTGTAATGATGAAATTTTATGCTTTTTAGAAACGTAGGATTAATACAGGTTTTAGTGGACGCCACGTTTAACCGTTGAGGAGGTACGCTAAGACTGACTGGCAGGGCGTGGTCGCTGTGTATCATCGTCCTTGTACGATTGTATATTATGACATGTTCAGATACACCTGTACTTCGATCCACTGCGGGGGGTCCAGGGACAGCCTCTAATTTACCTCCACCTGTTTAATCCAGCTTGACAGCCCCTCCCACACCTTCAGATCGACATCTTTGTATCACCCTCCCACTGTGTGTATCGGTCCTCCCAACCTTCAGATCGGCGTGTTTGTAACCACTCCGTATATATACTGTCTTTATATCTGAGGTTTTAAAGGCAACGAGGTAACTTCTTTATGTGCCTGTGATTTTATATCATGCACGTTACATGTCACTGTATAATAAATAAACTAAAAAATACTATAATACTGCTATAACTCTCTATACCCCTATATATAGCTCAGTATGCATGACAACATTTTTCTCAAACTGAGGGGTATAAACTTTAACACATAAATTGTCTTTAAATTAAATAGTTAGCAGTTGACGAACACAGAATTCCTCAGTACAATTCCTGTCAGATGACTTCCGGCTTGGAGATTTTCTCAGATTATAGCTGTGTATATTGCTCTTCGTGTTACGTTCAAGTTTTCTTAAAGTTTGTAACTGGAAAAATAGACTGATTTAAATAACGAAAATAAAGTTTCCCATGCTGAGGACCTAATCACATTGTGAGTGTATGTAGTTAATCGTCGTAATGGTTCAGTGGGGCGGGTGTAGAGAGTTTTGACACGACGTTCTGTAAGTAGCTCGTCCGGGGCCTGTAATCCCTCCAAATGAGCTGCCATCTAAAGGACGCCGCGCGGAATCCGTTAAATAAGGTCGGAATGCATGGAACGGTTTAAATTAGATTTCCACCTCAACGTTTCAAGTACAAGGAGTACTTTCCGCCTTGGAACTAACAATACTCATTAAAAAGAGCAGCGATGAGGGGATGAAATTGACAACGCGCACCTGCAAGCCTACATGAAACAGACATATAAGGGCGGCAGTAAAGCCCGCTAAAGCCCTTTGAATGAGTCTAATTATTTTCTGCCTGTTTCTGTGCCTTATTAATTTCGTCGAAGCTTCTACAGATAAAAGTCTTCGCGTGGCACAAGTCCTGCCTGACACCTTTTCCCTATCGATCACAGCCGGGTTCCGACATTGACTTGAGCTCTGTCTGTATACAGATGTAAGTTCACCACACATCATCAAATTACTTGCTCTGTATTTTGTGCGTTTAATCGCCAACAGTCGTCTTATTATCTGCCGCTTGTAGGATTTAAATCTTTTTTTTTCTTTATGAAGAATGGATTAAAAGTATACGGTTATTCCACGTGTGATCCTAATCTTTTCATCAGGATTTATTTCTATGACTGTAGATGTACTGAAAGATCTCAGGGCCGAGAAACGCCGAGCAGAAAATCAACAAATTTAATTATTCTTATTTCGAAAGAAAACTCGGAAGCTGACGTTGAGATTAGTGCGTGTTTGTTTGTTTATTAAGCTTTGTGTCTATTAAAATAATATATTGGTTTAGGCTTTTCATATATATATATATATATATATATATATATATATATATATATATATATATATATATATATATATATATATATATATGTGTGTGTGTGTGTGTGTGTGTATGTATATATAAATTTCATTTATATAATATATTATTATAGCGCTCATGATGGATTACGTTGGCTTATCAAATTAAAAGTTTAGATATAAAATTTAAATATTTTAAATGATTTGTAAATGCCATTCTCTCTCATTATATATATTTATAATCTCTTATTTATTTTCTGTATTATCCGCAAACAATATAACTGAAAACATAAAATACCGCTGTTGTGTTCGCTATTTCTGAGCAGTCTCTCCGAAAAAAAAATTAAAGGAATTAATTAATTTATCAGTAATCGGAATACCAGTAACAATAATAATTACATAAAGATGAGTGGCTTGTTGGTTGTTCAGCTCTCACTGAGCGCCGATACACTGATAACACCCACATTAATTAAAATTTGACAGATACAGAGGTTTGTATATATAAGTAATTAAATATTGAGTGTTATTGCTGGGAGGCAAAATATAACTGAATGTACACAGTAAAATGATTGTAATTACGTTTGGCAGGTCGGAGGCGGATTGCACTTGTAAGTTAGCAGGACATTAAAGTGAATTCACGGGAAACAATGCGACAGAAATGACACACTTCACTAACAACCTCAGTGTCAGTTGTCCGTCATTCATAAAAAAAATGTGAAGTATGCATTGTTGGATTTTGATTACGACAGGTTGAGGGGTAAACAGGATGTAATCACGTACTGATGGGGAAGGGTACAATGTCCCGGGGGTATGTACCTGGGTACTCACCCCTCATCATCATTTGCTAATTGTATGCGTGGCCATGCGCGTCACGGCGAGAGCTCTGATGAAATCAACTTTGGTAATCACCACACTAATCACCAGTCATTGTCGCTGTTGTACATTTCACTTTATTTGGATAGCCAAAGAAAATAAATTAGCGAGAACCGTTCGTGCCATGGCCAGACCGTTCTGACCTAATTAGTCAATTATCAATGTTTCCCACCGCCCTTTACGGGTGAGACGGACATATTTGATTGACAGACAGACCAACAGGTGCGCGGACGACGTAGAAGGATGTAATTGAGGACAAATGGTCTGACCCCGGTTCTGTATACTGCTGGTCTCGGGCTGCCAACCGCTACAATATTCCAAATAGCTCAAACTCATCGCCACCGAGACTGGATCCACCGCCCTGGGCAACGGGAAGTTCACCAAAATGCAAGATATTTGAGATCGATTCAGACCGTAATTGATTTCAATTAGTGTCAAGCTGCGGCCGACACCCGCGCTGAGAGACCGTACTAAAACACCCCGGCCACCTCCACCCCAAGGCATTTTCTCTCTCAAAATATGTTTTCTTTCCGAAACGAAATTTCTGTGTGACAGTCTAAACATGGCGAGAAAGCAGACATGTGTGAACGTCCGTCATGATTTTCGTCGCGTCTAGTGCGGGTCTATATAAGGTCTAAAAAGGGCTGTCAAATACACGTATATCATGAAATCAAGTTTACTTTTTCCTTCTGTGTATTCTCTACTATATATAATATAATATAATATAATATAATATAATATAATATAATATAATATAATATAATATAATATAATATAATGTAATATAATGTAATGTAATGTAATGTAATGTTATATAATATAATATAATATAATATAATATAATATAATATAATATAATATAATATAATATAATATATAATAAGTCGTAATATTTATATAATAAGTTTGATTATATGCTTGTTCATATTTTTCTTACACAGATAAAATTATATAGTTGCATCTCTATACTGTAAATATTTCTAAAATGAAGAATATTATTAACAGTATGGATTAAGTTCAATGATAACAGCGCTTATATTTTAAAAATAAATGTATTATTGCAGTATATTGTTATGTGCATATAACAAACAAACCGCCTATATGCAAAATCATATATAAGCAACCAGTGTATTTTTAAGTAGGCATTTCAAGCAGACAGCGTAATTTCATTTTATGTATTTATTATAAACATATACTATTATACAGACAAAGACTATGTTAACGTTTCATTTTTATATTATGGCAAAATCATATCCATTGGTGATTGACCATGCATGCCTTCCTCATGATAAAATATTGTGTGTTTTTGTATTTTCCGTTGGACTCTTTGTGGTTATTTATTGTAAATCCTGCATGAGTAGTTCAACAAGGGCCTATTCTCTGATATCAGTGTTGTCTGTCTATATACAGAAGTATACACACGTGTGGCCCGTGACGTTCAGGGGTGCGCATTATGTAAGGCGTACCGAGGAGTTTCTTTAATATATATATATATTCATTTAAAGTGCTGCAAAAGGAAATTTGATTAAACTTTTATTTACATTCATTTGTTATAGTCTTTCGGTACATTGTAAAAAACTGTGAAGTCGTTATGCATTATTATATGATATATAATACGCACGCTCGTCATACTGTTATATAATTCAATAATATTATTGGGCAAAATCTATTGATTTTTCTCTATTTAATAGGATTATTTTAATCATCCTAAAACATGATAAAGTCTGTAAAGATATTTGTTCCGATATGGAAAGATCCCTGTAAAGATGCAATGTATTTATGTCTTTGAAGTAAAGTGTTTAGTCATTTGTAGTAATAAACTAAACTTTGCAGTATTTATCATGCAATATACTAAGTACATAATATATATATATATATATATATATATATATATATATATATATATATATATATATATATATAAACGTCTCCATGCATTGTTTACAGTCATAAACATTATAATCTGTGTAAATATAAAAGGCATGCACAAAGGAGTAGAAATATAACTGATATATACGTACATGTGTCTGTTTTTATGGTCAGATTAGTAGATAATCTGGACTGTACATTATTTTACACATATATATATATATGGTCTTTCAGATCCGTTTCCATGCAGTGTCCTACACATCTACATGTATCTGATTCTCGACCATATACGGTGTATGTGTAGCAGGCCAGAAAAAAAACCTTGCATTTTATATCCGTCTATAATCTTTCCAACCCCAAAGTTTAACCGGGTAAACACCAGGGACTAGCTTGTATATACCCCGAGGTATATATAATTTCTCCTGGTCTATTTTATACCCACTTAGCCTTAGATTTTGCCTATTTGCTGCATTAAATAAAGCTGTGCTTTACAACTTTAATACTGTAGTTAACATATATATAGAGCTGGTCTTTAGCCCGATTTCAAAAGACACAAGAAACAGAATGAGCTGTGTTGGGGTGTTGCGGAAACTTGCCGGTGTCTCCCTGTATACTTCATGGTGGATGTGGTATAAAGCTGGTGGGGAGAGACTCACATATCAGGCATCATTTGACATTATTGAGGGTTGAATTAAATCATAATCCATCAAACAAGATGGGGAGAACATGCACACAAGGTAAAACATGACCATGGGACACATCATTTGCGTTTCAGTTTTAATATAAATTTAGTTTTAAATAATATAAAATATTTATAAGAAAAATTGTACAGCCTATCACGACAGACGTGTACAAGGGTGTCGATATTTTGTAACCAAATGACCAGCGGGAATATCCAGTAACTGGAGCTATATGTCATTTTCTGTACTACGCTTTGCACCCACTGAACTCGAAATTACTGACGCCGATAAACTCGCTTTGTTCCATTCTTCTTTCTCATATATTCTGATCAAATATTTTTTCTGTTTGTTTTCATTTAAACTAAGGATACACTTTTGATTCTATATATATAGCTTAGTTTTTGAGAGAATAAGGACGGCAACCCACAACAAAAATAATCATCTTGAGAGCTTTGAACTGAAAGAGAGAGGGTCTGAGGGAGGTATGCATGCAGCGTTTAACCATCTGTCTTCACTGGAGACACGTATGTCAAAGTTGACGTAAATTCCTGTTCGCTGACCCGTCACCCCCCTCCCGCACCCCGCTCGGGGGTAGCTGTTACGTCACCCTGCCAGGGACCGGGGCACAGATTACGTTTGTAGGTATCATCTGTGTTTTACTTGGGGATCAGCATTTCAAACAGAAAAGGCTACACAACACACGGCCGTACCAAGCGTTGTTTGACCAACGTGAGAATGTCGCTGCAAGAAAAAGCTCCAATACAGAACTTGTTGATCGCTGTATTCTCCATCAAGAGCTGTCCTAAGAAGCTCTAGTGATGTAACATGAACCGTCAGTAAAATAAAAACAGTGCTGGTCAGTGATTAACTCCTACAATTAATTACACAGAGCCCGTCAATGACCGCTTGATCGGCCCAGCCGTGGTGTGAGTACATAAAACACCTCCCTGTGACGTCGTCATCCGGCGAAGGTGGAGTTTGTACATACTTTATGTATACAGTCAAAATAATACCAAACAGATATGAGGTAAGATGTAAATCCTGTATGAAGAGACGTGACGTGTTTATTGTCTCTGTATATCACACACATATATATGTGTCGTCAGGTATAGAATCAGCGTGGTGAGCGGTTTAAGAATCTCTATATATTTTTATTTCTGCGAGCAAAACGAACGAAATTTAGTTTGTAAATAAAAAATATATTTTAGATGTTTCAATATAAAAGTTATTTTTTCTTGTCACTGTGTTCTTCCAATATATTTACTTTATAATCTTTTAAATAGACAGGAAAACAATTTACATGCAAGCAGTGTGTCGCACTTCCCCACAAACAGTTTATATAACCGAGTATTTGGGATTCAGTTTGTCATTCATCCATTCAATATGTAGTTTTTTCATAACATTATATTATATATATTACTTATAGTTATGATATTTATAACAGACAACCAACATTCGTGCTCATACAGTGGGTACATTCTTTGTACATCTTATTATAATTACGTTTCAAAACAATTGTTAATGTTTTGATCAACTGTGCTGGTAAAGTACGTGACCCTGGTTCATTACTAGAACACAGAGGTTACATTACAAATCTCTTGCAAACACGCACATGCTATGCTAATTTATTAACCATTGATTAAAGATGAAATAATCGCCAATTTTGTTTTCTTGTTTTATAACAAAACAGCAAGTGTTACACGTAACACAGAGGTTAAGTGTTGGTGTCTGTCTGACTGTCTGTCTGTGCAAGTCCCGATGCTGTTTACTAGAGATAAGTAATTTCTGTAATACGCTGGAGCACGAGGTGTTAAGACTATTTATTTCGACTTTCTAAAATAAAAAAAATCATGATATTTATCGATGTTGCTTAACAGAAGGTACACAACATGAAGACAACAGAACAAGATAACCGTGACCTATAGCGTTTGACTTCAGTATGTACTCAGCGGTTTCGGTTGGGTCGATTGTGTGTGTGTATGGGGTTGTTGTTGAGGGTGTATGTGTGTCTGGGTGTGGAGTGTGTGTGGGGGGGGGGGTTGATGTTGAATGTATGTGTGTGTGTGGGGGGGGGGTTGTTATATTGACAGTCTATCCCTGTGGGGTTTATCATAATCTGTATTTAAAAACCACTTAATGGTTCTACCTGACCACTGAGTGCTGAGCTTGGGTCGCAGCAGGACAGTGCTGGCGGTAATACAGACCCCAGAGACCAGCCACCGTCCAGTAATCACAGAGCAGGGTCACGTGACCAATTAACGAGGCCCGGGCGGACCGGATTAGCCTTGCTCAGCTGTCTGTGTCCGGGCCCTGGCCGCCAGCCTCGTGTAGGTTCGTTTGGGCAGCGTTAACAGCACGTGCTCCGACCGTTCTCTTAATCTCTGTATGCATGCAGCTTGGTTCGTAGCTGGTTCACATAATATCTGGTTGGTTAGGCATCATATTTTTATTATTATTATTATAATATATATATATATATATATATGCGAGTGTGCCTGGCATTGAAATATTCCAGAATAGGAAGAAAAAGAAATAATTTAATGATACAAAACGCATACATTTATTTATTTATTTAATTATAAAATTACAATGAAATACAATTTACCATTAAACTAAACAACCTCAAATAATCATACAAAGATATTATGCGAAAGCGCAGTATAACATAAGTACAGCTATAAGATCGAGTAAACAGTGCGCATGCAGTGAACAGTATATGCAGCAGAGCTGCTAAATATATGAACGTTTGTTAAATGTACCATAGCGTATTAACAAAGAAATAACTGAATTGTAAAAGAGTACATTAAAATCTAGATGAAAATGCGCATAAATACGGTAATAGGAAAATGAGATGACGTCCAGTTTATATATATATATATATATATATATATATATATATATTATTATTATTATTAATTAACTCAACAAGTATAGAAATGAAAATACATTATACCACGTCGGTATTATATGCAAGAAAATAGAATCGCGCTAGCATTTCAAAGCTCTACAGTGCTTGTGTTGGCATTTTTTAGATCATGTCGAGGCAGTTCCACAGAAAACTACCTGCATAAAGGGATGAGTTGTTTATAATTTCAGCGCGAGGATTTTTGAAGATTAACATTGGAGTTTACTGATGAACGAGTGTTATAATATATACTGATTAACACCACCTTCAAAAGTAAATTTCTTACTAAGATAAGAAGGGGCGAGTCTATTGATACATTTATATGCTATGTTTATATTTATAGGTTATTTTGTATATATACATCGTCACTGATTGGAACTAATCGCTGTAAAAGCAGTTAAAGAAATGGCATTTCTTGTGTCTTATTTTGGTCAATTGATATTTAATTACTAAAGACACGTGACACTGCTGATGTTTGGTGGGTAAAATACTGATTATTCGTTTTGAGAATAAAATATATCGAAAATAACAAACTTACATGCATATATGTATTAATTATGAGGAAAAATAAAGAACATTATTTAAATGACATCTAAATAGTTTAATCATATGTAAATATAATTATTAATTTTATTTTATTCAAGTATATTGGTGATGTATTAGTATATTAAAGATATAGCAGTACATTAATCATATAGAATTAGGTATATTAATTATACAGATAAATATTAATGACACTGGATTATATAAATGATGTAGACGTGTAACTATCTGGGATGAATACTTCACAACTGTTTTGACACAACTCTGACAGGGTTTATATTTCGTTTTGGAAAATCAGTCTGTGCTCACTGCTGTGCAGGTTATTGTCGGAGTGTCACTTATTTATTTTTCCTATTGCGATTACATGACAGCATGATAAAGAACGACTGTATATAATACATCATTATAACTCCTGCATGTGGCCCAAACAACGGCTGACATATAGATATATAATGACGTCATGTTCCTTGCACATTTATATTTTGTATTTGAAGCTGCTGCTGGTTGTCACACGAAGGCGTTAAATTCTCATTAAAGTTATTTGCTGGCTCACTATCGAACTATCTGCATGTTGAAAATATAAATGTGTAAATGACGTGTGACCAAAGACACCAACCATTACACTGAACGTAAAACATCATCAACATTGTGGATCCTGAACCAGGCGTTATAGTTCTGTCAAAACCCCTACACCAATTAAGTCTGCTGGTCATTGATACACGCCCCGTCCGTCAGTGGTTAATGTGCCTTCAATTTAAAACGTCGTTTCAACGTCGTCAATGTTTAATTGCTTTTCCCCCCAACATTTTTTCATCAATCCTAAATAGAACATTACGTTAAGATTTTTATGGACCGTACAGGCTAGCGTTTTCATCATCAACACATTCACAGTGTGATATGATCTGTTTTTTGTATATAAAATTTGTTTCCATGTTGCAATTACTGATAATAATAATAATAATAATAATAATAATAATAGTAATTATACTACTAATAATAAAAATATGTTTTATTTTGGATTCTTAAAAGTCCGAGACGGAATTCATTAATAGTGAAGGCTGCATGAGCAACCTAGGGCTTGCTGTTTTTAATAATGCCAGGCTGTAGCAGCTAGGTGAGCAGCATGGTCTTCAGTTGGACGGCTATAACCGACAGCCATGCACAGCAGCGTTGCTGACAGGCCAGGCAGGATTAAGAGGGATCAGTAACCATGGCAACCAATACGGATCGAAGGCGTTTGATAATTGCAAGAAGCGCAAGGAAGGCCCGAAGTGGCGACGTTCTCCCGTAGACTACAGCTGGCAAAACTGTCTCAGGCCCCAGGCGCATACGGACATGGCGCCGAGGAATGATAATATTGTCACATATAGGGACGCCCCCAGGCCACGGTGAACAGCAAATCTCCCCTCTCCGTAACTGATATCACATCACTCAACGTAACACAGGTCCGCTGTCAGTAACGGTCATCACGGAGTAATGTAACCTTTTTCAGTAACGGTCATCGCATCACTCCACGTAACACAGGTCCGATGTCAGTAACGGTCATCACGAAAAAATGTGACATTTTTCAGTAACGGTCATCACATCACTCAACGTAAAAAAGGTCCGATATCAGTAATGGTCATCACGAAGTAATGTGACCTTTTTCAGTAACGATCATCACATCAATCCACGTAAAAAAGTTCCGCAGCCAGTAACGGTCATCACGAAGTGGTTACCTTTGTCAGTAACGGTCATCACATCACTGCACGTAACAAAGTTCCGATGTCGGTAACGGTCATCGCATTACTCCACGTAACACAGGTCTGCTTTATGTAAAGGTTATCACATCATTCCGCGTAAAACAGGTCTGTTGTCAGCAACGGTCATCACATTACTTTACATAACAAAGCTACGCTGTCAGAAACGGTCATCACACTACTTTAATTAACAAAGGTCCGCTGTCAGTAACGAGCATCACATTACTGTACATAACAAAGCTACGCTTTCAGTAACGATCATCACATTACTCTACATAACAAATGTCTGCTGTCAGTAACTGTCATCACATTACTTCACATAACAAAGCTATGCTGTCAGTAACGATCATCACATTACTCTACATAACAAAGCTACGCTGTCAGTAACGATCATCACATTACTCTACATAACAAAGGTCTGCTGTCAGTAACGATCATCACATTACTCTACATAACAAAGGTCTGCTGTCAGTAACGGTCATCACATTACTGTACATAACAAAGCTACGCTGTCAGTAACGATCATCACATTACTCTACATAACAAAGGTCTGCTGTCAGTAACGATCATCACATTACTCTACATAACAAAGGTCTGCTGTCAGTAACGGTCATCACATTACATAACAAAGCTATGCTGTCAGTAACGGTCATCACATTACATAACAAAGCTATGCTCTCAGTAACGGTCATCACATTAATTTACATAACAAAGGTCTGCTGTCAGTAACGATCATCACATTACTTCACATAACAAAGGTCCGCTGTCAGTAACGGTCATCACATTACTTCACATAACAAAGTTCCGCTGTCAGTAACGTATGTTAAATGATACTTTTCACGGTAATTAATTTAAAAGATGTTGTAATTTTTTATTATTGCTGTTCTTATTTGTAATTAATAAAAATATAACAGAGCATAGACTTTATTTGAGATATAAAAAATACAATCAAAGAGTACAGGCTTTCATATTAGTACACACTACCATATCTAATATATCTAATACTTATAAAAGGAATTCGGTTCACGTTTGTTCGCAATGTTCTCTAAAACCGCGTTGTGTACAATACTGTGCCACATATCATTTTAAAGGTTATTATCCCCGCAGTGACATAGGCAATATGAGAATAAATAATTTTTAATGTACATATAATTTTGAGTGATTTTTCCGTTTTTACTGACTTGCACGGAGGTAAGACCGAGCACAGCCGAACTGCCTTCGGCAATGACCGGAATGCGTGCATCGTGGTCTTTCTTTTCTGGTCTTACATTTGAACGAGGCTCTCGCCCACGTGCGTGGTCATTAAAAGAGAAAAAAAACATGTTTCTCGCTTTATGAAATGGAGAGTTCAACCCAGGAGGATTAATGACAAAACCTAATTCAAGTTCCATATTTCAGGAACAGGGGTGGTGTGGGGTGGGGTGGAGTGGTGGCGGGGGTTTTAGGCCTCAAAATTTGTCTGATACGATGAAAGAAAAAAAGTTTGCGGTGACTGAAAATGGGATACGGACCCTCTGCATGGAGTCCCCTTGGGTCCGCTTCTGCTACTAACGAGGTATGCATATTTCTTTTTCTTTCTTCAGGAACAGTTTCCTTGCAACGTACATTTAAATCTGTCATGCATTCCTCACATCAACCTAATCTTTATACGTCCAACGATAGAATCCAGTCAAATATCACCGAAATCCTGAATGCCTCCGCGTCTCATTCCGGTTTGCAATGTAAACATCATCAAAATAAATGTAAAAAATATTTATACATATTATTGAGATAGTTTCCCACTGAAAACCTATAGTTTCTGTTAACTTTTAGAATAAAAAATGAGCCAACATTCCACATCTCAGTTAATATATCACCCAACCCCCAGTAATAAGCCCGGTATACCGGGTTTATCAGCTGCAAACAGTCACATATCATATTGAAAGGGGAACGCTTTATTTTAAATTTGAGCACTTCTAAAACTGCCTTAAATATAACCTGAGGCAGAAGCAAAAGATAACTAACTCAAAATCACATGAACGAGAGATGGAGCGGGAGTGACATGGACTTCCCCTGATAACGTGTGTATGGATGATTTGCCTTCAGTGACATGGACTTCCCCTGATAACGTGTGTACGGACGATTTGCCTTCAGTGACATGGACTTCCCCTGATAACGTGTGTATGGACGATTTGCCTTCAGTGACATGGACTTCCCCTGATAACGTGTGTACGGACGATTTGCCTTCAGTGACATGGACTTCCCCTGATAACGTGTGTATGGACGATTTGCCTTCAGTGACATGGACTTCCCCTGATAACGTGTGTATGGACGATTTGCCTTCAGTGACATGGACTTCCCCTGATAACGTGTGTATGGATGATTTGCCTTCAGTGACATGGACTTCCCCTGATAATGTGTGTATGGACGATTTGCCTTCAGTGACATGGACTTCCCCTTATAACGTGTGTATGGATGATTTGCCTTCAGTGACATGGACTTCCCCTGATAACGTGTGTATGGATGATTTGCCTTCAGTGACATGGACTTCCCCTGATAACGTGTGTACAGACGATTTGCCTTCAGTGACATGGACTTCCTCTTATAACGTGTGTATGGACGATTTGCCTTCAGTGACATGGACTTCCCCTGATAACGTGTGTACGGACGATTTGCCTTCAGTGACATGGACTTCCCCTGATAACGTGTGTTTGGAGGATTTGCCTTCAGTGACATGGACTTCCCCTGATAACGTGTGTATGTAGGATTTGCCTTCAGTGACATGGACTTCCCCTGATAACGTGTGTATGGACGATTTGCCTTCAGTGACATGGACTTCCCCTGATAACGTGTGTATGGACGATTTGCCTTCAGTGACATGGACTTCCCCTTATAGCGTGTCTATTGATGATTTGCCTTCAGTGACATGGACTTCCCCTTATAACGTGTGTATGGACGATTTGCCTTCAGTGTAAATTATATTGACACCGGAAAGTATACACATGTTGTGTTGATCTTTTCAAACCTTAGAAACAGAATGCCCTTCAATCTAAATGGATTTATATGGCCGTGTTAAGGGTACGGTCCGCGGTCCTTTTGTAAACGAAACAAGTGGGTGGGCTATTTTACGGAAAGCACTGAACAAGGTTCACCTAAAATAAACCCGGCCTGAAGGACCCGGCACCTGCAAACCCGTGTGAGCAATAGAAAGTCCGGCGGGAGAACTGACGGACAAGTTTACCTCACACACATACACCAGTTATTGTATAACGCGGTGTTTATTTTCTATACAGAAGGCCCCGACAAATTAAAATATCCTCTCTGGCAGAGTACACATCGTGACATATGTCACTGTCATCACGTGAAGGACACATTAGTGACCTGTCATCGGGTCACGCCTTTCTCAGCCTCCTCGGTTTCTTCAATCCTGGAATTTTATTCACTACAAAGTCATTTCGAGGTCGGGGGTAACAAGTCCGGACTCCTCCCCACCGACAGTCCATGGTCTGCCGAACACAAGAATCCTGTCACATCAGATCTTGTGTTTCACTTTAGATTCCGAGCTCCGCACTGGCAAAGTAACGGTCATCGACAGGAAATGCTTGGTCAACTGTCCAGTCCGTGTCCAATGTCCATCCCTAATAGACCTGTAAATACCGCAGGTTAAACACAAACCACAGGGGACTGACGACAAAGTCCACGTGCAGAACACACAGCCGGCGTGCAGAACACACAGCCCGCGTGCAGAACACACGGCCGGCCAGTGTAAATCAAAAACAAATTAGGAAATATTCGGCTCACACGGAATGACAAGTGCATCTTAAACGTCCGTGTACTCTCCCTCGCGCACGGCCGTCCATGGCCATGAATCGTGCTTCGTTCTATAGAAGACCCGGATATTTATAGGTAATACAAATCTATGAACTGACTTGTCACATTTCATCTCTCACTTATCAACCAATAAAAAAAACAAGTCTGTTCTCAGGGATTATAATTGTCCGATATGTTTATTTTTTTCCGGTATTTAAGTACTAGTACTTAAAAAATAAATAAATAAGATAAATGGATATAAAACTACAGAGCACTGACTGCAATAAGATATCCTATACAAAATATCCTATAAGATAAAAAAATAATAAAAATAAAGCCCCAACACGGACAGGCGCTCTCTCCCTTGTAGGAACACTGTGTGTTAATACAGCCTTAGTTTTACAAGGCACCTGTGTGTAACGGCGCTCAGCTGAAATTGATTATGAGAATATTTTCATAAAGACCTAACTTTCTGAATCTTTTCACTATTCAGGTGAGCCGCATGTGGAAGATGGGAGGTTTGGGATGAAAAGTTTAGCTTAAAATGCATCCACAATCTTTTTAAAGAAGTGGGTCTTATGGCCTTTATCTTTGACCTCATAACCCCAAAACCAAAAGGGTTCTTACTTTAGTAGTGGGCCATATATTAGTCAAGTATGATATCCATTTGTTAATCCAAACCTGGACAGATGGCCCCTGTGACCTTGACCTTTGACCTTTCTTCCACAATTGGTAAAAAAATGTGGAAGATGGCAGGTTTGAGAAGAAAAGTTTGGCTTAAAATGCATCCACAATCTTTTTAAAGAAGTGGGTCTTATGGCCTTTATCTTTGACCTCATAATCCCAAAACCAAAAGGGTTCTTACTTTAGTAGTGGGCCATATATTAGTCAAGTATGATATCCATTTGTTAATCCAAACCTGGACAGATGGCCCCTGTGACCTTGACCTTTGACCTTTCTTCCACAATTGGTAAAAAAACATGGAAGATGGCAGGTTTGAGAAGAAAAGTTTGGCTTTAAATGCATCCACAATTTTTTTTAAAGAAGTGGGTCCTGTGACCTTGACCTTTGACCTCATGACCCTAAAATCAAAAAGGTTCTTACTTTAGTGGTGGGTCTTATATAAATCAAGTCTGAAACTAATATGTTAATCCAAACAGGAGTTATCATTCAGATGGCCACTGTGACCTTGACCTTTGACCTTGTGACCCAAGTATAAATCAGGTTCATCTCCTATTTGCAGGTCACCTATATGTTTAGATGTAAGGTTTGGGATGACAAGTTTTTCTCAAAATGCACCCACAATCTTTCTAAATAAGTGGGTCGTCTGACCCAAAAATCAACAGAATTCTTGCTTTTAAGGAGGGCCACATATAATTCAAGTTTTAAATCGATGTGTCAAACCAAACTGGAGTTATCATCAGGAAATAAATCTGACGGACATACAGAAAGACGAACAGATGGACGGACAGGGTGATTACTGTAAGGCATCCGCTCATTCAAGCGTGACCTTAATAACATGCAAGAGTTCAGGACACTAGATGAAACCACAGTTAAAAATCTGTTAGTATCAATATAATTTGGCAGTCTCAATATAAAGGAAATTTTCATAAAAATAGAAATAATACAGGTGGCGCCACCAGTCATCAGGAACTGATGAAACCAGCCCTAATCAATAAACACACCAGGTTTTTGGACACTAGATGAAACCACCGTTGAGAAACGAAAATGATTGCTGTCAATTGACGGTCTCAAAAACGGGGAAAAAAATCGTAAAAAATTTAAAAAAAAATGCAGGTGGCGCCACCAGTTTTCGGGAACTGACAACCCTAGTCGTGGTCAATATTCAATGCAAGATTCAGGGCAATCCATGCATTCATTACTAAGATACTTGAGGTTTTGTATTAAATTTTTTATTATTCTGGGGGGGGGGGGTTCTTACAAGCCCCACAGCTCTGAGAATATAGGTTACAGTGGCCTAATTTCAGGTTTCCAAGGAGATGTTTTGTTGACCTTCCTCAATTTTCAGTTACATGTTTCTAGGTTCAACAGTGTCAAAACGTGCCAGTCTTACGTACGGACGGAGACGCACAGATAGACAGGCAGACGGACGACGGACGCTGACTGATCACTATAGCTCATTTGACTTACAGTCAGCTGAGCTAATAAAAACTGACCATTGATTAGTACATGGTTCACCCAACAACATACTTGTTCAGCAAAATACAAGACCGTTTCCAGAACCACCATTAAAACAGGTCAGAGGTCAAATTTGACCCCAGATCTTGATAGACAGGTGATACCTCGTAAATTGCTGAGCACATTAAAATAACTCCAAGGTGAAAACTCTGACTTTAGTATGTTGTTGGCGGGCTAGTGTGTGTGCGTGTGGGGGGTTAGGGGGCGCAGGAGGGGGGGGGGGCTAACCTCAGGGGCTTGCATCACACCTGAGCAAGTCTCACACCTCATGGAATCACATCACACCTGAATGTGATTCATACCTCATGAAATCACACCACTCCTGAATGTGCCTCACACCTCAACAAGCCACGCCTTACACACCACACCTGAATGTGCCTCACAACTCAACAAGCACACCACACCTGAATGAGCCTCATACATCATGAAACCACACCATACCTGAACAGGTCTCACTCCTAATGAAACATGATCATACCTGAATATGCCTCACACATAAACAATCCACGCCACACCTGAATGGACCTCTCACCTCCAAAAGCTTCATCACACCTGAATGTGCCACACACCTAAACCAGCCACCTCACACCTTAATTTGCCTCACACCTCTAGCAATTACACTAAATCTGAACTTTCCACACACCTCTACATGCCACGACTTCACATCACACTTCAATGGGCCTCACTCCACAACAAGCCACATATTTTTCACCACACCTGGATGGGCCACAAAAATCAACAGGCCACACCACACCTGAATGGACCTCTCACCTAACCAAGCCACACCACATTGAATAGACCTCTCACCTAACCAAGCCACACCATACGTGAATGGACCTTTCATCTAACCAAGCCACACCACACCTAAATAGACCCCTCACCTCACCAAGCCACACCATACCTGAATGGACCCCTCACCTCACCAAGCCACACCATACCTGAAAAGACCTCTCACCTCACCAAGCCACACCATACCTGAATGGACTTCTCACCTCACCAAGCCACACCATACCTGAATAGACCTCTCATCTCCACAAGTCCCATCTCACCTGAATAGACCTCTCACCTCACCAAGCCACACCTCACCTGAATGGTCCTCACACCTCACTAAATCACAACACACATGTATGGGCCTCACACCTCACCAAGCCACACCACACCTGAATGGTCCTCACACTTCACTAAATCACAACACACATGTATAGGCCTCACACCTCACCAAGCCACACCACACCTGAATGGTCCTCACACCTCACTAAATCACAACACACATGTATAGGCCTCACACCTCACCAAGCCACACCACACCTGAATGGTCCTCACACCTCACTAAATCACAACACACATGTATAGGCCTCACACCTCACCAAGCCACACCACACCTATCATCTAAAGTCAATACCGCACACAAGGCAGCTGTTCTCCTCCTTTCTCTTTCCTGGTTTTAGTATGTTGTTGGCGGGCTAGTGTGTGTGCGTGTGGGGGGTTAGTGGGAGCAGGGGGGGGGGGGGGGGGGCTAACCTTAGGGGCTTGCATCACACCTGAGCAAGTCTCACACCTCATGGAATCACATCACACCTAAATGTGATTCATACCTCATGAAATCACACCACTCCTGAATGTGCCTCACACCTCAACAAGCCACGCTTTACACACCACACCTGAATGTGCCTCACAACAAGTCACACCACACCTGAATGAGCCACATACATCATGAAACCACACCATACTTGAATAGGTCTCACTCCTAATGAAACATGATCATACCTGAATATGCCTCACACAAAAACAATCCACGCCACACCTGAATGGACCTCTCACCTCCCAAAGCTTCATCACACCTGAATGTGCCACACACCTAAACCAGCCACCTCACACCTTAATTTGCCTCACACCACTAGAAATTACACTAAATCTGAACTTTCCACACACCTCTACATGCCACACCTTCTCATCACACTTCAATGGGCCTCACTCCACAACAAGCCACATATTTTTCACCACACCTGGATGGGCCACAAAAATCAACAGGCCACACCACACCTGAATGGACCTCTCACCTAACCAAGCCACACCACATTGAATAGACCTCTCACCTAACCAAGCCACACCATACCTGAATGGACCTTTCATCTAACCAAGCCACACCACACCTGAATAGACCCCTCACCTCACCAAGCCACACCATACCGGAATAGACCTCTCACCTCACCAAGCCACACCATACCTGAATGGACTTCTCACCCCACCAAGCCACACCATACCTTAATAGACCTCTCACCTCCACAAGTCCCATCTCACCTGAATAGACCTCTCACCTCACCAAGCCACACCTCACCTGAATGGTCCTCACACCTCACTAAATCACAACACACATGTATGGGCCTCACACCTCACCAAGCCACACCACACCTGAATGGTCCTCACACCTCACTAAATCACAACACACATGTATGGGCCTCACACCTCACCAAGCCACACCTCACCTGAATGGTCCTCACACCTCACTAAATCACAACACACATGTATGGGCCTCTCACCTCACCAAGCCACACCACACCTGAATGGTCCTCACACCTCACTAAATCACAACACACATGTATGGGCCTCACACCTCACCAAGCCACACCACACCCGAATTGTCCTCACACCTCACTAAATCACAACACACATGTATAAGCCTCAAACCTCACCAAGCCACACCACACCTGAATGGTCCTCACACCTCACTAAATCACAACACACATGTATAGGCCTCGCACCTCACCAAGCCACACCACACCTGAATGGTCCTCACACCTCACTAAATCACAACACACATTTATGGGCCTCACACCTCACCAAGCCACACCACACCTGAATGGTCCTCACACCTCACTAAATCACAACACACATGTATGGGCCTTGCACCTCACCAAGCCACACCACACCTGAATGGTCCTCACACCTCACTAAATCACAACACACATTTATGGGCCTCACACCTCACCAAGCCACACCACACCTATCATCTAGTTAAAGTCAATACTGCACATAAGGCAGCTGTTCTCCTCCTTTCTCTTTCCTTTTTTTTTTAATTTTTAACAGAATAACAAGGTTTTATACTTACATTTATATTTTATTGGCAAAATTATACACAATACAACAGTGCCTGACCCTGTCTAACAAGTAAAGCTGAAAATAAGATTCACGTCAGAAGTGTGGTGGTCACATGAAGTTAGTGGGGTGGTCACATGACGGACATAGGGGATGGTGTGTTGATCGGTCTACATGGCAGTGTCCTTACATAAAAAACATGAGCCAATAATAAATACCAAACTAGTCTAGAGTTACTGATGTATTCACTGCAAGATGCTCCCTGTACGCAGCGAATTAACATTAACTTCAACAAACATTCTTTAGCAATTTTTTTTTTTTGGGGGGGGAGGGGAGACAACTATGAATCAGATTAATTTACAGAAAAAAATGATCTTGGGTTATTTAAGTGTGTTTTCTGTTTTATAATTTCTTGATTAATCATTTAACGTGACACAGCACTAGCTACCAGCAGCACCACTGTACACACGTTCAGTTTTTATCACAGTGGAGAACTCTGACAACATGCCAAAACATACATGTGTTTGTGTGTTGGTTGTGTGTACTGGTGGTGTGTGTTTCAGTGTGTGCTGGTTTGTGTGTGCTGGTTGTATGTTTGCAGGTATGGGGCCGGTTTGGACTGTACAGCAGCTTTTGAGCTTTATTCAGAATGAGATCAGGATTTTCATGATTAATATAGACATATCAGTATCCAAAGCTCATCTGTTCAGTGATTAAACCAATAGCAAAGGTATCTACAATCAAACAATTAAGTACATCTGATAATTGATGGATAATGTAAGTTTGATCGCTTGTGGCTGTTTACACAGTTTTTCAACACAGAAAATGCTAGTCCATTTACACCAAGCTGTTTAGTACAACTCAGAAAACAAACACCTAAACCTAGATAACCAAATGATATTTGTTAAAAACAAGAGATGACAATGTGTAATATGGTACTGCATTAAGTACAGGAATGGTGTACCTCTCACACCTGCTGCCTCCACACAGCCGAGTCTGTATCTACAGCCATAATCCAGACACAACCAACAGTGGATCAGGGGTCTGGATCCTGGAGTCTGGATCCTGAGAGGGTCTGGAAACTGATCCACATCTGCAACCCTCGCTCCTGGATATGTTATGTACAGAGTAACTGTTATCCCAGGATTCTCTTAATTCAACATGGAAATTTATAAGGTTTACCCGCTCGGTGAAGGGTAGGTGACTGCAAGGACACAGGAAATACACAGCAACACAGGCTCATCTGTTATTCTGGTTACTCTGTATTAAACATTAGTGTCTGGAACATAAAAGCTTCTTGGTGCTCACCATAGCGTTTATGAAATGTTGTACCACTAACATTAAAGAGTGGACAGCTGGGGAAGAAAGAACAATGATGGTCAATGATTTCTGTATGCTTACACAGTTTTGTGTGGACATGTAATGGTGGGTACAATTAAGTGGTAAATTTGCTGAATATAGTATGGAGTTATCTGTGATTTTAATGGTCTGTTCTTGTCAGGCACAGTGAAAAGAAAAATGGTGCTGGTCATACAACCTCCTGAAAATAACTGTACACTGTCATATATAAATTACTACAGCAGAGAGGTCACCTGATACTAAAGGTCTGTGCCACTGCTACTGACAGCAATGGATCAGAAATCCATGACTTGTGATCTTGCAATTAAAGAAATGTCATAAACCTGAAGTTATTGACAGCCATGAATGTGCTGACATGTCGGTGGTTGACCCATCAATGTATTGACCTGTGACTGTATTGACCTGTGACAGTTTTGACCTGTGACTGTACTGACCTGTAACTGTATTGACCTGTGACTGTACTGACCTGTGACAGTATTGACCTGTGAGTACACTGATTTGCATTAATGAGGTGGGCACATAGCAATTTGATATGACTCAGTTTTACATGATAAAAGTTTGCAACATAATTTTCCTTTGTTATCTTTTGTCTCAACATTGTCAGATCCTAAGTCACAATCAAAGAAATCAGACAGTATCTCCATAAAAGTGAACAAAATGTATTTTTTACATACTGGAATCTATCAAGCATGTGCATATACACTTATCCTTGTTACCTTGGTTTAATTAATCTGCATCACAAGAGACAATGATGCACTGAGTAATACTTGATTAAATACAAAAAGTTGGAGCTTAATGATAAGACAGACATTGTGTGATAAACCTGTTGGTAACAGAAGTCACAGCTGTACTCAAAACTCACGGTGCCACATAATGTATGGTGTTGTATATTTTTTAGTTGTTATATTGCAATGTGTGAAAACTTTCATACTTAAACTGAACACCCTCATTCTTCATTCTCAGCACTATGTGTTAATTGTTCATATCCCCCAGCTCGTTTAGCTGGGTATGTGTCTATGAGGTCATCAGGATGACCATGATCAGTTACATCATCTCATCATGTTGGGGAACAATAAGTAAGAAGTTACTTTTGATGAATTATATAAAGCAGCATGATGGTAACCATGGCAACAGAATGCTGCTCACTGGATGCTGCACTGCTTATCTTCCTTGATGAAGGAACCCTCACTTATCTTCTTGTTCATCTCCTGCTCAATCTCCTCATCCTGCTCAATCCTAAAATTTAATGATAAAAAAGTTGAATAAATATCTCCTCATCCTGCTCGATCCTAAAATTTAATGATAAAAAAGTTGAATAAATATCTCCTCATCCTGCTCAATCCTAAAATTTAATGATAAAAAAGTTGAATAAATATCTCCTCATCCTGCTCGATCCTAAAATTTAATGATAAAAAAGTTGAATAAATATCTCCTCATCCTGCTCGATCCTAAAATTTAATGATAAAAAAGTTGAATAAATATCTCCTCATCCTGCTCAATCCTAAAATGGAACAATCACTAAAATTATGTTTATATCTTGTCTTTCTTATGAACTGTAAAATTCAACAATAACAACACTAAAAAGAATTCCTAATTCTGCTCAAATCTAAAATTCATCAATCACTAAAATTCTGTAAATACCTCATAATACTTTTCAGACATAAAACTAAACAATAACTTAAGTCAAGTGCATTAATACCTGCTCTTCCTTGGCAATCCTAAAGCCTCCTCATACTCAATCTTAAAACTGAACCAGCATCTAAGCTAAGTAGATAAAACTGAACAATCAAATATTTCATCCTAGCTCAGTCCTAAAACTGAGCAATATCCAGGATTAATTGAACATTTTGTCTACTCAATCCTGAACTTAAAATCTCTACAGTCAGGCAAAGACCAGTCTCTCAAAATATTAATATGATATCAGGGCATTCTTTGCTAACTGCTTGTTCAGGCAGCTGTTAAGCTCAAATGGGCAGAAGTAGAACAGCTGTACAGCTCTATTGGAAGCACATCTGTAAAGCTGTAATGTACAGCAGGTAGCCCAGCTGTAGAGCTCTAATGGACAGGAGGTAGCACAGCTGTAGATCTCTAATGGACAACAGGTAGCACAGCTGTAGACCTGTAATGTACAGCAGGTAGCACAGCTGTAGATCTGTAATATACAGCTGGTAGCACAGCTGTAGAGCTCTAATGGACAGTGGGTAGCAAGGCTGTAGAGCTCTAATGGACAGCAAGTAACACAGCTGTAGAGCTCTAATGGACATGAGAGAGCACAGCTGTAGAGCTCTAATGGACAACAGGTTGCACAGCTGTAGAGCTCTTATGTACAGCAATTAGGACAGCTGTAGAGCTCTAGTTGACAGCAGGTAACACAGCTGCAGTGCTCTAATGAACAGCAGGCAACACAGCTGTAGAACTCTAATGGACACCAGCTAGCATGGCTGTAGAGCTCTAATGGACAGCAGGTAGGACAGCTGTAGAGCTCTAATGTACAGCAGATAGGACAGCTGTAGAGCTCTAATGAACAGCAGGTAGCCCAGCTGTAGAGCTCTAATGGGCAGCAGGTAGCACAGCTGTAGAGCTCTAATGTACAGCAGGTGGCACGACTGTAGAGCTCTAATGGACAGCAGGTAACACAGCTTTAGAGGTTTAATGTACAGCAGATAGCACAGCTTTAATGGTAGGTAGCACAGCTGTTAGCTGTAATGGATAGCATTTACCATCATCACAGAGCTCATGTCCAAAGGGGGTAATGGAAGGCAGGTATGACTTCAACTGAACATTTACAGCTTTAAACTGAAAAATGAAGACCACAAATTAACCACAATACAATGAAGCAGCCAAAGGTGAGACAAGTAATTCCAGAGGTCGCACTTCCGTAATTCTGAAAACCATGTGGGTAGACTTTGTAAGTGTCATGTAGAATGTGGTCTCTATACTGATACACCCAGTCAAAGCTATAAAATACATAAATGCTATATAAAAACTGGTAGTTTTATTCAAGGTGAAAATTTTATTTTCAAATGAAAACAAAATAGTTATATAATGACTGGCACTAAATGAGTATTGACTTAAGAGTTTTGTTGTCAGTGTTGTAGTGGTCATCATTTAAGTCAAAGATTCCACACATATTTTACATCTGTATATACCATGAATACCATATTGAAAATTAAAACCAGGCATATCCTTGACTTGGGTAAAACATTCAAATTTAACAGTCGACCTGAATAGACTACAGAAGAAGCAGCCAGACAGGTCAGGCGGGGATCTGTCAATATTTACTGAGGTGAGGCGGGGATGCTACCTGTGGAGTTATTAGTGTACCCAGCCCACCCCAACGGTGTCACCCCACCTCATTACATGTCACGAGCACACACATCACACACACATATAAACTACTTCTGTGCTTCTTTAAAACATTCAGTCCTTACTCTCATGCTTAATGACCAGACAAATCACTTAATACCACACACACTCACGTTTACATTGCGACAGGGCAGGCATCAACTAATTAAAGAAGTCAAAATTGAGCAGAAGCCATGCCCAGGTAATCCTAAATTGCTCCCAACACACACTTTACAGGTAGGGATTGTGACTTAATTTTCTCATTAGGAAATGTTTTACTTACTGAAAAGTGATGACAAAAACGTTGGGCCATGAAAGGATTCAGTTAATTGATGACCCATTAAAAGTCCACCTCTGAAGTTGCTTTCACTGTTTAACAAACTGCCATGCCTACCATCAGATATAAAATGAACTATAATTTGTGTGACACACCACAATGTTTATATTGACAACTCTGTCTGGAAATATATTTATTTCTGAACTCAAAGAGATCTTCCCTTTATGTAGAGTGATCAACAGGGAACTGGTGCCACAGATCTAAAGCAAATTTTGTCAAGATACAAAAAAAAAATAAAATGCATTTTAAAGGAATTGATTTTGATACATTTAGAAATGTGAAAAAGATTATTTATTGTGTAAATATTTATACAATATTTATGCTTCAGGACTGTGAGCAAAATGAGCCGCTGAAAAGAAGCCTGAAAATACCCCTAAAAATCAAGTAAATTATGCTGAGATGAAATGAAAACTGATAACTGCAAGGATCAACTACCATTCCTACAAGTCTGAATTCACCTGGCCCTGGGTATGCAGGGTGGGGAGGTGAGGGGGGGGGGGGGGGGGAGTTGGGTGGCCAAGATCTGAGTGGGAGACTGGCCAGATTTGGAAAGGGGGGGGGGGGGGTGTCCCTGGTATGAGAAAAAGACCCAGGAGGGGTCTATGAGGGGGTAGATGTGCGTGGGTCTTTCTGGGGACAATGGCAGATAGTTTTGGCAGGAGGGAACTGTCTGTCTGTTAATCCTTGCCCAGCAGGGAGACAGCTGTCTTGTGCCAACACGCGCCATCAATCCCCCTTCTCCTGTATCTTACTTTACTCTGTGTTTACCCAGGATTTAATTCTGTAAAGCTGCAGCCAAAGACTTCACTGTGGTACCTCATAGGGAACACAAAACACTGCAGGTTCACATGACCTTGTTCCACTTAACACAACCAAACACATTACCTGAAAGGAATAATATCACAACTGTTATAAGATGTGAAAAGTGAGTGACCATAATATGAATTGGCTGCTGACCATCAATTACACTATATATGTTTATTTATGGCTTCTAATGATTCTGTTATACTATCATCATATGGAAAATGATGGTAAGGAAACAAAATTTTTTTTCATGGAAAGTTAAACCTCAAATTGATACAACAGAAATGTAATTAATGTTTGTGAAGAATGTTTGACAATAGTATACTAAAACATTTGCATTTAATAATTTCAAATCTAAAACATGAACTTTAACCAATCTTTAATTATTAACAGAAAATAAAATAGAATTATCATTATGTGATATCATTCAAAGATCCTTTTAAATGTTTTAAATGTTAGGACCCAAGATATTCTATGGACTGGACTAAAACGTGGATGAACTATATATTATGGTCTGTGGTGTTTTTTCTCAACTGATATTGTTCACATGCATGACACATGTTAGAGAGGATCAGAGATTTAGAGACAAGGGGACTGCCATGGTCACATAAACCATCTTACTCAATGGCTTCAATGGTTTGGGCGATCAAATGTTTCACGTCTCAAGATGAACTGGTGACATGCATGCGGCCAGGATTGAATGATTAACTCCCTTAAACCTCCCCCACCAAACCACTTTGTTGCTCAAGAAATCCTGAACACTGACAGTGTTTAACTTGTTTATCCTTGGCCATGTGTTTTGGTAAAAACCAGTATCATCTATTGCTGTAAAAGATATACATTTACCAATCCTCTGCAATAGTGTAAAACCTGAATGGGCCTGAAGGACTTTAACTTTAGGCTTAGCCTTACTTAAGGAGGACCCAAGCACAATTAAGCAAGCCCCTGGCATAAGAAACATAATTTGCCACTTGTGCCTGTGAAATACCAACAATGCTCCACGCCTGTATGATAATATCAATTTAATAGCTTGTTGAAATAGTGCCTCAATATGGCACAAGCCCGACCTGGGTTTATCCCGCACTATTGATCTAACTGATCATTCGCAAATCTCCTTCAAGCATGAACAAGGACCGCCATGGGCTATTCCACAACACAAGCCACCTGACAAAAAATATATGATGAGCCCCTATTTCCTTTCATGGTAAAAACAGCAAGAATAACTAAGTGTTTGTAGGGCCTGGTAAGAGCCCTCGACCAGGCCAGGATAAGCTCCGCCACACTTACCATCTGCGGGTCAAGGAGGATTTAGACATGAACAAGATATCCCAAACTCAAGTATTTGTTTTCACTTTTGCCATTTTGCC
The DNA here is from genome assembly GCA_026874595.1 of Sipunculus nudus. Lineage (NCBI taxonomy): Eukaryota > Metazoa > Annelida > Sipuncula > Golfingiida > Sipunculidae > Sipunculus > Sipunculus nudus. The sequence goes on from CM049308.1 coordinate 96,033,078, forward strand.
TAAATTTAATCTTTGAATTTGGTGGCTTTTCAGTCGACAGATGTCAGCCGCCCAGTCTTTTATGCACAGCCACTCTTTGATCTACGACACCTCCCACTCTCCCTGCAGCGTGACATACGGTTTGGCTTTCAGGCACTCTCTCTCAGTGCTGGTATTTCACTACATTATCCTGGATAAACCTCTGTGAAAATATCATTTGAGCTGCTTAAATATTCTACATTGTGATCAGGGATGGATAAACGTGTGGGATACTTGTATGAACTGCCCTGATGGGATCATCCACACTAAACTTGATGTAATCTCAAACAAGCTCCGCTCACCTCTATACCATGTGTTTGTGGACAAGAAAGCAGTCAACAACGATTTCCTGTCAAACATAGTCACAATTCTGGACATGTGTCATGACAAGTTACAAAATAAAGATAGCTTGCACAAAATCCAAGTTTACTATTGACTCGACATCTGCCACGTGCCATGGTGCATATTTCACCAGTAGCAAGAACCAGCAGCCAGTAAGGACTGTTTATAAGTACTGCTGTCATAAATATTGTATTGTTGTGTGAATACTGATTTCCTATAGACACCTGTGTGTCTGCCATACACCTGTAAGACAATATTACCATATCATTCTTCAACATGTTTTCACACCAATTACAGGCCAGTAAATCACAAACACTTCCAAGCTTTGTCCTCAAAGGATATTGATGTAACTTGCCCCGTAACTTGTCCCCCTACAGGCAAAAGCATTTCTGTGACATCTCTTTCTGCTCCAAGTTTCTTGGTAAGTACTTAAAATGATTGCAGAAACAATTTATTGACTTGTATCAAGTGGAGGACAAACAGGGGGCTAACTGTCTGGCGCAATGAAGTAGAAACCCTGACACCTCTCGGCACGCAAAGAATATTGCCTGTAAAAGCAGGGGCATTGATTCCGGTGCCATGTGCCATTGCTTGAGAAACAGAATAAATACTCAATGAAACACAGACAACGATTTGTGTAACCGTGCTGTGTGATCAGCTGGGGCGTCTGCCAGGGGTCTTAAGATTCCGCCGAGGGGGACAGTCACAGCAGCATCTGAGTCAGGTCGTTACGACCCTAGCCCTCTTCAGCATCCCAACGTACACATTCACATCTGTCAGTCCTACTTAAATCCAGCACTGCCATTGTCTCCAGCACCTGAACAGGAAAAATCCAGGCCAAAACCAGCACTGAAACAGCAGCTCAGCCACTGAAAGGCCCTTAGTCAGACACTATAGAGACACCTCTCTCATCATACCCAGCTTCACAAACTCACCAAGGTATCTCATCCCCCCCCCCCCCCCCACAACACAAAGATACCTACACTCACACAGGTATCTCTCCTCGACATAACACAAAGATACTTATAACTCACACAGGCATCTCATCCCCCCCCCCCACAACACAAAGATACCTACACTCACACAGGTATCTCATCCCCCCCCCCCCCCCCCACAACACAAAGATACCTACACTCACACAGGTATCTCTCCTCAACATAACATAAAGATACCTCAACTCACCCAGGAATCTCACCTCACATCAAGTTGCATCAACTCACCCAGGTATCTCACCTCACATCAAGTTGCATCAACTCACCAAGGTATCTCACCTCACATCAAGTTGCATCAACTAACCCAGGTATCTCACCTCACATCAAGTTGCATCAACTCACCCAGGTATCTCACCTCACATCAAGTTGCATCAACTCACCCAGGTATCTCACCTCACATCAAGTTGCATCAACTCACCCAGGTATCTCACCTCTCATCAAGTTACATCAACTCATTCAGGTATCTCACCTCATCCAACACCACTAAGACAGCTCAACTCATCCATGAATCTCACCTCACACCAAGATAGCTTATTTCACCCAGTTATCTCATCTCCCCACATCACCAAGATACCTAAACTCACTCATGTAACTCACCTCATCTGACACCATCAAGATACCTAAACTCAATTTGGTATCTCACCTCATTCAGCTATCAACAAACAGCTCTTACACCTCAGTAAGGTGTCTTACCTTACAAAGGTATCTCACCTGCAGGTATCTTACCTCACACAGCTGTTTCATCTCACTCATGTCTCACTTCACTCAACTATCTCACCTAACTCATATATACAATCTCACACCACTATCTCATCTCATTCTGCTCTTTCTGTTATCTCATCTCATTTAAATAACCTCTCTCAGGTATCTCACCTCACCAGGTATCTCATCTCACTCAACTATCTAATAATAATAATAAAATGATAATAATAATAAGAAGAAGAATAATTCAAAGTGCCCTATTAATATTCTAAAACATGCTCTGAGGCATTGTACAATACAATAAATGTACCAACTGATAAAACTAGATGAATACCGACAGGTCAGGAAGGGCCCCGCTGAAGGCTTATAGACTTCTAGTGTTGGCCAAGTGATGCTTGGAAAAATATAATAAAAAACCTGATTACATGCTGAGACAGAGGAAACTGACCCAAAAATGTATTTAAACACTGAAGCAAGATGGCAAGAAAAGTTTGGCTTAAAAGGCATTCATACATTTTAAGAAATAGAAGTCCTGAGACCTTGACCTCTGACCTCACAACCCAATAAAACAAGGGACCCATGGGTCAAGGCGCTCAGCTGGGGGTCAAGGCGCTCAGCTGAAGTTTGAAAAATTTTTGCAAATGCAAAATATGCAAAATATTCTATTGTAATGTTTTTCATTTATATAAGCATATGAAAAGCTAAGAGGAAAGGGGCCCTCCTACTTGGTTATAGTAAAGTTCTAAATATATGATTGCAAACTAATACTCTGACAAGACTGTCATGAAGAAAAAACGGGAACAGTTTTGAGATACTGTGATGCATGTGAAAAATTTACAGCTGGACAGGCAAGTTGACAAATGGACTAATACCTTTATTTCACTTTCAAGAGAATAATGCATTTAAGTTCATATATAAGCCTATTTTTTTAGCATAGCCACTTTTTCCATTAACAGTTTTTATCTGATTCATTTTTTTATTTACAAGTTTTATAAATTTGTAATAAATAAAAATGAAAATATAAGTTAAAATATTAGAATTCTAAGTTGCAATCATTATATATCCAGAGTGTAGCTCATATTGAGTCATATTATGCATACACATATATTTTATTATTTTTAAATCACAAATGTTTAAACTGAATTTAAAAGAAAATAATGCCACAACATGGCATCTACAAGATTATTCCTTGAATCACAACTAAAAAGTTTTGCACATTGGAGTTTTCAGTACATGCTTAATTTTATTCACTGAATTGAAATAAAAGATTCAGTAAATTTGATAAGATAAAAACATCTTTTCCAATAAAGTATACACACTGTTGGTTGAATGAGGGACAAACAATATCATTGTGCTAATTACTATCCCAGCTATAATTTATTACTGGAATTAATTGTCAATTTCACACCTGGTGAAGTTTTTACTTTTCTAAAGTAAGGAATTACTTATTTGATGAACATCCACACTTTCATACCAATACACCACTTTGTGGACACAATTCAATGTGCTCTTTAATCATTGTAACCCTGGTGGTACAATACAAAATCTAAAATGTAGCATAGCCAAGAATAAAATAAAATACAGAAAATTATAACATTCATCTAGTTGATGCACCATCTTGGGGGGGAGGGGGTGCAGGGCAGAGGGGAAGCTTGCTAGTAGTGGCCAAGCTGAGCCAAGGCAAGCTGCCTGGGGTCAGTTACATAATGCTAGTGAAGGCTGTACTACCAGGTGGGCTAGATGTATATATGTTATGAAAATTAAATCAACAGTGCTTACAGGGAAAAAACGTGCCATTGCCAAAGTTGGACAAAATCTAATGTATTGATTTTTTATTTATGCTAATAACTTGACAAATTTGCAAAATTCAGATCTAATTTTGGGTAAACAATTGAATCTTGATTAAATAAAGTTATATTCCTGAAAAAAAGTCTCCAGCTTCAGCAATTCTCATGTTAGGTGAGTAAATATATTTCCTGATTTTTTTTAAATTGCATTATATTTGGGCCCATAACTTCTAAATAATACCCAATATTGACCTAATTTTTGGTATGCTCATAGAAAATGTATGGAAGAAAATGAATAATAAATATGATCAAAAACAGATCAGTGGTTTTGATTTTTGGCAGCCTTGAAGTGTAACAATGGCTTTTTAATGGAAAACGGAGGTTTTTCCTTAATGTCTCGAAGGAACAAAGTCCTAATGACAAAATTTTCGGTATGGTAGGAGATTTTGGGGACATCTAATGGTATGCAAAGTTTTGGATTCGTAGGTCCAATGGTTTTAAAATGTGCCTTGTTACAGGCTGGACGGCCGGACGACGGACAAAGGACCACGACTATAGCTCAGATGACTTACAGTCACCTGAGCTAAAAATCAGTAGGGTCCTTGCTTTTTTGGTGGGCCATATATACATTAAGTTTAAAATCCATATGTGAATCCAAACTGGATTATGAAACATTTTGGAAATCAACGCATGTACAGATGACTCCTAGGACCTTGACCTTTGACCTTGTGACCCCATTTGGGAAAGGGATATTTGCCTATTGGCAAGTGAGCTGTATGTGTAAGATAGAACCTCTGGTATGAAAGGTTTTGCTTAAAATGCATCCACAATCTTTTTAAAGATGTGGGGACTGTGACCTTGACCTCTGACCTCATGTCCCTAAATGAGGAAGGATGTCTGTTTTAGTGTTGGGCCATATAAAAGTCCAGTTTGAAATCCATATGTAAATCCCTACTGTAGTTATCATCTTGAAATGAATATGTGGACAGATGGCTCCTGTGACCTTGACTTTTGAACCTGTGACCCCAAGATTGATAGAGATGTTTCCCTGTTGGCAGGTGTCATATATGTGTAAGATGGAAAGACTGGCATGGAAAGTTTGACTGAAAATGCATCCACAAAGTTTTTGTAATTTTTGTGAGTCCTGACACCTTGACAGTTGACCTCATGACCCCAAAATCAATAGGGTTTTTGCTTTAATGGTGGGCCTTTCATACATTAAGTTTGAAATCCATATGTGAATCCCAAGTGGAGTTATCATCGGAAAATGAATTGTGGACAGATGGATGGACAGACCGACGGACAGGGTGATTACTATAGGGTACCTGCTTCTATTGAAGGCCCTAATAAAATACTACAAAAAGATATATAATTAAAATATGCTTGTTAAAAATGATACGTCTAAGAGGTTTTCTTAAAGTGAAAAAGGAGAGTTCATATTTGATGTGACTTAGAAGAAGTCCATTCTGTAACATGGAGATGAAGATCTGAAGGGTCTATTGGCATATGTAACAGTCCATGACTTGGAAGGTTCTACTTTACAACTTGTACACAAGAGATGGAACTTAGAGCACGTGTTGGTTGGTACAACTCAACTAGTTCACCAATATACTTGGGGGAAGAATACGTAGTGATTTTAAAGTATATAATCAGGGCTTTCAAGAGTGTGTGAATAAGTGTCAGAGACACGCTATACCGGTCCTATCCCCACACATCCCACTGGATGCGTGTTTTCTGGTTGCATTACCTCAAGATCATAGCCTCAGTGGGCAAGCTCAGCACAGCTCACTTACCGGACTACATCTTCATCTTGTGAGCTGTTGATGCAATCTAGGTGTTATAATCAGTCTCGGTGATTTTCGTAAAGCTACATTTTACTAGTTTTTATTATAAGCTGAGCCTGATTTCAAATGAATGATGTACATAAGTTGTAACAGATGATAATTTTTTTTAAAATAAAGCTAAAATTATGCAATGTGTTGTGTTTTTCTAGAAATATATATAGAAATATATAGAAAATATTAGAATATTGATTTGACTTGATGCAGACTCTCCAATATCTTGATCCAGGCATCCTGGACATCCCAAAAAATGCCCTATTGAAAGCCCTGATATAATAAATCCTTATATTGAAAACTATACTTCATGAGTAGCCAAGTAGCTCTCATCTTACTCAGCTATCTCACTGCTGGTTTATAAAACAACCTTGCACAGGTCTCTAAACTATTAATGATCCAGTCTTGTACATATCTCTAAACTATCTAATGATCAAGCCTTGTACAGATCTCTAACCCATTAATGATCCAATCTTGTACAGATCTCTCAACTATTAATGATCCAATCTTGTACAGATCTCTAAACTATCTAATGATCAAGCCTTGTACAGATCTCTAACCCATTAATGATCCAATCTTGTACAGATCTCTCAACTATTAATGATCCAATCTTGTACAGATCTCTAAACTATCTAATGATCAAGCCTTGTACAGATCTCTAACCCATTAATGATCCAATCTTGTACAGATCTCTCACCTATTATTGATCCAATCCTGTACAGATCTCTAACCCATTAATGATCCAATCTTGTACAGATCTCTCACCTATTATTGATCCAATCCTGTACAAATCTCTTACCTTCTAATGATCCAATCTGGTACAGATCTCTAACCCATCAATGATCCAATCTGGTACAGATCTCTAACCCATTAATGATCTGATCTTGTACATATCTCTTCCCTATTAATGATCCAATCTTGCACAGATCTCTAACCCATTAATGATCCAAACTTGTACAGATCTCTAACCCATTAATTATCCAATCTGGTACAGATCTCTAACCCATTAATTATCCAATCTGGTACAGATCTCTAACCCATTAATGATCCAAACTTGTACAAATCTCTAATCTATTAATGATCCCATCTTGTGCAGACCTCTAACCCATTAATATCCAATCTTGGACAGATCTCTAACCCATTAATGATCCAATCTTGTACAGAACTCCAACTCATTAATTATCTAATCTTGTACAGATCTATAACCTATTAACCTTTGACTACTAACCTGATTTTTTCAAACAACCATGGTGACTGGGAAATAGGTATGACTTCTGTTTTCTGTATCACGTATGATCCTAAATCAGACACTGAGTTAAAACTGTCACCTTAATCCCAGTCCAAAAATAAATCTAATATCAGATATGGCATAGTATATCCAGACAAGGCCCCTCTAAAACATGCCCTCTTCTTCTGAAGCATATATTGACACTTTACAAAGCCAAGGCCACCAGGGTCAAGGTCACAATTCTTTAAATTTGTCCAACAACTTGGTGGATACAAATTGTGAATCAAATTAGGTGAAAAAATATACCACACTTCAAAAAGTTTTGGGATTCACAAAACTCCTAATTATCTGCAGATTTTAACTTGAAAACCAAGGTCAAGGTGACTAGTATTTACAAAAAATCTGAGATCTATGTGGAAACAATTTTTGTGTCAAAAAGACAGAAAAATAAGCAGTACTGAAACAGTTAGGGGGTTCACAACATTTTTTATAAATTTGCAGATTTCAAACATGTCTGTGATCTTGGTGAAAACAATTTGTGTGTCGAATCTGAAAAAAATGGGGTATTTCAAAAGTTAAAGGGTTCACAAAAATCCTATATATCGTCATATATGACACTGAAGGTTAAGGTCAAGGTCACTGTTTTTTTTAAGGTGCGAAAACAAGTAAAGGAAATAGGTGGCACTACCAATCTTCAAGACAAAGCTAAAAGCTATCCACGACCTTCGGTCAACCTGGCTTTTGGACTAATCCATGCAACATTTCTTGAAATATTTAAGATTTTGTGCAATTTTTCACAAAAAAAGGATTTCAAGGTCAAAGTCACTCTCCTAATAATGGTCATGACCCCATTTTTAACAAGGGACCCATGGGTCACTGTGCTCAGCTGAAGTCCACCTTAAAGGTAAAAATCTAAAGTAATACCAAATGGAGATAAAGTCTAAGAGGAAAAGGTAATACCACAGGCCATTGCTGGTTGACATGATTGGTTTGTTTTGATGAGTAAGAAATTGTTGCAGTTAATATTTTGTGGCCAAACCATGCATTTCCTTATGTTAAAATTGAAGCATGTGAGTAGTTTGTGAACATGAGATGTTTATTCAAAATGATCATTTGTTTGCCTTTTTTTAAAAATTGTTTACTGTAGGTAGTTTACACATTTGTTCAATTGGATCTATTTTTTTATAATTTATATATTATTAGATATATGTATTTTTTATTTTATAAAATGTACACAACTGAAGTATAACTAATGTCCCCTGGTGCAAGGACATGGTTTTGGGGATAGGAAGGGGGGCGGGGTGGAATGATGGGAGTTACAACATCTCTGTATTATTATGGTGAATATACATAGGATTTTCACTTAATTCAACAATGCTTACAGGATAAAAAAGTTCAAGAAAAATAACATATGAAGTTTCAATTATTTCTTAATTTTTTATTTTATCAAATTGATTTAAAATTTCATATTAGCAATATTACACAACTGAATATATAAGTTGCTTTCAGATTTCAGACTTAAATCCATACACATACAGCATATGAAAGTTATTTCAACAGTGCTTATAGGAAAAAAATCATAATTAATATATACTTTACGATTACAGAGAGATGATGGACAGACAGAGCTGACCACTTTATGCTCTATTCTCCTGCAGTAAGACTATGTTTCAATTAGATCTCAATTATTTCTAATCCAATTATTTTTTAAATTAAATAAATTTTACACATTTGCAATAAAAACTAATGTCCCAGTGCACAGGAGCAAAGGAATCAATGGCAGCAATGGGGGGGGGGGGGAATGGTGGGATTTACAAACTTCTGCATATACATAAAGGGCAAACAAAGCCTGATCTCCATTTCTGCTAAGGCACGAAAATAATGAACAAATGTTTGTATGAGATCCTAATTTTTTTTATCACATCAATTTTTTATTTTATTTTAAGTTTATAATTCTATTCATTTCCAATGTAACATATATATAAGGTATATATAAAGTTGATTCATAATTTAAATTGCATTATCACAAAACTCAGTCTTGAGAAATGACAATCATGAGATGGTTCAGTCAATTTTGCTTAAATTTTGCTTTCTGACAGGAAACATGAACAGGTCCTATCCTTCCTATCTATGGTTAGGTACAGGGACCTTGATTCTATCAAGTACTGATCTCTAATGTTAAGACATATCACTGACATACAAGGTGGCTTATTCTTGTGAAGATATGACGGATCCCTCTCCCCAGAAACCTACATATAGGAGGAGGGGCGGTGAGTCAGACTGGTAATCCTCATACCCCTGGAGGTCTTCCAGCTGGTCTGTGCATCCTCCCTGTAGATATTTACTCTGTGTAAATTACATATCATATTCAGGTTTGTCTGGATGTAATAAAATGTCTTTATCATTGTATACCACACCTGGCAAACTACTTACAATATATTTCTGTGCAACAATTACTTTCAAACAAGATTTACTTTCAAATACCCGGCTCCCTATTTTGTGTTATCCTGTTTAAACCCTAGTTTCCTGAGACTGAGTCGCCCCAGGTTCCAGCTGGATGTGCCGCTATTGTCTTCTGTTATAGATTTACATTACAGACAATGCTTGGTTATAAATATTGCACAGGTTCTACCACTAAGACAGGTATTACAGGTGTTCTGTTGCTGTTCCTGGGAGCCTGGATTTAATGTTGGATTATCAGGTGTACCTCGACTTGTGACCCTGTGGTGGTGATGCTTAGCCACAAAAGAATTAACAATTAATAATAATGTCAAACATAATTAGTAATATCAACACAAAACTCAAAATGAATACCTACATTTTAATACTAAAGTACTGTAGTCTATTCACAAAAGCCCATCAAAGATTATTAGACAGCCTGCTTAATGCCTTAAAAATGAGCTTTCCTATTTTGAGTTTAGTTCTTTTCTTTCAATAAAATGTCTCTCAGAAATTAATTTTATGTCCGTAAAATTGACATAAGACATTAAAATACACTCCCTTTGAGAAGCAGAGTGACTGTAAGATCCCTATCAGACATGACACACTGGCTGGGAGTCTATCAGACATGGCACACTGGCTCAGAGTCTATCAGACATGACACTCTGGCTGGGAGGTCTATCAGACATGACAAAATGGCTGGGAGTCTATCAGACATGACACTCTGGTTGGGAGGTCTATCAGTCATGACAATCTGGCTGGGAGGCCTATCAGACATGACAAAATGGCTGGGAGTCTATCAGACATGACACTCTGGCTGGGAGGTCTATCAGACATGACAATATGGCTGGGAGTCTATCAGACATGACAATATGGCTGGGAGGTCTATCAGACATGACACTCTGGCTGGGAGGTCTATCAGACATGACAGAATGGCTGGGAGTCTATCAGACATGACACTCTGGTTGGGAGGTCTATCAGACATGACAAAATGGCTGGGAGTCTATCAGACATGACACTCTGGTTGGGAGGTCTATCAGACATGGCACTCTGGCTGGGAGGTCTATCAGACATGACAAAATGGCTGGGAGTCTATCAGACATGACACTCTGGTTGGGAGGTCTATCAGACATGACAATCTGGCTGGGAGACTATTTCCTATACATCTAGTAGGGACTCACACTCTCGCCTGGGGTTTATTTCAAAAGGAATCTATTTAAACATAAACTTTTCAACATACATCAGACAAACTTATTCTCACTACAGGGAGTACAATTAATTTTTGATCCCTATCAGCTATTAATTAAGCTCTGTCCTGGGAGTCTAGTTCTTTTATCATCCCTATCTGCTATATCTTAAGCTCTGTCCTGGGAGTCTAGTTCTTTTATTATCCCTATCTGCTATAACGTAAGCTCTGTCAAGTAAGTCTAGTTCTTTTATGATCCCTATCTGCTATAACCTAAGCTCTGTCAAGTAAGTCTAGTTCTTTTATGATCCCTATCTGCTATAACCTAAGCTCTGTCAAGTAAGTCTAGTTCTTTTATGATCCCTATCTGCTATAACTTAAGCTCTGTCCTGGGAGTCTAGTTCTTTTATGATCCCTATCTGCTATAATGTAAGCTCTGTCAAGTAAGTCTAGTTCTTTTATGATCCCTATCTGCTATAACTTAAGCTCTGTCCTGGGAGTCTAGTTCTTTTATGATCCCTATCTGCTATAACGTAAGCTCTGTTCTGTAAGTCTAGTTCTTTTATGATCCCTATCTGCTATAACGTAAGCTCTGTCCTGGGAGTCTAGTTCTTTTATGATCCCTATCTGCTATAACGTAAGCTCTGTCAAGTAAGTCTAGTTCTTTTATCATCCCTATCTGCTATAACTTAAGCTCTGTCAAGTAAGTCTAGTTCTTTTATCATCCCTATCTGCTATATCTTAAGCTCTGTCCTGGGAGTCTAGTTCTTTTATGATCCCTATCTGCTATAACGTAAGCTCTGTCAAGTAAGTCTAGTTCTTTTATGATCCCTATCTGCTATAACGTAAGCTCTGTCAAGTAAGTCTAGTTCTTTTATCATCCCTATCTGCTATATCTTAAGCTCTGTCAAGTAAGTCTAGTTCTTTTATTATCCCTATCTGCTATAATGTAAGCTCTGTCAAGTAAGTCTAGTTCTTTTATTATCCCTATCTGCTATAATGTAAGCTCTGTCAAGTAAGTCTAGTTCTTTTATCATCCCTATCTGCTATATCTTAAGCTCTGTCCTGGGAGTCTAGTTCTTTTATGATCCCTATCTGCTATAATGTAAGCTCTGTTCTGTAAGTCTAGTTCTTTTATGATCCCTATCTGCTATAACGTAAGCTCTGTCAAGTAAGTCTAGTTCTTTTATCATCCCTATCTGCTATATCTTAAGCTCTGTCAAGTAAGTCTAGTTCTTTTATTATCCCTATCTGCTATAATGTAAGCTCTGTCAAGTAAGTCTAGTTCTTTTATTATCCCTATCTGCTATAATGTAAGCTCTGTCAAGTAAGTCTAGTTCTTTTATTATCCCTATCTGCTATAATGTAAGCTCTGTCAAGTAAGTCTAGTTCTTTTATCATCCCTATCTGCTATAACGTAAGCTCTGTCAAGTAAGTCTAGTTCTTTTATGATCCCTATCTGCTATAACGTAAGCTCTGTCAAGTAAGTCTAGTTCTTTTATCATCCCTATCTGCTATATCTTAAGCTCTGTCAAGTAAGTCTAGTTCTTTTATGATCCCTATCTGCTATAACGTAAGCTCTGTCAAGTAAGTCTAGTTCTTTTATCATCCCTATCTGCTATATCTTAAGCTCTGTCAAGTAAGTCTAGTTCTTTTATGATCCCTATCTGCTATAACGTAAGCTCTGTCAAGTAAGTCTAGTTCTTTTATGATCCCTATCTGCTATAACGTAAGCTCTGTCAAGTAAGTCTAGTTCTTTTATCATCCCTATCTGCTATATCTTAAGCTCTGTCAAGTAAGTCTAGTTCTTTTATGATCCCTATCTGCTATAACGTAAGCTCTGTCAAGTAAGTCTAGTTCTTTTATCATCCCTATCTGCTATATCTTAAGCTCTGTCAAGTAAGTCTAGTTCTTTTATGATCCCTATCTGCTATAACGTAAGCTCTGTCAAGTAAGTCTAGTTCTTTTATCATCCCTATCTGCTATATCTTAAGCTCTGTCAAGTAAGTCTAGTTCTTTTATGATCCCTATCTGCTATAACGTAAGCTCTGTCAAGTAAGTCTAGTTCTTTTATGATCCCTATCTGCTATAACGTAAGCTCTGTCAAGTAAGTCTAGTTCTTTTATGATCCCTATCTGCTATAACGTAAGCTCTGTCAAGTAAGTCTAGTTCTTTTATCATCCCTATCTGCTATAACGTAAGCTCTGTCAAGTAAGTCTAGTTCTTTTATGATCCCTATCTGCTATAACGTAAGCTCTGTCAAGTAAGTCTAGTTCTTTTATGATCCCTATCTGCTATAACGTAAGCTCTGTCAAGTAAGTCTAGTTCTTTTATGATCCCTATCTGCTATAACGTAAGCTCTGTCAAGTAAGTCTAGTTCTTTTATGATCCCTATCTGCTATAACGTAAGCTCTGTCAAGTAAGTCTAGTTCTTTTATGATCCCTATCTGCTATAACGTAAGCTCTGTCAAGTAAGTCTAGTTCTTTTATGATCCCTATCTGCTATAACGTAAGCTCTGTCAAGTAAGTCTAGTTCTTTTATGATCCCTATCTGCTATAACGTAAGCTCTGTCAAGTAAGTCTAGTTCTTTTATGATCCCTATCTGCTATAACGTAAGCTCTGTCAAGTAAGTCTAGTTCTTTTATCATCCCTATCTGCTATAACGTAAGCTCTGTCAAGTAAGTCTAGTTCTTTTATGATCCCTATCTGCTATAACGTAAGCTCTGTCAAGTAAGTCTAGTTCTTTTATGATCCCTATCTGCTATAACGTAAGCTCTGTCAAGTAAGTCTAGTTCTTTTATGATCCCTATCTGCTATAACGTAAGCTCTGTCAAGTAAGTCTAGTTCTTTTATGATCCCTATCTGCTATAACGTAAGCTCTGTCAAGTAAGTCTAGTTCTTTTATGATCCCTATCTGCTATAACGTAAGCTCTGTCAAGTAAGTCTAGTTCTTTTATGATCCCTATCTGCTATAACGTAAGCTCTGTCAAGTAAGTCTAGTTCTTTTATGATCCCTATCTGCTATAACGTAAGCTCTGTCAAGTAAGTCTAGTTCTTTTATGATCCCTATCTGCTATAACGTAAGCTCTGTCAAGTAAGTCTAGTTCTTTTATCATCCCTATCTGCTATATCTTAAGCTCTGTCAAGTAAGTCTAGTTCTTTTATGATCCCTATCTGCTATAACGTAAGCTCTGTCAAGTAAGTCTAGTTCTTTTATGATCCCTATCTGCTATAACGTAAGCTCTGTCAAGTAAGTCTAGTTCTTTTATCATCCCTATCTGCTATATCTTAAGCTCTGTCAAGTAAGTCTAGTTCTTTTATGATCCCTATCTGCTATAACGTAAGCTCTGTCAAGTAAGTCTAGTTCTTTTATGATCCCTATCTGCTATAACGTAAGCTCTGTCAAGTAAGTCTAGTTCTTTTATCATCCCTATCTGCTATATCTTAAGCTCTGTCAAGTAAGTCTAGTTCTTTTATGATCCCTATCTGCTATAACGTAAGCTCTGTCAAGTAAGTCTAGTTCTTTTATCATCCCTATCTGCTATATCTTAAGCTCTGTCAAGTAAGTCTAGTTCTTTTATCATCCCTATCTGCTATAACGTAAGCTCTGTCAAGTAAGTCTAGTTCTTTTATGATCCCTATCTGCTATAACGTAAGCTCTGTCAAGTAAGTCTAGTTCTTTTATCATCCCTATCTGCTATATCTTAAGCTCTGTCAAGTAAGTCTAGTTCTTTTATGATCCCTATCTGCTATAACGTAAGCTCTGTCAAGTAAGTCTAGTTCTTTTATCATCCCTATCTGCTATATCTTAAGCTCTGTCAAGTAAGTCTAGTTCTTTTATGATCCCTATCTGCTATAACGTAAGCTCTGTCAAGTAAGTCTAGTTCTTTTATCATCCCTATCTGCTATATCTTAAGCTCTGTCAAGTAAGTCTAGTTCTTTTATGATCCCTATCTGCTATAACGTAAGCTCTGTCAAGTAAGTCTAGTTCTTTTATGATCCCTATCTGCTATAATGTAAGCTCTGTTCTGTAAGTCTAGTTCTTTTATCATCCCTATCTGCTATATCTTAAGCTCTGTCAAGTAAGTCTAGTTCTTTTATTATCCCTATCTGCTATAATGTAAGCTCTGTCAAGTAAGTCTAGTTCTTTTATTATCCCTATCTGCTATAATGTAAGCTCTGTCAAGTAAGTCTAGTTCTTTTATCATCCCTATCTGCTATATCTTAAGCTCTGTCCTGGGAGTCTAGTTCTTTTATGATCCCTATCTGCTATAATGTAAGCTCTGTTCTGTAAGTCTAGTTCTTTTATGATCCCTATCTGCTATAACGTAAGCTCTGTCAAGTAAGTCTAGTTCTTTTATCATCCCTATCTGCTATATCTTAAGCTCTGTCAAGTAAGTCTAGTTCTTTTATTATCCCTATCTGCTATAATGTAAGCTCTGTCAAGTAAGTCTAGTTCTTTTATTATCCCTATCTGCTATAATGTAAGCTCTGTCAAGTAAGTCTAGTTCTTTTATCATCCCTATCTGCTATATCTTAAGCTCTGTCCTGGGAGTCTAGTTCTTTTATGATCCCTATCTGCTATAATGTAAGCTCTGTTCTGTAAGTCTAGTTCTTTTATGATCCCTATCTGCTATAACGTAAGCTCTGTCAAGTAAGTCTAGTTCTTTTATCATCCCTATCTGCTATATCTTAAGCTCTGTCAAGTAAGTCTAGTTCTTTTATTATCCCTATCTGCTATAATGTAAGCTCTGTCAAGTAAGTCTAGTTCTTTTATTATCCCTATCTGCTATAATGTAAGCTCTGTCAAGTAAGTCTAGTTCTTTTATTATCCCTATCTGCTATAATGTAAGCTCTGTCAAGTAAGTCTAGTTCTTTTATGATCCCTATCTGCTATAACTTAAGCTCTGTCCTGGGAGTCTAGTTCTTTTATGATCCCTATCTGCTATAATGTAAGCTCTGTCAAGTAAGTCTAGTTCTTTTATTATCCCTATCTGCTATATCTTAAGCTCTGTCCTGGGAGTCTAGTTCTTTTATGATCCCTATCTGCTATAATGTAAGCTCTGTCAAGTAAGTCTAGTTCTTTTATGATCCCTATCTGCTATAACTTAAGCTCTGTCCTGGGAGTCTAGTTCTTTTATGATCCCTATCTGCTATAATGTAAGCTCTGTCAAGTAAGTCTAGTTCTTTTATTATCCCTATCTGCTATATCTTAAGCTCTGTCCTGGGAGTCTAGTTCTTTTATGATCCCTATCTGCTATAATGTAAGCTCTGTCAAGTAAGTCTAGTTCTTTTATGATCCCTATCTGCTATAATGTAAGCTCTGTCAAGTAAGTCTAGTTCTTTTATGATCCCTATCTGCTATAACTTAAGCTCTGTCCTGGGAGTCTAGTTCTTTTATGATCCCTATCTGCTATAATGTAAGCTCTGTCAAGTAAGTCTAGTTCTTTTATGATCCCTATCTGCTATAATGTAAGCTCTGTCAAGTAAGTCTAGTTCTTTTATGATCCCTATCTGCTATAATGTAAGCTCTGTCAAGTAAGTCTAGTTCTTTTATTATCCCTATCTGCTATATCTTAAGCTCTGTCCTGGGAGTCTAGTTCTTTTATGATCCCTATCTGCTATAATGTAAGCTCTGTCAAGTAAGTCTAGTTCTTTTATGATCCCTATCTGCTATAATGTAAGCTCTGTCAAGTAAGTCTAGTTCTTTTATGATCCCTATCTGCTATAACTTAAGCTCTGTCCTGGGAGTCTAGTTCTTTTATGATCCCTATCTGCTATAATGTAAGCTCTGTCAAGTAAGTCTAGTTCTTTTATGATCCCTATCTGCTATAATGTAAGCTCTGTCAAGTAAGTCTAGTTCTTTTATGATCCCTATCTGCTATAACTTAAGCTCTGTCCTGGGAGTCTAGTTCTTTTATGATCCCTATCTGCTATAACGTAAGCTCTGTTCTGTAAGTCTAGTTCTTTTATTATCCCTATCTGCTATATCTTAAGCTCTGTCCTGGGAGTCTAGTTCTTTTATGATCCCTATCTGCTATAATGTAAGCTCTGTCAAGTAAGTCTAGTTCTTTTATGATCCCTATCTGCTATAATGTAAGCTCTGTCAAGTAAGTCTAGTTCTTTTATGATCCCTATCTGCTATAACTTAAGCTCTGTCCTGGGAGTCTAGTTCTTTTATGATCCCTATCTGCTATAACGTAAGCTCTGTTCTGTAAGTCTAGTTCTTTTATTATCCCCATCTGCTATAACTTAAGCTCTGTCAAGTAAGTCTAGTTCTTTTATTATCCCCATCTGCTATAACGTAAGCTCTGTCAAGTAAGTCTAGTTCTTTTATGATCCCTATCTGCTATAACTTAAGCTCTGTTCTGTAAGTCTAGTTCTTTTATGATCCCTATCTGCTATAACTTAAGCTCTGTCCTGGGAGTCTAGTTCTTTTATGATCCCTATCTGCTATAATGTAAGCTCTGTCAAGTAAGTCTAGTTCTTTTATGATCCCTATCTGCTATAATGTAAGCTCTGTCAAGTAAGTCTAGTTCTTTTATGATCCCTATCTGCTATAACTTAAGCTCTGTCCTGGGAGTCTAGTTCTTTTATGATCCCTATCTGCTATAATGTAAGCTCTGTCAAGTAAGTCTAGTTCTTTTATGATCCCTATCTGCTATAACTTAAGCTCTGTCCTGGGAGTCTAGTTCTTTTATGATCCCTATCTGCTATAACGTAAGCTCTGTTCTGTAAGTCTAGTTCTTTTATTATCCCTATCTGCTATATCTTAAGCTCTGTCCTGGGAGTCTAGTTCTTTTATGATCCCTATCTGCTATAATGTAAGCTCTGTCAAGTAAGTCTAGTTCTTTTATGATCCCTATCTGCTATAATGTAAGCTCTGTCAAGTAAGTCTAGTTCTTTTATGATCCCTATCTGCTATAACTTAAGCTCTGTCCTGGGAGTCTAGTTCTTTTATGATCCCTATCTGCTATAACGTAAGCTCTGTTCTGTAAGTCTAGTTCTTTTATTATCCCCATCTGCTATAACTTAAGCTCTGTCAAGTAAGTCTAGTTCTTTTATTATCCCCATCTGCTATAACGTAAGCTCTGTCAAGTAAGTCTAGTTCTTTTATGATCCCTATCTGCTATAACTTAAGCTCTGTTCTGTAAGTCTAGTTCTTTTATGATCCCTATCTGCTATAACTTAAGCTCTGTCCTGGGAGTCTAGTTCTTTTATGATCCCTATCTGCTATAATGTAAGCTCTGTCAAGTAAGTCTAGTTCTTTTATTATCCCTATCTGCTATAACTTAAGCTCTGTCAAGTAAGTCTAGTTCTTTTATTTTCCCTATCTGCTATAACTTAAGCTCTGACCTGGGAGTCTAGTTCTTTAATATCCCTATCTGCTATAACGTAAGCTCTGTCAAGTAAGTCTAGTTCTTTTATTATCCCCATCTGCTATAACTTAAGCTCTGTCCTGTAAGTCTAATTCTTTTATGATCCCTATCAGCTATTAATTAAACTCTGTCCAGGGAGTCTAGATCTTTTATGATCCCTATCAGCTATTAATTAAACTCTGTCCAGGGAGTCTAGTTCTTTTATGATCCCTATCAGCTATAACTTAAGCTGTCTTGGGAGTCTAGCTCCTCTATGTTCCCTATCAACCATGAACTTATAGTCCCTCCTTGGGGTCTAGCTCCTTTATGGTCCATATCAACCATGAACTTACAGTCCCTCCTGGGAGTCTAGCTCCTCTATGTTCCCTATCAACCATGAACTTACAGTCCCTCCTGGGAATCTAGCTCCTCTATGTTCCCTATCAACCATGAACTTAAAGTCCCTCCTTGGGGTCTAGCTCCTTTATGTTCCATATCAACCATGAACTTACAGTCCCTCCTGGGAGTCTAGCTCCTCTATGTTCCCTATCAACCATGAACTTACAGTCCCTCCTGGGAGTCTAGCTCCTTTATGTTCCCTATCAACCCATGACTTTACAGTCCCTCCTGGGAGTCTAGCTATTTTATTTTCCCTATCAACCCATGACTTTACAGTCCCTCCTGGGAGTCTAGCTCCTTTATGTTCCCTATCAACCCATGACTTTACAGTCCCTCCTGGGAATCTAGCTCCTCTATGTTCCCTATCAACCATGAACTTAAAGTCCCTCCTTGGGGTCTAGTTCCTTTATGTTCCCTATCAACCATGAACTTACAGTCCCTCCTGGGAGTCTAGCTCCTCTATGTTCCCTTTCAACCTTGAACTTACAGTCCCTCCTGGGAGTCTAGCTCCTTTATGTTCCCTATCAACCCATGACTTTACAGTCCCTCCTGGGAGTCTAGCTCCTCTATGTTCCCTTTCAACCTTGAACTTACAGTCCCTCCTGGGAGTCTAGCTCCTCTATGTTCCCTATCAACCATGAACTTACAGTCCCTCCAGGGAGTCTAGCTCCTTTATGTTCCCTAACAACCCATGACTTTACAGTCCCTCCTGGGAGTCTAGCTCCTTTATGTTCCCTAACAACCCATGACTTTACAGTCCCTCCTGGGAGTCTAGCTCCTTTATGTTCCCTATCAACCCATGACTTTACAGTCCCTCCTGGGAGTCTAGCTCCTCTATGTTCCCTTTCAACCTTGAACTTACAGTCCCTCCTGGGAGTCTAGCTCCTCTATGTTCCCTATCAACCATGAACTTACAGTCCCTCCAGGGAGTCTAGCTCCTTTATGTTCCCTAACAACCCATGACTTTACAGTCCCTCCTGGGAGTCTAGCTCCTTTATGTTCCCTAACAACCCATGACTTTACAGTCCCTCCTGGGAGTCTAGCTCCTCTATGTTCCCTATCAACCATGAACTTACAGTCCCTCCTGAGAGTCTAGCTCCTTTATGTTCCCTAACAACCCATGACTTTACAGTCCCTCCTGGGAGTCTAGCTCCTCTATGTTCCCTATCAACCATGACTTTACATTCCCTCCAGGGAGTCTAGCTCCTTTATGTTCCCTAACAACCCATGACTTTACAGTCCCTCCTGGGAGTCTAGCTCCTTTATGTTCCCTATCAACCATGAACTTACAGTCCCTCCTGGGAGTCTACCTCCTCTATATTCCTCATAAACCATGAACTTACGCTCGCTCCTGGGAGTCCAGTTCTTGTACGATCTCGTCTCTCTTCTTGACGGTCTTCATCAGTTCCTCCAGCAGTAGTTTTTCTCGCTGACTCTGAGCCCCCGTCTTCTTCCAATCTGGATTAACAAATCAATTTTATAAATTTAAGTTGAAATCAGGGTTTGGTCTGGTACACCAGGTACCATTATCATCATGAACAGAAACAGAATGGTTAGAACAGAATGCACAGAGATTGACGATTAGTTTTACACACAGCCAAAACATGTTTACAACAATTACATGTTACTAAAGTATTATCGTCTCACTTATTTACATAACACTGTGGGAAACCTGTTTTTTCTAGATATTCATATAATAGTTGCACATACTGAAAATGGAATACAAGTTATTTATCATTTTATGAAATTGAACTTTACCCTTTAAGAATGAATAAAGAAATAAATAAATGTAATTACTGCTTCGCATGTCAAATTTATAAATAAATTTTCAACAATAATTATTTATACACTGTTCAAAATGTAATACATAAATATATTTCTGAACTAGGATTTTTATCACTTGAATTATTTTATTTATTATTACATATGATTCATGTTTTTAACTGAATATTCATGCTGTTAATATTATGGTTATCCAAATATATATCAAAAGAACTTAAATCATTGTTATATGTCATACATATTTAACATATATAATTTTTAAATATTTATACATTTGTGAATTAACAGATTTTGTGATATATATATATATTTTTTATTTTTCATTAACATTTTGTGTGAAAATGTGCAGTAGATCATGGTGGAATAAAATTAAAATATTTGGTAAATAAAAATAAAAGGACAACTATAGTTGACCATAAGTGAAACAAATAAAAAATTTATTTGGAAATCATGTAACTTTTTGAATTATGGCACTGATTTTATGTTATCATTAAATATTAAGATATAAGTTTTTAAGATATACACTTCTCAACTGAAAAATCTTTCAAAATTTCATATGTGTGTGAGAATAAACTGCAGTCATCATGAAACAATCAACATGATGAAGTCAAAGAACTGAATGAAGCAGAATTATAGCTAGTGTTTTAATGCGACCTGGGCAAAATCAGAATTTCAATCTTGCCTGGGCGAAATTGAAATCCTACATATAATTATAACAGGATTTCAATCTTGCCTAGGCGAAATCAAAATTCTAATCTTGCTAGGCAAATTCTTATTTCTCCAGTTACATACATATATACATATATATATATATATATATATATATATATATATATATATATATATATATTAATAATAATAATAATAATAATACAGTTAGTGGTTTATTTTAGTTTTGCAGGCTTCAATGATGTTTTGGAACAAAGATCAGTTGTCTACTAAACAGAGAGGAAGTCATCAACCTCTGAGTTGTAACTATAAAAGCCACACATAAATTGTATCACACAATCATCACAGCATTTGAGAACTATATCAAACCATTTTTATTTGACGTACAAGTAATTCTTGACATAATATATATATTTTTTAAAATCTAATTTTTATTGCATTAGAGGCTCTTGACTAGTTAAATTACAGTTGTAAATTGACAATATTCTGATGTTATCATGTGAATCAATGACTAACTGATGTTACAATATTCTGATGTTATCATGTGAATCAATGACTAACTGATGTTACAATATTCTGATGTTATCATGTGAATCAATGACTAACTGAAGTTATAACTGACACAAGGAGAGAGTCCTACATCAGGACAGAATGATTTGTTTAAGTTGTGATTATATCAGGCCGAAATGGGTGGAAATGTTTCACATGTAAGTTATGGTATCACTTGTCAAGCCTCCCCTTGAGTTTGTTATTAACTGTCACACGGGTCATGTACATGACATATACGACCGGCGTCCATCCATTTAATTCAAATAATTGTCACTTGCTAACAGAATTCAACTAAATTCACATCATTGTATATTTTGTAAATCAAAACTTGGCAAATTGAAATCGTGGCCAGTTGGTGCAGTGTTTGGCACACAAACCCTGCCGACGCCAGGCAAACAGAGCCACCTGTGAATGCGAGTTCTGCCATGGCCGCGGTTGTTTGAACTGGACCTGCTGGTATTGATGGCATTTAGGTCTCTCACACCCGGTGTTCATGCCTCTAATGGCAGCACAATGTAAGAACAATGTCCGGCAGGCGCTCGGTGTTACCTGCACTGTCAAGCCAAACACCCGCTCCAGCTGGACCACCGTCTCTGGTATGCAACTCTTCATAAACATTTCAATTAATGGAGAGAACCTTGGTTGCTCACTGAGTGGCTCCCTTACACTTGTTACTTAACAGTCTCTGTCTGATCACACCACTTCTCTGTGTTCTAGCTCAACTTCTGTCAGACATTTATTTTAATGAAATCACCTGTGTAAATTGTATTTCTTTAAAAATACAAAAGAATTTGATATAATAATCTAATAAAATATATTATTCAATAAAAATAATGATATTACAATAAAATATATTAAAACATTTTAGAAATGTGTAAACATATTTTTATCTACAATAAGACAAGTGGTACCTGTTGTTGTTTAATACTGAAAAATTTCATTTTGTGTGTATGTACAAATATACACAAAACAAAATTATACATACACACACATATTTATGTATATATATATAATATATATATATATATATAAATATATAAACACACAAAATGAAAATAATATAAATATATGTATAACTATATACATTTCTATTCATAAAATTTTTGGTTAACCATAGTAAAAATGGCATGAATATTTAGATAAAATATGAATTATATATAATAATACATTAGTATAATAATTATATATATATATATATATATATATTATATATTTTATATATATATATAAACAAAAAAAATGAAATTTGCCACTATGAAACAAGTACCACTTGTCTTGACTGTTGCATTATACATACATCACACAAAATCATACAATAAATCCTTTATGTTAAAGTTAATGAGCCTCACTTAAGATCCACAAACAAAAGTACTACCCGGTATGTAAAGTGTTATGTCCTGTGAGGATAAATATTAACATTTAACACAACTCTTGTAGCTGACTGTCAGGAGTGACACAGCACAGAAGCAAACCTGAGCCACATACATTTGCCATTCACCCTGTGTTTGACCAGGGCATTTAAAGTGCCCTCACCTTCTATGGCCATTATAGCTCGCAGTTCTCGCTGTAACAGCTCTGATCGTCTCTCCAGGTTATTTTCCTTCTCCCTACAACACAAAACCTGGAATCAAATTCCTGCCAACAGATCTACAAGTGGTTTACTGGACGTATGTTCCATGGTCCTCTGGCTACTTGAGGCCCAGCTCAGGCCATGATGGTCTGTTTAGGGCATGTTGTGATTACGGGATTAGGTCTCACATCTAGATTGATTCACTTCTGCCACAGAACCAATCCTGACTCACCTTACTGCTGTCCTTCTACCCTCCATGTGGTGATGCTTCATTTGATAAAATTCAAGTAAAGTAAATGTTCTAACACCTTTGTTCTCTGTACAAAAACTTCATTCTATAAAACTTGGTAAAGTAAATGTTGCGACAGAAAACATCAACCAGGAGAGAGGAATCCAGCACTGCAGTAGTCCAAATTTGCTTCAAGTCAGTTTTTTATACATGAGTTGGAGAAGGAGTCAAACCAGGAAGAGAGAACATAAACCAATATCTCGCAATATGTAACATAAAATAATTTCTCAATCTGAGATTCAGTTTGGAGGAAATAATTCTTGCCTTGCAATCAGATCTCAATATGTACTAACAATAACAATTCTTGAAATGCTGAATGCTCTCCAAAGTCAAACAATAAAACTGAAGGTTATTTTGGTAAATCATACATTTTAATTTACATTAAACCTGAGTAAATTAACAGCCCAAAGCCAGCTAAAATCCCTCAAAGGCTCAACCTGAGAGAAAATCTTCACAAATATCTTTAAAAAAACATCCTTCAGGTGGTGCAGTTATATCCATCTGACAAAAATCCAGTTTTTACCAAAAAGCTCCACTATAAACCTTCTGGGCAAGCTTCAGCTCGCTCTGTCTCTGAGTAAAATGCCCGCCCCAGTTTCACTAGTTTCTTGATTGTAGTCCCACCTGTCTAGAGGGACTTCTCTTATTCTATGGAGGAGGATATTACACCCAGAGTCTGACAAACCAGGGTCAGGATAGACCACAGAAGATTTGCATGATCCAAGTTAAAAATGAGTATAATGACAGAGGACCACTTTGCAGGCCTGTGATCAGGACATGAGGACTAATCAGTTGTCTATTTACCAATTAACTGTGTACAGACTGGGCAGTAAGAACTAGAAACAGACCAAGATTGTTGTGGTAGAGAAAGAGAGTTAAGAAGATTGTGCAGCTCGTGCAGTTAAGAACCTTAACAGATTACAGTGGCTTTGTCACCATTAGAGACGGACGCCTGGGACGGACGGTGTGTGTATGCTGGGGGCAACCGGTCTTATCATCTGCTTATTGTTTTCTATACCAACTGTGGACTACCTGAACAAAAACACACAGAGACCTCTGTTAATCACAGACTGGCCTGGGGAAGGATTTAATTCACACAAGGTGAGACCTGGACACATCGCAGTGAAGCTGCGCAACTCAGTGTGGCGGACAGCCATGGGCTGCGAGCCGGGATCAGTGTAAGCTCTTTTGTAAATGGTGGGGAAGCTCTTGCCCCACAGTAGCCGTGGGCAGATATCAGATGCACGATCCTGACGCATCCACAAGAGAATCGTAAGAAGAAGCTGAGCACACAAAACAGAAACTCCACCATCATGCCGGTCACAACTCAGGTTACCACTAAGAGCCCCGCGTGATTCAAACCAAACTCACCACCTGAAATCAACACCTTATATAGAGATATATAAATACAGATATATAAATGTCTGCTAAACTCCCAGTCACTTCTGGTTATGTTTATTTGCTTATTTTCAATAATATTAAAAATCTAATATCAAAGTACACTTATGGATATGGAACACTCACATGTATTTCCATATATATATATATGTGTGTGTGTGTGTGTGTGTTCCTTAAAATGTCTGTTGTATGATGGATCCCAATAAATTAATATGTAAAATCTAAATTCCTGAAAATACCATCCATTTATGTTACACAAGACATATATAATACATGACAATTAAAATATTTTGTTTTTAACTGACTTGCCATGAAATAAATATTAATTCATACATATTAGTTTTATATTACTTGTTTCAGAAATTGTGACTTTACAGGATATAGATATATATTTGTGTGTGTGTGTATTATATGTATTAATATATATATAATTATATTCATATATATATATATATATATATATATATATATATATATATATATATATATATATATATATATATATATATATATATATATATATATATATATTTCAGGGGAGAGCAGTTACATTACCTCTGATGATTTGGACAGGCGGACGTTAATCAGTAACTATTGTCTGCCGCAGCAAATAAAAATTCACTAAAACCTCTGTTGTTACTGTTTCATTAGGCAAATATTCCCCTGTGTCTACAGAGCCCCCACACTTTCTGTCACTACAAAATGGTAATGAGAGACGAGAAGTCACACAGTAATATTCCAAGGAGCGGATCATGACCTCCTCGTGGTAACTGGCAGGGAATCTCATTCACAAATCTTTTATTACCTAAATGGGCATTAAAGTAGACACATTTAGAAACACATTTAGAATCCCTAATGTCAAAATTAGCCTTCTCACACAAAACCTGTGACAATGATGTCATTATGAGTTTACTGTTGTTCCTGATTAGCTGCTGAAGCCTTGTTGGTGGCCCGGACCCACCTGGGACAGAGCTGTTCAGATTCCTCAAGGTAATCAAATTAATACAATGGCTTCCCTTTCAGCCCAGCTCAGACCCCATTTAGCTAAAAAATGCTGGTCTCCTGTAATCAGTGCCGCGGATGACGGAATCCCAATAGATTTGTCCCCAGCAAACCAATTAATACCTCATTGTTCTGCAGGTAGAGGGCCACACACACAAAAGCTTTAATTAACTCCTGTATTCCGGACACCAATATACTGCACTATAGGAGTGGAGCGGATCTGAGGTGTAATTAGAGGGGTGGGTCGTTTAAGTGTCTTGGGAGTTAATGTGATCCCTGATGGTTTCTGACTCAGTGATGTCACATGCAAGTTGCAGTAATGCTGTTACCGCTATTCTCTGTTTGAAGTCATCTCGGAGCAGCTACATGAGAACATCAAAGCCACCCAAGGTGTTTCGACAATTCATGCGTAGATGTACTGAGAAGTTTCAAGTGGATCCTTAAACATATCCAGCATGTAGACACGAGTCTCAGTTTTCTTGGGCCTTTAAAAATCTAAGATGCCAGACCAAACAGCAGGCTAATCTTCAAACAGTACTCATGCAGGCAACAAACATATATTATAAACACCACACAGTTCAAGGTTCTTTATCCTGATTGTCTCCGAGTCGGACAATGGCCGCCCGAGACCTCTTAGTGTAGCACTTCCTATGCGCATTCTTTTCATGTTGTTCCAATGATGTGCTTGTATTGAAACAAACAGACACTCCCGGTGGTGTGCAAATATCAGCCCCAGGGCAAAACACAGACCGCCAAAACTAGCAACCTCCAGCACCCGTACAGGATCCACGCGAAAAGTCTACACTACATCAAACACTCAGCCACAAAACCTCGCTAACATTTGCTGCATGAAGCCCTTTGAAATATGAGTTGTAAATGTTATGAAAAGTCAAGTTTAAACATCAACTGTGTGGGGCGACCAACAGTCAGCACTGATCTCATCGCAAAAAACCATCAGGTAGAAACGTTGGTCATGGAGCTGGCTCTAAAACAAACACTGAGTGTGCTCAATCTATCAGAGATTTTTATATGTGGCCATCGTGGTGCCTGCTTGGCTTGTGTGTGCCTCAGGTCTACCTGACCAGAAAATGTCAGATATAAAAAATGTCAAATATCAAACACCTACTGGTCATCATAAAACAAAATGTCTATCTATATCAAAAACATACTGGTAACAATATTAAAAAAAAATTATATATCTATATATCAAACACATACTGGTATCGACATTTCAAAAGTGTATTTTATATATCAAAAACATACTAAAAATGATGTTAAGAAGAAAGTATATATATCAAATATCAAAAGGCATGCTGGTCATAATATTCTAAACAAGGGACCTATGGGTCACGACGCTCAGCTGTTATATATGATAAAAAAATATTATTTAGAAATGAGGCACATGCTGGTTTTGTGTGGTAATAAATATAAGCTGTATTATGAGTTGTTGTTGTTTAGCTTATGTATGATTTTGATAGTACCTTTGGAGACAGGGAAGAGGACTGATTTCATTTATTTTATTAACAAATGGAGTACTATTGTCACACAGATTTTGACTTGGCCATATAACTTATAAGCAGAACATATAATATAAGAGTTTAACTATTTATTAAAAAAAATTACAAATATTGTCCCAAATATAATTTTTATAAAAAATAATAAGAGAATCATATGATTTTTTAAAATGAAATATAACTGATATGATTATTAAAATAATATTAAAGAATATATTCATGAATGCATTCATGAATACATTTTGAAAGTATTTGCACTGGTATTCATATAATTTCATTTTTACCTGAATTCCAATTCTTTATGCAAGAAATTTTATAATGGAGTACATATTCATATTCGTATTTAAATACAATTGCAAAGTTTTCCCACCATTACTGGCATTTATTCAGTTTTCACCAAACAATTATGTTGAGAATCCAGAATATACAAAATTCACACATTTAAATTATGATCAAAAGTACCTGGTTTTATGGCTTTTATTTATATTAAAAAAAAAAAATGTAATATATTCATTTTGGACTAATTTCACATCAATGTACACACTAGACACAATAGGAATCTAGATTAATAATATCAACTGCATCTTTGTCTATCATTTATTTCCTTCATATGATCCCTAATGATAAGTAATGAATAATATGATTTACTTTTTTATCATTAAAATTGAACTGAAAAATACCATAGGTGACTGCATGGTGTTATTTGGAGTACATGACATTCTATCCATCGATACAAGATTCTTTTATCATCAGTAACAGCAAGTTAAATTCCCGTTATTATAAACTAACAAATTCTTTTTTATTTTTCTTTAATTTGTTATTAAAAAACAATAAAAAATTTATTTATTTATTGTTAATTGTTATGTTGTTGGTTAAAACTACTAGATGAGTTGGGTTGGACACCTAGACCAACTGTGGCTGGCCATACGCTGCCTACCTGCAACAGTGTATGGCTCGCCTCAAGCATGCATAATTTGCTGAAAGTTCAACAAGGTCAACATACAGGTGACTCAAGAGGGGCTGGAGAGAAATAAGGTCTGACATGGTCTCATAAAAACATTAATAAAAGCTACAATTTTTGGCCAATTTCTTTCAGCTTTCTAAACTAAAAAGCTGAAATCCTTGTGTGCATGATATGAAAATTATATCAACCGTGCTCACAGGAAACAAATGTGCCATGGTCAAAGTTGGGCAAAATTTAAGGTACTAATTTTATATTTATACTAATTACATATAAAATTTGAAAAATTCAGAACTAATTTGGGGTATTCAATTGAATCATGATTAAATAATGTTACATCCCTGGCAAAAAAACTCTAGCTTCAGCAATCCCCTTGTTAAGGGAGTAAATATATTTCTTGATTTTTTACATAGTGCATTATGTTTGGGCCCATAACTTAAAACAATTACGCAATACTGACATCATTTCTGGCATATGCATAGAGCAGAGTTTGCGAAATCTTCTAGTCCTCAGCAGGACAGTGGGTCCTGCTGTAGAAGACTTATTGCCGGTCCTGTCAGATCTCTGTAGGACCTGCCGTGAAGTATGTTAATTCAGTGACCGGTTACAAACAGAAAGCATATGTAACAATAAGTGTCAATAGTTTCATTGTGAATTTATGAATATAAATAAAACAAACCTCTTTTAACATATTCGGAGATATTTTGTTGTATGCCAGACTTCCATGCACTATTTAGTTTACTCCTGGCTTGGAAGTAAAGCTGCATTATTTTACCTGTTAATTACACCTATAATATATAACCATACTGAATATCCTCTCAAATTTGTAAACATGTTTATATTTTATATGTGGCGGTTGATAGTGACGTGAACTGACTTTTCCAAAAATAAATGTTATTGTTACTTATATTTGTTACCTTTCTCAATAATATCAATGAACTTGAATAATATTCAATGTCTATTGACATATAAATAACAATCAGCGATGAAAATATTAGCTTATTATAATTTTTTATGTGTCACAATTACAGACCTATCTGATTTCATTTGACTGCGCAAGTCAAAAGTTCGCTCTTATACCCGGGCCAGACTTGCACTTGGCGCAGAATCATACTCAGAATCAATTCTGAATAGAACCGACCTCAAGCGAGTGATAACAGACTGAATCCGCTCGGAGAGCTCTGGTACTTAATTAACATGAAATCACGTAATTCTTATCATATCGGACATTTAACCTTATGATTATGATCACGTCCTAGACTTCGTCAGTGCCAGGATCAAAATTAAATTATACTTTATTTGCGTAATTTTACTCAGGGCCTTGTGGTCTTAGTTAAAAATATTAGTTTCATGGACACCGTGAGCTATTTCCGAACAGCGGGGGCGTTTTCCGCACACTCATTCCCGCCAAAAATTTTATGAATGAAGTCACGTGAACAGATTATTACTATGAATATCTGATTGGCTCTCTGGCTACTTGGAGTCATCACTTAGCCAATCACAGGAACGTAGGCGTGACAAATCACCAGTCTGTCACCAAAGTCTGTCTGGATGTTAAAAATAGAAACAGACATCGCTGGTTGACAAATATGGATAAATAAAAGAACTCTTTGTTTTGCCGAAAGGCGGTGAACATTCACATTATATATGAGCAAATGAAAAGGATTTCCTCTTGTTGATGTTTAACTGCTACGTGCCTAATTTTTAGTGCAATGTGCGCCTATTATTATCTCTAATTTCATCAAACCAGCGGGAAAACTCTTCTGGTTTTGCAGTGTTTTGCCCGCGTGGCGAAATTGTGAAAACCTCCGAATTGTCTGGTCTTGATGCCTCTGTTTCAATATGCCACCTTCGATTGACACACTAATAATTGTCGATGCTAACAACAATTAGTGTGATTCTCGGCGAATTCGTCTTCTATAGAGAAATCAAAACTGCACTAGTGTATCAAGACAGTATATTTTTTTTCTGTACACGCTTGCTGATCAAATGCAACGAGCAACACGAAAACGCACGTGGGAGTGTTTACGCAGAGATTTTTACACATGCTTTATCATAATCTAAGAAAATAGGTCTCTGAATCAAACGATATTTTTGGAAAAAGGCCAGTGGACCCGGTTGTGCAAAGCCAAAAATTTTTCTCAGGTGGACAATAGGTCCGGCTGAATTAGAGATCCTATCGGACCCTCATATATCTAGCCGGTCAGGTCCGCAGGACCGACGGATTTCGCATACTCTGATAGAGAATGTATAGAAAAATATGTATATTATATATGATTAAAGTCACATCAGTGGTTTTGATATTAGGCAGTCTTGAAGTGTAACAATAGGTTTTTAATGGAAAAATGAAGTTTTTCATTAATATCTCGAAGGTATTAAGTCCTAGTGACCAAATTCTTGGCATGGTAGGGAATTTTGGAGACATCTAATTGTATGCCAAATTTTAGGAACTGAGAGCTGAAGCTGGGGAGCTGAGCTCTTGAAAACTGCATAACACTAGCTTGATGTAAACAATTTGTTACATGGTGCTTGAAAACTTGAATAAAATCTACAGTTTTTTATCAACTGGTTTCAAATTTTTGGTGTTAACAGACAAAATGCTAACAAAAACATGCTGAGAAAATTAAATCCACAGTACTTACAGGAAAAAAACGTGCCATGGTCAAAGTTGGGCAAAATTTAAGGTACCAATTTTTTATTTTTGTTAATATTTTAAAAAATTTAAAAGATTTTGATCTAATTTTGGGTATACAATTTAATTTTGATAAATTAAAGTTATATTACTGGAAAAAAAGTCCATAGCTTTAACAAGTTTTGTGTTAAGTGATCAAATATCTTTCCTGATTTTTCACAAAATGCATTATGTTTGGGCCCATAACTTTTTTAAATTATATAATACAGACATAATTTCTGGCATGTACATAGGAACTATATAGAAGAATATTTATGGTAAATATGAGGGAAAACAGATGAGTGGTTTTGATATTAGGCAGTCCTGAAGTGTGAAAATAGGTTTTTAATAAAAAATTGAGGTTTTTCCTTAATTTCTCAAAGGAACGAAGTCGCAAAGACCCAGTTTTCGGCTTGGTAGGAGATCTTTGGGACATCTAACATTATGCTGAATTTTGGATTCCTATGTCTTACGGTTTCAAAACGTGCCACATCTACGGACGGACGGACGGACGGACGGACAGACGGACGGACGACGGACAATGGACCACGACTATAGCTCAGATGACTTATAGTCAGCTGAGCTAATAATTACTAATATCATAAACACACTGGTCAAGCTACTGTAAGTCAGGTTATTATAAATATAGTGGTATTATGACATAATAAATAGTAAGGATATCATGGACACAGTACTAATGACATAGGTAAAAATGGTGAACATATTCATAAATAAAACAGAAAAATACTGGAAACCATAAACATTACTGATAAATAACTGGGAAAGTTATCCCACAAAAGTTAAACTAATGCTACCCTAGGTGTGAATAGAAATGGTAAAAACAGAGCTGGGTCAGGCGGCCTTTCGGATCAGGAATACTATTTATAACACACTTTGCTTGTTGCATTCTATCATTATATATATCATTACTTTCATCAATGTAACAATATAAATCTTGAATCTTAAACCTATACAAATATTTGGTCCCTCACACAGAGATACTACATAAAGACAATTTAGTACAGGAGGAGCCTCACATATAGTAACATCAGATGAGGACAGGGGGCAGCACAAGATGAGCCTAAAGTCTGGACTGTAAAGTCATGTATGAAGACCATAATTCCTTGTTTCTGCAAATTGGACAGATGTTATACATTGTTGTATTTGACTGAATAAAATAAGTTGGCAAGAGACACTTAGGTCTGGTGGGTGGTATTATGTGCAGTATTGTGTGATGTCTGGTTGGAGGTGGTGCGTGTGGTATGGTGGGTGCTGTTGTGTGTGGTATTGTGTTATGTCTGGTGGGTGGTATTATGTGCAGCACTGTGTGTGGACTGCTGGGTGGTGGTGTGTGTGGTATGGTAGGTGCTGTTGTGTGTGGTATTGTGTGATGTCTTGTGGTGTGTGTGGTATTGTGTGGTATTGTGTGATGTCTGGTGGTGTGTGTGGTATTGTGCAATGTCTGGTGGTGTGTGTGGTATTGTGTGGTATTGTGTGATGTCTGGTGGTGTGTGTGGTATTGTGCGATGTCTGGTGATGTGTGTGGTATTGTGTGATGTCTGGTGGTGTGTGTGGTATTGTGCGCTGTCTGGAGGTGTGTGTGGTATTGTGTGATGTCTGGTGGTGTGTGTGGTATTGTGTGATGTCTGGTGGTGTGTGTGGTATTGTGTGATGTCTGGTGGTGTGTGTGGTATTGTGTGGTATTGTGTGATGTCTGGTGGTGTGTGTGGTATTGTGCGATGTCTGGTGGTGTGTGTGGTATTGTGTGATGTCTGGTGGTGTGTGTGGTATTGTGTGATGTCTGGTGGTGTGTGTGGTATTGTGTGGTATTGTGTGATGTCTGGTGATGTGTGTGGTATTGTGTGATGTCTGGTGGTGTGTGTGGTATTGTGTGATGTCTGGTGGTGTGTGTGGTATTGTGTGATGTCTGGTGGTGTGTGTGGTATTGAGTGATGCCTGGTGATGTGTGTGGTATTGTGTGATGTCTGGTGGTGTGTGTGGTATTGTGTGATGTCTGGTGGTGTGTGTGGTATTGTGTGATGTCTTGTGATATGTGTGGTATTGTGTGATGTCTGATGGTGTGTGATGTCTGGTGGGTGATGGTGTGTGGTTTGAAAGGTGGCACAGTGTGTGGTCTGGTATTGTGTGTGATCCAGTGGATTTTTATTGTGCATACAATGATACACTATTTAGTGTTACTGGATGATAATTTGTACACTAAGTGAGTGGTACTTTGTATTACGGCATGTTATTTTGTGTTATTTGGTGGGCGGTACTTTGTGATACTCTATATTATTTTGTGTTATTTGATTGGCAGTACTTTATTTTACTGGTTGGTATTTTGTTTCATTTGGTGAATGGTACTTTGTTTTACTTGATGGTATTTTGTTTCATTTGGTGAATGGTACTTTGTTTTACTGGATGGTATTTTGTGATATTTGGTGAGTGGTACTTTGTGTTCTGGATGGTATTTTGTGTTATTTTGTGGGTGGTACTTTATTTTACTGGATGGTATTTTGTGTTATTTGGTGAGTGGTACTTTTGTGTTCTGGATGGTATTTTGTGTTATTTGGTGGATGGTACTTTGTGTTATTGGATAGTATTTTGTGTTATTTGATGGGCAGTACTTTGTGTTACTGGATGTTATTTTGTTTTACCGTATGGTATTTGTGTTATTAGGTGGTTGATACTTTGTGTTACTGTGGTTATTTTGTGTTCTTTAGTGGGTGGTACCAAGTGTTCTGGATGGTATTTTGTGTTATTTGGGGGGCGGTACTTTGTGTTCTGGATGGTATTTTGTGTTATTTGGTAGGCAGTACTTTGTGTTACTGGATGTTATTTTGTTTTACTGTATGGTATTTGTGTTATTAGGTGGTTGATACTTTGTGTTACTGTGGTTATTTTGTGTTCTTTAGTGAGTGGTACCAAGTGTTCTGGATGGTATTTTGTGTTATTTGGGGGGCGGTACTTTGTGTTCTGGATGGTATTTTGTGTTATTTGGTAGGCAGTACTTTGTGTTACTGGATGTTATTTTCAGTACTTTGTACTTACAGGATATTGAGTTGCATCTGGCGTCTGATCAGGGCATTTTTCTTGTTGACAAGGATGAACCACTCCTGCATTAGTTGTTCCTCTTGTTCACGGTGACCTGAGGTTGAAAACAAAATGCATAGAGTGCCATTAATACACCTTGTGTGACCTCTACCATAGTTAGGTTTTGCATGGTTATCTTTCACATAGATGTTTATCACATAGTTATGTCACACAGTACAGAGTAAAATGATAAGGAAACCTAGGCAGCTTTTCCTCAATGAAGTAAATATTTTGTTTTAAATTCAACCATTGAAGTGAGAGAGAAACATTAAGATAAAATCTCTTAAAGTTTTGTAAAAGACACATTCGCTCCACTGAATACAAACATTAAACTTTGCCCAGTCTGTCCACATCCAGCCTTATTTTCTCTCAACTGTTCTTGTCTCACAAATCAGTTTCACTTGTTCTTCTTTTCTCTATTCCTCATTTCTTCCCTCACCTGTATTTGTCTCACTTGCTCTCACCTGTCACTTTCTTCTCTTCTATGCCTATATTACCCGTGTTTATCTTACCTGTTCTTGTCTCACCTGAGACATTACACCTGTTCCTCTTTTCCATTCCTGTATCACATTTCTTGTCTAACAACTTGTCTCAACTAAACTTATCTCATTTGGTCTTATCTCACCTGTTTTATTTGGGCCTCACCTTTTTGGGGGTCTCACCTGTTCACATCTCTTGTTTTTTTTTGTCTCACATGGTCTTATCTCAAATGGGGTGTTTTTTCCCTCACCTATTCTTATCAAACCTGTTCTTGTTTCAACTGGTCTTGTCTCATCTTTTAATGTCTCACATTTTCTTGTCTCACCTGTTCGTGTCTCACCTGTTTTTGTCTCACCTGTTTTTGTCTCACCTGTATCCATGATTTTTCTCAGATTCTTCTCCAGGCGTGCTGCCTGATCATCAATCTGCTGCTGTTCTCGCTCCAGAGCCAACATTTCCTCTGTCACATACTCGCTCGTGTCCATTAGCTCCTGTCAGTACAATATTGTGACACTGCCTAACTCAACACATACTGTTTCTATACATGGTGCTCAGCTGATTAGCTCAACCTTTGACACAATACGCAGGTCCAAAAAAATATAAATGATTTCCAGCATTATCATTTAAGGTTACTTGGGGTTATGTCATTATTCAGTGAGAAAACACAATGAGCATTCCTTGGATTTTACAAAATTACCAATATTTCTATACAAAGCTTCAGTGTCATAAAGCAGGCAATATAAAGCCACTGCCTTTACTGTTAATGGTCATTCCACTGATATACTGACCTCCCTCAAACAAATGCAAAATACCCTTCAGAAGCCATAATTAAGCCACTGGATACATCACTGGACAAAAATGACAAAGTAACATACAAATGAGAAGCCAACCAAATTTAATTAACACGACAGCCACAAGATGGCAGCACAATAGTTTTTGTCCTTCATTTGCTGGTACCTTGACAACAGGACGGTCACTGAAGCTAGTGGTGGGAGTCGATTCCTTTTTCAAAATCGAGCAAACCAACTGATGATCGATTATTAATCAGTTCAGACAAATATATGCAATTATCAAAAAAATATTCAATTATCTGTGAAACTGTACCTACGTTTCCCCGGCAGGTATTTTCCTCTCGCGCACGAGTGTAACGATCCTTCCACGTATAATGACTAATTTTAAGGATCAAATTTAACGATCGGCAATGTCGGGTAATATCTTTCATAATGGAATTTAAGAGCATCTTACAATGTTTGGCCTATAAAGGGGCTGTTTTTCTAGCACATGAAGGCAGATTTTACGGGCCCAGATGTGCTTGGGGTAGATCATACAAAAAAAAAAAATTGCAGACTAGTCAAAAAAAAAATTCCAGCTGAAATCCAAATACTCGACCGGCCGGGTTAGCCCGAACAAAGAATTTTTAAGGACAGCCTTAACAGATGTACCTGGCATCGGTTAAATAGATTATTTCTAAGAGAATCTTGCAAAATTGGCATAGACCTGGAGAATTTATGGAGTATTTTAACGCCTTCCCGCCCATATTTTGCAATGTACATTTTGTTAGAAAACTCTCTGCTAATTCTGCAGCTCCCTGCAAGTTCACAGATAATAAGTTTAATAACGTTCTTGCATCTACCGTGTCATACTCAGTTACATACGGAAGTTATCTGTGAACACAGACTCATTATATGAAGCGTGTGGTGTGGTAAAAAATGGAAGAATCATTTTTGCCTATAACATAAAGGCATTCTGGAAAGAAAACAATCATTATTATGATGTAATCGATAGTTGCCTTTGGTAATCGAGCGCTTGAAAGTGGCAGCAAACTGACTGACTTTAAATAAAACTCGATGATTGGCCCACCACTAAATGAAGCTACTCTAATCCATGGCTGGTTTATAAATGTAAAAGATGCCATTTATTCAATAACAAGGGACCCATGGGTCATGGCACTCAGCTGAATTTTGAAATTTTAGCAAATGCAAAATATGCAAAATATTCTATTGTAATGATTTTGATATATATAAGCATATGAGAACATAAAAAGAAAGGAGCCCTCCTACTTGGTTATAGTAAAGTTCTTGATATATGATTACGAAACTATGTAATGAAGAAAAACAGTAAAAGTTTTGAGATACTGTGATGCATAAGAAAAAATTAACAGCTGGACAGGCTAGTTGACAAAATGGACTGATACCTTTATTTCACTTTCAAGGGAATAATGCATTCAACTTTACATTAAAGCCTATTTTTTTAGTATATCCATGTTTACATAAATAGCCCTTTATCAGATTCATTTTTTTATATACAAGTTTTATAAATCTGTAATAAAAAAAATATGAAAATATAAGTTAAAATATCAGAATTCTAAGTTGCAAATAATTATTTATCCAGATTTTTAGCTCACATCGGGTCATATTATGCATACACATATATTTTATTATTTTTAAATCACAAATGTTTATACTGAATTTAAAAGTAAATTATGCCACAACATGGCATCTTCAAGATTATTCCTTGAATCCCTATTAAAACGTTTTTTGTACTTTGGAATTTTCAGTACATGCTTAATTTTATTCACCAAAATAAAAGATTCAGGAAATTTGATAAAATAAAAACAACTTTTCAAATAAAGTATACACACTGTATCCTTGTGCTAATTACTATCTCAGCTATAATTTATTACTGGAATTAATATTCAATTTCACACCTGGTGAAGTTTTCACTCTTCCGAAGTAAGGAATTCCTTATCTGATGAACATCCACACTCTCATACAAGTATGATTCATACCAATACACCACTTTTTGAACAAAATTAAATGTGCACTTAAATCATTGTAACCCTGGTGGTACAATACAAATTCTAAACTGTAATATAGCCAAGAAAAAGAATGAATCAAATACAGAAAATTATAACATTCATCTAGTTTATGCATCATCTAGAGGGGTGGGGATGGAGGGGGGGGGGGGGGTGGGCAGGGCAGAGGGGAAGCCTGCCAGTAAAAGCAGAGCCTAGGCAAGCTGCCTGGTGTGAGTTACATAACACAGGTGAAGGTTGTACCACTAGGTGGGCTTGATGTAAACAACACTTGAAAACTGGAATAAAAGCTACTCTTTTCAATCAAATCCTTTGAAATTTCAGATTTTAAAAGATTAAATCCTTATGTATATATGCTGTAAAAATTAAATCAACAGTGCTTACAGGGAAAAAACGTGCCGTGACCAAAGTTGGACAAAATCTAAGGTACTGATTTTTTAAAAATGCTAATAACTTAAAAAATTTGCAAAATATAGATCTAATTTTGGGTAAACAATTTAATTTTGATTAAATAAAGCTATATCCCTGGAAAAAAGTCTCCAGCTTCAGCAAATCTCATTTTAAAAGAGTAAATATATTTCCTGATTTTTAAAAAATTTCATTATGTTTGGGCCAATAACATCAAAACAATTTCCAAAACTGACCTAATTTTTGGTATGTACAAAGAAAATGTATGGAAGAATATGCATACTAAATATGATCAAAACAGATCAGTGGTTTTGATATCAGGCAGCCTTGAAGTGTAACAATGGCTATTTTATGGAAAACGGAGTTTTTTTCTTAATATCTCAAAGGAACACAGTCCTAGTGACCCAATATTTGGAAAGGTAGGAGATTTTGGGGACATCTAACTATATGCAAAATTTTTATTTGTAGGACCAATGGTTTCAAAACATTTCCTGTTAATTGACGGACAGCCAAACGGCCAGATGGCCGGACGGACAACAGACAAAGGACCACGACTATAGCTCAGATGACTTAAAGTCAGCTGAGCTAAAAACACATGGCAATTCACATGACTCACCCAGCCTAATATAACTGATTCTACATATTACAAAGTCACAGGGACAGGCAGCTGGTTTTACATCTCACAGAGACAGGCAGCTGGTGCTGCATTTCACAGGGACATGCAGCTGGTTCTGCATCCCACAGGGACAGGCAGCTGGTTTTACGTCTCACAG
This sequence comes from Sipunculus nudus, assembly GCA_026874595.1. Lineage (NCBI taxonomy): Eukaryota > Metazoa > Annelida > Sipuncula > Golfingiida > Sipunculidae > Sipunculus > Sipunculus nudus. The sequence goes on from CM049308.1 coordinate 96,071,339, forward strand.
GGGCTGGCAGCTGGTTTTACATCTCACAGAGACAGGCAGCTGGTGCTGCATCTCACAGGGACATGCAGCTGGTGCTGCATCTCACAGGGACAGGCATCTGGTTTTACGTCTCACAGGGGCTGGCAGCTGGTTCTGCATCTCACAGGGACATGCAGCTGGTGCTGCATCTCACAGAGACATGCAGCTGGTTCTGCATCTCACAGGGACATGCAGCTGGTGCTGCATCTCACAGGGACAGGCAGCTGGTTTTACGTCTCACAGGGGCTGGCAGCTGGTTCTGCATCTCACAGGGACAGGCAGCTGGTCCTGCATCTCACAGAGACATGCAGCTGGTTCTGCATCTCACAGGCACAGGCAGCTGGTCCTGCATCTCACAGGGACAGGCAGCTGGTTCTGCATCTCACAGGGACAGACAGCTGGTTTTACATATATCATAGGGACAGGCAACTGGATAAACATATCTCATAGGGACAGCTCCTGTTACTAAGGTGAGTTGTACATTACCAGTTATGGACTCGATGCCACTGGTCCAAAACAACAATCCTGATTTACCTCATCCTCAAACAGGATGTCATCAATGTCAGTCTCCTCCTCCTCTTCTTCTTCCTCCTCTTCCTCATCCTGATGCTGCTCTCCATCACTCCCAAGCTCTGCAGCTCCTATAACAACAATGATAAAGTCATGATTCAGTCAGGCACTCTGCAGCTCCTATAACAACAATGATAAAGTCATGATCCAGTCAGGCACTCCTATAACAGTGATCATTTTGTGGTTACATCATGTGATACGTCAGAATCAGGATATGAAACAATGATATGAAACTGATATGAAACAATGATTCAAATGAAAAATATATTGTATGATTTACAATTTAATTTACTTATATTTCTATATATGTCCACTGAAAACTGAACAGACAATTAACTTTGGCTTATTCAGTTTAGTTCTAAAAGTGACCAGCAGGTGTCACTACATGAAGTCCTCAATTCATATGAAATTTCAGTGATGCAGTCTGGCTCCGTCCACATTGTGTTTCTCATTTCTATTCATCATTTATTCTGTTCATTATTTTACACATCACTTTCATCATTCTGTGCATCATTCTCTTTGTTCATCATTTTGCACATCATGATCATCATTCTGTGCATCATTATCTCTGCTTATTATTTTACACATCATGTTTATCATTCTTTGCATCATTCTCTCTGTTCATCATTTTACACATGATGTCCATCATTCTGTGCATCATTCTCTCTGTTCATTTTTTTAAACATCATGTTCATCATTCTGTCCATCATTCTCTCTGTTCATGTTTTTACACATCAAGTTTATTATTCACATTCACTGACTCACATACATGAATTCCATTACTGGTTCTGCTCACGCAGACAGATCCTCTACTCACCAAGCTCCTCGGTGAGATTCCTAGGTTTTGCGTCCTCCGCGTTCTCCACCTGGAACCAGAGGTTATCACTTTCTTGAAGTATTTCTTAAACATACATCTAACAAGCTAAAAGAACACGGCCTCATCAATCAGATGTTTATTTTAACTTTACAGTAAAAAATCAAATTATTCAACCAAGCAATGGCCTATATGGAAGCTCCAGCTGTTACAAGCTGGCATTGCAGTTTAATTTAAATGTGACACCAAAAATATATATGGCACCACAAATACCACCATCCTATCAACTTTAGGAAAAAGTTTACACATGTGAAAAATTGCAAAATATTTCAGCTGACAAAATAATTATGCAATCAATGAATAAAAAAAAAACCTCACAAAGCAAGGGACATTCATACATAGCAATTAATAATCAATTTAAAACATGCACTATGCACAGTTTGTACTGGACAATAATGAAGCCCTAAAAGTCAACGTGTTTAGAAAACATTTTGAGTTTTGTTTTCCACTCTCAATATAGTAAGTGACATATTCATTATATTGAAATAACAATTGTTGTAAAGCTAAACCCAGCCGAGACAATAAGAGCTGACATCATTTATCACCAGTACCACCTTGGCCTGTAGGTGCTGACATTTATTAATTAGTAGTCTGGTGTGGCCTGTGGGAGCTGACTTTAATAGTCAGCAGTCTGGTGTAGCCTATTTGTCATTATTACTCAGCAGTACTGGTGTGGCCTGTGGGCGCTGACATTGTTAGTCAGCAGTACTGGTGTTGCCTGTAGGAGCTGTCATTGTTAGTCAGCAGGCTGGTGTGGCCTGAAGGAGCTGACATTGTTAGTCAGCAGGCTGGTGTGGCCTGTGGGAGCTGATGTTGTTAGTCAGCAGTCTGATGTGGCAAGTGTTAGCTGACATCATTAGTCAGCAGTACTGGTGTGGCCTGTGGGAGCTGACATTGTTAGTCAGCAGTACTGGTGTGGCCTGTAGGAGCTGACATTGTTAGTCAACAGTACTGGTGTGGCCTGTAGGAGCTGACATTGGTTAGTCAGCAGGCTGGTGTGGCCTGTGGGGGCTAGCATTAGTCAGCAGTCTGGTGTAGCCTATTTGTCATTTTTACTGTGGGAGCCTGTGGGAGCTGACATTTTTAGTCAGCAGTCAAGTGAGGCTTGCGGGAGCTGACATTGTTTCTCAGAAGTACTGGTCTGACATGTTGGAGCTAACATTATTAGTCAACAGTCTGGTGTGGCAAGTGTTAGCTGACATCATTAGTCAACAGTACTGGTAAGGCCGTTTGGGTATCCAGTTATGTAAAGATGTACATGTAGAGATGGAGCCACATCAAGATGCAAAGATAAATAAAAAGACCACAACACTGATGCAATCTGAAAGACCATGAAATATGTTTGCTGAATGCAATAACAAATACACTGGCTTTGACAGTGCTCAGAACTCATCTTTCTCAAGTAAGGATATAACATGCAGATAAAAGAATGAGCTTAGCAAAACAAATTTATTGCATAACATTATCTTCAATTTAAATGGTAAAAAAGCAAATTTAAAGAATAAACAAACACTCAGGCAATGTCAGACACTTGATACCTTGCCATTGTAATCAGGAAAGTCCTTGCCCTGCAAAACATGAGGGACTTAATCACTACAGCTCTTATGCACAAACAGGTATATGACTGATGTTTATCTGTTATATACAACAGGTATATGGCTGAAGTTTGTCTCTGTTATATACAAAAGGTATATGGCTGAAGTTTGTCTCTGTTATATACAACAGGTATTTGGCTGAAGTTTGTCTCTGTTATATACAACAGGTATATGGCTGTAGTTTGTCTGTTATATACAACAGGTATATGGCTGAAGTTTGTCTCTGTTATATACAACAGGTATATGGCTGAAGTTAGTCTTTGTTATATACAACAGGTATATGGCTAAAGTTTGTCTCTGTTATATACAACAGGTATATGGCTGAAGTTTGTCTCTGTTATATACAACAGGTACATGGCTGAAGTTTGTCTCTGTTATATACAACAGGTATATGGCTGAAGTTTGTCTTTGTTATATACAACAGGTATATGGCTGAAGTTCTTCTCTGTTATAAACAAACAGGTATATGGCTGAAGTTTGTCTGTATTATATACAAACAGGTATATGGCTGAAGTTTGTCTCTGTTATATACAACAGGTATATGGCTGAAGTTTGTCTCTGTTATATACAACAGGTATATGGCTGAAGTTTGTCTCTGTTATATACAAACAGGTATAGGGCTGAAGTTTGTCTGTTATATATACAAAAGGCTTACTGCTGAAGTTTGTCTCTGTTATATACAAACAGATATAGGCCTGAAGTTTGTCTTTGTTAAATACAACAAGTGTATGGCTGAAGTTTGTCTCTGTTATAAACAACAGGTATATGGCTGAAGTTTGTCTCTGTTATATACAACAGGTACATGGCTGAAGTTTGTCTCTGTTATATACAACAGGTATATGGCTGAAGTTTGTGTTTGTTATATACAACAGGCATATGGCTGAAGTTTGTCTTTGTTAAATACAACAGGTGTATGGCTGAAGTTTGTCTCTGTTATATACAACAGGCATATGGCTGAAGTTTGTGTTTGTTATATACAACAGGTGTATGGCTGAAGTTTGTCTCTGTTATGAACAACAGGTATATGGCTGAAGTTTGTCTTTGTTATATACAACAGGTGTATGGCTGAAGTTTGTCTCTGTTATGAACAACAGGTATATGGCTGATGTTTGTTTCTGTTAAATACAAACAGGTATAGGGCTGAAGTTTGTCTGTTATATATACAAAAGGTTTACTGCTGAAGTTTGTCTCTGTTATATACAACAAGGTATAGGGCTAAAGTTTGTGTTATATACAAACAGGTATAGGACTGTTTGTCTCTTGAAAAGTAACAAATAATTAAGGAAAATTTTGATAAAAATGGTAGATATGTTTCATGGATGACAAGGATGACAAATTTTCCCTCTGGTTTCTGATGATTTAGAAATGTTAAGTGACTGAGATTATGCTACGTTACCTGTTATGTTTAAATGACTTTATAAAAATCATAAAGTTTTTCTTTTAGTATTTTTCAGTTGAGTAAAATTTGCAAACTTGTGATACTAGATCAGGAAAATTTAGGTCTGATTTGGACTTCTATAAATAATGGCCTCAAGTGTTAATTTTTTTTAATTATTACTGCTGAGCCATGGTTTTAAAAGGGTTTAATATGGTAGAGCATAAAATTAAGTAAACATGTTAATCTGAAGAATGGAAAGAAAGTAAATAATTGCTTTACTAATCACATATTTAAGTGAAAGTTATAAATCCCAGGCTGTGACTACATGCTTGGTCCCCCAGGAGACTGAGGATGGCCGCCATTCATAACATGTCAGGCTTCATGACATCAAACATTCACAACAGCCCTGCAGTGAATGGCCTAAAGTCCAATTTTGAGGTTATTGACTTGGAGGAGGCCTTGGTATTTTGCACTTACCAGTGAGAAAATTGGACTGCTGTCTACTAATGTGATCAGCTCTAACAAGATGGATGTTCCCAGAAGGCTTCCCCCGCCCTGCAGGGCTGAATAATTGACAGGGATTCACTCAACAGCCACAGGAATCTACTTTCATCACTGTCTGCTGCTCAAGGCATACAGTAACAGTAACCTACCTGACATATAATGATAACCAGTAGGGCGTACAAGACACAGAGAACCTACCTGACATAAAATGATAACCAGTAAGGCGTACAAGACACAGAGAACCTACCTGACATATAATGATAACCAGTAAGGTGTACAAGACACAGAGAACCTACCTGACATATAATGATAACCAGTAAGGCGTACAAGACACAGAGAACCTACCTGACATATAATGATAACCAGTAAGGCGTACAAGACACAGAGAACCTACCTGACATATAATGATAACCAGTAAGGTGTACAAGACACAGAGAACCTACCTGACATATAATGATAACCAGTAAGGCGTACAAGACACAGAGAACCTACCTGACATATAATGATAACCAGTAAGGCAAACAAGACACAGAAAACCTACCTGACATATAATGATAACCAGTAAGGTGTACAAGACACAGAGAACCTACCTGACCTATAATAATAACCAGTAAGGCGTACAAGACACAGAGAACCTACCTGACATAAAATGATAACCAGTAAGGCGTACAAGACACAGAGAACCTACCTGACATATAATGATAACCAGTAGGGCGTACAAGACACAGAGAACCTACCTGACATAAAATGATAACCAGTAAGGCGTACAAGACACAGAGAACCTACCTGACATAAAATGATAACCAGTAAGGCAAACAAGACACAGAGAACCTACCTGACATATAATGATAACCAGTAAGGCAAACAAGACACAGAGAACCTACCTGACATATAATGATAACCAGTAAGGCGTACACGACACAGAGAACCTACCTGACATATAATGATAACCAGTAAGGTGTACAAGACACAGAGAACCTAGCTGACATATAATGATAACCACTTAGGCGTACAAGACACAGAGAACCTACCTGACATACAATGATAACCAGTAAGGTGTTCAAGACACAGAGAACCTACCTGACATATAATGATAACCAGTAAGGCTTAAAAGACACAGAGAACCTACCTGACATATAATGATAACCAGTGAAGCAAATTAAACAACTAGAATACAATATTATCCCTGTATAATCAGCACAGCAAGGGAAAACAACCAGAAATATCTGGCATCTGGAAAATAATATTATCCCCCACAAATCAGCACAGATAGACAAAACAATTAGAAATGTCTGGCATCAGGGATACAATGCTATTGAGTCCACACTGAGTCCAAGTGTGAGTGCAAGTTCAAGTCAAAGCCAATTGAATCGAAGTCCAAGTCTGAGTCCTTGACATTCAAATCCAAGTACATCTTTTTCAAGTCTGATTCATTTTGAACCTGAGTCCAAGTCTGAATCAGAGTCCAATACAAATATCCTTAACTAGGGACACACGGGTCTCGAAACTAAGCTGAATTTGTCTATAAAGATATGTTTATGAGCTTTTTTCAAAACATGGGTCCAGTGATCAGTTTGAAGCCAACCTGTCTACCCGAATTAGAGTTATCATCAATACACTAATTTGTGAATGGATGGGCCCTATGACCTTGACCTTTGACCTAGTGGCCCCAAAATCAAAAGGAACCTTCCCAAATTGGCAGGTGGGCCACGTGGAGGACAGAAGGTTTTAGGTTTGAAAAATTGATGAAAAGTTTGGCTTAAAATGCATCCACAGTCTTTCTAAAGAAGTGGGTCTTGTGACCTTGACCTCTGACCCAGTGACTCCTAAAATCAAAAGGAACCTTCCCCAATTAGCAGGTGTGTCATGGGGAAGACAGAAGGTTTGGGATGACAAGTTTGGCTTAAAATGCATCTTCAATCTATTTAAAAAAGTGGGTCTTGTGACCTTGACCCTTGATGTCATGACCCCCAAATCAAAATGGTTCTTACATTATTGATGGATCATATATACGTCAAGTTTGAAACCAATATGTCATCCCTAACTTGAGTTATCATCTGGAAACAAATATAAAAACAGATGGCCCTTTTGACCTTGACCTTTGACCCCAAAATCATTTAGGTTCTTCCCCTATTGGCAGGCCATCTATAAGTGCAAGATTGAAGGTTTGGGATGAAAAGTTTGGCTTACAATGCATCCACATTCTTTCTAAAGAAGTGGGTCTTGTGACCTTGACCTCTGACCCAGTGACTCCTAAAATCAAAAGGAACCTTCCCCAATTAGCAGGTGTGCCATGGGGAAGACAGAAGGTTTGGGATGACAAGTTTGGCTTAAAATGCATCTTCAATCTATTTAAAAAAGTGGGTCTTGTGACCTTGACCCTTGATGTCATGACCCCCAAATCAAAATGGTTCTTACATTATTGATGGATCATATATACGTCAAGTTTGAAACCAATATGTCATCCCTAACTTGAGTTATCATCTGGAAACAAATATAAAACAGATGGCCCTTTTGACCTTGACCTTTGACCCCAAATTCATTTAGGTTCTTCCCCTATTGGCAGGCCATCTATAAGTGCAAGATTGAAGGTTTGGGATGAAAAGTTTGGCTTACAATGCATCCACATTCTTTCTAAATATGTGGGTCTGTTGACCTTGACCTTTGACCTCAAAATCTAACATTACAGTTCTAACATTACAGGTGGGCCATATATAAGTCAAGTTTGAAAACCATATGTCAATCCAAAGTGAAGTTATCATCAGGAAACAAATTTGACAGACATACAGAAAGAAGAACAGACAAACAGATGGACAGGTTGATTAATATAGGGCATCCACTTATTCAGGCTGAGCCCTAATAAACACACAAGGTTTCAGGTCACAGTTGAAACTACAGTTGAGAATCTGATAGTATCAATATAATTTGGCAGTCTCAAAATAAAGGTAAAAATGCATGAAAAAAATAGAAAAATTACAGGTGGCCCCACCAGTCTTCAGGAACTAAAGAAACCAATCAATAAACACACCAGATTTCAGGACACTTGATGAAATCACAGCTTAGATACTAACACATTTGCTGTCATTTGACGGTCTCAAAAACAGAAAGAAAAATTGTAAAATTAGAAAAAATACAGGTGGCGTCACCAGTTTTCAGGAACTGGTAAACTAGTCATGGTCAATATTCAAGGCAAGATTCATGGCAATCCATGCATTATTTATCAAGATACTGGAGGTTTTGTATCAAATTTTAATTATTCTGGGGGTACTTACAAGCCCAATAGCTCATAGGATATAGGTCACAGTGACCTAATATGTTTCCAAGGAGATGTTTTATTGACCTCCCAGGATGTACACTTAGAAGTTTCTAGATCCAGCCGTTATAATTTGTGCCCTGCTAACGGACGGCCTGATGCCCAGATGGACGATGGACAAAGGGCTCAGTTGAATTTCAGTCAGCTGACCTAAAAATCAATTTAAAATGGAAATTTCAGATTATCATGTACATTTTCAAGTTAGGTCAAACATGCTTTGACTATAACGGTTAATTACATTTACAGCTCCCGATGCTGAGTAAAGTTTGGTTTATGTTGAGTTATTATTTAGTCATATTCTGTCAGTAGGCACATTTTTGTGGCAACTGCTTGAAGTGTTCTTGAGATATTAAGAAAGAAAGAGGTAAATAGAAAGACAGACAGACACTATTACAGACGGACAGATAGACGGACATAAAACCTGATTACTCTAGTGCACCAACCTTGGCAGGTCCCTAATTCTAGTTTTTATCTTTACTGCTCATGTATTACACTGTTTTAAATGTGAGTCAGGGGGAGTTTAACTGAACATAAAGAGAAAGAAATAATTGCAGAGGGCATCACTAATTAAATGTACAAGATAAAGCTACTAATACTCTCAACATTACCTGTTGTTCTGTGGTGTCAGCTGGTAATTACTGGGAGGGTTTGATCAACATTACCTGTTGTAGTGTGGTGTCAGCTGATAATGATAGGGAGGGTTTGATACCTGTTGTGGTGTGGTGTCAGCTGATCATGACAGGGAGGGTTTGATCAACATTACCTGTTGTGGTGTGGTGTCAGCTGGTAATGACTGGGAGGGTTTGATCAACATAACCTGTTGTGGTCTGGTGTCAGCTGGTAATGACTGGGAGGGTTTGATCAACATTACCTGTTGTGGTGTGGTGTCAGCTGGTAATGACTGGGAGGGTTTGATCAACATTACCTGTTGTGGTGTGGTGTCAGCTGATCATGACAAGGAGGGTTTGATCAACATTACCTGTTGTGGTGTGGTGTCAGCTGGTAATGACTGGGAGGGTTTGATCAACATTACCTGTTGAAGTGTTGTGTCAGCTGGTAATGACTGGGAGGGTTTGATCAACATTACCTGTTGTGGTGTTGTGTCAGCTGGTAATGACTGGGAGGGTTTGATCAACATTACCTGTTGTGGTGTTGTGTCAGCTGGTAATGACTGGGAGGGTTTGATCAACATTACCTGTTGTGGTGTGGTGTCAGCTGGTAATGACTGGGAGGGTTTGATCAACATAACCTGTTGTGGTGTGGTGTCAGCTGGTAATGACTGGGAGGGTTTGATCAACATTACCTGTTGTGGTGTGGTGTCAGCTGGTAATGACTGGGAGGGTTTGATCAACATTACCTGTTGTGGTGTGGTGTCAGCTGATCATGACTGGGAGGGTTTGATCAACATTACCTGTTGTGGTGTGGTGTCAGCTGATCATGACTGGGAGGGTTTGATCAACATTACCTGTTGTGGTGTGGTGTCAGCTGATCATGCCTGGGAGGGTTTGATCAATATTACCTGTTGTGGTGTGGTGTCAGCTGATCATGCCTGGGAGGGTTTGATCAACATTACCTGTTGTGGTGTGGTGTCAGCTGATCATGACTTGGAGGGTTTGATTAATATTACCTGTTGTGGTGTGGTGTCAGCTGATCATGACTGGGAGGGTTTGATCAACATTACCTGTTGTGGTGTGGTGTCAGCTGATAATGATAGTGACGGCTTGGTCAGGGTGATCTTCTTCAGCTGGACATCTCCGCTGTTAACACCATCCTCATCTGAAGTAAGAAGTAACACTTGGTAAGGAATGTGTGTCCTCTGATGTTGAAAGTAATTACAAGTATCTTACTACTCATTAACCCCTGACAGTGATCCTACAAACAGGATACACAATGTACATACAAAAACGTTAAAATAAAAACAAATATATACATCCACAAATTTTCTTTACATTTTATCAATTTTTTATAAACATTGGTACATATTTTCGTAGAATTTAGAACATAAAAGATGAACTGAATATTTGTTTGTATAATTGTAAAAATGTTTCACCATACATGACCCAAAATCTCTTTATGAAATACAAATTTTCATTGTAAGGCCAAACAAAATTAATAAAATGTTTCTCAGGCATTTTTTTTTCTATAATGATGTGGGCAGGCAGCGTTTTATTCTATTTTTCACTGTGAAAATCACAAAATATCATAAATTATTTCTCAGTCACTGTCATAGAAAAGACAAGTAATGATTAAAATATTAGATAATAAATGATGTATAAGTGGAATTGTAAAAAGTTTGAAAGATCTTTGAATATGTGACTTTTTTTTATTTTTTTTACATGTAATATCAACATACAAAGCAGATTATATGATAGCTACAGGTGTTGAAATCTTGCACTGAATGCCAGAGCATGGGGAGCACTGCCGATGGCTTGGGGGATTCCCCATCACAATACATTATGGTCATGCGTTATTAGAACAAAATGGGAGATCATTTAATAAAGAATACAATAGAAATTTCTCTTAGTTTTATATAATCTTTGCTGATATTTCTAATTTAATTTTTTATTGCAAAAGAAGTATACTGAAAGCTGGTTTAAATACAAATCTCTGCTGATCGGCTGCTGTGGCAGCCATGTTTATTGTTTAATCTAGCTGATCGGTCACAACAGGTGAAAATAGGGAAAATCTGCAAATAATTTCTCGTTGTGGGACAAAATTTTACATTTGAATTCTATCACACAAAAATTAGACCCATTCCCAGTGTTTATTTAAAGATTAGTATGTTTTTACAGAAAGCCAGCGTGTTGACACATTAGCTATAAACGCTGGCACTGCTTTGTTAAAGAAAATAGTTCACATACACGAAAAATATGAGGTGATCATAAACAATGTGAGGGCTCAAATTTGTCCAAAGTTTAAGAGGCCCAGAAGTCATTAGGGGGGAAACTGACTGATGAGGGAGTCATAGATTTTTCTTTTAGTAGTAGTCAAGCACGTCACTGGATTACCATGTGACACTTGGGAGATAAAAATGTTTGAGGGGGGGGGGGGTTTAAAGACGTGGGCTGTGCCTGAGAAACGCACATTAACTTTTTTTGGCCTAACAGGGTCTTGGTAAAGAATTCATTTCTTTTCATTATGCCATGCAAATTAGGATGTTTGAGGCGAGTTGGTGAGGCAGGCCACCTTCTGGCCATCATGAGAACTGTTACATTATAATCAAGCAAATATAATGAAATAAAATATTATGAGAATTTCCTGACCTGTACCAAATTAAAATCAAACATTTGCAATTTTATTTAAATCTTTGTACGTACAGTAAAATACCTAAGTTTACCTTAAAGCAAAGGAAAGACTTTTAATCTGTGTCCTTGGTTTCATCAAAATAATAATCATAATTTTATTTTATCTTGGTAGTGATATTGAACAATGGAAGCCATGGATGCAGGTGGGGATGGGAAGGTGGGAAAAATTAATACCGTGCAGAATCATTTAAACAAAAATAACAAAGGCAATGAACCATAAACTTATAATCAATGAAATACTGTCAAAATATACATCATGTGACATGCGTGCAATTGTCAGACAACTGCGACAGCATGAAAACACGTGTTAATGTGTAACTGAACATTTTTGTTATAAATTCTGTGCATCAGCTCTTAGCATCAGGCTAATAAAGCACTGCTGGATTCATTCAGCACTTATATACTACTAGTAAATATAAATATATATAAATATATCTATGAAAGTCCTGGCTACAAAGGTGTATGACTGGTTATATAGTGACAGGTAGGAATAAGCAGGATCAATTCAGCTCTAATTAATTCATGTCATATCATAAAAGGTTATTGCCAATATTCATCAGTTAATTAATTATCAATTAATTAACGGTGAATTCTTATATGCAATTGTGATTTAAGTTAGATATTCATATACAGGAAGCTGATGCCCTTCCCCGCAATCTGAGGATGGCCTCCTACCCCTGGTGACACTTTGTAGCCCTGGAGGTGACCTCAGTGGAAACAAGTGTCCCTGGCCTGGCAAAACAGGCAGCAAAACACACAAATCCCTCAACAGTAAATATCACATGCCAAAACACAGTCATCTCCCAAAATGTTTATAATAACTGCCAAAACACAGTCATTTACATTTATGGTAATAATAAATACCCTAACATGTTTATCTACCAATAAGTCATGTTTACCATAGATGCAAAACTTTATCTTGAGTTCTTGACATAAAACACACCAGTATCTTGGTGTAACAGGCATCTCCCTAGATGTTTGTAATAAATGCCAAAACACGGTCAGCTCCATCAAATTTATAGAAACCCAAACATTGGTATCTTGCTATAATCAAAGCATGTCAGACGTAAAAAACAGTATCTTGACATTAAGTATCCCAGCATCCTAATAAAAAGGTTAAAAATGAAATAACCAGCTGAAACTAGGGGAAAAAAGCAAAATCACATTCACAGTCAGTAGCAAAACATGGGATGATTAAATATAAACTAAACCAGTCTAGAACTGATGTACCCTACCAACTGAACGGCGATGATAAAGTGGATGTTTACTGGTAACCAAGCCTGATGAAACAAAAAACCCAAATCAATAAAACATTACATCCTGATGAAAGCTTTTGATTAATAAAAAATACATAAAAAGTCTGTGTACAAATGTAGCTGACCTGCGCACAGTCACCACAGAGACTGAGTTTTAAGTGACACATGTCAATACAAAAGAGAACTGAGAACTTCTAACCACTGATATCGTTATTTTTTATTAAATATCTTGTATCTTGTGCGAGAAAAAATGATGTCATGGGGTGCAAAGATCTTGACACAAGTCGTGTTACAGACACAGTAGGACAAGTGTACCTGTGGGCTTTACAGATAGGACAAGAGATTAGCTGTGTAATTACCTCCATGTTTTACAGACTAAACAAGACACGTCATGTTACAGACATCTAAGACGTTGTTTTACCTGCAAGCTTTGCCACATCCCCGCCAGATATCATGATGACCTCTGTTTTGGGGACACCAGCGTTGGCTCTGGCCTCTGCTATAAGTCGTTTTGCCCTCTCTCGTAGCTGTCTCTGTCTCTCTTCATCTTGCTATTAAATAAAACAATAAGTAATCGTGACAGTTGTACAGACAATATAGTATACCACCATGTCTCAGTGAAGATTAAAGGTAGAAAGGGATTAAGTGAAAAGATGAGGCAAATAACGAGGCTGGATGGAGCATCACTGTGGATGCCCCTCCTCCTCTCTGCCCATCCTTCTTTCCTGCATTCTCTTCTTAAAATGTGAGGCAAATAACGAGGCTGGATGGAGCATCACTGTGGATGCCCCTTCTCCTCTCTGCCCATCCTTCTTTCCTGCATTCTCTTCTTAAAATGTGAGGCAAATAACGAGGCTGGATGGAGCATCACTGTGGATGCCCCTCCTCCTCTCTGCCCCTCCTTCTCTCCTGCATTCTCTTCTTAAAATGTGAGGCAAATAACAAGGCTGGATGGAGCATCACTGTGGATGCCCCTTCTCCTCTCTGCCCATCCTTCTTTCCTGCATTCTCTTCTTAAAATGTGAGGCAAATAACGAGGCTGGATGGAGCATCACTGTGGATGCCCCTCCTCCTCTCTGCCCATCCTTCTCTCCTGCATTCTCTTCTTAAAATGTGAGGCAAATAACGAGGCTGGATGGAGCATCACTGTGGATGCCCCTTCTCCTCTCTGCCCATCCTTCTTTCCTGCATTCTCTTCTTAAAATGTGAGGCAAATAACGAGGCTGGATGGAGCATCACTGTGGATGCCCCTTCTCCTCTCTGCCCATCCTTCTTTCCTGCATTCTCTTCTTAAAATGTGAGGCAAATAACGAGGCTGGATGGAGCATCACTGTGGATGCCCCTTCTCCTCTCTGCCCATCCTTCTTTCCTGCATTCTCTTCTTAAAATGTGAGGTAAATAACGAGGCTGGATGGAGCATCACTGTGGATGCCCCTCCTCCTCTCTGCCCATCCTTCTTTCCTGCATTCTCTTCTTAAAATGTGAGGTAAATAACGAGGCTGGATGGAGCATCACTGTGGATGCCCCTCCTCCTCTCTGCCCATCCTTCATTCCTGCATTCTCTTCTTAAAATGTGAGGCAAATAACGAGGCTGGATGGAGCATCACTGTGGATGCCCCTTCTCCTCTCTGCCCATCCTTCTTTCCTGCATTCTCTTCTTAAAATGTGAGGCAAATAACGAGGCTGGATGGAGCATCACTGTGGATGCCCCTTCTCCTCTCTGCCCATCCTTCTTTCCTGCATTCTCTTCTTAAAATGTGAGGTAAATAACGAGGCTGGATGGAGCATCACTGTGGATGCCCCTCCTCCTCTCTGCCCATCCTTCTTTCCTGCATTCTCTTCTTAAAATGTGAGGCAAATAACGAGGCTGGATGGAGCATCACTGTGGATGCCCCTTCTCCTCTCTGTCCATCCTTCTTTCCTGCATTCTCTTCTTAAAATGTGAGGCAAATAACGAGGCTGGATGGAGCATCACTGTGGATGCCCCTTCTCCTCTCTGCCCATCCTTCTTTCCTGCATTCTCTTCTTAAAATGTGAGGCAAATAACGAGGCTGGATGGAGCATCACTGTGGATGCCCCTCCTCCTCTCTGCCCATCCTTCTTTCCTGCATTCTCTTCTTAAAATGTGAGGCAAATAACGAGGCTGGATGGAGCATCACTGTGGATGCCCCTTCTCCTCTCTGCCCATCCTTCTTTCCTGCATTCTCTTCTTAAAATGTGAGGCAAATAACGAGGCTGGATGGAGCATCACTGTGGATGCCCCTCCTCCTCTCTGCCCATTCTTCTTTCCTGCATTCTCTTCTTAAAATGTGAGGCAAATAAAGAGGCTGGACACAGCACTGCATGTGTTCACCCTTATTTCCCACTTCCCCATCTCTCTCTCTTTCTCTCTCTCTCTCTCTCTCTCTCTCCAAAATACAGCTTTCAGTAGCTGATGTTCTGCCCGTATGGTTTGTTTATTTAAATTTGTTATAAAATATTACAGACAACAAGTTTGGATGCTCATATAAAGATTACCCCAGTTTTTCCACTGGAACCCCAATCACATAAAGTTACTTCACCAGTCAAAAAGTTAATACTGGTGTCCACTCCCAGCCAACAAAGTTAGTGATGTATTTGGATCAAGTGTACCCATGGATACATTCTCATCTTCATCACTGGCTATAAATACAATGTTGTGACATTAATTGTGATATTCTGTTGTAAATTTTTAATGACTAATATCTAATGACAGTTTGAAGTTCCTCCCTTACCATTACCAGGCTGAGGCCGCTGTAACAGTGAACCAGCGGCTAACTGATCAATACACATATACAGTTCCCCAAAACACAGGTCTTATCTATGCCTGCCGATCCACAAAGCTTTCTAAAACATTGACACAGACCCCAAGTGGCATAATTGGTGGCCATAAAACATCAAGCTCCAGTGACCACCGACTATATCGGTTCCTTACGGCTCGCTGAGGCAGGAGGGTGTCATCGCAAGGGGTAGTAAATAGTCCCGTGGTTACCATGGCAACAAACTTAACTGAAATCATAACTAGCTAGAAGTTGCTACTTGTCTTTATCAAGGAGAGACTAATCAAGTAAATGAGTGAGCGTACCATTGTGTGTGGGACAAAGAGGTGTTACTGTGCTATGATGATCACACCAAATCAACCTCCATGAATATGATGACAGAACAAAATGACAACATCAAAACAAAGTGTACATCCTAATCCCCAGTGAGATGCTCTGGTTCTACAGCTGGTGGGGACTTCATTGATTTTTTTCATCGTTTATTTAGGAGAAGTTTATTAAAGTTAAAGTAAAAAGTACAACAGTCATAATCTAAAGCACACACACTCATTTTTAGTTGATTCCAAAATATCCTCACAGTCTCTTCACGTTTGCTGTGCTGACATCTTTATGTGAGGTAGAGGGTAGCAGAGACAGCATCACTCAACAGTTCATTAAGCTAATACTGGTAATCATAAAAATTAACTGTGTGCTTCCACTGATGAATGTGTTGGAAAAGCTTTGGTGGAAATTCAAAACATAATGATGTGCAGAATGACAATATTCTGGCATACTTTGATTTTTTTTTTTTTCATTATTTAGGTCAAACATAGTTTTTGGATAAATGTCAGACTACTTTTTATCTGGCATAGTCTGCCACAAAAGGAGGTAGGCCACAAAAGGAGGCAGGTAAGTTCAGTAAAAGTATACATGCCGAGTAAGTAAAACAAATATACCATATAGGCCTTCCACACACAGAACTATGGTTTAGACAGTGCTTCAGTGGAATGTCTAATGTTACTGATGATTTTAAATATAAACAAAAAGTAGATACAGATGTGTAATAGATATGACAGAACTATGTACCAGTACTTACATAATGAAATGCCACAAATAATGACATCAGCGATTAATGTCGATGACTATTTGAGTCAAGAGTCAGGGTAGCTGTATTTAAATTTGGGAAAATGAAAATAAGGTATAAAGGTCTGAAAACAAAATGCACAAACTACAGCACACATAAATACCATCATACCTGCAGGTTAGGCACATGAAAAGAATCCATGATCAATATGTATCTCAAACATCATGTATACTCGGCATTTACTCGGAAAAGAGACTGACAGTAAACCTACAAATAACCCTGGTATGTAAAATTTTCATGTTTCACATGGTAACACTGTTACTTAAGAAATGATACCAATCATTTCTATTAATAACATAAAGCCATCTGATAACTTAATATACTGATTTATTTAATAATGAAAACAAAGGGCAAAATCTTTCTATACTTGATAAGGATATGTTTTTCCTCCCAAATAAATTCGATATCAACCATGGGTATCTATAGAATTAAGCTGATAATGGAAGATTGTGACAGAATGATGAGGAGTACAACAAGAAGCAGTGCTGACCTCTGGTGAGAGATCTTTACGGACTTCCTGTTCCTGTGGTGCCGTTGGCTTCTCCGCATCCTGACGAGCTTTCTCCAGGAGTTCTCTTGCTCGTTCCTTCAACTGTTCTTGCCTGGATTTCAGTCGCTAAAAAATAAACATGAAAATATATAAATGGATGTATGGCAGCCAATAATAATACTGACCTTATGTATTTGATTTGTATGATACTTCAGGTTGGAAATTAACAGGTTGGAAATTAACAATGTATATCTATATCTATATGGGAACTGAGGTTGTCAAATAACGTGGGGAAATACAAAGTTTATAAGATGTTTAAGGTACTAAATTAATAGCATATGCCTTATTTCCAAGAGACTTAAATTATGGTAGCCTTTTCTGTATAAGCTCATACAGACCCTTCTGTGGATTGTGGAAAAACTTAGTTCACAAATCTGACAGATTCTGTTCAGTCTGTATAATGTAATATGCATTTTTTTCTTGGATGACTAAAAAATAACAATGATATTATGAAAAAGAAAATCATTTAGAAATAAAGTTTCCCACCAGTGATCACTTCAACATAAATAATAATTTAAATTATTATTATTTAGAAATATCATCAGTTAAAATCTAATGAAGAGAAATGACATTTCAGTGAGTCTGATTGATTTACATAAAATATTGTTTTAATGAAGGTTAAGAGGTTAAAACAAATATGGTAATGATGACTGTCTATCGTTAGTCACTGGGTTATGATAATGTGCTGATGTGAGGTGAAGATACACTAATGGCTATGTGATGGATATGGAGAGAGTGGTGAAGAAAGAAGTCATATACTGGGTTTTAATGTGAGAAGGCTTTGTGATGTAAGGTGAAGAGAGAAGTCATCTACTGGGTTTTAATGTGAAAAGGCTTTGTGATGTAAGGTGAAGAGAGAAGTCAACTGCTGGGTTTTAATGTGAGATGGCTTTGTGATGTAAGGTGAAGAGAGGAGTCATCTACTGGGTCTTAATGTGAGAAGGCTTTGTGATGTAAGGTGAAGAGAGAAGTCATCTACTGGGTTTTAATGTGAGAAGGCTTTGTGATGTAAGATGAAGAGAGAAGTCATCTACTGGGTCTTACAGTGAGAAGGCTATGTGATGCGCGGTGAAGAAAAAAGTCATCTACTGGGTCTTTATATGAAGAGCAGTCAGCTACTGGGTCTTAATGTGAGAAGGCTTTGTGATATAAGATGAAGAGAAAAGTCATCTACAGGGCTTAATGTGAGAAGGCTTTGTGATGTAAGGTGAAGAGAGAAGTCATCTACTGGGTCTTAATGTGAGAAGGCTTTGTGATGTAAGGTGAAGAGAGAAGTCATCTGATGATCTTAATGTGAGAAGGCTTTTGTGATGTAAAATGAAGAGAGAAGTCATCTGCTGGGTCTTAATGTGAGAAGGCTTTGTGATGTAAGATAAAGAAAGAAGTCATCTACTGGGTCTTAATGTGAGAAGGCTTTGTGATGTAAGGTGAAGAGAGAAAGTCATCTACTGGGTCTTAAAGTGAGAAGGCTAGGTGATGCGCGGTGAAGAAAAAAGTCATCTACTGGGTCTTAATATGAAGAGCAGTCAGCTACTGGGTTTTAATGTGAGAAGGCTTTGTGATGTAAGGTGAAGAGAGAAGTCATCTGCTGGGTTTTAATGTGAGAAGGCTTTGTGATGTAAGGTGAAGAGAGAAGTCATCTACTGGATTTTAATGTGAGAAGGCTTTGTAATGTAAGATGAAGAGAGAAGTCATCTACTGGGCTTAATGTGAGAAGGCTTTGTGATGTAAGGTGAAGAGAGAAGTCATCTACAGGGTTTTAATGTGAGAAGGCTTTGTGATGTAAGGTGAAGAGAGAAGTCATCTACTGGGCTTAATGTGAGAAGGCTTTGTGATGTAAGGTGAAGAGAGAAGTCATCTACTGGGTCTTAATGTGAGAAGGCTTTGTGATTTAAGGTGAAGAGAGAAGTCATCTGATGATCTTAATGTGAGAAGGCTTTGTGATGTAAGAGGAAGAGAGAAGTCATCTGCTGGGTCTTAATGTGAGAAGGCTTTGTGATGTAAGATGAAGAGAGAAGTCATCTACTGGGTCTTATTGTGAGAAGGCTTTGTGATGTAAGGTGAAGAGAGAAGTCATCTGCTGGGTCTTAAAGTGAGAAGGCTATGTGATGCGCGGTGAAGAAAAAAGTCATCTACTGGGTCTTAATATGAAGAGCAGTCAGCTACTGGGTTTTAATGTGAGAAGGCTTTGTGATGTAAAGTGAAGAGAAAACTCATCTGCTGGGTTTTAATGTGAGAAGGATTTGTGATGTAAGGTGAAGAGAGAAGTCATCTACTGGGTTTTAATGTGAGAAGGCTTTGTGATGTAAGATGAGAGAGAAGTCATCTGCTGGGTTTTAATGTGAGAAGGCTTTGTGATGCAAGGTGAAAAGAGAAGTCATCTGCTGGGTTTTAATGTGAGAAGGCTTTGTGATGTAAGGTGAAGAGAGGAGTCATCTACTTGGTCTTAATGTGAGAAGGCTTTGTGATGTAAGGTGAAGAGAGAAGTCATCTACTGGGTCTTACAGTGAGAAGGCTATGTGATGCGCGGTGAAGAAAAAAGTCATCTACTGGGTCTTTATATGAAGAGCAGTCAGCTACTGGGTCTTAATGTGAGAAGGCTTTGTGATATAAGATGAAGAGAGAAGTAATCTACAGGGCTTAATGTGAGAAGGCTTTGTGATGTAAGGTGAAGAGAGAAGTCATCTACTGGGTCTTAATGTGAGAAGGCTTTGTGATGTAAGATGAAGAGAGAAGTCATCTGCTGGGTCTTAATGTGAGAAGGCTTTGTGATGTAAGATAAAGAGAGAAGTCATCTACTGGGTCTTAATGTGAGAAGGCTTTGTGATGTAAGGTGAAGAGAGAAAGTCATCTACTGGGTCTTAAAGTGAGAAGGCTATGTGATGCGCGGTGAAGAAAAAAGTCATCTACTGGGTCTTAATATGAAGAGCAGTCAGCTACTGGGTTTTAATGTGAGAAGGCTTTGTGATGTAAGGTGAAGAGAGAAGTCATCTGCTGGGTTTTAATGTGAGAAGGCTTTGTGATGTGAGGTGAAGAGAGAAGTCATCTACTGGGTTTAAATGTGAGAAGGCTTTGTAATGTAAGATGAAGAGAGAAGTCATCTGCTGGGTTTTAATGTGAGAAGGCTTTGTGATTTAAGGTGAAGAGAGAAGTCATCTACTGGGTTTTAATGTGAGAAGGCTTTGTGATGTAAAGTGAAGAGAGAAGTCATCTGCTGGGTTTTAATGTGATAAGGCTTTGTGATGCGAGGTGAAGAGAGAAGTCATCTACAGGGTTTTAATGTGAGAAGGCTTTGTGATGTAAGATGAGAGAGAAGTCATCTGCTGGGTTTTAATGTGAGAAGGCTTTGTGGTGCAAGGTGAAGAGAGAAGTCATCTGCTGGGTTTTAATGTGAGAAGGCTTTGTGATGTAAGGTGAAGAAAGAAGTCATCTACTGAGTTTTAATGTGAGAAGGCTTTGTGATTTAAGGTGAAGAGAGAAGTCATCTACTGGGTTTTAATGTGAGAAGGCTTTGTGATGTTAAGTGAAGAGAGAAGTCAACTGCTGGGTTTTAATGTGAGAAGGCTTTGTAATGAAAGGTGAAGAGAGAAGTCATCTACTGGGTTTTAATGTGAGAAGGCTTTGTGGTGTAAGGTGAAGAGAGAAGTCATCTGCTGGGTTTTAATGTGAGAAGGCTTTGTGATGTAAGGTGAAGAAAGAAGTCATCTACTGGGTCTTACAGTGAGAAGGCTATGTGATGCGCGGTGAAGAGAAAAGTCATCTACTGGGTCTTAATATGAAGAGTAGTCAGCTACTGGGTTTTAATGTGAGAAGGCTTTGTGATGTAAGGTGAAGAGAGAAGTCATCTGCTGGGTTTTAATGTGAGAAGGCTTTGTGATGTAAGGTGAAGAGAGAAGTCATCTGCTGGGTTTTAATGTGAGAAGGCTTTGTGATGTAAGATGAAGAGAGAAGTCATCTGCTGGGTCTTAAAGTGAGAAGGCTATGTAATGCGCGGTGAAGAAAGAAGTCATCTACTGGGTCTTAATGTGAGAAGGCTTTGTGATGTAAGATGAAGAGAGAAGTCATCTACTGGGTTTTAATGTGAGAAGGCTTTGTGATGTAAGGTGAAGAGAGAAGTCATCTACTGGGTTTTAATGTGAGAAGGCTTTGTGATGTAAGAAGAAGAGAGAAGTCATCTACTGGGTTTACATGTGAGAAGGCTTTGTGATGTGAGTTGAAGAGAGAAGTCATCTACTGGGTCTTAATATGAGAAGGCTTTGTGATGTGAGGTGAAGAGAGAAGTCATCTACCGGGTCTTAATGTGAAGGTCTTTGTGATGTGAGGTGAAGAGAGAAGTCATCTACCGGGTCTTTATGTGAAGGTCTTTGTGATGTAAGGTGAAGAAAGAAATCATCTACCAGGTCTTAATGTGAGAAGGCTTTGTGATGTGAGGTGAAGAGAGAAGTCATCTACTGGGTCTAAATGTGAAGGTCTTTGTGATGTAAGGTGAAGAGAGAAATCTTCTACCGGGTCTTAATGTGAGAAGGCTTTGTGATGTAAGGTGAAGAGAGAAGTCATCTAATGGGTCTTAATGTGAGAAAGCATTGTGATGTAAGGTGAAGAGAGAAGTCATCTAATTGGTCTTAATGTGAGAAGGCTTTGTGATGCAAGGTGAAGAGAGAAGTCATCTACTGGGTCTTAATGTGAGAAGGCTTTGTGATGTAAGGTGAAGAGAGAAGTCATCTGCTGGGTCTTAATGTGAGAAGGCTATGTGATGTAAGATGAAGAGAGAAGTCATCTGCTGGGTCTTAATGTGAGAAGGCTATGTGATGTAAGATGAAGAGAGAAGTCATCTGCTGGGTCTTAATGTGAGAAGGCTTTGTGATGTAAGATGAAGAGAGGAGTAATCTACTGGGTCTTAATGTGAGAAGGCTTTGTGATGTAAGGTGAAGAGAGAAGTCATCTACTGGGTCTTAATGTGAGAAGGCTATGTGATGTGAGGTGAAGACAGCAATCCATCAGGGACCTGTTTAGGCTCTGAACAGAGTTTGGTTATACATCTGGTTCACAGCTTTGAATCAGTAGTTGAAACAAGCAGAACTCAGAATCCTGGTTATATTTTTTTCCTGGGATAGTTATTATCTTGGGATGGTTACTTATTATCCCGGGATAGTTATTTATTATCCTGGGATGGTTACTTATTATCCAGGGATAGTTATTTATTATCCTGGGATGGTAACTTATTATCCCGGGATAGTTATTTATTATCCTGGGATGGTAACTTATTATCCCAGGATAGTTATTTATTATCCTGGGATGGTTACTTATTATCCCGGGATAGTTATTTATTATCCTGGGATGGTTACTTATTATCCCGGGATAGTTATTTATTATCCTGGGATGGTTACTTATTATCCCGGGATAGTTATTTATTATTCTGGGATGGTTACTTATTATCCCGGGATAGTTATTTATTATCCTGGGATCGTTACTTATTATCCCGGGATAGTTATTTATTATCCTGGGATGGTTACTTATTATCCTGGGACAGTTATTTATCATTCTGGGATGGTTACTTATTATCCTTGGATGGTTACTTATCATCCTGGGATGTGTTTATTAACCTGGGATGTCTCTTCCTAACTGTGATCAAACTTTCACAGTGCCTGGTGGGCTGAGCACACAGCCCCCCTAACAATCCCAGTGTGGAGGACTGAATGCCTGTACAAGCAGCTTACTCAGATGATTATCTCTTTATCCTGTATATCTTTCACTTTCTTTGTATCAACTGATTGCAGTCATTCCTTCCAACAAAACATTGATGGTTAGATTCCTATTAATCATTTTATCTGGGGCCAGGTACTCACACTTACTGCCCATGTTTTTTTAAGACTGACTGGAGGGTGTCATTTTGGCTTCACTACAACAGGCCAGAATTGTAAGAGAGAGTAAGATACCCAGGCACCTGTTTGTTTTCACTTGCTTCCTTGTTAGTTTTACAAACTCTTGAGAAGAATTATGTCAGAATATAGAAGTAAAGTTTTCCCAAAGAGCTCCGCGGATTTGTTTGAGAACTTTTAATACAGGCAGGTGACCTCTAGCAGAGAAAATGATGTGACAGAAACAAGAAAGGCTGCATGCAGGAGAAAGAGCAGAAACAGACAGACAGAACCAAGCTGGCTCATGACACATGCACAGAATAATGTTTAAAGTGTGGATGTGCTGACTCACGGGAGAATCTTCTTCGGCTGATGCTGTGTCTCTCAGCTCCTCCTCATCATCACAGGGCTAAATCATCAGAAACAGCAAACATAGGATCACATCATCAGAAACAGCAAACATAGGATCACATCAACCGCATCTATATCAAAGCCACTTAAATAATAATGTCAGCTCAGCATGCCTCAGGATAATGTTTAATTGACTACTAACACAGTGACACATGTATCACATGACTATATCACAAAAGCTGGTCATCATAGGAAGTTCCTTACTAAAGTTTTTTTTATGTGTGGGAATGAGGTATGTAAGCTGAGTAAGGTACTGACTACTAACAAAGTGACACATATACCACATGACTATATCACAAAAAGCTGATCATCATAGCAAGTTCCTTACTAAAGCTGAGTAAGGTACTGCATCAAAATGGCTGGATAATCTGAGAGCTGACTCACACACACACATCAATAACATGCAGATTACACAGTACTGGAGCCCTATGCTGGCTGACCCAGCTATTTCTGTACTGATAACTTTACAAAAGAATTTATTGAAACCAAACCACCAAAAGGATGTACCAGCTAAATGCAAGGATTTATCACAAACAGTCATAATTAGGTGGGTGTATAATAACACTTTAAGAAAACAAATAAATGACTACATTAAATAAAAATAAAATGCTTTGATCGGCCTTGACCAGAAATAGCTTCTGGTTTCCAGCAGAGTGAGCTTGCCATCCTAATGTCAATGTAAAGTTTCCTGAGACATTGGTGTAGTAAATGTACCCATTGCTTTGTATCATGAGCACATGCTTATGCTATTTCAGACAGAACTCTGTCATAGTTGTCTGCCTGTCAATCTGTCATTTTCCCGGTTTCCAGCCAAAAAGTTGCATTCTTCTATATCAAGAACTAATACCACAGCTTAATTCACCTGTGTTGATGCAACAGTAAGTGATAACAAAGGTTTCTGTTATCACAAAATTCCTTGGTTATTGGTTATTGCTCAGGTTAAGAGGAATTCCCAGATACTGGTTGGGGGGGGGGGGGGAGTAGGGGAGACCAATGTAGACTAATAAACAGCACACAAAGTAGCATTATAATGTCAACAAAACAAGTGACCCATGGGTCATGACGCTCAGCTGACTGGGAAGAGATTTGCAAAAGGAAATTTTATCATCATGGTAGTATATACCCATTCAACTGAAGCATCAAACAGATTAACCAACAGGCTGAGATTGTGTCTGTATTAATATATCTAAAAAATAGAGGAAAAAAAAAATAAAAAAAATACAGGTGGCTCCACCAGTCTGAAGAAACTAATAATTGATCAATATGTATGCCAAAAATCATGAGCATCAGTGTTGTAGTTATTGAGATACTGGAGTTTTTGTATCAAATTTTTCATTATTCTGGGGGGTATTTTGGAGCCATACAACTTAACAGATATGGGTAACATAGACCTAATTTCAGGTTTCCATGGAGATTTTTCATGGGTCTCCCTGTGTGTAAACAAGGGACCCATGTGTCACGGCGCTCAGCTGTTATATATGATAAAAAAATATTATTTTGAAATGAGGCACATGCTGGTTTTGTGTGGAAATAAATATAAGCTGTATTATGAGTTGTTGGTGTTTAGCTTATGTATGATTTTGATAGTTTCTTTGGAGAAAGGGAAGAGATTGATTTCATTTATTTTATTAACAAATGGAGTGCTACTGTCATACAGATTTTCACTTGGCCATATAACTGATAAGCAGCACATATAAGATAAGAGTTTAACTATTTATTAAAATTTAATAACAAATATTGTGCCAAATATAATTTCTATTAAAAATAATAAGAAAATCATATGATTTTTTAAATAATATAAAACTGAAATGATTATTAAAATAATATTAAAGAATATATTCATGAATGCATTCATGAATACATTTTGAAAGTATCTGCACTGGTATTAAAATACTTTCATTTTTACCTGAATTCCCATTCTTATGCAAGAAATTTTATAATGGAGTACATATTCATATTCATATTCATATACATTTGCAAAGTATTCGCACCATGTCTGGTATTTATTCAGTTTTAGCCAAACAATTATGTTGAGAATCCAGAATATAAACAAAGGACCCATGGGTCACGACGCCCAGCTTAAGTTCGAAATTATTGCAAATGCAAAATATGAAAAATATTCTATTGTAGTTTTTCATTTATATAAGCATATGAGAAGCTAAGAGGAAAGGGCCCTCCTACTTGGTTATAGTAGAGTTCTCAATATATGATTGCAAACTAATACTCTGACAAGACTGTCATGAAGAAAAACAGTATAAGTTTTGAGATACTGTGATGCATATGAAAAATTTACAGATGGACAGGCAAGTGGACAGAATGGACAAATACCTTTATTTCACTTTCAAGGAAATAATGCATTTAAGTTTATATATAAGCCTATTTTTTTAGCATATCCACTTTTTTCATTAATAGTTTTTATCTTATTCATTTTTTTTATTTACAAGTGTTATAAATTTGTAATATAAAAACTGAAAATATAAGTTAAAATATTAGAATTCTAAATTGCAATCATTATATATCCAAATTGTAGCTCATATTTGGTCATATTATGCATGCACATATATTTTATTATTTTTTAAATCAAATGTTTTAACTGAATGTAAAAGAAAATAATGCCACAACAGGGCATCTACAAAATTATTCCTTGAATCCCTATTTAAAAGTTTTGCACATTGGAGTTTTCAGTCTATGCTTAATTTTATTCACCGAAATAAAATAAAAGATTCAGTAAATTTGATAAAAAAAAACCATCTTTTCAAATAAAGTATACACACTGTTGGTTGAATGAGGGACAAACAATATCATTATGCTAATTACAATCTCAGCTATAATTAATTACTGGAATTAATAGTCAATTTCACACCTGGTGAAGTTTTACTCTTCTGAAGTAAAGCATTACTTATCAGATGAACATCCACACTTTCATAGCAATACATCACTTTGTGGACACAATTAAATGTGCACTTTAATCATTGTAACTAGGGTTGGGACGGTTACCGGTATACGGTATTATCACGATATCTGACCGCTACAGTTATCATACCGTCAACTTTCCTATTATCGCGATATCACGATATCAATTTTTGTTCACGATTTTGGTTCACAAGCAAGCCCTTGAAGTTCAAAATAAATTTATTTCAAAGAATTGCATTTATTTTCATAAACCACGTGTATTGGAATACACGCTTGTGGGTGGAAGCGTGTGCTTACAGACTTCTGGATTAGTCGGAAATGTCCGGAAGTAGCAGGATGAATCAGAAAGGACAAAAGCTTGAGAATTCCAGGAGAAATTAACATTATAATGAAAGAGCAGTAAATACACACATTTATGCTTTTATTGCATGGAACGAAAATGTCAACATAAAAGTGTCACCACTGAATCGAACATTCCATACGGGTTGCATTTTATGCCATATAAAATTGAGATGATATATTTAGCCAAGATTCGTATGACACGCTCTCTGAAAATTCGCCGGGATTCTCCGGCTTTTATGTAGCTATAGGAAACAGTGGAAAGTTCTGACAAGCGTGATTCGACGATGGGGGACAGACTTCCCGCGCCTCAAGCTTGCGCACCTGCAGGACCATGCAACCTACATCACTTAATGAGTCATTCTGTGGTACTGGCACAATAGGTATAAATTATATTAATACTTAACCCCTTGTATAAAGTCAAGACTTTAAAGATGGTTGTTATAAATATCATTATTGATGGCTTATTAATGCCATTAATTGAAAATATCGCGATATCACGGTATATCGCGATAAAATTTGAATAATTATCATGATATCAAAAACCTATATCGTCCCAACACTAATTGTAACCCTGGTGGTACAATACAAAATCTAAAATGTAGCATGTCCAAGAATAAAGTAAAATACAGAAAATTATAACATTCATCTAGTTTATGCACCAGCTGGGGGGGGGGGGGGGGGGTGAGTGCAGGGCAGAGGGGTAGCCTGCTAGTAGTGGCCAAGCTGGGCCAAGGCAAGCTGCCTGGGGTGGGTTACATAATGCAATTGAAGGCTGTACTAATAGGTGGGCCAGATGTAAACAACACTTGACATGATGTATGAAAACTTGAATAAAAGCTACTCTTTTCAACCATATCCTTAGAAATTTCAGATTTTAAAAGATTAAATCCTTATGTATATATGCTGTGAAAATTAAATCAACAGTGCTTACAGGGAAAAAACTTGCCACTGCCAAATTTGGACAAAATTTAAGGTATTGATTTTTTATTTATGCTAATAAATTGAAAAATTTGCAAAATTCAGATCTAATTTTGGGTAAACAATTGAATCTTGATTAAATAAAGTTATATTCCTGAAAAAAGTCTCCAGCTTCAGCAATTCTCATGTTAAGTGAGCAAATATATTTCCTGATTTTTTTAAAATTGCATTATATTTGGGCCTATCACTTCAAAATAATACCCAATACTGACCTAATTTTTGGTATGTGCACAGAAAATGTATGGAAGAATATGAATACTAAATATGATCAAAAACAGATCAGTGGTTTTGATATTAGGCAGCCTTGAAGTGTAACAATGGCTTTTTTTATGGAAAACGGAGGTTTTTCCTTAATATCTCGAAGGAACAAAGTTCTAACGACCCAATTTTCGGTATGGTAGGAGATTTTGGGGACATCTAATGGTATGCAGAATTTTGGATTCGTAGGTTCAACGGTTTTAAAACGTGCCCTGTTAACGGACGGACGGTCGGACGGACGACGTACAAAGGACCACGACTATAGCTCAGATGACTTATAGTCAGCTGAGCTAAAAATGAAGATTCTAGGTCCAGTTGTTATGATTTGTGCCCTGTTAACAGATGTTCATATCTTTAAAGATCTCAAAAATAGAGAAAAAAATTCGTAAAAAATAAAAAAATACAGGTGGCGCCACCAATCTGCAGAAACTGATGAAACATCTCATGATCAATATGTATGCCAAAAATCATGACCATCAGTGAAGTAGTTAATGAGATATTGAAGTTTTTGTATGAAATTTTTCACTATTCTGGGGGGGTACTTTGGGGCCCCATAGCTCAAAGGATATGGGTAACAGAGACCTAATTTCTGGTTTCCATGGAGACTTTTCATAGGCCTCTCAGAATGTCAAGAATGAAGATTCTAGGTCCAGTCTTTACGATTTGTGCCCTGTTAACAGATGTCCACATTTTTAAAGGTCTCAAAAATAGAGAAAAAAGTTCGTAAAAAATCTAAAAAAATATAGGTGGTGCACCAAGGCTGCAAAAAGTGATGAAACACTCCATGATCAATATCCATGCAAACAATAATGGTGATCTCTGCATTAGATGTTCAGATACTTCAGCTTTTGTATCAAATTTTCCATTATTCTGAGCTGTACTTTGGAGTGCCATAGCTCAAAGGATATGGGTAGCAGAGACCTAATTCCAGGTTTCCATGGAGTCTTTTTCATGGGTCTCCCTATGTGTCAAGCATGAAGATTCTAGGTCCAGTCGTTACAATTTGAATCCTGTTGACAGATAACTACATCCTTAAAGGTCTCAAAAATAGAGAAAAAAAATTGTAAAAATTTGAAAAATACAGGTTTCGCCACCAGTCTGCAGAAACTGATGAAACATCTCATGATCAATATGTATGCCAAAAATCATGACCATCAGTGATGTAGTTAATGAGATATTGAAGTTTTTGTATGAAATTTTTAACTATTCTGGGGGGTACTTTGGGGCCCCATAGC
Organism: Sipunculus nudus; assembly: GCA_026874595.1. Classification (NCBI taxonomy): domain Eukaryota; kingdom Metazoa; phylum Annelida; class Sipuncula; order Golfingiida; family Sipunculidae; genus Sipunculus; species Sipunculus nudus. The sequence continues at coordinate 96,100,618 of CM049308.1, forward strand.
TCAAAGGATATGGGTAACAGAGACCTAATTTCTGGTTTCCAAGGAGATTTTTCATGGACCTCTCAGAATGTCAAGTTACAAGATTCTAAGTCCTGCGGTTACCATTTGTGCCTGGTAAACGGACAGACAGACTGACAGCTAGACAGACGGACGGACAGACGGCATGACAGACGGACGACGGACAGGAGTGATAGTATAGCTCAGCATGACTGAAAGTCAGCTGAGCTAAAAAAGGGGAAATACTGGCACCGGGTACCATTCTGTGAGTCATTACATTAACAAATCTTTTTCTGTATAAACATTATTTAACAATGACCATGAAGTGCCCATGAGGAGTAGCCTCACTACTCTTAGAGCAACAACTTGATGATATGATAAAAAAAAATAATGCTGCGGGAAAAAAGGGATGGAATTTAATACCATCTTACTTGATAATTAAACAAGGGACCTATGGGTCACGACGCTAAGCTGTTATATATGATAAAAAAATATTATTTAGAAATGAAGCACATGCTGGTTTTGTGTGGTAATAAATATAAGCTGTATTATGAGTTGTTGTTGTTTAGCTTATGTATGATTTTGATAGTACCTTTGGAGACAGGGAAGAGGATTGATTTCATTTATTCTATTAACAAATGGAGTACTATTGTCACACAGATTTTGACTTGGCCATATAACTTATAAGCAGAATATATAATATAAGGGTTTAACTATTAATTTAAAACAATTACAAATATTGTCCCAAATATAATTTTTATTAAAAATAATAAGAGAATCATATGATTTTTTAAAATGAAATATAACTGAAATGATTATTAAAATAATATTAAAGAATATATTCATGAATGCATTCATGAATACATTTTGAAAGTATTTGCACTGGTATTCATATACTTTCATTTTTACCTGAATTCCCATTCTTTATGCAAGAAATTTTATAATGGAGTACATAATCATATTCGTATTTAAATACAATTACAAAGTATTCGCACCATGTCTGGTGTTTATTCAGTTTTCACCAAGCAATGATGTTGAGAATCCAGAATATACAAAATTCACACATTTAATTAATGATCATAAGTACCTGGTTTTATGGCTTTTATTTATATTAAAAAATAACTGTAATAAATTCATTTTGGACTAATTTCACATCAATGTACACACTAGACACAGTAGGAATCTAGATTAATATTATCAACTGCATCTTTGTCTATCATTAATTTCCTTCATATGATCCCTAATGATTAGTAATGAATGATATGATTTACTTCTTTATCATTAAAACTGAACTGAAAAATACCATAGGTGACTGCATGGTGTTATTTGGAATACGTGACATTCTATCCATCGATACAAGATTCTTATATCATCAGTAACTGCAAGTTAATTTCCTGTTATTATAAACTAACAAATTCCTTTTCTATTTTTCTTTAATTTTTTATTAAAAACCAATAATAATTTATTAATTTATTGTTTATTGTTATGTAGTTGGTTAAAACTACTAGATGAGTTGGGTTGGACACCTGGATCAACTGTGGCTGGCCATAAGCTGCCTGGATTCCCGTGTATGCCTCGCCTCAAGCATGTATAATTTGCTGAAAGTTCAACAAGGTCAACATACAGGTGACTCAAGAGGGGCTGGAGAGAGCCAAAGTCTGACAGGTTCTCATAAAAACATAAATAAAAGCTACAATTTTTGGCCAATTTCTTTCAGCTTTCTAAACTTAAAAGCTGAAATCCTTATGTGTGCATGATATGAAAATTATATTAACAGTGCTCACAGGAAACAAACGTGCCATGGTCAAAGTTGGGCAAAATTTAAGTTACTAATTTTAAATTTACACTAATAACTTATAAAATTTGAAAAATTCATAACTAATTTTGGGTATTCAATTGAATCTAGATTAAATAATGTTACATCCCTGACAAAAAATCTCTAGCTTCAGCAATCCCCTTGTTAAGGAAGTAAATATATTTCTTGATTTTTTACAAAGTGTATTATGTTTGGGCCCATTACTTAAAACAATTAGGCAATACTGACATCAATCTGGCATGTGCATAGAGAATGAAAAATATGTATATTATTTATGATTAAAGTCAGATCAGTGGTTTTGATATTAGGCAGTCTTGAAGTGTAACAATTGGTTTTTAATGGAAAAATGAAGTTTTTCATTAATATCTTGAAGGTATTAAGTCCTAGTGGCCAAATTCTTGGCATGGTAGGGAATTAGACATCTAACTGTATGCCGAATTTAAGGAACTAAGAGCTGAAGCTGGGGAGCTGAGCTCTTGCAAACTGCATAACACTAGCTTGATGTAAACAATAGGTTACATGGTGCTTAAAAACTTGAATAAAATCTACAGTTTTTGATCAACTGGTTTCAAATTTTTGGTGTTAACAGTTGAAAAGCTAACAAAAACATGCTGTGAAAATTAAATCCACAGTACTTACAGGAAAAAAACCTGCCATGGTCAAAGTTTGGCAAAATTTAAGGTACCTATTTTTTATTTTTATTAATATTTTAAAAAATTTGAAAGATTTTCATCTAATTTTGGGTATTCAATTTAATTTTGATTAATTAAAGTTATATTACTGGAAAAAAGGTCCATAGCTTTAACATGTTTTGTGTTAAGTGATCAAATATCTTTCCTGATTTTTAACAAAATGCATTATGTTTGGGTCCATAACTTTTTTAGATAATATAATACAGACATAATTTCTTGAATGTACATAGGAACTATATAGAGGAATATTTATGGTAAATATGAGGTAAAACAGATGAGTGGTTTTGATATAAGGCAGTCCTGAAGTGTGAAAATAGGTTTTTAATAAAAAATTGAGGTTTTTCCTAAATTTCTCAAAGGAACGAAGTCGAAAAGACCCAGTTTTCAGCTTGGTAGGAGATCTTGGGGACATCTAACATTATGCCGAATTTTGGATTCCTAGGTCTTATGGTTTCAAAACGTGCCACATCTACGGACGGACGGACGGACAGACGGACGGACGGACAGACGGACGGACGACGGACAATGGACCACGACTATAGCTCAGATGACTTATAGTCAGCTGAGCTAAAAACTGTGTTATACTTTGAATTGAAGATTTATCTCAAAGCCAATCATTTTAAGCAACAGTTATAATGGGCATTCAGATATGACTGGTGTCCTAACTCCCAGGCCCTATCAGTTAGTTAACTAGAGACCCAGGGGTCTTGACACTCAGCTGAATTGTCTAAAAGGATATTTTCATGAGCTTCTTAAAAAATATGGGTCCTGTGACCTAAACCTTGACGGTGTGACCAAAATATCTGAGGACTTACAGTATCTAGATTATGAGAACAATCTCTTGAAAGGGTTCTTACTTTAGTGGTGGGCCATATATATATAAAGTTTGAAACCAATATGCCATTCCAAACTGGAGTTATCATCTGGAAACTAATTTGTGGAGAGATGGCCCCTGTGACCTAGACCTTTGACCTTATGACCCCAAATTCAATTAGGTTTTTCCCCTATTGGCATGTCAGCTAGATGTGCAAGATGGAAGGTTTGGGATGAAATGTTTGGCTTAAAATGCTTCCCCAATCTTTTTAAATAAGTGGGTTCTGTGACTTTTACCTTTGACCTGATGAACCCAAAATCATTGGGGTTCATGCTTTAGTAGTGGGCCATACATAAGTAAAGTTCATATAAATCCATATGTCAATCCAAACAAGGATTGCATTAATCCATGCATTAATTAACAAGATACAGCAGGTTTTATATCAAATTTTTAATTATTCGGGGGGGGGGGTTTACTTATAAGCCCCATAGCTCGGAGGATATAGGTCAGAGTGACCCAATTTTAGGTTTCCATGGAGATTTTTTGATTGACCTTTATCCTAACTTTGAAGCTTCTAGGGCCAGTGGTTACGTTTGTGCCTTGCTAATGGAGGGACAGCCAGACGGCCGAAGGACAAATCGCCATTCCTATACCTAAGTTGACTTTCGGTCAGCTGAGCTAAAAAAAAAGCCTGCAAGTCATGATATCATGATTAGGTTTCAAAGAGACCTCACTCCATCAAGTCACATTTAAGATATTCAAAATCTGACTAACAAATGTTTAACACCACAGTCAAAGATGTAAGTATGGGGTAATGAATTAAAGTTTGTGAGGGGATACTGAGCATGCATGGCACAACAAAGGGTACACTGTTCATCAATATTACAAAGTACCTGTCAGGAGTAGAGATGTAATTTCAGTAATATTTGTTAACATTGTTAACGGTGTTTATATTATTATAATTGGTTCCAGCCTTAGTGAATGTAATATATGGCCCAAACCATATTGAAGTGTTATTCTGAGATAAATGGTCCTAACTGAAGTGAACAGACAGAATACATTCGGCCCGGACTGTGGTGAATAGGGTTCAGTTTGTTCGGTCAACCACCTGTTAGCCCGCGAAGTGTTATGCTTCAGTGAATATGGTTCTAGTCGCTAAGAGACCGGGAATAACAAGTATAAATGAAAATTGTTTTACGCATTACACTCAGAGCTGAAATGAACGTAGACTGGTACACCACAGCAAGGGAACCTAGCTCTCAGTGATGTTAATATAACCTGGTCAGAAGGTATGTCAATGCTGCTGTTATAGTAAATTGAACTACATGCGTACATTATGTTAACCAATGAAATATATTCAAAGAATATTATTGGATGTTCCTGGAAAGTATAACCAGAACATGAGCCATATATAAGCTTGTTCAGTAACGATAATGTTGTATTGTAAAGACCAGTAGTGCGTTATAAATGTCACAAAGAAAATGCTGTAATTGTGTAGATATGTAAATGTATATCGTATACCGTGTATGACGACACGTACATTATATCATTGATGGAACGTACAAGTTCTCGTACCAGATAGTTAAGATTTTAAGATGCTCACCGAGAGGGTGAATTAGTATCCAAAACGTTGGGTCTTTTAATTGTCTACAGGGATCGTTACCATGACTGGTTTCCACCGCTATACGAAAAACTTGTCGTTGCCATCCCAGGAGATGCCACCGAGTCATCAGTGTCGTGAGGGTCGTGAGAGACTCAAGCAGGCTATCCAGGCTGTGTGTGTCGACCGGTCACATAATTATATAAACTGGACTATATCGCTTTAAGCTCAATATTCCATAAATTGGACTTAATTTGGTGCTATGAGCAGAATCGAAAGGCCTATATATACCTCGGAGATCTCATATTATGTATCATTTGAATTTTGTTTTTTTAATATATTGATTTCGTATTAAAATTTTGTTATAAATTTGGTTACCATTGTGGCTATTCTTTTTTCCCCATGACAGTACCACACAATATCCATCAGTATACTAATACATGCCTTCCTTACTCATCCATATAAACTGTTGGTAGCCCTGATGTATCTGACTAGGACCCAGACTCACAGTCTGTGTGCAGTCTTTTACATAGCTAACATTCAATGTGTGTCAAATACATTTTGCAAAAGCATCAAATAAGTTATCCTGTCCCCATGACACCATGACTGCTCAATACTTGTTACAGACCTGTCACTGAATCATCAGAAGAAACAACTTGGTACATGATGCACAGCTACATACACAAACACACATGTAACAAGAACATCTTAACACTATTAATAGTAGTCCACAGGATAATGATAAATGAAATGAAAAAAAAAGAAAACACTTAACCAATGAGGATTTGAACATTTCAATAAAATTCAACCCTTAACTGTACAAGGAAAGTCTGATTGTCCTAATCACCCTCACTGACAGCTACCTATATCAACTTATATCAGCAGCTCAGGTTTGTCACTGATGTGTCTTTCTATGTACTCCTATTGGTGGCATGATATTCTACAACTAGTGTCACTTACAGTATCTTTCTATGTACTCCTAGTGGTGGCATGATATGCTACAACTAGTGTCAGTGACAGTATCTTTCTATGTACTCCTACTGGTGGCATGATATTCTACAACTAGTGTCACTGACAGTATCTTTCTATGTACTCCTACTGGTGGCATGATATTCTACAACTAGTGTCAGTGACAGTATCTTTCTATGTACTCCTACTGGTGGCATGATATTCTACAACTAGTGTCAGTGACAGTATCTTTCTATGTATGTTATTTCACCTTTTTGGTGGCATGTTATTCTGATTTATTTTCAGCAACAGAAAGGTTGTATAAGGCCCAGAAAGAAAATAGGCTGAGGCAGACAACTAATCCACAGCATAGTTCAGTAGAGTCTGACCACAGGAGCAAGGAAGGACAACTACCTTCATGTTTTCAGGTTAGACACTTGGACCTGCATTTAAATCCATTGCAATGACACCAGAGCTGTTAGACTAGCCTGTAGTCCAAGCAGCCTCACAGGTGGGGAGAATCTAGGATGAATGAATGACCGTGAACTAACATACAAGGATGCTGACCAGAACAGACTCCCACCCACCTCAGACACACTGACACACGCAGTATGTCCAGAACAGACTCCCACCCCTCTCAGACACACTGACACATGCAGCATGTCCAGAACAGACTCCCACCCACCTCAGACACACTGACACACGCAGTATGTCCAGAACAAACTCCCACCCCTCTCAGACACACTGACACAAGCAGTATGTCCAGAACAGACTCCCACCCACCTCAGACACACTGACACACGCAGTATGTCCAGAACAGACTCCCACCCCTCTCAGACACACTGACACAAGCAGTATGTCCAGAACAGACTCCCACCCACCTCAGACACACTGACACACGCAGTATGTCCAGAGCAGACTCCCACCCACCTCAGACACACTGACACATGCAGTATGTCCAGAACAGACTCCCACCTACCTCAGACACACTGACACACGCAGTATGTCCAGAACAGACTCCCACCCCTCTCAGACACACTGACACACGCAGTATGTCCAGAACAGACTCCCACCCACCTCAGACACACTGACACATGCAGTATGTCCAGAACAGACTCCCACCCATCTCAGACACACTGACACAAGCAGTATGTCCAGAACAGACTCCCACCCACCTCAGACACACTGACACAAGCAGTATGTCCAGAACAGACTCCCGCCCACCTCAGACACACTGACACACGCAGTATGTCCAGAACAGACTCCCACCCACCTCAGACACACTGACACACGCAGTATGTCCAGAACAGATTCCCACCAACCTCAGACACACTGACACACGCAGTATGTCCAGAACAGACTCCCACCCACCTCAGACACACTGACACAAGCAGTATGTCCAGAACAGACTCCCACCCCTCTCAGACACACTGACACACGCAGTATGTCCAGAACAGACTCCCACCCCTCTCAGACACACTGACACAAGCAGTATGTCCAGAACAGACTCCCACCCACCTTAGACACACTGACACAAGCAGTATGTCCAGAACAGACTCCCACCCACCTCAGACACACTGACACAAGCAGTATGTCCAGAACAGACTCCCACCCACCTCAGACACACTGACACAAGCAGTATGTCCAGAACAGACTCCCACCCACCTCAGACACACTGACACAAGCTGTATGTAAACACCTACCTTTTGGTCATTGGTAGTGTTTCTGTTTACAACTGCAGTTTCCTCCACTTGGTCTCCACTGAAATATCAAAATATATTACAACATACAAAGTCCTGATAAACAATAAACTGCCATGCAAAGGATAAAATGGTAGGAAACAACTTTTATTTCAGACTAAAACCCTGTGTGTATTAATTCACAGGCATGTATGTTAACAAAAAAAAAAGATAAAGGTGGGGTTTATCCAAACGATGTCAGTCTGAGCCTACTTTACACTTTGCCTTCCTGTTTGGGTCTGTTCATTCTTGTTGCATTTCTCAGTTCCCTGCGGCTCATACAACCCAAGAAGCCATATCATGTGCTAGAAGGTTGTTTGTTCTACCTTTCCCCTTGCGCCCATGACCAGTACTCCTTAACTCCTGGGTCGAGAGAGCACACCCTTGTGGAAAAGACTTTGGCAGTCCTGGTGCAGATGGCAGTCAGAACAGGATATGAACCCACAACAAGTGGTCACAAGTCCAGCGCCCTGTCAATGACTACACCACGCTCCACAGTTAACAGTCTGTAGCTCCAACACAGCACTGTATGTTAACAGGCTGTAGCTCCAAGACAGGGTGTATGTTAACAGTCTATAGCTTCCACATGCCACACAGGGCTTATGTTAACAGTCAGTAGCTCCTACACAGGGGTGTATGTTAACAGTCTGTAGCTCCTACACAGGGGTGTATGTTAACAGTGTGTAGCTTCCACACAGGGCGTATGTTTACAGTCTGTAGCTCCAACACAATGTGTATGTTAACAGTCTGTACCTCCGACACAGGGTGTATGTTTACAGTCTGTAGCTCCCACACAATGTGTATGTTAACAGTCTGTACCTCAGACAAAGGGTGTATGTAAACAGTCTGTAGCTCACACACAGAGGGTATGTTAACAGTCTGTAGCTCCCAGACAGGGATGCATGTTAACAGTCTGTAGCTCCCACACAGAGTGTATGTTAACAGTCTGTAGCTCCTACACAGGGGTGTATGTTAACGGTCTGTAGCTCCCACACAGAGTGTATGTTAACAGTCTGAAGCGCCAACTCAGTGGTGTATGTTAACAGTCTGTAGCTCCCACACAATGTGTATGTTAACAGTCTGTACCTCTGACACAGGGTGTATGTTTACAGTCTGTAGCTCCCACACAATGTGTATGTTAACAGTCTGTACCTCAGACAGTGGGTGTATGTAAACAGTCTGTTGCTCCAACACAGAGTGTATGTTACAAGTCTGTTGCTCCAACACAGGGTGTATGTTAACAGTCTGTTGCTCCCACACAGGGCATATGTTAACAGTCTAACTCCCACACAGGGCCTATGTTAACAGTCTGTTGCTCCCACACAGGGCGTATGTTAAGTCTGTAGCTCCCATACTGAGTGTATGTTAACAGTCTGTAGCTCCCATACTGAGAGTATGTTAACAGTCTGTAGCTCAAACACAGTGGTGTACGTTAACAGTCTGTAGCTCCCACACAGAGTGTACGTTAACAGTCTGTAGCTCCCACACTGGGCATATGTTAACAGTCTAACTCCCACACAGGGCCTATGTTAACAGTCTGTTGCTCCCACACAGGGCGTATGTTAAGTCTGTAGCTCCCATACTGAGTGTATGTTAACAGTCTGTAGCTCCCATACTGAGTGTATGTTAACAGTCTGTAGCTCAAACACAGTGGTGTACGTTAACAGTCTGTAGCTCCCACACTGGGCATATGTTAACAGTCTAACTCCCACACAGGGCCTATTTTAACAGTCTGTTGCTCCCACACAGGGCGTATGTTAAGTCTGTAGCTCCCACACAGGGCGTATGTTAACAGTCTGTAGCTCCCATACAGGGAGTATGTTAACAGTGTATAGCTCCCACACAGGGATGTATGTTAACAGTCTGTAGCTTCCACATGCCACACAGGGTTCATGTTAACAGTCTGTAGCTCCCACTTAGAGTGTATGTTAACAGTCTGAAGCTCCCACCCAGGGATGTATGTAAACAGTCTGTAGCTTCCACACAGGGCATATGTTAACAGTCTGTAGCTCCCACACGGAGTGTATGTTAACAGTCTGTAGCTCCCCCACAGGGATGTATTTTTACAGCCTGTAGCTCCCACACAATGTGTATGTTAACAGTCTGTACCTCTGACACAGGGTGTATGTTAAAAGTCTGTAGCTTCCACACAGCGGTGTATGTTAACAGTCTGTAGCTCCCACACAGTGTATGTTAACAGTCTGTAGCTCCTACACAGGGGTGTATGTTAACAGTCTGTAGCTCCCACACAGAGTGTATGTAAACAGTCTGTAGCTCCCACACAGTGGTGTATGTTAACAGTCTGTAGCTCCCAAACAGTGGTGTATGTTAGAAGTGTGTAGCTCCCACACAGTGGTGTATGTTAACAGTCTGTAGCTCCCAAACAGTGGTGTATGTTAGAAGTGTGTAGCTTCCACACAGGGTGTATGTTAACAGTCTGTAGCTCCCAAACAATGGTGTATGTTAACAGTCTGTCGCTCCAACACAGTGGTGTATGTTAACAGTTTGTAGCTCCCAAACAGTGGTGTATGTTAACAGTCTGTAGCTCCCATACAGAGTGTATGTTAACAGTCTGTAGCTCCAACACAGTGGTGTACGTTAACAGTCTGTAGCTCCCACAAAGAGTGTATGTTTACAGTCTGTAGCTCCCACACAGGGATGTATGTTAACAGACTGTAGCTCCAACTTAGAGTGTATGTTAACAATATGTAGCTCCCACACAGAATGTATGTTAACAGTCTGTAGCTCCCACACAGGGATGTATTTTTAAAGCCTGTAGCTCCCACACAATGTGTATGTTAACAGTCTGTACCTCCGACACAGGGTGTATGTTAACATTCTGTAGCTCCCACACAGTGGTGTATGTTCACCTGTCTGTAGCTCCCAAACAGTGGTGTATGTTAACAGTTTGTAGCTCCCATACAGAGTGTATGTTAACAGTCTGTAGCTCCAACACAGTGGTGTACGTTAACAGTCTGTACCTCCGACACAGGGTGTACGTTAACATTCTGTAGCGACCACACAGTGGTGTATGTTAACTGTCTGTAGCTCCCAAACAGTGGTGTATGTTAATAGTCTGTAGCTCCCATACAGAGTGTATGTTAACAGTCTGTAGCTCCAACACAGTGGTGTACGTTAACAGTCTGTACCTCCGACACAGGGTGTATGTTAACATTCTGTAGTTCCCACACAGTGGTGTATGTTAACTGTCTGTAGCTCCCAAACAGTGGTGTATGTTAACAGTCTGTAGCTCCCATACAGAGTGTATGTTAACAGTCTGTCGCTCCAACACAGTGGTGTACGTTAACAGTCTGTAGCTCCCACACAGAGTGTACGTTAACAGTCTGTAGCTCCCACACAGGGATGTATGTTAACAGTCTGTAGCTTCCACATGCCACACTGGGTTTATGTTAACAGTCTGTAGCTCCCACAAAGAGTGTATGTTTACAGTCTGTAGCTCCCACTTAGAGTGTATGTTTACAGTCTGTAGCTCCCAAACAGTGGTGTATACTCCCAAACAGTGGTGTATGTTAACAGTCTGTAGCTCCCACACAGGGATGTATTTTTACAGCCTGTAGCTCCCACACAATGTGTATGTTAACAGTCTGTACCTCTGACACAGGGTGTATGTTAACAGTCTGTAGCTCCCACACAGTGGTGTTATTAACAGTCTGTAGCTCCCACACAGGGATGTAAGTAAACAGTTTGTAGCTTCCACACAGGGCATATGTTAACAGTCTGTAGCTCCCACACAGAGTGTATGTAAACAGTCTGTAGCTCCCAAACAGGGATGTATTTTTACAGCCTGTAGCTCCCACACAATGTGTATGTTAACAGTCTGTACCTCCGACACAGGGTGTATGTTAACAGTCTGTAGCTCCCAAACAGTGGTGTATGTTAACAGTCTGTAGCTCCAACACAGTGGTGTACGTTAATAGTCTGTAGCTCCCACAAAGAGTGTACGTTAACAGTCTGTAGCTCCCACACAGGGATGTATGTTTACAGTCTGTAGCTTCCACATGCGACACAGGGTTAATATTAACAGACTGTAGCTCCCACTTAGAGTGTATGTTAACAGTCTGTACCTCCGACACAGGGTGTATGTTAACAGTCTGTAGCTCCCACACAGTGGTGTATGTTAACTGTCTGTAGCTCCCAAACAGTGGTGTATGTTAACAGTCTGTAGCTCTCATACTGAGTGTATGTTAACAGTCCGTAGTTCCAACACAGTGGAGTACGTTAACAGTCTGTAGCTCCCACACAGGGATGTATGTTAACAGTCTGTAGCTTCCACATGCCACACAGGGTTTATGTTAACAGTCTGTAGCTCCCACTTAGAGTGTATGTTAACAGTCTGTAGCTCCCAAACAGTGGTGTATTTTTACAGCCTGTAGCTCCCACACAATGTGTATGTTAACAGTCTGTACCTCCGACACAGGGTGTATGTTAACAGTCTGTAGCTCCAACACAGGGGTGTATGTTAACAGTCTGTAGCTCCAACACAGAGTGTATGCTAACAATCTGTAGCTCCCACACAGAGTGTATGTTAACAGTCTGTAGCTCCTACACAGGGGTGTATGTTAACAGTCAGTAGCTCCCACACAGAGTGCATGTTAACAGTCTGTAGCTCCCACACAGGGATATATGTTTACAGTCTGTAGCTCCCATACAATGTGTATGTTAACAGTCTGTACCTCAGACACAGGGTGTATGTTAACAGTCTGTAGCTCCCACACAGTGGTGTATGTTAACAGTCTGTATCTCCCACACAGGGATGTAAGTTAACAGTCTGTAGCTTCCACACAGGGCATATGTTAACAGTCTGTAGCTCTCACACAGTGTACATTAACAGTCTGTAGCTCCCACACAGGGCATATGTTAACAGTCTGTAACTCCCACACAGGGCCTATGTTAACAGTCTGTTGCTCCCACACAGGGCGTATGTTAACAGTCTGTAGCTCCCACACAGGGCGTATGTTAACAGTCTGTAGCTCCCATACAGGGAGTATGTTAACAGTCTATAGCTCCCACACAGGGATGTATGTTAACAGTCTGTAGCTCCCACTTAGAGTGTATGTTAACAGTCTGAAGCTGCCACACAGGGATTTATGTAAACAGTCTGTAGCTTCCACACAGGGCATATGTTAACAGTCTGTAGCTCCCACACAGAGTGTATGTTAACAGTCTGTAGCTCCCACACAGGGATGTATTTTTACAGCCTGTAGCTCCCCCACAATGTGTATGTTAACAGTCTGTACCCCCGACACAGGGTGTAGGTTAAAAGTCTGTAGCTCCCACACAGTGGTGTATGTTAACAGTCTGTAGCTCCCACACAGTGCATGTTTACAGTCTGTAGCTTCACACAGGGGTTATGTTAACAGTCTGTAGCTCCCACACAGAGTGTATGTAAACAGTCTGTAGCTCCCACACAGTGGTGTATGTTAACAGTCTGTAGCTCCCAAACAGTGGTGTATGTTAACAGTGTGTAGCTTCCACACAGGGATGTATGTTAGAGTCTGTAGCTCCCAAACAGGGATGTATGTTAACAGTCTGTAGCTCCCAAACAGTGGTGTATGTTAACAGTCTGTAGCTCCAACAGAGTGGTGTATGTTAACAGTCTGTAGCTCTCACAAAGAGTGTATGTTTACAGTCTGTAGCTCCCACACAGGGATGTATGTTAACAGACTGTAGCTCCCATTTAGAGTGTATGTTAACAGTCTGTAGCTCCCACACAGAGTGTATGTTAACAGTCTGTAGCTCCCACACAGGGATGTATTTTTAAAGCCTGTAGCTCCCACACAATGTGTATGTTAACAGTCTGTACCTCCGACACAGGGTGTATGTTAACATTCTGTAGCTCCCACACAGTGGTGTATGTTCACCTGTCTGTAGCTCCCAAACAGTGGTGTATGTTAACAGTTTGTAGCTCCCATACAGAGTGTATGTTAACAGTCTGTAGCTCCAACACAGTGGTGTACGTTAACAGTCTGTACCTCCGACACAGGGTGTACGTTAACATTCTGTAGCGACCACACAGTGGTGTATGTTAACTGTCTGTAGCTCCCAAACAGTGGTGTATGTTAATAGTCTGTAGCTCCCATACAGAGTGTATGTTAACAGTCTGTAGCTCCAACACAGTGGTGTACGTTAACAGTCTGTACCTCCGACACAGGGTGTATGTTAACATTCTGTAGTTCCCACACAGTGGTGTATGTTAACTGTCTGTAGCTCCCAAACAGTGGTGTATGTTAACAGTCTGTAGCTCCCATACAGAGTGTATGTTAACAGTCTGTCGCTCCAACACAGTGGTGTACGTTAACAGTCTGTAGCTCCCACACAGAGTGTACGTTAACAGTCTGTAGCTCCCACACAGGGATGTATGTTAACAGTCTGTAGCTTCCACATGCCACACTGGGTTTATGTTAACAGTCTGTAGCTCCCACAAAGAGTGTATGTTTACAGTCTGTAGCTCCCACTTAGAGTGTATGTTTACAGTCTGTAGCTCCCAAACAGTGGTGTATACTCCCAAACAGTGGTGTATGTTAACAGTCTGTAGCTCCCACACAGGGATGTATTTTTACAGCCTGTAGCTCCCACACAATGTGTATGTTAACAGTCTGTACCTCTGACACAGGGTGTATGTTAACAGTCTGTAGCTCCCACACAGTGGTGTTATTAACAGTCTGTAGCTCCCACACAGGGATGTAAGTTAACAGTTTGTAGCTTCCACACAGGGCATATGTTAACAGTCTGTAGCTCCCACACAGAGTGTATGTAAACAGTCTGTAGCTCCCAAACAGGGATGTATTTTTACAGCCTGTAGCTCCCACACAATGTGTATGTTAACAGTCTGTACCTCCGACACAGGGTGTATGTTAACAGTCTGTAGCTCCCAAACAGTGGTGTATGTTAACAGTCTGTAGCTCCAACACAGTGGTGTACGTTAATAGTCTGTAGCTCCCACAAAGAGTGTACGTTAACAGTCTGTAGCTCCCACACAGGGATGTATGTTTACAGTCTGTAGCTTCCACATGCGACACAGGGTTAATATTAACAGACTGTAGCTCCCACTTAGAGTGTATGTTAACAGTCTGTACCTCCGACACAGGGTGTATGTTAACAGTCTGTAGCTCCCACACAGTGGTGTATGTTAACTGTCTGTAGCTCCCAAACAGTGGTGTATGTTAACAGTCTGTAGCTCTCATACTGAGTGTATGTTAACAGTCCGTAGTTCCAACACAGTGGAGTACGTTAACAGTCTGTAGCTCCCACACAGGGATGTATGTTAACAGTCTGTAGCTTCCACATGCCACACAGGGTTTATGTTAACAGTCTGTAGCTCCCACTTAGAGTGTATGTTAACAGTCTGTAGCTCCCAAACAGTGGTGTATTTTTACAGCCTGTAGCTCCCACACAATGTGTATGTTAACAGTCTGTACCTCCGACACAGGGTGTATGTTAACAGTCTGTAGCTCCAACACAGGGGTGTATGTTAACAGTCTGTAGCTCCAACACAGAGTGTATGCTAACAATCTGTAGCTCCCACACAGAGTGTATGTTAACAGTCTGTAGCTCCTACACAGGGGTGTATGTTAACAGTCAGTAGCTCCCACACAGAGTGCATGTTAACAGTCTGTAGCTCCCACACAGGGATATATGTTTACAGTCTGTAGCTCCCATACAATGTGTATGTTAACAGTCTGTACCTCAGACACAGGGTGTATGTTAACAGTCTGTAGCTCCCACACAGTGGTGTATGTTAACAGTCTGTATCTCCCACACAGGGATGTAAGTTAACAGTCTGTAGCTTCCACACAGGGCATATGTTAACAGTCTGTAGCTCTCACACAGTGTACATTAACAGTCTGTAGCTCCCACACAGGGCATATGTTAACAGTCTGTAACTCCCACACAGGGCCTATGTTAACAGTCTGTTGCTCCCACACAGGGCGTATGTTAACAGTCTGTAGCTCCCACACAGGGCGTATGTTAACAGTCTGTAGCTCCCATACAGGGAGTATGTTAACAGTCTATAGCTCCCACACAGGGATGTATGTTAACAGTCTGTAGCTCCCACTTAGAGTGTATGTTAACAGTCTGAAGCTGCCACACAGGGATGTATGTAAACAGTCTGTAGCTTCCACACAGGGCATATGTTAACAGTCTGTAGCTCCCACACAGAGTGTATGTTAACAGTCTGTAGCTCCCACACAGGGATGTATTTTTACAGCCTGTAGCTCCCCCACAATGTGTATGTTAACAGTCTGTACCCCCGACACAGGGTGTATGTTAAAAGTCTGTAGCTCCCACACAGTGGTGTATGTTAACAGTCTGTAGCTCCCACACAGTGCATGTTTACAGTCTGTAGCTTCACACAGGGGTTATGTTAACAGTCTGTAGCTCCCACACAGAGTGTATGTAAACAGTCTGTAGCTCCCACACAGTGGTGTATGTTAACAGTCTGTAGCTCCCAAACAGTGGTGTATGTTAACAGTGTGTAGCTTCCACACAGGGATGTATGTTAGAGTCTGTAGCTCCCAAACAGGGATGTATGTTAACAGTCTGTAGCTCCCAAACAGTGGTGTATGTTAACAGTCTGTAGCTCCAACACAGTGGTGTACGTTAACAGTCTGTAGCTCTCACAAAGAGTGTATGTTTACAGTCTGTAGCTCCCACACAGGGATGTATGTTTACAGACTGTAGCTCCCATTTAGAGTGTATGTTAACAGTCTGTAGCTCCCACACAGAGTGTATGTTAACAGTCTGTAGCTCCCACACAGGGATGTATTTTTAAAGCCTGTAGCTCCCACACAATGTGTATGTTAACAGTCTGTACCTCCGACACAGGGTGTATGTTAACATTCTGTAGCTCCCAAACAGTGGTGTATGTTAACAGTCTGTAGCTCCCATACAGAGTGTATGTTAACAGTCTGTAGCTCCAACACAGTGGTTTACGTTAACAGTCTGTAGCTCCCACACAGAGTGTACGTTAACAGTTTGTAGCTCCCACACAGGGATGTATGTTAACAGTCTGTAGCTTCCACATGCCACACAGGGTTTATGTTAACAGTCTGTAGCTCCCACTTACAGTGTATGTTAACAGTCTGTAGCTCCCAAACAGTGGTGTATGTTAACAGTCTGTAGCTTCCACACAGAGCATATGTTAACAGTCTGTAGCTCCCAAACAGAGTGTATGTTATCAGTCTGTAGCTCCCACACAGGGATGTATTTTTACAGCCTGTAGCTCCCACACAATGTGTATGTTAACAGTCTGTTCCTCTGACACAGGGTGTATGTTAACAGTCTGTAGCTCCCACACAGTGGTGTATGTTAACAGTCTGTAGCTCCCACACAGGGATGTAAGTTAACAATCTGTAGCTTCCACACAGGGCATATGTTAACAGTCTGTAGCTCCCACACAGAGTGTATGTAAACAGTCTGTAGCTCCCAAACAGGGATGTATTTTTACAGCCTGTAGCTCCCACACAATGTGTATGTTAACAGTCTGTACCTCCGACACAGGGTGTATGTAAACAGTCTATAGCTCCCAAAGAGTGGTGTATGTTAACAGTCTGTAGCTCCAACACAGTGGTGTACTTTAACAGTCTGTAGCTCCCACAAAGAGTGTACGTTAACAGTCTGTAGCTCCCACACTGGGATGTATGTTAACAGTCTGTAGCTTACACATGCGACACAGGGTTAATATTAACAGACTGAAGCTCCCACTTAGAGTGTATGTTAACAGTCTGTAGCTCCAACACAGACTGTATGTTAACAGTCTGTAGCTCCCACACAGGGATGTATTTTTACAGCCTGTAGCTCCCACACAATGTGTATGTTACTAGTCTGTACCTCCGACACAGGGTGTATGTTAACAGTCTGTAGCTCCCACACAGTGGTGTATGTTAACTGTCTGTAGCTTCCAAACAGTGGTGTATGTTAACAGTCTGTAGCTCCCATACTGAGTGTATGTTAACAGTCTGTAGCTCCAACACAGTGGTGTACGTTAACAGTCTGTAGCTCCAACACAGAGTGTACGTTAACAGTCTGTAGCTCCCACACAGGGATGTATGTTAACAGTCAGTAGCTTCCACATGGCACACAGGGTTTATGTTAACAGTCTGTAGCTCCGACACAGGGTGTATGTTAACAGTCTGTAGCTTGCAAACAGTGGTGTATGTTAACAGTCTGTAGCTAAAAACACAGTGGTGTACGTTAACAGTCTGTAGCTCCCACAAAGAGTGTACGTTAACAGTCTGTAGCTCCCACACAGGGATGTATGTTTACAGTCTGTAGCTTCCACATGCGACACAGGGTTAATATTAACAGACTGTAGCTCCCACTTAGAGTGTATGTTAACAGTCTGTACCTCCAACACAGGGTGTATGTTAACAGTCTGTAGCTCCCACACAGTGGTGTATGTTAACTGTCTGTAGCTCCCACACAGTGGTGTATGTTAACTGTCTGTAGCTCCCAAACAGTGGTGTATGTTAACAGTCTGTAGCTCTCATACTGAGTGTATGTTAACAGTCTGTAGCTCCAACACAGTGGGGTACGTTAACAGTCTGTAGCTCCCACACAGGGATGTATGTTAACAGTCTGTAGCTCCCACACAGGGCACATGTTAACAGTCTGTAGCTCCCACACAGAGTGTACGTTAACAGTCTGTAGCTTCCACACAGGGATGTATGTTAACAGTCTGTAGCTTCCACATGCCACACAGGGTTTATGTTAACAGTCTGTAGCTCCCATTTAGAGTGTATGTTAACAGTCTGTAGCTCCCAAACAGTTGTGTATTTTTACAGCCTGTAGCTCCCACACAATGTGTATGTTAACAGTTTGAACCTCCGACACAGGGTGTATGTTAACAGTCTGTAGCTCCAACACAGGGCTGTATGTTAACAGTCTGTAGCTCCAACACAGAGTGTATGCTAACAATCTGTAGCTCCCACACAGAGTGTATGTTAACAGTCTGTAGCTTCTACACAGGGGTGTATGTTAACAGTCTGTAGCTCCCACACAGAGTGTATGTTAACAGTCTGTAGCTCCCACACAGGGATGTATGTTTACAGTCTGTAGCTCCCACACAATGTGTATGTTAACAGTCTGTACCTCCGACACAGGGTGTATGTTAACAGTCTGTAGCTCCCACACAGTGGTGTATGTTAACAGTCTGTAGCTCCCACACAGGGATGTAAGTTAACAGTCTGTAGCTTCCACACAGGGCATATGTTAACAGTCTGTAGCTCCCACACAGTGTACGTTAACAGTCTGTAGCTCCCACACAGGGCATATGTTAACAGTCTGTAACTCCCACACAGGGCCTATGTTAACAGTCTGTTGCTCCCACACAGGGCGTATGTTAACAGTCTGTAGCTCCCACACAGGGCGTATGTTAACAGTCTGTAGCTCCCATACAGGGAGTATGTTAACAGTCTATAGCTCCCACACAGGGATGTATGTTAACAGTCTGTAGCTCCCACTTAGAGTGTATGTTAACAGTCTGAAGCTGCCACACAGGGATGTATGTAAACAGTCTGTAGCTTCCACACAGGGCATATGTTAACAGTCTGTAGCTCCCACACAGAGTTAATGTTAACAGTCTGTAGCTCCCACACAGGGACATATTTTTACAGCCTGTAGCTCCCACACAATGTGTATGTTAACAGTCTGTACCTCTGACACAGGGTGTATGTTAAAAGTCTGTAGCTCCCACACAGTGGTGTATGTTAACAGTCTGTAGCTCCCACACAGAGTGTATGTAAACAGTCTGTAGCTCCCACACAGTGGTGTATGTTAACAGTCTGTAGCTCCCAAACAGTGGTGTATGTTAACAGTGTGTAGCTTCCATACAGGGATGTATGTTAACAGTCTGTAGCTCCCAAACAGGGATGTATGTTAACAGTCTGTAGCTCCCAAACAGTGGTGTATGTTAACAGTCTGTAGCTCCAACACAGTGGTGTACGTTAACAGTCTGTAGCTCCCAAACAGTGGTGTATGTTAACAGTCTGTAGCTCTCATACTGAGTGTATGTTAACAGTCTGTAGCTCCCACACAGGGATGTATGTTTACAGTCTGTAGCTTCCACATGCGACACAGGGTTAATATTAACAGACTGTAGCTCCCACTTAGAGTGTATGGTAACAGTCTGTACCTCCAACACAGGGTGTATGTTAACAGTCTGTAGCTCCCACACAGTGGTGTATGTTAACTGTCTGTAGCTCCCAAACAGTGGTGTATGTTAACAGTCTGTAGCTCTCATACTGAGTGTATGTTAACAGTCTGTAGCTCCAACACAGTGGGGTACGTTAACAGTCTGTAGCTCCCACACAGGGATGTATGTTAACAGTCTGTAGCTCCCACACAGGGCACATGTTAACAGTCTGTAGCTCCCACACAGAGTGTACGTTAACAGTCTGTAGCTTCCACACAGGGATGTATGTTAACAGTCTGTAGCTTCCACATGCCACACAGGGTTTATGTTAACAGTCTGTAGCTCCCATTTAGAGTGTATGTTAACAGTCTGTAGCTCCCAAACAGTTGTGTATTTTTACAGCCTGTAGCTCCCACACAATGTGTATGTTAACAGTATGTACCTCCGACACAGGGTGTATGTTAACAGTCTGTAGCTCCAACACAGGGCTGTATGTTAACAGTCTGTAGCTCCAACACAGAGTGTATGCTAACAATCTGTAGCTCCCACACAGAGTGTATGTTAACAGTCTGTAGCTTCTACACAGGGGTGTATGTTAACAGTCTGTAGCTCCCACACAGAGTGTATGTTAACAGTCTGTAGCTCCCACACAGGGATGTATGTTTACAGTCTGTAGCTCCCACACAATGTGTATGTTAACAGTCTGTACCTCCGACACAGGGTGTATGTTAACAGTCTGTAGCTCCCACACAGTGGTGTATGTTAACAGTCTGTAGCTCCCACACAGGGATGTAAGTTAACAGTCTGTAGCTTCCACACAGGGCATATGTTAACAGTCTGTAGCTCCCACACAGTGTACGTTAACAGTCTGTAGCTCCCACACAGGGCATATGTTAACAGTCTGTAACTCCCACACAGGGCCTATGTTAACAGTCTGTTGCTCCCACACAGGGCGTATGTTAACAGTCTGTAGCTCCCACACAGGGTGTATGTTAACAGTCTGTAGCTCCCATACAGGGAGTATGTTAACAGTCTATAGCTCCCACACAGGGATGTATGTTAACAGTCTGTAGCTCCCACTTAGAGTGTATGTTAACAGTCTGAAGCTGCCACACAGGGATGTATGTAAACAGTCTGTAGCTTCCACACAGGGCATATGTTAACAGTCTGTAGCTCCCACACAGAGTTAATGTTAACAGTCTGTAGCTCCCACACAGGGACATATTTTTACAGCCTGTAGCTCCCACACAATGTGTATGTTAACAGTCTGTACCTCTGACACAGGGTGTATGTTAAAAGTCTGTAGCTCCCACACAGTGGTGTATGTTAACAGTCTGTAGCTCCCACACAGAGTGTATGTAAACAGTCTGTAGCTCTCACACAGTGGTGTATGTTAACAGTCTGTAGCTCCCAAACAGTGGTGTATGTTAACAGTGTGTAGCTTCCATACAGGGATGTATGTTAACAGTCTGTAGCTCCCAAACAGGGATGTATGTTAACAGTCTGTAGCTCCCAAACAGTGGTGTATGTTAACAGTCTGTAGCTCCAACACAGTGGTGTACGTTAACAGTCTGTAGCTCTCACAAAGAGTGTATGTTTACAGTCTGTAGCTCCCACACAGGGATGTATGTTAACAGACTGTAGCTCCCATTTAGAGTGTATGTTAACAGTCTGTAGCTCACACACAGAGTGTATGTTAACAGTCTGTAGCTCCCACACAGGGATGTATTTTTACAGCCTGTAGCTCCCAAACAATGTGTATGTTAACAGTCTGTACCTGCGACACAGGGTGTATGTTAACATTCTGTAGCTCCCACACAGTGGTGTATGTTAACTGTCTTTAGCTCCCAAACAGTGGTGTATGTTATCAGTCTGTAGCTCCCATACAGAGTGTATGTTAACAGTCTGTAGCTCCAACACAGTGGTTTACGTTAACAGTCTGTAGCTCCCACACAGAGTGTACGTTAACAGTCTGTAGCTCCCACACAGAGTGTACGTTAACAGTCTGTAGCTCCCACACAGGGATGTATGTTAACAGTCTGTAGCTTCCATATGCCACACAGGGTTTATGTTAACAGTCTGTAGCTCCCACTTAGAGTGTATATTAACAGTCTGTAGCTCCCAAACAGTGGTGTATGTTAACAGTCTGTAGCTCCCATACAGTGGTGTATGTTAACATTCTGTAGCTCTCATACTGAGTGTATGTTAACAGTCTGTAGCTCCAACACAGTGGTGTACTTTAACAGTCTGTAGCTCCCACAAAGAGTGTACGTTAACAGTCTGTAGCTCCCACACTGGGATGTATGTTAACAGTCTGTAGCTTACACATGCGACACAGGGTTAATATTAACAGACTGAAGCTCCCACTTAGAGTGTATGTTAACAGTCTGTAGCTCCAACACAGACTGTATGTTAACAGTCTGTAGCTCCCACACAGGGATGTATTTTTACAGCCTGTAGCTCCCACACAATGTGTATGTTACTAGTCTGTACCTCCGACACAGGGTGTATGTTAACAGTCTGTAGCTCCCACACAGTGGTGTATGTTAACTGTCTGTAGCTTCCAAACAGTGGTGTATGTTAACAGTCTGTAGCTCCCATACTGAGTGTATGTTAACAGTCTGTAGCTCCAACACAGTGGTGTACGTTAACAGTCTGTAGCTCCAACACAGAGTGTACGTTAACAGTCTGTAGCTCCCACACAGGGATGTATGTTAACAGTCAGTAGCTTCCACATGGCACACAGGGTTTATGTTAACAGTCTGTAGCTCCGACACAGGGTGTATGTTAACAGTCTGTAGCTTGCAAACAGTGGTGTATGTTAACAGTCTGTAGCTAAAAACACAGTGGTGTACGTTAACAGTCTGTAGCTCCCACAAAGAGTGTACGTTAACAGTCTGTAGCTCCCACACAGGGATGTATGTTTACAGTCTGTAGCTTCCACATGCGACACAGGGTTAATATTAACAGACTGTAGCTCCCACTTAGAGTGTATGTTAACAGTCTGTACCTCCAACACAGGGTGTATGTTAACAGTCTGTAGCTCCCACACAGTGGTGTATGTTAACTGTCTGTAGCTCCCACACAGTGGTGTATGTTAACTGTCTGTAGCTCCCAAACAGTGGTGTATGTTAACAGTCTGTAGCTCTCATACTGAGTGTATGTTAACAGTCTGTAGCTCCAACACAGTGGGGTACGTTAACAGTCTGTAGCTCCCACACAGGGATGTATGTTAACAGTCTGTAGCTCCCACACAGGGCACATGTTAACAGTCTGTAGCTCCCACACAGAGTGTACGTTAACAGTCTGTAGCTTCCACACAGGGATGTATGTTAACAGTCTGTAGCTTCCACATGCCACACAGGGTTTATGTTAACAGTCTGTAGCTCCCATTTAGAGTGTATGTTAACAGTCTGTAGCTCCCAAACAGTTGTGTATTTTTACAGCCTGTAGCTCCCACACAATGTGTATGTTAACAGTTTGAACCTCCGACACAGGGTGTATGTTAACAGTCTGTAGCTCCAACACAGGGCTGTATGTTAACAGTCTGTAGCTCCAACACAGAGTGTATGCTAACAATCTGTAGCTCCCACACAGAGTGTATGTTAACAGTCTGTAGCTTCTACACAGGGGTGTATGTTAACAGTCTGTAGCTCCCACACAGAGTGTATGTTAACAGTCTGTAGCTCCCACACAGGGATGTATGTTTACAGTCTGTAGCTCCCACACAATGTGTATGTTAACAGTCTGTACCTCCGACACAGGGTGTATGTTAACAGTCTGTAGCTCCCACACAGTGGTGTATGTTAACAGTCTGTAGCTCCCACACAGGGATGTAAGTTAACAGTCTGTAGCTTCCACACAGGGCATATGTTAACAGTCTGTAGCTCCCACACAGTGTACGTTAACAGTCTGTAGCTCCCACACAGGGCATATGTTAACAGTCTGTAACTCCCACACAGGGCCTATGTTAACAGTCTGTTGCTCCCACACAGGGCGTATGTTAACAGTCTGTAGCTCCCACACAGGGCGTATGTTAACAGTCTGTAGCTCCCATACAGGGAGTATGTTAACAGTCTATAGCTCCCACACAGGGATGTATGTTAACAGTCTGTAGCTCCCACTTAGAGTGTATGTTAACAGTCTGAAGCTGCCACACAGGGATGTATGTAAACAGTCTGTAGCTTCCACACAGGGCATATGTTAACAGTCTGTAGCTCCCACACAGAGTTAATGTTAACAGTCTGTAGCTCCCACACAGGGACATATTTTTACAGCCTGTAGCTCCCACACAATGTGTATGTTAACAGTCTGTACCTCTGACACAGGGTGTATGTTAAAAGTCTGTAGCTCCCACACAGTGGTGTATGTTAACAGTCTGTAGCTCCCACACAGAGTGTATGTAAACAGTCTGTAGCTCCCACACAGTGGTGTATGTTAACAGTCTGTAGCTCCCAAACAGTGGTGTATGTTAACAGTGTGTAGCTTCCATACAGGGATGTATGTTAACAGTCTGTAGCTCCCAAACAGGGATGTATGTTAACAGTCTGTAGCTCCCAAACAGTGGTGTATGTTAACAGTCTGTAGCTCCAACACAGTGGTGTACGTTAACAGTCTGTAGCTCCCAAACAGTGGTGTATGTTAACAGTCTGTAGCTCTCATACTGAGTGTATGTTAACAGTCTGTAGCTCCCACACAGGGATGTATGTTTACAGTCTGTAGCTTCCACATGCGACACAGGGTTAATATTAACAGACTGTAGCTCCCACTTAGAGTGTATGGTAACAGTCTGTACCTCCAACACAGGGTGTATGTTAACAGTCTGTAGCTCCCACACAGTGGTGTATGTTAACTGTCTGTAGCTCCCAAACAGTGGTGTATGTTAACAGTCTGTAGCTCTCATACTGAGTGTATGTTAACAGTCTGTAGCTCCAACACAGTGGGGTACGTTAACAGTCTGTAGCTCCCACACAGGGATGTATGTTAACAGTCTGTAGCTCCCACACAGGGCACATGTTAACAGTCTGTAGCTCCCACACAGAGTGTACGTTAACAGTCTGTAGCTTCCACACAGGGATGTATGTTAACAGTCTGTAGCTTCCACATGCCACACAGGGTTTATGTTAACAGTCTGTAGCTCCCATTTAGAGTGTATGTTAACAGTCTGTAGCTCCCAAACAGTTGTGTATTTTTACAGCCTGTAGCTCCCACACAATGTGTATGTTAACAGTATGTACCTCCGACACAGGGTGTATGTTAACAGTCTGTAGCTCCAACACAGGGCTGTATGTTAACAGTCTGTAGCTCCAACACAGAGTGTATGCTAACAATCTGTAGCTCCCACACAGAGTGTATGTTAACAGTCTGTAGCTTCTACACAGGGGTGTATGTTAACAGTCTGTAGCTCCCACACAGAGTGTATGTTAACAGTCTGTAGCTCCCACACAGGGATGTATGTTTACAGTCTGTAGCTCCCACACAATGTGTATGTTAACAGTCTGTACCTCCGACACAGGGTGTATGTTAACAGTCTGTAGCTCCCACACAGTGGTGTATGTTAACAGTCTGTAGCTCCCACACAGGGATGTAAGTTAACAGTCTGTAGCTTCCACACAGGGCATATGTTAACAGTCTGTAGCTCCCACACAGTGTACGTTAACAGTCTGTAGCTCCCACACAGGGCATATGTTAACAGTCTGTAACTCCCACACAGGGCCTATGTTAACAGTCTGTTGCTCCCACACAGGGCGTATGTTAACAGTCTGTAGCTCCCACACAGGGTGTATGTTAACAGTCTGTAGCTCCCATACAGGGAGTATGTTAACAGTCTATAGCTCCCACACAGGGATGTATGTTAACAGTCTGTAGCTCCCACTTAGAGTGTATGTTAACAGTCTGAAGCTGCCACACAGGGATGTATGTAAACAGTCTGTAGCTTCCACACAGGGCATATGTTAACAGTCTGTAGCTCCCACACAGAGTTAATGTTAACAGTCTGTAGCTCCCACACAGGGACATATTTTTACAGCCTGTAGCTCCCACACAATGTGTATGTTAACAGTCTGTACCTCTGACACAGGGTGTATGTTAAAAGTCTGTAGCTCCCACACAGTGGTGTATGTTAACAGTCTGTAGCTCCCACACAGAGTGTATGTAAACAGTCTGTAGCTCTCACACAGTGGTGTATGTTAACAGTCTGTAGCTCCCAAACAGTGGTGTATGTTAACAGTGTGTAGCTTCCATACAGGGATGTATGTTAACAGTCTGTAGCTCCCAAACAGGGATGTATGTTAACAGTCTGTAGCTCCCAAACAGTGGTGTATGTTAACAGTCTGTAGCTCCAACACAGTGGTGTACGTTAACAGTCTGTAGCTCTCACAAAGAGTGTATGTTTACAGTCTGTAGCTCCCACACAGGGATGTATGTTAACAGACTGTAGCTCCCATTTAGAGTGTATGTTAACAGTCTGTAGCTCACACACAGAGTGTATGTTAACAGTCTGTAGCTCCCACACAGGGATGTATTTTTACAGCCTGTAGCTCCCAAACAATGTGTATGTTAACAGTCTGTACCTGCGACACAGGGTGTATGTTAACATTCTGTAGCTCCCACACAGTGGTGTATGTTAACTGTCTTTAGCTCCCAAACAGTGGTGTATGTTATCAGTCTGTAGCTCCCATACAGAGTGTATGTTAACAGTCTGTAGCTCCAACACAGTGGTTTACGTTAACAGTCTGTAGCTCCCACACAGAGTGTACGTTAACAGTCTGTAGCTCCCACACAGAGTGTACGTTAACAGTCTGTAGCTCCCACACAGGGATGTATGTTAACAGTCTGTAGCTTCCATATGCCACACAGGGTTTATGTTAACAGTCTGTAGCTCCCACTTAGAGTGTATATTAACAGTCTGTAGCTCCCAAACAGTGGTGTATGTTAACAGTCTGTAGCTCCCATACAGTGGTGTATGTTAACATTCTGTAGCTCTCATACTGAGTGTATGTTAACAGTCTGTAGCTCCAACACAGTGGGGTACGTTAACAGTCTGTAGCTCCCACACAGGGATGTATGTTAACAGTCTGTAGCTCCCACACAGGGCACATGTTAACAGTCTGTAGCTCCCACACAGAGTGTATGTTAACAGTCTGTAGCTCCCACACAGGGATGTATGTTAACAGTCTGTAGCTTCCACATGCCACACAGGGTTTATGTTAACAGTCTGTAGCTCCCACTTAGAGTGTATGTTAACAGTCTGTAGCTCCCAAACAGTTGTGTATTTTTACAGCCTGTAGCTCCCACACAATGTGTATGTTAACAGTTTGTACCTCCGACACAGGGTGTATGTTAACAGTCTGTAGCTCCAACACAGGGCTGTATGTTAACAGTCTGTAGCTCCAACACAGAGTGTATGCTAACAATCTGTAGCTCCCACACAGAGTGTATGTTAACAGTCTGTAGCTTCTACACAGGGGTGTATGTTAACAGTCTGTAGCTCCCACACAGAGTGTATGTTAACAGTCTGTAGCTCCCACACAGGGATGTATGTTTACAGTCTGTAGCTCCCACACAATGTGTATGTTAACAGTCTGTACCTCCGACACAGGGTGTATGTTAACAGTCTGTAGCTCCCACACAGTGGTGTATGTTAACAGTCTGTAGCTCCCACACAGGGATGTAAGTTAACAGTCTGTAGCTTCCACACAGGGCATATGTTAACAGTCTGTAGCTCCCACACAGTGTACGTTAACAGTCTGTAGCTCCCACACAGGGCATATGTTAACAGTCTGTAACTCCCACACAGGGCCTATGTTAACAGTCTGTTGCTCCCACACAGGGCGTATGTTAACAGTCTGTAGCTCCCACACAGGGCGTATGTTAACAGTCTGTAGCTCCCATACAGGGAGTATGTTAACAGTCTATAGCTCCCACACAGGGATGTATGTTAACAGTCTGTAGCTCCCACTTAGAGTGTATGTTAACAGTCTGAAGCTGCCACAGAGGGATGTATGTAAACAGTCTGTAGCTTCCACACAGGGCATATGTTAACAGTCTGTAGCTCCCACACAGAGTTAATGTTAACAGTCTGTAGCTCCCACACAGGGACATATTTTTACAGCCTGTAGCTCCCACACAATGTGTATGTTAACAGTCTGTACCTCCGACACAGGGTGAATGTTAAAAGTCTGTAGCTCCCACACAGTGGTGTATGTTAACAGTCTGTAGCTCCCACACAGAGTGTATGTAAACAGTCTGTAGCTCCCACACAGTGGTGTATGTTAACAGTCTGTAGCTCCCAAACAGTGGTGTATGTTAACAGTGTGTAGCTTCCATACAGGGATGTATGTTAACAGTCTGTAGCTCCCAAACAGGGATGTATGTTAACAGTCTGTAGCTCCCAAACAGTGGTGTATGTTAACAGTCTGTAGCTCCAACACAGTGGTGTACGTTAACAGTCTGTAGCTCTCACAAAGAGTGTATGTTTACAGTCTGTAGCTCCCACACAGGGATGTATGTTAACAGACTGTAGCTCCCATTTAGAGTGTATGTTAACAGTCTGTAGCTCACACACAGAGTGTATGTTAACAGTCTGTAGCTCCCACACAGGGATGTATTTTTACAGCCTGTAGCTCCCCAACAATTATGTATGTTAACAGTCTGTACCTGCGACACAGGGTGTATGTTAACATTCTGTAGCTCCCACACAGTGGTGTTTGTTAACTGTCTTTAGCTCCCAAACAGTGGTGTATGTTATCAGTCTGTAGCTCCCATACAGAGTGTATGTTAACAGTCTGTAGCTCCAACACAGTGGTTTACGTTAACAGTCTGTAGCTCCCACACAGAGTGTACGTTAACAGTCTGTAGCTCCCACACAGAGTGTACGTTAACAGTCTGTAGCTCCCACAGAGGGATGTATGTTAACAGTCTGTAGCTTCCATATGCCACACAGGGTTTATGTTAACAGTCTGTAGCTCCCACTTAGAGTGTATATTAACAGTCTGTAGCTCCCAAACAGTGGTGTATGTTTACAGTCTGTAGCTCCCATACAGAGTGTATGTTAACAGTCTGTAGCTCCAACACAGTGGTTTACGTTAACAGTCTGTAGCTCCCACACAGAGTGTACGTTAACAGTCTGTAGCTCCCACACAGAGTGTACGTTAACAGTCTGTAGCTCCCACACAGGGATGTATGTTAACAGTCTGTAGCTTCCACATACCACACAGGGTTTATGTGAACAGTCTGTAGCTCCCACTTAGAGTGTATGTTAACAGTCTGTAGCTCCCAAACAGTGGTGTATTTTTACAGCCTGTACCTCCGACACAGGGTGTATGTTAACAGTCTGTAGCTCCCAAACAGTGGTGTATGTTAACAGTCTGTAGCTTCCACACAGGGCATATGTTAACAGTCTGTAGCTCCCACACAGAGTGTATGTTATCAGTCTATAGCTCCCACACAGGGATGTATTTTTACAGCCTGTAGCTCCCACACAATGTGTATGTTAACAGTCTGTACCTCTGACACAGGGTGTATGTTAACAGTCTGTAGCTCCCAAACAGTGGTGTATTTTTACAGCCTGTACCTCCGACACAGGGTGTATATTAACAGTCTGTAGCTCCCAAACAGTGGTGTATGTTAACAGTCTGTAGCTCCAACACAGTGGTGTACGTTAACAGTCTGTAGCTCCCACACAGAGTGTATGTTATCAGTCTATAGCTCCCACACAGGGATGTATTTTTACAGCCTGTAGCTCCCACACAATGTGTATGTTAACAGTCTGTACCTCTGACACAGGGTGTATGTTAACAGTCTGTAGCTCCCACACAGTGGTGTATGTTAACAGTCTGTAGCTCCCACACAGGGATGTAAGTTAACAATCTGTACCTTCCACACAGGGCATATGATAACAGTCTGTAGCGCCCACACAGAGTGTATGTAAACAGTCTGTAGCTCCCACACAGGGATGTATTTTTACAGCCTGTAGCTCCCACACAATGTGTATGTTAACAGTGTGTACCTCCGACACAGGGTGTATGTTAACAGTCTGTAGCTCCCAAAGAGTGGTGTATGTTAACAGTCTGTAGCTCCAACACAGTGGTGTACTTTAACAGTCTGTAGCTCCCATACTGAGTGTATGTTAACAGTCTGTAGCTCCAACACAGTGGTGTACGTTAACAGTCTGTAGCTCCCACACAGGGATGTATGTTAACAGTCTGTAGCTTACACAAGCGACACAGGGTTAATATTAACAGACTGAAGCTCCCACTTAGAGTGTATGTTAACAGTCTGTAGCTCCCACACAGACTGTATGTTAACAGTCTGTAGCTCCCACACAGGGATGTATTTTTACAGCCTGTAGCTCCCACACAATGTGTATGTTACTAGTCTGTACCTCCGACACAGGGTGTATGTTAACAGTCTGTAGCTCCCACACAGTGGTGTATGTTAACTGTCTGTAGCTCCCAAACAGTGGTGTATGTTAACAGTCTGTAGCTCCCATACTGAGTGTATGTTAACAGTCTGTAGCTCCAACACAGTGGTGTACGTTAACAGTCTGTAGCTCCCACACAGAGTGTACGTTAACAGTCTGTAGCTCCCACACAGGGATGTATGTTAACAGTCTGTAGCTTCCACATGCCACACAGGGTTTATGTTAACAGTCTGTAGCTCCCACTTAGAGTGTATGTTAACAGTCTGTAGCTCCCAAACAGTGGTGTATGTTAACAGTCTGTAGCTTCCACACAGGGCATATGTTAACAGTCTGTAGCTCCCACACAGTGTATGTTAACAGTCTGTAGCTCCCACACAGGGATGTAAGTTAACAGTCTGTAGCTTCCACACAGGGCATATGTTAACAGTCTGTAGCTCCCACACAGAGTGTATGTTAACAGTCTGTAGCTCCCACACAGGGATGTATTTTTACAGTCTGTAGCTCCCACACAATGTGTATGTTAACAGTCTGTACCTCCGACACAGGGTGTATGTTAACAGTCTGTAGCTCCCAAAGAGTGGTGTATGTTAACAGTCTGTAGCTCCAACACAGTGGTGTACTTTAACAGTCTGTAGCTCCCATACTGAGTGTATGTTAACAGTCTGTAGCTCCAACACAGTGGTGTACGTTAACAGTCTGTAGCTCCCACACAGGGATGTATGTTAACAGTCTGTAGCTTACACAAGCGACACAGGGTTAATATTAACAGACTGAAGCTCCCACTTAGAGTGTATGTTAACAGTCTGTAGCTCCCACACAGACTGTATGTTAACAGTCTGTAGCTCCCACACAGGGATGTATTTTTACAGCCTGTCGCTCCCACACAATGTGTATGTTACTAGTCTGTACCTCTGACACAGGGTGTATGTTAACAGTCTGTAGCTCCCACACAGTGGTGTATGTTAACTGTCTGTAGCTCCCAAACAGTGGTGTATGTTAACAGTCTGTAGCTCCCATACTGAGTGTATGTTAACAGTCTGTAGCTCCAACACAGTGGTGTACGTTAACAGTCTGTAGCTCCCACACAGAGTGTACGTTAACAGTCTGTAGCTCCCACACAGGGATGTATGTTAACAGTCTGTAGCTTCCACATGCCACACAGGGTTTATGTTAACAGTCTGTAGCTCCCACTTAGAGTGTATGTTAACAGTCTGTAGCTCCCAAACAGTGGTGTATGTTAACAGTCTGTAGCTTCCACACAGGGCATATGTTAACAGTCTGTAGCTCCCACACAGTGTATGTTAACAGTCTGTAGCTCCCACACAGGGATGTAAGTTAACAGTCTGTAGCTTCCACACAGGGCATATGTTAACAGTCTGTAGCTCCCACACAGAGTGTATGTTAACAGTCTGTATCTCCCACACAGGGATGTTTTTTTTACAGTCTGTAGCTCCCACACAATGTGTATGTTAACAGTCTGTTCCTCCGACACAGGGTGTATGTTAACAGTCTGTAGCTCCCACATGCCACACAGGGTGTATGTTAACAGTCTGTACCTCCGACACAGGGTGTATGTTAACAGTCTGTAGCTCCCACACAGGGATGTATTTTTACAGTCTGTAGCTCCCACACAATGTGTATGTTAACAGTCTGTACCTCCGACACAGGGTGTATGTTAACAGTCTGTACCTCCGACACAGGGTGTATGTTAACAGTCTGTAGCTCCCAAACAGTGGTGTATGTTAACAGTCTGTAGCTTCCACACAGGGCATATGATAACAGTCTGTAGCTCCCACACAGAGTGTATGTTAACAGTCTGTAGCTCCCACACAGGGATGTATTTTTACAGCTTGTAGCTCCCACACAATGTGTATGTTAACAGTCTGTACCTCCGACACAGGGTGTATGTTAACAGTCTGTAGGTCCCACACAGGGCATATGTTCACAGTCTGTAGCTCCCACACAATGTGTATGTTAATAGTCTGTACCTCTGACACAGGGAGTATGTTAACAGTCTGTAGCTCCCACACAGGGATGTAAGTAAACAGTCTGTAGCTTCCACACAGGGCATATGTTAACAGTCTGTAGCTCCCACACAGAGTGTATGTCAACAGTCTGTAGCTCCCACACAGGGATGTATTGTTACAGCTTGTAGCTCCCACACAATGTGTATGTTAACAGTCTATACCTCCAACACAGGGTGTATGTTAACAGTCTGTAGGTCCCACACAGGGCATATGTTCACAGTCTGTAGCTCCCACACAATGTGTATGTTAATAGTCTGTACCTCTGACACAGGGTGTATGTTAACAGTCAGTAGCTCCTACATAGAGTGCATGTTAACAGTCTGTAGCTCCCGCACAGGGCGTTTGTTAACAGTCTGTAGCTCCCACACAATGTGTATGTTAACAGTCTGTAGCTCCTACACAGAGTGCATGTTAACAGTCTGTAGCTCCTATTGTCAGGAGTATAGATGTAATTTTAGTAATATTTGTCGGCATGGTTAACAGTGTTTATATTATTATAATTGGTTCCAGCAATAGTGAATGTAATATAGGTGGCCCGATCTGTATTGAAGTGTTATTTTAGAAATAAATGGTCCTGACTGCAGTGAACAGAATACATTTGGCCGGAACTGTGGTGAATGGGGTCAGTTTGGTCAGTCAACCACCTGTTAGCACACGAAGTGTTATGCTTCAGTGAATATGGCTCTAGTTGCTAGGAGACCAGGAATAACAAGTATAAATGAAAACTAGATGATCATTTTGATTTTGTATTCAAATTTTGTTATAATTTTGTTATCCTTGTGGCTATTCTTTTTTCCCCCATGACACCCACACAGGGTGTATGTTAACAGTCTGTAGCTTCCACACAATGTGTATGCCAACAGTCTGTAGCTCCTACACAGGGGTGTTTGTTAACAGTCTGTAACACCAACACAGGGAAAAATAGGTTAACATTCAGGGCAACTGTGTAGGAGGCAAAAGATGAGAAGGTCTAAATCAAGGAGAGTTGACTTAGTCAATGTTAACATAAAGGAATCCAGTTCCTGTCTGAATGAATTTAAAGCTCTTCTACAGTAATAAATGAACCATGTACACTTACTTAAATGTTACTTAACCTATGAGGGAATATCAGGTTCAGAAACAAGACCTACAGGCCTAATGTGAACCTGTGCAATGGGATATACACCAGGTATAATGCTTCAATGCTGGACCATTACTTTTCAAATACATGTGTAACATGTATGTGAAAAGTGCAATGC
This sequence comes from Sipunculus nudus, assembly GCA_026874595.1. Classification (NCBI taxonomy): domain Eukaryota; kingdom Metazoa; phylum Annelida; class Sipuncula; order Golfingiida; family Sipunculidae; genus Sipunculus; species Sipunculus nudus. Next base: position 96,134,066 of record CM049308.1, read on the forward strand.
AAAACACTTTGAACAAGAACCATTTACACAACCATCACTGTTGAAATTCTGGCATGGGTGCACACAACACAAAAATGATTGTAGGTGGCACCACCAGTCTTGTGTATGACGAAGCTATCAGAGATGTATACATATGCCCAATTTTAGGCTGATATATCAAATCCCTCCAGAGAAATAAGCAGGTACATACACTGTGCAAAAGTCATTTTAGGTGGCAACACCAGTCTTGTGAACGAGAAAGCTATCAAAGACGCATAGACAGGTCAAAATATCAGGCCAAAACATCAAACTTCTCTTGAGTTTGATACACTGGGCTGACCAGGCTTAGGTGAGAAAGGCAGTTGCCCTGAATGAACTGTGATAAATTGCTGGCTCAAGCTACTGCACTGATTGACTCTTGACCTGCACCTGGCTGCACTGAGTGAATTTTTGACCTGTACCTTTCTACACCTAACTCTTGACCTGTTGCATAATCTGACACAGTTGGCAGTCTGCCAAAGCTATAAATAGATCCAGACTGACCTTTAGCCTGTTGCCAAATCTGAAATAGTTGGCAGGCTGACAAGTTATTTATAGATACAGACACAATCTTAGCCTGCTGGTAAATCTGTTTACACATACTGAAAGACTTTGGCTACGAAGCTTTTTTTCCAACTGACATATCCATAAGAATTTTTTTTATCAAAATGTTTTAAATAATAAAAGATTGTTAAAGGTCCAATAATTCTGCCAACAATTATTTAAGTAAACAAGAACAAAGGCCTCCTAAGAATAATTTTTGTGCAATGTTACAGAAGTTGAAACAACAGTTTGCAGAAGAAGACCTCAGTTTTAAATATCGTATTTGTTCGTGTACAGGACGACAAATTTTATCCTAAAAATATTTGGCAAAGAAGGGGGGGCCGTCTTATACAAGGGTACAAGTTTTTCAGCGTCCTCAGGGCCGCCAAGGAAAATTTATGGCAATCAGCATTATTACGTCGGTCGAACTGGACGGCGTGAATATCGGTGATCATGTCCGTATGGTGGTAATGTACACTCAATAAAAAACATTACAGTGCTTTGTTTTTGTTTTAAAGCGCTTTGTTTTTGTTTAAATTTATCGTTTATACATAAGATTTACATACGCACATGGTTAAATAATTGATATGAAAGGTTTGCCCTTGCCGCATTGACAAGGGAATTTTATCGGAATCAATATATGAAAGCCCTTCTGACAGTAGAGCCAGTGATTTCCCGCCCGCGATCGCGGAATCGCGGAACTGACAGACCGAAACGGAATTCCCAACCCTGAAAATATGTAAGTTTTAAAGTATATCTTGGCAATTCACTTTAAACAGATACGCAGTTGATGCCGCTATCAGCTTGCGGGGCTTATCCATATACTCAAGATCCGAGAGTACAGCGCTCGCGCAAGGGATGCAAGGAACTTGCTAATGCCATCCAGTAACAAGTAATATGCATATTAAAACAAGGATGATTTTTCATGTGGTGCCGTATTTACTGCGTAAAATGTTCACGAGTCCAGTGAATGCGGACGCTCTCACCTGGCTTGCACACTGACATACACGGAGCCTCGCACATGGCACTTCGATTACAAGACAACCAGTAGTGCGTTATAATTATAAATATGAAGCAGCCTTTCCTCTGGTGACGCGAAATTCAATGTTTGTCAAGCTTGTATTATTGTACTACGTCAAGAAATGAATGTATTATAACGGGTCAACAAAAAAGAGGGACCGAGTTTCCGCGGGATATAAATATGTCGAATTTCCTCACAATTTTATAACGAAACCCCGGGTTTGGTGCGTATATCCTCTTGGGAAAATGATCTATTAAATAGTAACCGAATGGAAACCCTGGTTTCTACAAGGTAGCATTGAACTTGCACACAGTTAAATGTCGTAAAATAACGTACTTCACGGAAGTCCTACTGGGTCATTACCTAATTACGTTTTTCCTTCCTCACAGGTACAACGGAATAAATTCGAACTTGACCGACGTCAGTTTACGCAAACGTGATTTATTTTGTGGGAAAATTTGGTGACTGTGACATGGTTGAGGACAGGCCAGGAAAATGTAATTTTTGATAGATTAATATTAACACGGAATAATAAATGAGGAAGCCTAGTTAAGTAGCGCATCATGGAAGCCTTGGTTTCGTGCGTTGTCACTTGTCTACCTTAACCCACTTGTGGATGTTGACTCTGATATGCAGTGGGTGTTTGGGGTGATCTCCCTCAAATTATGCAGAAGACTGACATTTCTTTGAAATAAATTTATCATTTTTAAAGAGGAAGGTGTCAATGCCCTGTAATGCACATTCTCTTGACATGTTAATTCTTATTGGGTGCCATCTCCTGGATAATAATATTTTACCCAAATTTGGGCCCTAAAATTGACCTTTTGATGACTCATGATATTCATTTGAATTGTTGCAGAACACTCATTCTTTGATATGTTTAATTAATTCCGTTTTGGTCTGCGTCATACCTATATTACTTTCCTTTTTTCACTTGTAGCATCATAAAAAAATATACCACTGACCATTTTAGGAATAAAAAATTATAAATCCCGTTTCAATCATCAGTGTTAAAGTGATCATTATGCCAACAAAGTGATCCTCAGTAGATGGCAGCTCCAACATCAGATGCTGAAAAATAATTTGAACCAAATTTTGAGGCTCAACATTGGGGAGGGGGCCATCTTATACACGGGGTCGTCTTATACACGCATAAATACAGTAGGCTTACTTATGACCACAAGACCAACTTCAGCTTTCTATGACTCTACCAAAATCAATGAACCCACTGAGTTCAAATTCCTGTCACTCAGCCAAAATTCATCAAACCCAGACCATTTGAAGTTTTTTTAACTATTTCCCTATTAAATCTAAGTATATTCAGATAGCAAAAAAATAAGCAAAATCCAATAGTTTTTTAGGTGAGTGATTTTTTTAACAAGGTTTGGTGATAATAGCTCCAACCTGATTTACCTTTCATCTTAAGCTTATATGAACCATTCCTTCATTTTCATATGGAATACACTGTTTGGATATATTTTAAGTCCACTGTGTTCAAATCAACAGTCATTTGGTTCATAAACACAATCTTCCTCCCTCAGGTAATACACATATTATGTGTAAGTCACCCAGGGCTTGGAGCAGCCAGCAACAGCCCCCTGCCTATCTTGGAGAAACTCAACTGAACTTATGACCCCTGAGAGTATCCTGGGCTTAAGGCACCAAGGAACTGCCCACAGCCTAGATGAGGCATGGAGCTGACCTGACCTTTTGACCTCTGGCAATCTGAGTGTGCAATGACTAACTCTTGCAGAAATATGATGCAGTGGGCAGTCTGCCAAGCTATTAATAGAATGGAACTACTGCACTGAGTGAACTCTTGACCTGTTGCATAATCTGATACTGTAGGCAGTCTGCCAAAGCTATAAATAGATCCAGGCTGACCTTTTGCCTGTTGCCAAATCTGAAATATCTGGCAGTCTGCCAAGCTATTTATAGATACAGACACAATCTTGGTCTGTTTACACATACTGAAAGACTTTGGCTAAAATGCTAATTTTTTTAAGCTGATGTAAATGTATTCATAAAATTTTTTATAAGAATGTTTAGAATAATAAAAGATGCAGTAATTTCATTTTTAAAGGTCTAATAATTGTGCCAAAAATCATTTAAGTAACATGAACAAAAGCCACCTAAGAATCATTTTTGTGCAATGTTAGATAAATTGAAACAACAGTTTTGCAGAAGAAGACTATTGCAGCCGTCAATTTGAAATAGGCTTACTTATGGCCTCAAGACCAACTAAAGCTTTGTCTCTACCAAAATCAATGAACCCAATCTATTCAAATACAAATGACAGAACCATTCCCTAGAATAATACTTGTGAAAAATTGAATGATTCAGCTTGACAGTTTCATCATAAAACATTTTAAAAATGAACAAAGCTAAAATAATGAGGTTTTTGTCTGTAAAAAAAACAGGTCAATGTAGGTGGCCCCCCAAAACTGCAATTTCAAATATTAGCCATGTGACCAAGATTTGAACAAAGCTTGGTGATGCTAGGTCCTGCAATTTATGAGATTGTTTTATGTCAATATGATTACTTGGAGAAATCACTGAGTTCAAATTCCTGTCACTCAGCCAAAATTCATCAAACCCAGACCATTTGAAGTTTTTTTTAACTATTTCCCTATTAAATCTAAGTATATTCAGATAGCAAAAAAATAAGCAAAATCCAATAGTTTTTTAGGTGAGTGATTTTTTTAACAAGGTTTGGTGATAATAGCTCCAACCTGATTTACCTTTCATCTTAAGCTTATATGAACCATTCCTTCATTTTCATATGGAATACACTGTTTGGATATATTTTAAGTCCACTGTGTTCAAATCAACAGTCATTTGGTTCATAAACACAATCTTCCTCCCTCAGGTAATACACATATTATGTGTAAGTCACCCAGGGCTTGGAGCAGCCAGCAACAGCCCCCTGCCTATCTTGGAGAAACTCAACTGAACTTATGACCCCTGAGAGTATCCTGGGCTTAAGGCACCAAGGAACTGCCCACAGCCTAGATGAGGCATGGAGCTGACCTGACCTTTTGACCTCTGGCAATCTGAGTGTGCAATGACTAACTCTTGCAGAAATATGATGCAGTGGGCAGTCTGCCAAGCTATTAATAGAATGGAACTACTGCACTGAGTGAACTCTTGACCTGTTGCATAATCTGACACTGTAGGCAGTCTGCCAAAGCTATAAATAGATCCAGGCTGACCTTTTGCCTGTTGCCAAATCTGAAATATCTGGCAGTCTGCCAAGCTATTTATAGATACAGACACAATCTTGGTCTGTTTACACATACTGAAAGACTTTGGCTAAAATGCTAATTTTTTTAAGCTGATGTAAATGTATTCATAAAACTTTTTATAAGAATGTTTAGAATAATAAAAGATGCAGTAATTTCATTTTTAAAGGTCTAATAATTGTGCCAAAAATCATTTAAGTAACATGAACAAAGGCCATTTAAGAATCATTTTTGTGCAATGTTAGATAAATTGAAACAACAGTTTTGCAGAAGAAGACTATTGCAGCCGTCAATTTGAAATAGGCTTACTTATGGCCTCAAGACCAACTAAAGCTTTGTCTCTACCAAAATCAATGAACCCAACCTATTATACGATTAAAAAAAACCTAAACCTAAAATATTCTTGTGAATAAATTAAACCATTCAGCTCGACAGTTTCATCATAAAACATTTTTAAGCTGGCTAAAATCACACAGTTTCTGACTGCAAACAAGGGACCCATGGGTCACAGCTCTCAGCTGAAGTTTGAAATATTTGCAAATGCAAAATATGCAAAATATTTTATTGTAATGTTTTTCGTATAAATTTGCATATGAGAACCACACTGTTGGTTGAATGAGGGACAAACATATAATCATTGTGCTAATTACTACCTCAGCTATAATTTATTACTGGAATTAATAGTCAATTTCACACCTGGTGAAGTTTTTACTCTTCTGAAGTAAGGAATTACTTATCTGATGAACATCCACACTTTCATAGCAATACACCACTTTGTGGACACAATTAAAAGTGCACTTTCATTGTAACCCTGGTGGTACAATACAAAATCTAAAATGTAGCATACCCTAGAATAAGAATGAATCAAATACAGAAAATTATAAAATTCATCTAGTTTATGCACAAGCTGAGGGGTGGCGGTGCAGGGCAGAGGGGAAGCCTGCTTGTAGTGGCCTAGCTGAGCCAAGGCAAGCTGCCTGGAGAGGGTTACATAACACAAGTGAAGGCTGTATTACTAGGTGGACTTGATGTAAACAACACTTGACATGTTGTATGAAAACTTGAATAAAAGCTTTTCTTTCCAATCAATTCCTTTGAAATTTCAGATTTTAAAAGATTAAATCCTTAAGCTGTGAAAATTAAATCAACAGTTCTTACAGGGAAAAAAAGTGCCATAGCCAAAGATGGACAAAATTTAAGGCATTGATTTTTTATTTATGCTAATAACTAAACAAGGGACCCATGGGTCACGGCGCTCAGCTGTTATATAGGATAAAAAATATGATTTGGGAAACAGGCATATGCTGGTTTTGTGTGGTAATAAATATAAGCTTTATTATGAGTTGTTGGTGTTTAGCTTATGTATGATTTTGATAGTATTTTTGGAGACAGGGAAGAGGATTGATTTCATTTATTTTATTAACAAATGGAGTGCTATTGTCACACAGATTTTGACTTGGCCATATAACTTATAAGCAGCACATATAATAAAAGAGTTTAACTATTTATTAAAATTTAATAACAAATATTGTGCCAATATAATTTTTATTAAAAATAATAAGACAATCATATGATTTTTTTAATAAAATCTAACTGAACTAATTATTAAAATAATATTATAGAATATATGCATTCATGAATACATTTTGAAAGTATTTGCACTGGTATTCAAATACTTTCATTTTTACCTGAATTCCCATTCTTATGCAAGAAATTTTATAATGGAGTACATATTCATATTCATATTCATATACATTTGCAAAGTATTTGCACCATGTCTGGTATTTATTCAGTTTTAGCCAAACAATGATGTTGAGAATCCAGAATATAAACAAAGGACCCATGGGTCACGACAAAAGTTTAAAATTTTTGCAAATGCAAAATATGAAAAATATTCTATTGTAATGTTTTATATTTATATAAGCATATGAGAAGCTAAGAGGAAAGGGCCCTCCTACTTGGTTATAGTAAAGTTCTCAATATATGATTGCAAACTAATACTCTGACAAGACTGTCATGAAGAAAAACAGTAAAAGTTTTGAGATACTGTGATGCATATGAAAAATTTACAGATGGACAGGCAAGTGGACAGAATGGACTAATACCTTCATTTCACTTTCAAAGGAATAATGCATTTAAGTTTATATATAAGCCTATTTTTTTAGCACATCCACTTTTTTCATTAATAGTTTTTATCTGATTCATTTTTTTTATTTACAAGTGTTATAAATTTGTAATATAAAATGGAAAATATAAGTTAAAATATTAGAATTCTAAGTTGCAATCATTATATATCCAGATTGTAGCTCACATTGGGTCATATTATGCATACACATATATTTTATTATTTTTAAATCAAATGTTTAAACTGAATGTAAAAGAAAATAATGCCACAACATGGCATCTACAAACTTATTCCTTGAATTCCTATTAAAAAGTTTTGCACATTGGAGTTTTCAGGAAAAGCTTTATTTTATTCACCGAAATAAAATAAAAGATTCAGTAAATTTGATAAAATAAAAACATCTTTTCAAATAAAGTATACACACTGTTGGTTGAATGAGGGACAAACAATATCATTATGCTAATTACAATCTCAGCTATAATTAATAACTGGAATTAATAGTCAATTTCACACCTGGTGAAGTTTTACTCTTCTGAAGTAAAGCATTACTTATCTGATGAACATCCATACTTTCATAGCAAAACATCACTTTGAGGACACAATTAAATGTGCACTTTAATCATTGTAACCCTGGTGGTACAATACAAAATCTAAAATGTAGCATAGCCAAGAATAAAATAAAATACAGAAAATTATAACATTCATCTAGTTTATGCACCAGCTGGGGGGGGGGGGGGGGGGGTTGAGTGCAGGGCAGAGGAGAAGCCTGCTAGTAGTGGCCAAGCTGGGTCAAGGCAAGCTGCCTGGGGTGGGTTACATAATGCAAGTGAAGGCTGTACTACTAGGTGGGCCAGATATAAACAACACTTGACATGGTGTATGAAAACTTGAATAAAAGCTACTCTTTTCAATCAATTTCTTTGAAATTTCAGATTTTAAAAGATTAAATCCTTATGTATATATGCTGTGAAAATTAAATCAACAGTGCTTACAGGGAAAAAACGTGCCACTGCCAAAGTTGGACAAAATTTAAGGTATTAATTTTTTATTTATGCTAATAACTTGAAAAATTTGCAAAATTCAGATCTAATTTTGGGCAAACAATTGAATCTTGATTAAATAAAGTTATATTCCTGAAAAAAAGTCTTCAGCTTCAGCAATTCTCATGTTAAGTGAGCAAATATATTTCCTGATTTTTAAAAAATTGCATTATATTTGGGCCTATAACTTCAAAATAATACCCAATACTGACTTAATTTTTGGTATGTGCACAGAAAATGTATGGAAGAATAGGAATACTAAATATGATCAAAAACAGATCAGTGGTTTTGATATTAGGCAGACTTGAAGTGTAACAATTGCTTTTTTATTGAAAACGGAGGTTTTTCCTTAATATCTCGAAGGAACGAAGTTCTAATGACCCAATTTTCGGTATGGTAGGAGATTTTGGGGACATCTAATGGTATGCAGAATTTTGGATTCGTAGGTCCAACGGTTTTAAAACGTGCTCTGTTAACGGATGGACGGCCGGACAAAGGACCACGACTATAGCTCAGATGACTTATAGTCAGCTGAGCTAAAAATTTGCAAAATTCAGATCTAATTTTGGGTAAACAATTGAACCTTGATTAAATAAAGTTATATCCCTGAAAAAAAGTCTCAAGCTTCAGCAATTCTCATGTTAAGTGAGTAAATATATTTCCTGATTTTTTACAAGGTGCATTATGTTTTGGCCCATAACTTCAACAAATTACGCAAGATTTTTTAATTATATAATACAGACTTAATTTCTGGCATGTACATAGGAATTATATAGAGGAATATTTATGGTAATATGAAGAAAACCAGATGAGTGGTTTTGATATTAGGCAGTCCTGAAGTATGAAAATAGATTTTTAATAGAAACACAGATGTATTTATTTTTTCTAAAAATATATTTTTTAATTTTGAAAAATAATAAATATCTGAAAATAACACTTGATTCAGGATTGGAAACAGCAATTGGTTAAAGAATGTAAGTATTGCATCCTATCTGGTTGGGTGATGTTGGGGGGGGGGGGGGGGAGGGTAGAGCAGGGTTGCCACATGTGATTCTACATTTATAAAAGCAGTGTTGCATCACTATTAAGTTTACCCACACAAGCCTGTAGGGACCAGACATTGCTGATCTGGAGGTTCAAAATGCATTAGAGCCTCAGAAAAACTTCAATAACTACAATAATTATGAAGCTTTTACTTTCAAATTTCAGAATTTAACAGATTAAATCTATATTTATACCGACTGTGAAAAGAAAATCAAATGTTCTTACAAGACAAAAAAGTGCCATGGTCAAACTTGGGCAACATTTAAGGTACCAATTTTAAATATTTTTGCAAATATTTAAACAAATTTAACAGATTTTGATCTAATTTTTGGTATACAATTAAATTTTGATTAATTAAAGTTGTATTACTGAAAAAAAAGTCCCTAGCTTTAACACTTTTTCTCTTAAGTGACCAAATATCTTTCATAATTTTTTACAAAGTCCATTATGTTTGGGCCCATAACTTTTTTAAATTATAATACTGACTTAATTTCTAGCATGTACATAGGAACTATATATAGGAATATTTATGGTAAATATGAAGAAAACCAGATGAGTGGTTTTTATATTAGGCAGTCCTGAAATGTGAAAATAGATTTTTAATAAAAAATTGAGGTTTTTCCTTAATATCTCGAAGGAACGAAGTCCTATTGACCCAATTTTCAGCATGGTAGGAGATTTTGGGGACATCTAACTGTATGCTGAATTTCAGATTCCTAGGTCCAATGGTGCCAAAAAGTGCCAATCTTATGGACGGACATCCGGACAGATTCACGGATGGACGACAAACAATGGACCACGACTTTAGGTCAGATGACTTATAGTCAGCTGAGCTTAAAACAGTTTGATGTAGGTGGCGCCACAAAAGCTGCAATTTCTAGTACGAGTCACATGACCAACATTTGCACAAAATTTGGTGATCCTAGCTCCTTTTGTTTCTGAGACTGTTATGTTAATGTGCTTTAATGCCAGCTACAAATTTCAAATTCCTGTAACTCTGCCAAAATCCACCAAACCAAAACCATTTGAACAAACTTGAGAGAGCTGGTCTCTGGGATCATTTCTGTGAAATATTGAACCACTTAGCTGAATGATTTCAGAGATTTTTTTAAGCTTTCTCCCCTAAAATGTAAGACAGCAGGTTGTGCCACAAAACACTCAATCCCACAACACTTAATATGTGATGTATTTTTGCATAAAATTTGTGGATGCTAGCTCCTGTTATTCCTGCAAAAATATGGGTTAATGAACTGATCACCAATGACCCCTTGTACAGAAAATGGTTATGGCCACCAATACCCCAATTTCAAATTGCATAAAATTTGGTGATGAAAGCTGCAGCTGTTTCTGATATTGTAAGTTTAGTATCCTTTTTGACTAAATGACTAAGTTCAGTTTCCTGTAACTTGGCCTAAAATCACCAAATTGGAACCATTCAACTTAAGAGAGATTGTTACAGAGATTATTCCTGTGAAATATTGAATAATTTGGCTAGACAGTTTCAGAGAAGAAGGTTTTTAAAGTTTTTTATGCTTTTTCCCCTATTAAATCTAAGTAAATGCAGACAGCAAAAAAAAATAAGGAAAATCCAATAGAGTTTTTTAGATGACTGATTTTTCTACATAAAGTTTGGTGATGATAGCTCCTGCCGTTTTCGAGATAGTATGGGTTAACGTAGAGATGACAGACGACACCATACCATCTCATAAGCTCACAGGTTCACTAAAACGCCCAAGGTCAGATTGAAATCTGTTGTGCCTTACAATCAATAACATTTCAAACCATCAACCAATCACCTACGTACCTTATTTTTGTGTTATTCTCCGTCTTATTATCTGGTGTGACCATATGACAAGCAGGGGGAGCCACTGATTCAATCACGGGGGAATGTGGTGAGTGGACAGTGATGTCCTGACTAGAATCACACGTAAAACTGTCCCTATCCTCTGCCGATGACAACTCGGTGGCATCTGCCACAGCCATCAGCTGGGCCTCAAGTTCATCATCTGAATCAAACGGATTCAGCAGCTGATTCCTGGTCATCAGCACCGGACGCTCCTCTGGAGGTGACGCCCTGCGCTCTGGTGTGGAAGCCACCTTCACATATACTGTCTTGTTCAAAGGAACTGAGCTGTCAGAGCTCTGGGCCGTGGGACTGCTTTTCTTGTGTATTTTCTTCCCTGCTTCCACAGTATTATTGTCTTGTTTTGTTTGCTTGGAGCTGGTGTGGTTTATTTTTCCTACAGTTGTGTTTCCCTGCAGTGCCCCCTGTACAGTGACAGGCATGGCACCTTGGCCAGTGATGGATGAGGTCACGGTTGCGGACCGCGGGGATGGTTTGGAGACCGGCACCGGCCCTCGACCTGGGATTCGTCCTTGGTTCTTGGTAGCACCTGCAGTTTGGCCCTTTGCTATGTTCTCACCTTTGCCTGTTGTCTGACCCCTCCTGTTGTTAATTACTCCCCCTACTGGTGTGATGGGAGATTCTTTAGCTTTTGGAGTTTTTGGGGTAGCTGGACCATCTTTAAGTGGTGTTTTCTCCCTCTTCGGTGACATAGGTCGTTTTTTATCAACAGGACTTTTCACACCTTTCGTTTCGCGTCCCGGGGACATTCTGCCTTTTTGTAGGCGTCGTTTACCGTACATTTCCAGCGAGATCTGTGAAGCTGTGACTTTGTCTAAACTTGCAACTGCATATGTACTCTGCATGGAACTATCCCCCAGCTGTTGAAGCTTGAGGGTTTGTCCAGTGAAGTACGCTCGTAGCTGATGAAGATAAGTCATGACACTGAGTTTATCAGGAACGGCCAGGAGCACCATGTCTGCTGGTTCCAGGACTTTAGGAATACCTAGTGTAGCTGCAGCATCAAAAGCCTGTAACAATGACACAGTCATAATCAATAATACCTACTCCTACTTATCTCAGAACCATGATCTCTACTCATCAGAAAGTCAAAAGTAACAAACAAAATAACTTTCTCTGAAAACTAAGATTCAGACTAACAGTTACAATCAATGCAATGCAGTCAATTGCTCACAGCAAAATATGAATATAGGAAATTCAAAACCTGTTAAAAATGCTTTTTGTAACTTTGCACGGAAACCTAGATATTGAAATGGAGAAAGGAATATATTTTGCACAGCTGATCAAGCAGACATTTTTGTAGGACTGCTCAGGTAGTTGAAGAAATTTCACATTTATTCTGAAGTTTGAAACAAACAAGGGACCTGTGGGTCACAGCACTCAGCTGAAATTGATTGTGAGAAATTTTTATAAAAACCTAACATATGGAAATGTTGCAAAAGTTAGCCTCCCATGATAACATATTGGTATTGGTATCTGAACTAAGTGACTAAAATATGCATGTAACTTAGAAAAAATAGGAAGAAAGTGGAGATGAGTTGATCAAATTATAATAATACACACTGAATTTATTAATTGAAATGAGAGGGCTTTTAAAAATAATAAAAATTTTCAATTTTTCAAATCAGAACAAGTTTGATATCCATATGTCATTCCAAACTGGAACTATCATTTGGAAACAAATATGTGGACAGCTGGCCTCTGTGACCTTGACCTTGGGACCCAAAAATCCATAATTTTCTTCCACTATTGGCAGGTGAGCAAAATGTGGAAGATGGAAGGTTTGGGATGAAAAGTCTGGCTTAAAATGCATCCACAATCTTTTTTAAGGAGTCGATCCTGTGACCTTGACCTTTAACCTCATGACTCAAAAATCAAAAGGGTTCTTACTTCAGTCATTATTCAAGTTTGAAACCAATATTTCAATCCAACCTGGAGTTATCTTCTGTTGTGGACACTAGATGAAACCACAATTGCAAATTTAATAGTATCAATATAATTTGGCAGTTTCAAAATAAAGGAAACAAGGCCTACAGGCCTAATGTGAACCTGTGCAAAGTATGGGAGTATGAATGGAGGTTTATTTTTAATATTGATCCTCTTAAGTCCTGCATATATAACTTAGTCATTATGATTTCAGCAAAATGGACGTTTTTGCAAGTTTCGGACTAGGACATTTTAAAACCAGAATATGGGTAGTCAACAAGCAACTATGTGTATCCGCAGAAATCAGAGTGGGACAGGTGAAGTTAGGCATGGATTAAGTGGCAAGGGGAACAGAGTGAGGTGTGTTGCATATTAGCATGGATGTCTGCAGCATAAATGTGAATGTAGGTGGTGCCACCTGTCATAAAATCGAGAAACATGTCCATCTGCAAAACAGATGGAAGCTGTGCATAAGTGGTTGCAGTTGGTACCAGCAGAGCTATGTGAAGAGCTATGTGAGATCTATACACAAGCAAAATTTTGGCCCAATCGGTCAAACGGTTCCTGAGATATGAGCTTGGATGATTGCAGAGTAAACGTGAATTTAGGTGGCGCCACCTGTCATAAAATCAAGAAAGCTGCCCAGGATGTATAAACCCGCAAAATTTCAGGTGGATAAGTCAAACCACTTCTGAGATGTGAGTGATTTTATCTCAAGGCAGATGAACAGATGGACGCTGTGCATAAGAGGTTGCAGGTGGCACCACCAGTTTTGCCTATGATGAAGAGCTATTTGAGATCTATACACATGCACAATTTTGGCCCAATCGATCAAACGGTTCCCAAGATATGAGCTTGGATGTCTGCAGAGTACACCTGAATGTAGGTGGCGCCACCTGTCATAAAATCAAGAGAGCTGTCCAGGATGTATAAACCTGCAAAATGTCAGGTGGATAAGTCAAACCACTGCTGAGATATTAGTGATTTTATCCCAAGGCAGATGAACAGATGAATGCTCTGCATTAGTGGTTGCAGTTGGTGCCACCAGTTTTGCCTATGATGAAGAGCTATGTGAGATCTATACACATGCACAATTTTGGCCCAATCGGTCAAACGGTTCCTGAGATATGAGCTTGGATGTCTGCAGAGTAAATGTGAATGTAGGTGGCGCCATCTGTCATAAAATTGAGAAAGCTGTCCAGTATGTATAAACCTGCAAAATTTCAGGTGGAAAAGTCAAACCACTGCTGAGATATGAGTGATATTATCCCAAGGCAGATGAACAGATGGACGCTGTGCAAAAATGGTTGCAGTTGGCGCCACCATTTTTTAGTGTATGTTATAAAGCTATCAAAGGGCTACATTTGTTCAAAATTTTTAGCCTGATCGGTCAAACGGTTCCCAAGATATGTGGGTTTATGTGTGGAAACAGACGCACAAATGGACGCTGGGCAGCAAGGAAAGGTAAGAGGTCAACCAAAAATGAGGGCGCAGCATTCACATGTGACCTGATGATAAGAATCATGGTGATCTCTGCATTAGTTGTTAAGAAACTTCAGCTTTTGTATCAAATTTTCCATTATTCTGAGGGATACTTCGGAGTCCTATAGCTTGAAGGATATAGGTAACAGAGACCTAATTTCAGGTTTCCACAGACACTTTTCATGGGCCTCCTTGCATGACAAGAATGAAGATTCTAGGTCCTGTTGTTACAATTTGTGTCACGCTAACAGATGACAGCATCCATACAGCAGAGTAAGCTGTAGAACCAGCATGTCCTAAACAGCAGCACAGCAGAGAAGGCTGTAGAACCAGCATGTCCTAAACCTCCATACAGCAGAGCAAGCTGTAGAACCAGCATGTCCTAAACCTCCATACAGCAGAGCAAGCTGTAGAACCAGCATGTCCTAAACCTCCATACAGCAGAGTAAGCTGTAGAACCAGCATGTCCTAAACTTCAATACAGCAGAGCAAGCTGTAGAACCAGCATGTCCTGAACATCCATACAGCAGAGACAGCTACAGAACCAGCATGTCCTAAACCTCCATACAGCAGAGCAAGCTGTAGAACCAGCTTGTTCTGAATATCCATACAGCAGAGTAAGCTGTAGAACCAGCATGTCCTAAACAGCAGCACAGCAGAGCAAGCAGTAGAACCTACATGTCCTAAACATCCCCACAGCAGAGCAAGCTGTAGACCAAGGATCTCCTAAACACCAGCACAGCAGGGCAGGCAGTACAACCAAAATGTCCTAAAAATCAGCACAGCATAGCAAGCTGTAGAACCAGCATGTCCTATACATCCATACAGCTGAGTAAGCTGTAGAACCAGCATTTCCTGGACATCCATACAGCACAGAAGGCTGTAGAACCAGCATGTCCTAAACCTCCATACAGCAGAGCAAGCTGTAGAACCAGCATGTCCTATACATCCATACAGCAGAGCAAGCTGTAGAACCAGCATGTCCTATACATCCATACAGCAGAGTAAGCTGTAGAACCAGCATGTCCTGGACATCCATACAGCAGAGAAGGCTGTAGAACCAGCATGTCCTAAACCTCCATACAGCAGAGCAAGCTGTAGAACCAGCATGTCCTATACATCCATACAGCAGAGCAAGCTGTAGAACAAGCATGTCCTATACATCCATACAGCTGAGTAAGCTGTAGACCCAGCATGTCCTAAACCTCCATACAGCAGAGCAAGCTGTAGAACCAGAATGTCCTGAACCTCCATACAGCAGAGCAAGCTGTAGAACCAGCATGTCCTAAACCTCCATACAGCAGAGTAAGCTGTAGAACCAGCATGTCCTATACATCCATACAGCAGAGCAAGCTGTAGAACCAGCATGTCCTAAACCTCCATACAGCAGAGCAAGCTGTAGAACCAGCATGTCCTATACATCCATACAGCAGAGCAAGCTGTAGAACCAGCATGTCCTAAACCTCCATACAGCAGAGCAAGCTGTAGAACCAGCATGTCCTATACATCCATACAGCTAAGTAAGCTGTAGAACCAGCATGTCCTAAACCTCCATACAGCAGAGCAAGCTGTAGAACCAGAATGTCCTGAACCTCCATACAGCAGAGTAAGCTGTAGAACCAGCATGTCCTCAACCTCCATCCAGCAGAGCAAGCTGTAGAACCAGCATGTCCTGAACATCCATACAGCAGAGACAGCTATAGAACCAGCATGTCCTAATCCTCCATACAGCAGAGCAAGCTGTAGAACCAGCATGTCCTAAACATCCATACAGCAGAGCAAGCTGTAGAACCAGCATGTCCTGAACATCCACACAGCAGAGACAGCTATAGAACCAGCATGTCCTAAACCTCCATACAGCAGAGCAAGCTGTAATACCAGCATGTCCTGAACATCCATACAGCAGAAGTCATGCAACGCTTCAACGATTGTGACTACAAAATTAACATGAATGGCAAGTCCAAATCATTCCATATTAACCTATTAAAGAAGTATGTAGTCAGAGAGAAAACTCCTTTGGGAGTCAATATGCCAACAGTAGGCTGTTTGTTTGATATGCCAGGTGCAGCATGTGAGGTCAATGAAACTATTCTTGATCAAGACAAGGTTGGTATAGATGATGGGAAAAGCACTGTTCCTCTTCCTAGTGTAACCTGTAAACAAGGGCCTGCTGATGTCTAGGTAAGTGACAATCTTTCCGTCCAACAAACCACACAACTTAGAGCTTTACTTGATAAATTTGATGGTGTGTTTATGGAAGTTCCAAAACAATCTCATGTCATTGAGTGTAATCTCCACCTAACTACAGACCAGCCAGTCAGATCAAAGCCTTATCCCATTCCTCATGCATTACAAAATACTATGAAGAGGTAAGTGACATGTTATCTCTTGGAGTCATAGAGAGATCAAAATTCAGCTTTTGCTTTGCCTGTTGTCATGGTCTGCAAAAAGGACGGATCAGTGCGCTTCTGCATGGACTTTCGTAAGTTGAATCGGTACATTGTTTTTGATCCTGAACCTGTGCAAAATCCCGACGATTTATTCCCAGAATTACAGAAAAGTAACTATTTTTCCAAACTGGACCTTACAAAAGGTTATTGGCAAATTCCAATGTTGTAAAATTTGAGAAAACTAACGGCTTTTGTTACACCAGAGGGCCCGTACCAATTTAAATACATGCCTTTTGGTCTGGCAGTGGCAAGTGCAACTTTTACTCGGTTGATGTGAAAATTGTTTTCACATGTGTCAGGTGTGTGTTGCTTCATCGATGATGTGATATGTCACTCTGCAACGTGGTCTGAACATTTAGCTCTACTGGACAAAGTTCTGTGTATCCTCCAGGAAGCTAATCTGGCTGCTAAGCTAGTAAAATGCTTCTTAGGGTTTGCTGATTTAGGTTTCTTGGGTCACATGGTAGGAAAAGGCCACCTGGCAACCGATCCCCAGTTGATTGACAAAATACATAGTAAAGAACAGCCTACTACGAAAAAGGAGGTCAGATCTTTCCTAGGGCTTACCGGGTATTAGAGGAAATTTATTCCTAACTACGCTGAAGTGGCAGTACTGCTTACTGACTTAACTCATGAAGGTCAGACCAACAAAGTCTAATGGGGTGAACCCAGGAGTTGTCCTTCCAGACCTTAAAGTCAATGTTAGCAAAACCCCCTATTCTCAAACTACCTGATTTTTCCAAACAATTTGTGTTGAAAACGGATGCCTCAGATAAAGGTATATGGTGTATCCTTATGCAGGAATCAGAGGGCCATTTATTCCCAGTGGCATATCCGAGTCGTAAACTCACAGATAGAGAGAGGAATTACTCTGTCATCTAACGCAAGGCCTTAGCTATAGTTTGGGCTATAGGTAAATTCCACATGTACCTCTTTGGCAGACCTTTTGTCATACAAACTGATCATAAGCCCCTGTTGTATATTAACCAAAGCAAGACACTCAACAAACGCATTATGAGATGGGCAATGATATCGCAGGAATACCAATTCACTGTTGAGGCAGTATCCAGGAGATTGAACCATTGGCCAGATCTGCTGAGTAGGGTAACTGTATGGTAATAAGTTAGTTACATGTTAATTATAGATTGTACATATACATGTAAGAGTCCTTGAATGATTTTGTATGTAAGGCAATTAGTAATACATCATATACCTAGATTCAAGAAAATGATAGCATTTTCTTGTTTAAGGGGGGAGTGATGTCACAGAATATTATATCTGTTTGCTAAATATATATTCCATGCCATAATTTATCTCTTCACTTTAAGCCCTCCAACTATAACTTTACGATTTATGCAGATGTACCACCTTTGTGTGGATCTCCCCCTGAAGAGTAAACCCCTCCAAGACTGAGTCTCCCCTTACTGCCCTGGGTGAAAGTCTTTTTCATGCCCTGATCAAAACAGCCTATTATGAGACCCCCCTGCTTACATGGGATAATGTCCATGTTTGTTGAAACTAAAGTTGATTGTAAGGGCCACAACAGATAACTGTAAACTGGTTCTGGTTTATTTTTCTGCTGAATATTTTGCTGGGGTACAAGAGACAAACTAGAAAACAGTGGACCAGAGACACAGCTAGTGTCCAGATGGGTGCTCTGAGCTGTTAGCTAAGCACGATTTTACCTGTGGGTCCCTGGTCACAGAGAGAGGACTTTTTGACTGTTTTAAGTGAATGAATTATTTCTGGTCAACTTTTATGAACATTCTGAACATTTTTAAGTTCTCTTCAAGCTGATGGATCAGTGTTTAACACAGAGGAAAGCTGTACTACAGAGACTTATTTTGCTGCTACCAAAACCTGTCGACTTGGTCTACTCATCTACCGATGGCTCAACTACCAGTGCTAAACCAGTGAGGACCAGGGACACTTGAGTCAGTATCTGGAGTTCTTGTTGGACCCTACCATATCATGGTGAACCCTCTTTTAAAAGCAATATTATTCATGGGAAAATTCTCCAGAAACATCTATTATTGTCGCCCTATTTATATTAGACGTTAGTTGTCTTCTCATATTAAATACAGTAAATGTCCATAGATAGGACGCAGTGTAATTTGCGTCGCATATATAATAAACGAAGGAAAGGTTGGATGTTATTCAGTTTTGTCAGAGTTAAGACTAGTCACATTAAATTCAAATATTTAATTGGGTTTTCTTCCATTCTTTTCAGTGTGGAATTCCTCGAATATTCAATCCGAACTAGGATACTGTGGTCCTTCGTCGGTTGAGGTCACATTTTGAAAGAGGAGGACCCTAAGCCAAGCACACATCTATTTTTTCTATTAAGTTGTATATACAGTTAATAAAGTTCTTTTTTTTTGTTATCCTGTCTTCGTCTAGTTTGTATGAAACTCTGCTGTGATACTGTGCTGTGTAAAACATCATTAATGTGTGAAAGAACCTGGGGCAAGGAACTTTAGGTTGTGTATATGACCTGGGGTTGAATCCTTGACAGTGTTAAACATCCATACAGCAGAGAAAGCTGTAGAACCAGCATGTCCTAAACACCAAAACAGCAGAGAAAGCTGTAGAACCAGCATGTCCTAAACACCCACACAGCAGAGAAAGCTGTAGACCCAGGATGTCCTGAACATCCATACAGCAGAGTAAGCTGTAGACCCAGGACGTCCTGAACATCCATACAGCAGAGTAAGCTGTAGACCCAGGATGTCCTGAACATCCATACAGCAGAGTAAGCTGTAGAGCCAGGATGTCCTGAACATCCATACAGCAGAGTAAGCTGTAGACCCAGGATGTTCTGAACATCCATACTGCAGAGTAAGCTGAAGAACCAGTATGTCCCATACAAAGGCACAGCAGAGCAAGCTGTAGAACCAGCATGTCCTAAACATTAATACAGCAGAGCAAGCTGTAGAACCAGCATGTCCTAAACACCCATACAGCAGAGTAAGCTGTAGAACCACCATGTCCGAAACATAAGCACAGCAGAGCAAGCTGAACAACCAACTGCTCAAATAGTATGTACAACAGTCACAAAGATCTGCACAAACATTCTTTACAACAGTCACAACTGTACAAACAGTCAGTATAACAGGCACACCTGTATCTGTAGAACACTTATACCTGTAAACTGTGACATACGGCTCACCTTTTTGCAGTTTCCTTTTATATCATGTGGGGAGAGCTTGTTGAAATCTCTGCAAACAAAAAGGTTTACAGTGATTAATCATAATGCTTAAAGCTCAAATGAAACGATTTGGCCAAAAATCACAAAAAGTCGCTTTTCCAGTAGTATATATCTTAAATTAACATTTGATACATGATGTCCAACCATATATATTAGAAAACTAATGATAAAACCAAAATATATTGGAGAGATATCGCTGTTTACGGAATCTGCCGAGCTCAGTGCTGCAGCACACAGCAGCTTTGCTGGCACGATGTGTGCCGTCGAAGCAGACAAACAAGGTCACTCGGTCAGTCGTGCAGGCGCTGGTCACTGTGTAAATGTCAGCGGGAGATGCTCTGGTCTGGTCCCTGAAATGGCTAGCTTTCTTCTGGATTAGGATGAATAAAGCAAGGCTTGAAATAAGCGGTATCGCATCGCAATTTACAATCAAAATGGACCTATTGTGAACCATTTTCTATTACTGTTGTTGTGTCTGCGAATCAATTAAATGCATGTCTTGCCTTTTGAGGAGAGCGATTTTTTGGAACACCAATTGATGCTTGATGAATGCAGCCATAAACTATATAACACATTATAAAAGCAGGCATAAGACCGCAGCATTCGGCTTATTCTCACATGAGTGAGCCTTATTAAATGATGTTTAAAATGACAGGTGCTTGCTGCACAAGTTTCCAGGAAAAGCTTATCATTATTGACATTGTGACACTGATCCACAAGCCCATTGGCTGACATTGTATTGAAGTAATTTGGCCCATGCGTCCATTGGTTGACCTTGACCTTATTTGAATAGACGTCATCTGACTTCCAACCCTGCTGGTCTTTGTGTTTTTGCACTGACAAAAAAGTTCCTGCTTGATTGGACTGCACAGGACATGAAAGCTTTCACAAATGTGAATCAGAAATCGTAATATTTGTAATCATTATAGCAAAGCAAATTATCCACACTCAAAAAACAGGCCGTATGCAGTTTCGTTGTGTCGTTTTTACCGTTTCATCCAAATCATAACCAGGTCTAACTAACAATGTGCCGTCGACATCAATCTTTTACCTTGTCAGTGACAATACAACATTACAAGTCTGTCAAATTCCCGATAACAGTTTTCATCCAGAAAATGTGGTGAAAAAATTCAAAATAAATAGTGTTCTTCTGTCTTCTACCCCTATTATCTGGTCCGCTTTTCCGGGTATTCAGTTCTGTTACAGATGATGACATGCTCACATAGGCATACCTACCGAGAAGGGGTATTGCCATGAAAAAGTCCTGTGCACGTATCAGGAAAAGAAAATCGTGTTTATGTTTTGAATTATATTTGGAAAGTTATCCGTTATATTATAAAAATATAAAAAGAGCCCATATGAATAAACCCCTCAAATGAACTTATCATGTTTCTATAAAGCAGACTGAGTGACGCAATGTTACACCGAGTTGTTAAACGATCTTCCTAACTGTCTTCACAGCACATTTATATAGACTTTTACTCTTTGGTGGAAAATGCACACAAAATATAGTATTAAGTGTATTCCATGCAAAGTGAACAGGTATGTCTTAAGGTATCAAGAACCGCATGTTTTTCCGGAACAAGAACAAAGACAGTCAGCCGTGACATGTGTGTTTACACAGTGAGTGACCGGGGCTGCTGCAGCCAGGCACTGAGCTGTTTGTCTGCTTTGACGTCACTGGTCATTAAGGCGACAGGGCCAGCTGAATGGCCATTTGAATGCAACGGTCACTTCTGGACAGTACAAAACCTCAAAATATACATAACTGAAAGAATATTTTGAACAATTAATTAAATGTTTAGGGGTAATAATACATTGCTAATCCAATTATGTGTTCTGTCAAATCATTTCATTTGAGCTTTAAGGAGATAATATGTATCAGAATACTGATAGTGCCTGAAGAGCTTATATGTGTCCTAATACTGAATCTGAGATATGTTATTCTGTATAATTGTACCTCCAAATGTGTAAGGATGTTTACCAGATCATATAATCAACTTCATTAAATGGCTTATCCTTCCAGACAGATATATTATAATAATAGTTTACAACAGTAGTTCATAGGATTGTATTGACTGATGAAGATCCACTGAAATTGAAGCAAAATGTTGAAATTTCTCAGTTGAAAACTTAAGGAATGACATATGTATTTCAGAAAAACCCCTTGTAACTATTATTGGTCAGGTTGCTAAACATTTCAATCAAGAAAATGCCTATAACTGAGCTTCTTGAGTTAGGTATCTTTGAAAATGTTAACAGATCTTGTTATGTGTCAACTTTTCTCTACATAGTTCCCTGATTTCAAGTGATTATTATGATGACTTTATGTATCTTAATAGTGCTTCAGAAACTCATAATATTCATATGTAAAACACTTGGTAAGGTACCAAATACAGTAAAAAGTTCACACCTAAGAGTGTAAACGTACAGGAAGGATTAAATAAAACAAAAGAAGAAACTTACACCAAGTCTGGTCGAAAATGATTAATTATTGCACAGAAGGCCAGGCCATTCCTCCATGATGTAGTCATGTTTGTGACCTTGACCCCCTTGTAACCTTTAGTGACCTCTTTACACCATTCCAGCAAGTCTTGTGTCTGACTGACCTCTCCCGCTCTGGTTGGCGTTGACTGTAAACAAAACAAAGAATCCAGTCCTAAGTAACAAATATGGTTCCTCCTACCCATATCTATATCCCCCGTTTTACTGATATGTATTAACCTCCAATAGTGTACAAGAGTGCAGGTGTCCTGGAGCCCTCCACTTCCTGTATCATGTCTGTTTGAGAGGGACCTGGAGGAACTCAAGTTTGAGATGCTGCGTGGCCATCAGATCAATATGAGCATGCTACATGTCAGTATGAGCGTGGTAGTCTGCCACCGGCCTGACAGTTGACTGGCCGCCTATACAGGTCTCCTGGATATCAATCTCTCAGCCCTCTCTCCCATTAAACTGTTGGCATCAGGTGCCAATGACCTCTCTCCGTTTGTAACTTTCTTGCCTTCCTCAATGGTAATGTAATACTAGAAAACATAAAGAGTTCTACAGCGAGGCACTCTGAGGTGAGAGCACAAGCAGCTGAATGTCAGATAAGTGATGTGGACTTTTCTTAGTTGGACAATCAGCTACCAGAGCTGTTTTATAAACAACCTCATCAAGTTGAACCAGGCAGACCTCTATAACAGAGTTCCTAATACAGTTTGGTGATAGTTTATTCCAGCATCCACCATTAGTATTCCACTTCTTATTAGCACGAGGTGGCTGATGTGTCCCTTGAAAGTTGGCGCTACTTAACAGAGGATGGCCCTGCTAGAATGCTCGCCGCCTCTCGTCTTGCGAGCAGCCACCTGATTAAGGTCTATGACTCGTCTGGGCATTGCATGACGTGTACCAAGTCTGGCTTGCTGGTATCAGCACTTGTTTAGAATTCTTTACAGTCCCCAGCAATAGGCCAGCTCTCTGCTCTCATGTGCGGTGTACATCACAAACATCACACAAAAACATCACATCCAAGAAAGTTTACACAAATCAGGAATGTTCACAGCAAACCTAATTCTTACAAACCCCAGATGTTCTGTTTCATCCCTACCATGACATTATACAAGGGACCCATGGGTCACGGTGTTCAGCTGTTATATATGATCACAAAATATGATTTGGAAGAGGAGGTAGGCAAAGGCTGGTTTTGTGAGGTAATATAAGCTCTATTATGAGTTGATGGTGTTTAACTCAAGTTATGTAAGATTTTGATAATATCTGTTAAGACAGGGAAGAGGATTGATGTCATTAATATTATTTACAGTTGGAAATGGTGTCCTTTCATCACACAGGTTTTGACTTGGCCATAAAACTTTACCTACATTGCAGCAGAATTGTTTGAAAAGTTAAACTATTTATTAAAAATTAATAACAAGTATTGTGTCAAGTATAATTTAAATTAAAGATGATAACAGTATCACCTTTTTTTCATCAGATTTTTTAATAATATTGTCAAAATAAATGATTATTAAAATAATATTATAGAATATATTCATGAATGCATTTGTATTCAAATACTTACACTTTTACCTGTATTTCTATCCTTATACATGAAATTATGGAGTACATATTCATATTTGCATTCAAATACATTTGCACCATGTCTGGTATTTATTCAGTTTCAGCCAAACAAAGTTCTTGAGAATCCAGAATAAACAAATATCACAAATTTAAATAATGATCATAAGTACCTGGTTTTATGAATTTTATTTATATTAAAAAAATAAAAGTATTATATTCACTTTGGACGACCTTCACATCAATCTACACACTAGACATAGCAAGGGTCTTGTGACAATTATTAACATTACAGAAAATCATAATGAGAACTTGTCTAAGATCTGTTTTTTCATCATATTCAAATTTTTTAATTAAAAAAAATGTATAAGAAAAAAATTTGAAGTATCTCAGCTATGAAACCATTATATGTGTAAAAAATAACCCAAGGATAAGAACACCCTATAAATTATACAAGGAGAAAACTAGAGATGGGCAAGTTTAATTTTATTAACTGAAATATAGGAACCAGTATTATAAATTTTGATTATTTACATAGTCTTGTGACAGCTGTTACAGCCACCTGTCTGAATGTCATAAGTGAAACATATTGACATCTTTAATCAGTACTTGTCTGAATAAAATTTTAAAATGTTGACATTTTAACATTTTTTTTAAATTAAAAAAAAATAAATATAAATTAACAAGCTGAAACACTTGGAAAAGACCTGGGAATTTAGATTTATATTATAAACTGCATCTTTGTAAATCATTAATTTCCTTCATATAATCCCTAATAGTACATAACAATAAAATTCAATTATTTTTTTTTTCATTATTAAAACTGAATAGAAAAATACCATACGTGATTCAATGGTGTTACTTGGAATACATTTTCATCCATCCGTACAAAATCTATAAAACATCAGTAACTGCAACGTAATTCCCTGTTACTCATCAACTGTCAAATTCCTTTTCTACTGATAATTTCTAAAGTTGTTATTATAGACCTATAAAAATTTATTTATTCATTGTCTATTTTTATGCTGTTGGTCTAAACAACTAATAGATGAGCTGGGTTGGACACCTGGATTAGCTGTGGCCAGCAATAAGCTGCCCAGCTGCAAGTATATGCCCCGCATCATGCGTGCATAATTGGCAGGAAAGGTCAACTAGAGGACATACAGGTGACTGAAGAGGGGCTGGGTAGAGCCTGGGTCTGATATGGTCTCATAAAAACTTTAATAAAAGCTACAGTTTTTGGCCAATTTCTTTCAACTTTAAAAACTACAAGCTGAAATCCTTATTTCTGCATGATATGAAAATTACATCAACAGTGCTTACAAAAACAAACATGCCATGATCAAAATTAGGCAAAATTTAAGGAACTGATTTTATATTTATACTAATAACTTATAAAATTTGAAAATTAAGAACTAATTTTGGGTATACAATTAATTGAATCTTGATTAAATAATGTTATATCCCTGACAAAAAAAAAATCTCTAGCTTCAGCAATTTTCTTGTTAAGGGAGTATATATATTTCATGATTTTTTACAAAGTGCATTACGTTTGGGCCCATAACGTTAAACAATTACGCAATACTGACATCATTTCTAGCCATGTGTATACATAAATATTATATATGACCAAAGTCAGATCAGTGGTTTTGATATTAGGCAGTCTTGAAGTGTAACAATGGGTTTTAATTGAAAATTAAAGTTTTTTCTTAATATCTTGGAGGAATGAAGTTCTAGTGACCAAACTTTTGGTATGGTAGGGGGGTTTGGGGGACATCTAACTGTATGCCAAATTTTGGGAACTGAGAGCTGGCCTGGGAAGCTGGGGAGCTGAGCTCTAGCAAACTGCATAACATTTGCTTGATCTAAACAATACTTTACATAGTGTTGAAAACTTGAATAAAATCTACAGTTTTTGATCAACTGGTTTCAAATTTCAGATGTTTAGAGATGAAATGCTTATGGTAGCATGCTGTGAAAATTAAATCCACAGCAGTTACAGGAAAAAAATGTGCCATGGTCAAACCTGGGCAAAATTTAAGTTACTGATTTTATATTTATGCTTATAACTTAAAAAAATTTAAAAATTTAGATCTAATTATGGGTATACAATTGAATCTTGATTAAATATAGTTATATACCTGAAAGAAAGTCTCTAGCTTCAGCAATTCTCAAGTTAAGGGCGTAAATATATTTCCTGAATTTTTTCAAAGTGCCAGTTTAATGGACAGATGGACAGACGGACAGCCGACGGACAAAGGACCACGACAATAGCTCAGATGACTTATAGTCAGCTGAGCTTAAAATGTGCAGCATGTTATCCTGGATGTCCCTATTCAGAGATTAGAGTCCTACAGCAATTTATCCTAAATGTCCCGTGTCAGATATTAGGACTCTACAGCAAGTTATCCTGAATGTCCCTAGTCTGACATTAAAACTGTACAGCAAATTATCCTGAACGTCCCTTGTCTGATATTAGGACTCTACAGCAAATTATCCTGAATCCTTAGTCTGACATTAAAACTGTACAGCAAGTTATCCTGGATGTCCCTAGTCAGATATTAGAACTTTACAGCAAATTATCCAAAATGTCCCATGTCAGATATTAGGACTCTACAGCAAATTATTCTGAATGTCCCTAGTCTTACATTAAAACTGTACAGCAAGTTATCCTGAATGTCCCTAGTCTGACATTAAAACTGTTCAGCAAATTATCCTGAACGTCCCATGTCAAATATTAGGACTCTACAGCAAATTATCCTGAATGTCCATAGTCTGACATTAAAACTGTACAGCAAGTTATCCTGGATGTCCCTAGTCAGATATTAGAACTCTACAGCAAATTATCCTAAATGTTCCATGTCAGATATTAGGACTCTACAGCAAGTTATCCTGAATGTCCTTAGTCTGACATTAAAACTGTACAGCAAATTATCCTGAATGTCCCATGTCAGATATTAGGACTCTACAGCAAATTATCCTGAATGTCCCTAGTCTGACATTAGAAATGTACAGCAAGTTATCCTGGATGTCCCTAGTCAGATATCAGGACTCTACAGTAAATTATCCTAAATGTCCCTAGTCTGACATTTAAACTGTACAGCAAGTTATCCTGGATGTCCCTAGTCAGATATTAGAACTCTACAGCAAATTATTCTGAATGTCCCTAGCCGGTCATTAGAACTGTACAGCAAATTATCCTATACGTCCCATGTCAGATATTAGGACTCTACAGCAAATTATCCTGAATGTCCCTAGTCGGTCATTAAAACTGTACAGCAAATTATCCTTAACTTCCCATGTCAGATATTAGGACTCTACAGCAAATTATCCTAAATGTCCCATGTCAGATATTAGGACTCTACAGCAAATTATCCTAAACGTCCCGAGTCTGACATTAAAACTGTACAGCAAGTTATCCTGAATGTCCCTAGTCAGATATTAGAACTCAACAGCAAATTATTCTGAATGTCCCTAGTCGGTCATTAAAACTGTACAGCAAATTATCCTAAACGTCCCGTGTCAGATATTAGGACTCTACAGCAAATCATCCTGAATGTCCCTAGTCTGACATTAAAACTGTACAGCATATCATCCTGAATGTCACAAGTCTGACATTTAAACTGTACAGCAAATTATCCTTAATGTCTCTAGCCTAACATTAAAAATGTACAGCATATTATCCAGAATGTCCCCAGTCTGACATTTAAACTGTACAGCATGTTATCCTGAATGTCTCAAATATGTCATTAAGTGTCAGCATATTATCCTGAATTTTTTCCCAGCCTGCACTAACAAGGGACCCATGGGTCACGGCGCTCAGCTGTTATATATGATAAAAAATATGATTTGGGAAAGAGCCACATGCTGGTAATGTGTGGTTATAAATATAAGCTTTATTATGAGTTGTTGGTGTTTAGCTTATGTATGATTTTGATAGTATCTTTGGAGACAAGGAAGAGGATTGATTTCATTTATTTTATTAACAAATGGAGTGCTACTGTCACACAGATTCTGACTTGGCCATATAACTTATAAGCAGCACATAGAAGAGAAGAGTTTAACTATTTATTAAATTTAATAACATATATTGTGCCAATATAATATTTATTAAAACAAGGGACCCATGGGTCACGGCGCTCAGCTGATCGTGATTGTACTATAAATGTTTCTCCACTGTGATACTATATCGAGTCAATAAAGCTTATGAATATCATGGACATGTTGGGCTATTATAAAGGAATGTTATGTAATATGTGAGTAAATGATAAATGAAATTACCTGACTGATGGATTAATAGAGTCAAATATAGTGGTTTATTTTTTATTTATTTAGGAGGGGTTGAAAATTGTGATATATTTGAGCAGATATGAATGCAATGACAGCAGTAATAAGCAGTAGTAGAATGATGATAAGGCTATTTGTTGAAGGATCTAAAGTGTATGATAGTCTGCAAGCTTTCAATTTGACAGAAATGATGTTATGATTAACTATGCTGATGAAGTGATTTATGAATTTGTGACTGTATGACACAATATCTCTTTAGTCTTGACAAGGTACATTATTGTGATGCCCACTATGTCTACATATTACACAATATTGACATAATTTCTGGCATGTACATAGGTACCTATGGACGAATAGTTATACAAAATATTAAAGTATGAATATATCTGATTCATCTTGTTCTTGCTTACTGAGGCTGACTTTGGGATGGGGTTCGGAGAAGGGAAAAGTGAGGGCAGCATGAAGGTGGATGTAGAAAAATTCTATTGTAATGTTTTTCATTTATATAAGAATATGAAAAGCTAAGAGGAAAGGGGCCCTCCTACTTCGTTATAGTAAAGTTCTAAATATATGATTGCAAACTAATACTCTGACAAGACTGTCATGAAGAAAAACAGTAAAATTTTGAGATACTGTGATGCATATGAAAATTTACAGATGGAGAGGCAAGTAGACAGAATGGACTAATACCTTTATTTCACTTTCAAGGGAATAATGCATTTACGTTTATATATAAGCCTATTGCTTTTAAGCATATCCACTTTTTCCATTAAGAAGTTTTTATCTGAATCATTTTTTTTTTATTTACAGGTTTTATAAATTTTTAATTAAAAACAAGGGACCCATGGGTCACGGCGCTCAGCTGATCCTGATTGGACTATAAATGTATCACCATTGTGATACTATATTGAGTAGATAAAGCTTAGAATACCATGGTCATGTTGGGTTTTATAAAGGCATATAATGTAATATGTGAGTTAATGATATAAGAAATAACCTGACTGATGGATTAATATGGAGTAAAATATAGTGGTTTATTTTTTATTTATTTGGGAGGGGTTGAAAAAAGCAATTTATTTGAGCAAATATGAATGCAATGACAGTATGCTAAGCAGTGGTATAATGATGATAAGGCAATTTGTTGAAGGATCTATAGTGTATGGAAAACTGCAAGAGTTCAATTTGACAGATAAAAGGTTATGATCAACTATACTGATGAGGGGATTTATGAATTTGTGACTGTATGACATAATATCTTGACAAGATCGGTCTTGACAAGGTGCATTATTTTGATGCCCCTCATGTCTACATATTACACAATATTGACATAATTTCTGGCATGTACATAGGTACCTATGGACAAATGGTCAACAGTACTGAACCACCTGGAAGGTTAAAATCTTAAAAATATGATGAAATGTAGATAATGTTTGAGAGGAAGAGGTAATCTGGGCCATGGTTGGTTTATATGATTGAAGAAAATGTTGCAAATAATATTTGAGAGCTGACCACGCCTTTCCATTGGTTACCTTTTTGATAAGCTGTTGACAGTTAAACAGTTTACACATTTGTCTGATGAGATCCAATTTATTTGGTAAACCTTTTTTTATAAATTTTATGATATGTATACAGTTGCCATAACATCCTCATTCCACAGGTGCAATAACTTGATAGGGGGGGGGGAGGGGTGTTGTGTTATGATCAGAGTTACAAAGCCTCTGTCTCTCTGTAGATATTTTCTTTAATTATTAAATTTTATGCTATAGCCATAGAACTATTGTTCACAGTGCCAAGGAGCAAAGCCTCAGTAGGATGAAGAAGGGGATGGTGAGAGTTACAACACCCTTGCATATACATACAGGATATGAAATTTAATTCA
Source organism: Sipunculus nudus (assembly GCA_026874595.1). Classification (NCBI taxonomy): domain Eukaryota; kingdom Metazoa; phylum Annelida; class Sipuncula; order Golfingiida; family Sipunculidae; genus Sipunculus; species Sipunculus nudus. The sequence continues at coordinate 96,164,254 of CM049308.1, forward strand.
ACATTGCATATAAAAAAAAAGTTTATTCATGAACATTAAATATTTAAAACAGAAAGAAAGATGGAGAAACAAAGCAAATAATTTTTTCCCCCATTCTACTGAGCCAAGAAAAAATTAACAATATTTGCATTTATTCCTTTTTTTCATTACATAATTTTAATCCAAGTTTCCGAATGTTACTATAAATTTACAGTATAACATACATGTGATTGTGAATATTTCAGTTGATTCACATTTCTAAATTGCATCAACATTTATAGCTAATGTATCTAGTTTATAGTACCTGTCAACAGAATGGGATGGAGGGAGCAAGGGAGGCAATTAGGGAGAGAGAGAGAGAGAGAGAGAGAGAGGGAGAAAGAGAGAAAGAGAGAAAGAAAGATGGAGATAGAAAGAGAAAAAGCAGAGGAGAGAAAGAGAGAGAAAGAGACCTAGACTGCCAGAGAGAGAGAGATTACTGACTGACCCAGCCTGACCCAGACACTCACAGTGGCAGTAGGTCAGACCTGAAGGTGTTATGTAACTGCCCAGTACACTGCATTTATACTGATCTGATGCAAACAATGAAGACATGGTACCTGGAAACTTGAATAAAATCTACAGTTTTGGATCAATTGGTTTCAAATTTCAGATTTTAACAGATGAAATGTTAATGTGTACATGCTGTGAAAATTATATCCACAGCACTAACAGGAAAAATTTGAATATTTATATTTTTTTAAATGGTATCAGGAAAAAAAGAAAAGTATTCTCAGCTATAAAACTAATACATGTGTTAAAATTAATCCAAGGATCAAAACACCCAATATATCATACCAGGAGCAAACTGGAGTTGGGAATGTTTAATTTTATGAACTGAAATAAAGGACCAGCAATATAAATTTTGATTATTTAGCCAGTCTCATGTAACAACTGATACAACCATGAGTTATAAGTCAAACAAATTAAAATCTTTGATGAACACTCGTCTGAGTAATATTTTAAATTTTTGACATATTTATTTATTATTTTAATTTTGTAATAAATATAAACCAACAAGTTAAAGACCTGGAAAAGACGTGGAAATTTAGATTAATTTAATATAATCAACTGCATCCTTGTCTATCATTATCTTGCTTCATATAATCCCTAATAGTAAACAACAATTTATTTTAATTATTTATTTTTCATTTTTATGGTTGAAATGAAAAATACCCAATGGTGACTGCATGGTGTTATTTGAAATACAATTTTGGCCATCCATGGAAGATCCATAAATGATCAGTAATTGCAAGGTAATCCCCTGTAACTCATTAACTATAAATTCCTTTTCCATTTATTTTTTTAAGTTCTTATCATAAACCAAATATTAAAAAAAAAAGTTTATTGTTATGTTTATGGCCTAAACAAATACTAGTGGAGGGGGTTGGACAGTTAGATCCAGTTGAAGCCACCCAAGAGCTGGCTGGCTGCAGAGTGCCTCGCTTCAAGCATGCATAATTGGCCTGAAAGGTCAATGTGGGGACATAAAAGAGGGGCTTCAGTACAGCCAAGGTGTGATATGGTCTCATAAAAACTCTCATAAAAGCTAGTTTTTGACCAATTCCTTTTATAACTTCAGAATTTAGAAGCTTAAATCCTTACCAGTGCAAGATATGAAAATTAAATCAATAGTGCTTACAGGGAAAAAACATGCCATGGCCAAAGTTGGGCAAAATTTAAGGTACTGATTTTATATTTATTCTAATAACTTATAAAATTTGAAAAATTCAGAACTAATTTTGGGAATACAATTGAATCTTGATTAAATAATGTTATATCCCTGGCAAAAAATGTCTACCTTCAGCAATTTTCATGTTAAGAGAGTAAATATATTTCTTGATTTTTTACAAAGTGCATAATGGTTGGGCCTAGAACTTAAAACAATTACACGATACTGACATCATTTCTGGCATATGCATAGCGAATGTATAGAAAAATATGTATATTATATATTATCAAAGTCAGATCAGTGGTTTTGATATTAGGCAATCTTAAAGTGTAAGAATGGGGTTTTAATGGAAAAATGAAGTTTTTTCTTAATATCTCGAAGGAATGCAGTCCTAGTGACCAAACTTTTAGTATGGTAGAGGATTTGGGGGACATCTAACTGTATGCAAAATTTAAGGAACTTAGAGCTGAAGCTGGGGAGCTGAGCTCTAGTAAACTGCATAACACTAGCTTGGTGTAAACAATATATGACATGGTGCTTTAAAACTTGAATAAAATCTACAGTTTTTGATCAACTGGTTTCAAATTTTTGGTTTTAACAGTTGAAATGGTAACAAAAACATGCTTTGAAAATTAAATCCACAGCAGTTACAGGAAAAAAACGTGCCATGGTCAAACTTGGGCAAAATTTAAGGTACCAATTTTATATTTTTGCCAATATTTAAAAAAATTTAACAGATTTTGATCTAATTTTTGGTATACAATTCAATTTTGATTATTTAAAGTAGTATTACTGAAAAAAAAATTCCTACCTTTAACACTTTTGGTCTTAAGTGACAAAATATCTTTCCTCATTTTTTTACAAAGTCCATTATATTTGGGCCCATAACTTTTTTAAATTAAATAATACTGACTTAATTTCTGGCATGTACATAGGAACTAAATAGAGGAATATATATGGTAAATATGAAAAAAAACAGATGAGTGGTTTTGATATTAGGCAGTCCTGAAGTGTAAAAATAGATTTCTAATAAAACATTGAGGTTTTTCCTTAATATCTCGAAGGAACGAAGTCATATTGACCCAATTTTTGGCATGGTAGGAGATTTTGGGGACATCTAACTGTATGCCGAAATTCAGATTCGTAGGTTGAACGGTGTCGAAACGTGCCAGTCTTACGGACGGACATCCAGACGGACAGATGGACAGACGGACGGACAGACAGACGGACGGACGACGGACAATGGACCACGACTATAGCTCAGATGACTTATAGTCAGCTGAGCTAAAAACTGAAAATATAAGTAAAAATATTAGAATATATATTTAGAATATATATATAGAAAATATATTTTATTATTTTTAAATCAAAAATGTTTAAACTGAATTTAAAAGAAAATAATGCTACAACATGGCATCTACAAGAATATTCCTTGAATCACAATTAAAAAGTTTTGCACATTGGAGTTGCATACATGCTTAATTTTATTCACCAAAATAAAATAAAAGATTCAGTAAATTTGATAAAATAAAACATCTTTTCAAATAAAGTATACACACTGTTGGTTGAATGAGGGACAAATATATCATTGTGCTAATTATTATCCCAGTTTTAATTTATTACTGGAATTAATAGTCAATTTCACACCTGGTGAAGTTTCTACTCTTCTGAAGTAAGGAATTACGTATCTGATGAACATCCACCATTTCATAGCAATACACCACTTTGTGGACACAATTAAATGTACACTTTAATCATTGTAACCCTGGTGGTACAATACAAAATCTAAAATGTAGCATAGCCTAGAATAAGAATGAATCAAATACAGAAAATAATAACATTCATCTAGTTTATGCACCATCTGGGGGGGGGGGGGGGGGGGGGAGAGTGCAGAGCAGAGGGGAAGCCTGCTGATAGTGGCCAAGCTAAGCCAAGGCAAGCTGCCTGGGGTGGGTTACATAATGCAAGTGAAGGCTGTACTAGTAGGTGGGCTAGATGTAAACAACACTTGACATGGTGTATGAAAACGTGAATAAAAGCTATTCTTTCCAATCAATTTCTTTGAAATTTCAGATTTTAAAAGATTAAAGCCTTATGTATATATGCTGTGAAAATTAAATCAACAGTGCTAAAGTTGGACAAAATTTAAGGTATTGATTTTTTATTTATGCTAATAACTTGAAAAATTTGCAAAATTCAGATCTAATTTTGGGTAAACAATTGAATCTTGACTAAATGAAGTTATATCCCTCAAAAAAAGTCTCTAGGTTCAGCAATTCTCATGTTAGGTGAGTAAATACATTTCCTGATTTTTTAAAAAATTGCATTATATTTTGGCCCATAACTTCAAAATAATACCCAATACTGACCTAATTTTTGATATGTTCATAGAAAATGTATGAAAGAATACTAAATATGATCAAAAACAGATCAATGGTTTTGATATTAGGCAGTCTTGAAGTGTAACAATGGCTTTTTTTATGGAAAACAGAGGTTTTTCCTTATTATCTCCAAGGAACAAAGTCCTAATGACCCAATTTTCGGTATGGTAGGAGATTTTGGAGACATCTAAAATTATGCCAACAGCCTGGGGAGCATAGAGATGTGCACTGAATGACCTATAGTCATCAAAGTGGACTGATTGACAATGCAAGGGAATACAACAAGAGCCTCCAAAAAAATTTAATAACTAGCCTAATTTTGCAGCTTTTATTTTCAAATTTCAGATTTTAACAGATTAAATCCTTATGTATACATGCTGTGAAAATTAAATCCACAGTACTTACAGGAAAAAAACGTGCCGTGGCCAAAGTTGGGAAAAATTTAAGGTACCAATTTTATATTTTTGCCAATATTTAAAAAAATTTAACAGATTTTGATCTAATTTTTGGTATACAATTAAATTTTGATTAATTAAAGTTGTATTACTGAAAAAAAGTCCCTACCTTTAACACTTTTGGTCTTAAGTGACCAAATATCTTCCTAATTTTTTTACAAAGTCCATTATGTTTGGGCCCATAACTTTTTTAAATTAAATAATACTGACTTAATTTCTGGCATGTACATAGGAACTAAATAGAGGACTATATATGGTTAATATGAAAAAAACCAGATGAGTGGTTTTGATATTAGGCAGTCCTGAAGTGTAAAAATAGATTTCTAATAAAACATTCGAGGTTTTTCCTTAATATCTCGAAGGAATGAAGTCCTATTGACCAAATTTTCGGCATGGAAGGAGATTTTGGGGACATCTAACTGTATGCCGAATTTCAGATCCGTAGGTCCAACGGTGTCAAAACGTGCCAGTCTTACGGACAGACATCCGGACGGACGACGGACAATGGACCACGACTATAGTTCAGATGACTTATAGTCAGCTGAGCTAATTATATCAACAGTGCTCTCAGGAAACAAACGTGTCATGGTCAAAGTTGGGCAAAATTTAAGGTACTAATTTTATATTTATACTAATAACTTATAAAATTTGAAAAATTCAGAACTAATTTTTGGTATTCAATTGAATCTTGATTAAATAATGTTACATCCCTGACAAAAAATCTCTAAATTCAGCAATCCTCTTGTTAAGGGAGTAAATATATTTCTTGAATTTTTTTAAAAGTGCATTATGTTTGGGCCCATAACTTTTTTAAATTAAATAAGACTGACTTAATTTCTGGCATGTACATAGGAACTATATAGAGGAATATTTTTGGTAAATATGAAGAAAACCAAATGAGTGGTTTTGATATTAGGCAGTCCTGAAGTGTGAAAATAAGATTTTTAATAAAAAATTGAGGTTTTTCCTTAATATCTCAAAGGAACGAAGTCCTATTGACCCAATTTTCGGCATGGTAGGAGATTTTGGGGACATCTAACTGTTTGGCGAATTTCAGATCCGTAGGTCCAATGGTGTCGAAACGTGCCTGTCTTATGGACAGACATCCGGACGGAAGGACGGACGGAAAGCTGGATGGACATAAGGACAGACGACGGACAATGGACTACGACTAGAGCTCAGATGACTTATATTCAGCTGAGCTAAAAACGGTTCAGAAAATTATCCTGAATATCCTCTGCCTAACATTAAAACTTCACAGTAAGTTATCCTGAATGTCCCACTCCAGACATCAAAACTGTGCAGGAAGTTATCCTGAATGTCCCCTGCCAGGCATCAAAACTGTACAGGAAGTTATCCTGAATGTCCCCTGCCAGGCATCAAAACTGTACAGGAAGTTATCCTGAATGTCCCCTGCCAGGCATCAAAACTGTACAGGAAGTTATCCTGAATGTCCCCTGCCAGGCATCAAAACTGTACAGGAAGTTATCCTGAATGTCCCCTGCCAGGCATCAAAACTGTACAGGAAGTTATCCTGAATGTCCCCTGCCAGGCATCAAAACTGTACAGAGTTATCCTGAATGTCCCCTGCCTGACATTAAAACTGTAGAGTAAATTATCCTGAATGTACCCAGCCTGACATTGAACCTGTACAGAAAATTATCATAAATATCACCAATTAGACATTAAAACTTCTGTACAACTTTCAAATTAGTTCTTGAACCAATAATGAATATTTATGTAATTTGAGACAGGGGCATTACGTGCAGGTTTCTAACATTTCTCTCTAACAGATGGAGAAACAAAGGGAGGGATGGGTAGACAGGGCTATGACAGTAAGACCTCTGAGAACTGCTGTCATGGTCAATGTCTCACACCCAGTAGAAGGTGACACGATCTGAAAGCATCAGTGAGGAGGGAATGAACTCCTGAGCCCCCTGAACACAAAGTACTGCAATCTTTTCTGTGAATCAACATTTATTCCATGTTCTACTAATGAAAGCCTGGTAAATCACACATGATTAGCCAGGCCAGACATGGATTAGTTCTCCTGATTCCTCAGTTATATCTTTCTCTGACACTAGATGGGAACACTAATACCCTAAAATCAAGCTTTCTGTACAGGTAAAAATCTTCATTAAAGCTGCCTATATCACAGTTCCTACTGATCTCACTCTCCAAACACTACACCCTCCCCAAACACTACCCCCTACCATCCTCCCCCCCCCCCCCCACTACCCCCTGCCCCACAACTACCCCCTACTCCCATTACCTCCTTCCTTCCCCACTACCCCCTCCCCCCCACTACCCCTCACCCCTGCCACAACCCCTCACCCCTGCCATTACCCCCCCCCCCCCCTTCCAACCACAATGTAGCCTCAATACAGATCAGTAGGTGTCTCCTAGTCTCCACACAGATTAGAATGTAGTCTCTGTTAACATGTAGATTAGCATGAGGCCCATGCACACATCAGAATGTTCTTTATATGATCAATCTTGTAGTGACATAATATGAGTACAAAATTTTGCACATGAGATGAGGAGATATGCTTTAATATTATTTCTACAAGCAAACTTTAGAAAAGTCTGTGTTCACTTATCAATTCTTAAGTTAATTTGCAATACGTATGCACATGTAGACCATAGAATCATTAGATATATTAGTCAATATGTAGGTCTTTATATTAGTTGAGATGAAGTTCATGTATACATCTGGTAAGAAATTTCATAGAATCATTAGATATATTAGCCAATATATAGGCCTTTATATTAGTTGAGTTAGGTTCAGGCATACATCTGGTAAGAAATTTCATACTCTAAGACAATCTAATTCTGATTATCCTAGAGGTCAGCTGATTTATAATGATGACTGATTCCCCCCCCCCTTACACACATACATACACACACACACCTATATATATATATATATATATATATATATATATATATATATATATATCATCATCATATATTCTCTTACATGTAGTCTCACATGTAGTCATTATGCATGTAATCACTATACACATCAGCATTTAGTCTCCATAGAAAATGGCAAAGACCTTAGGTTCAAACACATAACTTATCACGCAAGTCAAGATGCTTTGCAGACACCTATCTGACAGAAAATCAATTAACCAGTCAGAAAACGAAAACTCTCATGACGGGACATTCCTTCAGACCCTGATCACATCCACACAAAAGATCACCTGTGACCTCTGACCTGGGGTATTTAACACTATCATATGAGCTACTCATTCTATTCATGACAAATAATAGTAATAACGCTGACCACCAGAGAGCTGGGTACAGCAGCACAGCACCAGCATGACAGCCCAGTATGTATTGACTCGACTGTCCTGGGCACAGCAGTATCTAATAAAGTATACTCCTGGGGTAATGTACCCTGCATTATTTCTGCACAAATGACTACTCTGTTTTTCCTCTTGTTGTTTGTGATGGCAGTGGAATATAAATGTGGTGATTATCTATAGCTACACTGGATATCAGAATAAATGAAACTAATCAAATCAATCCAAAGTCATTTATCACCTTAACAGTCACATTGTCACTACAAATCACCACATTAACAGTTAAAGTCTTCATACAATAAGCACATTAATAATGTCAGTCTCATACAAATAATCACATAAACAGGATTTGTTTCACACAAATAATCAAATAATACATGATAAAAAACAGAATACCACAGAAGAAAATTTTCTATTGAAATTTTTTTTTCATTTGGTGTTGCTAAAACAGTGAGCGTAATTGTGAAAATATTGCCTTTTCTAGAGTATGTCTGGATGGTAAGTGACTGGCCTTGTCTAGTGTATATTTAGATGGTAAGTGACCCGCCTTGTCTTGTGTATGTCTGGATGGTAAGTGACCTGCCTTGTCTAGTTTAGGTCTGGATGGTAAGTGACCCGCCTTGTCTAGTGAATGTCTGGATGGTAAGTGACCCGCCTTGTCTAGTGTATGTCTGGATGGTTAGTGATCCACCTTGTTTAGTTTATTTCTGAATGGTTAGTAACCTGGCTTGTCTGGTGTATGTCTGGATAGTATATGACCTGCCTTGTCTAGTGCATGTCTGGATGGTAAGTGACCAGCCTTGTCTAGTGTATGTCTGGATGGTAAGTGACAAGCCTTGTCTAGTGTATGTCTAGATGATAAGTGACCCTCCTTGTCTAGTGTATGTCTAGATGATAAGTGACCCTTATTGTCTAGTGTATGTCTGGATGTTAGGTGACTCTCCTTGTCTAGTGTATGTCTGGATGTTAAGTGACTCTCCTTGTCTAGTGTATGTCTGGATGGTAAGTGACAAGCCTTGTCTAGTGTATGTCTGGATGGTAAGTTACAAGCCTTGTCTAGTGTATGTCTGGATGGTTAGTGACCCGCCTTGTTTAGTTTATGTCTGGATGGTTAGTAACCCGCCTTGTCTTGTGTATGTCTGGATGGTAAGTGACCAGCCTTGTCTAGTTTAGGTCTGGATGGTAAGTGACCTGCCTTGTCTAGTGTATGTCTGGATGGTAAGTGACCCGCCTTGTCTAGTGTACTTTTTGATGGCAAGTGACCCGCCTTGTCTAGTGTATGTCTGGATGGTAAGTGACCTACCTTGTCTAGTTTAGGTCTGGATGGTAAGTGACCCACCTTGTCTAGTGTATGTTTTGATGGCAAGTGACCTGCCTTGTCTAGTGTATGTCTGGATGGTAAGTGACCCGCCTTGTCTAGTGTACTTTTTGATGGCAAGTGACCCGCCTTGTCTAGTGTATGTCTGGATGGTAAGTGACCTGCCTTGTCTAGTTTAGGTCTGGATGGTAAGTGACCCACCTTGTCTAGTGTATGTTTTGATGGCAAGTGACCTGCCTTGTCTAGTGTACGTCTGGATGGTAAGTGACCTGCCTTGTCTAGTTTAGGTCTGGATGGTAAGTGACCCACCTTGTCCAGCTGTAGGGGCTCGAGTATATGTCTGTTTCCAGATCCTTTGTCCCTCCTTGCTTTGAGGGAGGAGTTGGTGCTCCCCTTGTTTTGTGCTGGTTCAGTCTGTTTCTTTGATATTTCCTTATTTGACTGTGCTGAGCTCTTTTCCGTTTTCTTCACATCACCAGCATCCTTCTTGGTTACGCTTGGCTCTGCAGCTCTAAAAGTGACAGAACACATTTAGCACCCTGCAATAAATACTACCTGGAAACTTGAAAATAACCGTGCATGATGCAGTCACTGATGATATGTGTACATAAGGCAATCCAATGGACTTGTGATATCTGTACATCAGATAATACAGGGGACTTGTATAATATGCTCATCTGATAGTCAAGGGGGACCAGTGATATCTGTACGTAAAACCTTTATGGGCGAATAGAATGACCCACCCATTCACTTCAGGAACAAAATGTGCTGTGTATTTTTCTAGTTCATAAAATATAGGTCACATAAAATATAGGTCGCTGGTACTAAACATTTTGAACAAGAACCAATTACACAAACATCACTGCTGAAATTCTGGCAAGGGTGCACACAAAACAAAAATGATTGTAGGTGGCACCACCAGTCTTGTATATGACGAAGCTATCAGAGATGTATACATATGCCCAATTTCAGGCTGATATATCAAACCCCTCCTAAAGAAATAATCAAGGACATACACTACATTATTGTAGGTGGTGCCACCAGTCTTGATTACAACAAAGCTATCTGATATGTATAAATATTCCCAATGTCAGCTGATATATCAAATCCCTCTGGAGAAATAAGCAGGAACATACACTGTGAAAAAGTCATTGTAAGTGGCAACATCAGTCCTGTGAATGAGGAAGCCATCAAAGACGCATAGACAGGTCAAAATATCAGGCCAATACATCAAACTTCTCTTGAGTTTGATGCACTTGGCTGAACAGGCTTAGGTGAGAAAGGCAGTTGCCCCAGGTGAACTGTTACAAATTGCTGGCTCAAGCTACTGTGCTGAGTGAACTCTTGACCTGCACCTGGCTGCACTGAGTGAACTATGGACCTGTACCTGGCTGCACTGAATGAACTCTTGATCTGTTGCATAATCTGACACAGTTGGCAGTCTGCAAAAGCTATAAATAGATCCAGGCTGAACTTTGGTGCTAATTCTAATGCAGTGGGCATTCTGCCAAAGCTATAAATAGAATGCAGCTACTGCACTGAGTGAACTATTGACCTGCATCTGCTGCACTGACTGAACTCTTGACCTGTTGCCTAATCTGATACAGTTGGCAGTCTGCCATAGCTTTAAATAGATACAGATTGAACTTTGGCCTGTTGCTAAATCAGAAACATTTGGCAGTCTGGCAAGCTTTTTAACCTGAAATCTAGTGGCATGAAGTTATAGATGGTGATAAACTGGTGCCAGGCTAGATGTAAAAGCTTCACACAGCTAACATATATGGTAAAATGACTCCATTCAATCTCAATAATTCAGCCAAAAAACATTCATGTGGAACCATTAAAGACAATTATTATAAGAATTATTGTGGGGATTATTCTTGTAAAATATTAAACAAATTGGCTTCAGTGGCATCAGTCGAAAAACATTTTGCAGGTTTATCACTCATATAGGAAGATACAGCAAACTGGCTAAGTTCAGCACCTGTAACTCACCCAAAAACCACTGAACCAAAACCATTTGAACAAACTTGAATTATCAACATCTGAGGATAATTAATGTGTGAGATTTAAGAATTTGGCCAGGTGGTTTTTGAGGAGAAGATCTTTGTAGCCATTGAGCTAAAATGGGCTGTCATGGCATATGACTAAATTCAACTTCCCATAACTCGCCCAAAAGTCACTGAACAAAGACAATTTGAACAAACTTCAGTAAGCACTACCCTAGGATCATTCCTGTGCAATTTTAAACAATTTGGCCATATGTTTCAGAGAAGAAGTTCTTTGTAGCCCTCAGTATAATACAGGCATTGATAATTTTCAGATATGACTCATGTGACCAACATTGGCATAAAATTTGGTGATGACAGCTCCAGCCAATTTTTGAGATTGAAATCTTAGTATGCTTTTTTTTGACAGATGACTAAGTTCAACTTCCTGTAAATCGGCCAAAAATCACCGAACTGGAACTATGCGAACAAACTTGAGAGAGATGGTATAAGAGATTTTTTCTGTGAAATACTGAACAATTTGGCTGGACCGTTTTGGAGGGAAGATTTTTAAAGTTTTTTTTAGCTTTTTCCCTATAAAATCTAAGAAAATGCAGTTCGCTAAAAAATAAGCAAAATCCAATAGAGTTTATCAGATGGCTAATTTTTTCATAAAATTTTGTGATGCTAGCACCTGTTGTTTCGAGATAGTATGGGTAAATGTACAATCGACGGAAAATGGATGCCAGACGACGGACGATGCATCACCATCGCACTAGATCACAGGTTCGCTAACAATTTGGCTGGACAGTTTCGGAGAAGATTTTTTAGCTTTTTCCCTAAGTAAATGCAGATAGCAACTACGGACCCATGGGTCTCGACGCTCAGCTGCATTTGTCTATAAGGATATATGTTGATGAGGTTTTCCAAAATATTGGTTCTGTGATCAGTTTGAAGCCAACCTCTCTACCCAAACTGGAGTTATCATCCATAAACTAATTTGTGAATGGATGGGCCAAATAAAGGGTTCTTACATTATTGGTGGGTATTATATAAGTCAAAATTGAAACCAATATGTCAATTGAAACCGGAGTTATCATCCAGAAACAATGTGGGCAGAAGGGCCCCTGTGACCATGACCTTTGACCTTGTGATCCCCAAATCAATCAGGCTCTTCCCCTATTGGCAGCTCAGCTAAATGTGCAAGATGGAAGGTTTGGGATGAAAAGTTTGGCTTAAAATGCATCCACAATCTTTCTTAATAAGTTGGTACTGTGACCTTGACCTTTGACCTCATGACCCCAAAATTGAACAGAATCTTTCCCTATTGGCAGATTAGCAACATCTTCAAGATGGAAGGTTTGCAATGAAGAGTTTGGCTTCAAATGCATATGCATTCTTTTAAAAGAAATGAGTCCTGTGACCTTGACCTTTGACCATTGGACCCCAAAATCGACACAGTTCTTACTTTAGTGGTGAGTCATATATAAGTTAAGCTTGAAACCAATATGTCAAACTAAAGTTATCATCTGGAAACTAATTTGTGAACAGATGGCCCCTGTGACCTTGACCTTTGACCCCAAATTCATTTATGCTCTCCCCATACTGGCAAGTCAGCTAAATGCGCAATATGGAAAGTTTGTGATGAAAAGCTTGGCTTAAAAGGCAGCCATAATCTTTTGAAATAAGCGAGTCCTGTGACCTTGACCTTTGACCTCGTGACCCCAAAATCATATAAGTTCTTGCTTCAGTGGTGGGCCATATGTAAGTCAAGTTTGAAATCCATGTGTCGATACAACCTGGAGTTATCATCTGGAAACAAATTTGTGTGGATGGACAGATGGACAGACAGACAGATGAACAGACAAGCAGGGTGATTACTATATGGCATCCACTTGTGATCAATAAACAGACCAGGTTTTCGGACACTAGATGTAATTACAGCTCAGAAACTGACATGATTGTTGTCATTTTATAGTAAAAAGAATAGAAAAATATTTGTTAAATTAACAAAAAATACAGGTGGCGCCACCAATTTTCAGGAACTGACAAAACTAGTCATGGTCAATATTCAAGGCAAAATCTATGACATTCCATGCATTAATTATCAAGATATTGGAGGTTTTGTATTATATTTTTGATTATTCTGGGGGGTACTTTCAAGCCCCATAGCTCTTAGGACATAGGTCACAGTGACCTAATTTCAGGTTTCCAAGGAGATTTTTTATTGACCTCCTTGGATATTCACTTAGAAGTTTCTAGGACCAGCAGTTACGATTTGTTCTCTGCTAACGGACAGCCAGACATCCGGGTGGACGACGGACAAAGTGCCATTCCTATACCTCAGTTGACTTACAGTCAGCTGAGCTAAAAAGTAAGCTCAATCCAACATTTTTTAGATGACTGATATTATGCATAAAATTTGTGATGCTAAGTCCTGCCGTTTTTGAGATAGTTAATGTACGGATGACTGATGCAGGACAACGCCACACCATTGCAAGAGCTCACAGGTTTGCTAAAAGGTCAATATTTTGGCCTGCAATCAGCAAGGAGCCAATGCAGCCCGTCTTCAGAATTATCGCCTCTGTGACCTTGAACAAGGGACCCATGGGTCATGGCGCTCAGCTGATCGTGATTGGACTATAAATGTTTCTCCACTGTGATACTATATCTAGTCAATAAAGCTTATGAATATCATGGCCATGTTGGGCTATAATAAAGGAATGTAATGTAATATGTGAGTAAATGATAAATGAAATTACCTGACTGATGGATTAATAGAGTCAAAAATAGTGGTTTATTTTTTATTTATGTATGAGGGGTTGAAAATTGTGATATATTTGAGCAAATATGAATGCAATGACAGCAGTAATAAGCAGTAGTAGAATGATGATAAGGCTATTTGTTGAAGGATCTAAAGTGTATGGTAGTCTGCAAGCTTTCAATTTGACAGATATGATGTTATGATTAATTATGCTGATGAAGTGATTTATGAATTTGTGACTGTATGACACAATATCTCTTTAGTCTTGACAAGGTACATTATTGTGATGCCCACTATGTCTACATATTACGCAATATTGACATAATTTCTGGCATGTACATAGGTACCTATGGACGAATAGTTATACAAAATATTAAAGTATGAATATATCTGATTCATCTTGTTGTTGCTAACTGAGGCTGACTTTGGGATGGGGTTCGGAGAAGGGAAAAGTGAGGGCAGCACGAAGGTGGATGTAGAAATATTCTATTGTAATGTTTTTCATTTATATAAGAATATGAAAAGCAAAGAGGAAAGGGGCCCTCCTACTTTGTTATAGTAAAGTTCTAAATATATGATTGCAAACTAATACTCTGACAAGATTGTCATGAAGAAAAACAGTAAAATTTTGAGATACTGTGATGCATATGAAAATTTACAGATGGACAGGCAAGTGGACAGAATGGACTAATACCTTTATTTCACTTTCAAGGGAATAATGCATTTAAGTTTATATATAATCCTATTTTTTTTAAGCATATCCACTTTTTCCATTAAGAAGTTTTTATCTGAATCATTTTTTTATTTACAGGTTTTATAAATTTTTAATAAAAAAAAAACTGAAAATATATGTTAAAATATTAGAATTGTTGCAAAAGTTGCAATCATTATATATACAGAGTAAAAAACTGAAACTATAAGTTAAAATATTAGAATTGTTGCAAAAGTTGCAATCATCATATATCCAGAGTGTAGCTCATATTGGGTCATATTAGGCATACACATATATTTTATTATTTTTAAATCATAAATGTTTAAACTGAATTTAAAAGAAAATAATGCCACAGCATGGCATCTACAAGAATATTCCTTGAATCACTATTAAAAAGTTTTGCACATTGGAGTTTTCAGTACATGCTTAATTTTATTCACCAAAATAAAATAAAAGTAAATTTGATAAAATAAAACATCTTTTCAAATAAAGTATACACACCGTTGGTTGAATGAGGGACAAACAATATCATTGTGCTAATTACTATCCCAGTTTTAATTCATTACTGGAATTAATAGTCAATTTCACACCTGGTGAAGTTTTTACTCTTCTGAAGTAAGGAATTACTTATCTGATGAACATCCACACTTTCATAACAATACACCACTTTGTGGACACAATTAAATGTACACTTTAATCATTGTAACCCTGGTGGTACAATACAAAATCTAAAATGTAGCATAGCCTAGAATAAGAATGAATCAAATACAGAAAATAATAACATTCATCTAGTTTATGCATTAACATTCCATCTGGGGGGGGAGGGGAGTACAGGGCAGAGGGGAAGCCTGCTGGTAGTGGCCAGGCTGACCCAAGGCAAGCTGCCTGGGGTGGGTTACATAATGCAAGTGAAGGCTGTACTACTAGGTGGACTAGATGTAAACAACACTTGACATGGTGTATGAAAACATGAATAAAAGCTATTCTTTCCAATCATTTTCTTTGAAATTTCAGATTTTAAATGATTAAATCCTTATGTATATATGCTGTGAAAATTAAATCAACAGTGCCAAAGTTGGACAAAATTTAAGGTATTGATTTTTATTTATGCTAATAACTTGAAAAATTTGCAAAATTCAGATCTAATTTTGAGTAAACAATTGAATCTTGATTAAATGAAGTTATATTCCTGAAAAAAAGTCTCTAGGTGTAGCAATTCTCATGTTAGGTGAGTAATTATATAAATATATTTTTTTAAAAACTGCATTATGTTTTGGCCCATAACTTCAAAATAATACCCAATACTGACCTTATTTTTGGTATGTTCTTAGAAAATGTATGAAAGAATGTGAATTCTAAATACGATCAAAAACAGATCAGTGGTTTTGATATTAGGCCGCCTTGAAGTGTAACAATGGCTTTTTTATGGAAAATGGAGTTTTTTTTCCTTCATATCTCGAAGGAAAGAGGTCCTAATGACCCAATTTTCGGTATGGTAGGAGATTTTGGGGACATCTAAAATTATGCCAACAGCCTGGGGAGCATAGAGATGTGCACTGAATGACCTACAGTCATCAAAGTGGACTGTTTGACAATGTAAGGGAATACAACAAGAGCCTCCAAAAAAATTCAATAACTAGCCTAATTTTGCAGCTTTTATTTTCAAATTTCAGATTTTAACAGATTAAATCCTTATGTATACATGCTGTGAAAATTAAATCCACAGTACTTACAGGAAAAAAACGTGCCGTGGCCAAAGTTGGGCAAAATTTAAGGTACCAATTATATATTTTTGTCAATATTTAAAAAAATTTAACAGATTTTGATCTAATTTTTGGTATACAATTAAATTTTGATTAATTAAAGTTGTATTACTCGAAAAAAGTCCCTACCTTTAACACTTTTGGTCTTAAGTGACCAAATATCTTCCTGATTTTTTTACAAAGTCCATTATATTTGGGCCCATAACTTTTTTAAATTATATAATACTGACTTAATATCTGGCATGTACATAGAAACTATATAGAGGAATATTTATGGTAAATATGAAGAAAACCAGATGAGTGGTTTTGATATTAGGCAGTCCTGAAGTGTGAAAATAGATTTCTAATAAAAAAATTGAGGTTTTTCCTTAATATCTCGAAGGAACGAAGTCCTATTGACCCAATTTTCGGCATGGTAGGAGATTTTGGGGACATCTAACTGTATGCTGAATTTCAGATCCGTAGGTCCAACGGTGTCAAAACGTGCCAGTCTTACGGATGGACATCCGGACAGACGGACGGACGGACGGCAAGACAGACAGACGGATGACGGACAATGGACCACGACTATAGCTCAGATGACTTATAGTCAGCTGAGCTAAAAAAATAATAAGAAAATCATATGATTTTTTAAAATAAACTGTAGGTTTGGTGACTGTACCACAAATTCTTTTTGAGTTATTGCCCTAATATCATTTAAATAGCATTATCGCTGCTGTGACCTTGAAAAAATGCATCAAGGTCATCCATGTTCGAACTTGACCTAGCCGTTGATAAGATGCATCAAACCTGTGGATTTGGTGACTGTACCTCAAATTCTTACAAAGTTATTGCGTTAACATAATTTTAACAAGAAAACGACACAAGGTGGTGCCACCTGTCTTCTGCAAAAGACACAGCTATCCAAGATCTTCAGTCAATTTGATCTTCTGGATCATTCCATGTATCCCTTACTGAGATATTAAAGATTTTGCATGAATTTCACCAAATATGGGAATATTCAAGGTCAAGGCCACTCCCATAGGAAAGGTCATGACCCCAATTTATATTAACATCATTCCATAACCCATATCTATGTATATGCATTATATAAAAGAAATCTTCCATTAGTTTTTGACTTATAATGCTCACAGTACTGTCAAGTGGCAATTTTGGGGGTATTAAAAGGCACGAAAACAAGTAAAGAATAATAGGTGGCGCCACCAGTTTCTGGAACATGATTTATATGCGGCAGCGGCGGCGGGACTGTCATGAAACATAGTATTCCCCGACTTTGTCTGGGGATACAATTATTTACTGTGCAGATCATTTTCCTTTTGTTTGACCATTCACATTTAGCTTCAGAAAGTAACATTTATAACTGGTGTAATATTGACCTAATCACCAGCATGGACACAGACAGAAAATCAAGAAATTTATGAAACAATGGAAAACCTGAAGAGTTACAGTAAGGTCTCACTGGATAATAGAGGAGTTGGCTTCATGGCAAAAGGTCACTGTGACCTAGTTTCATGTTAGGGTGAAACAATTCACTGAATAATCGATTCATTTGATCAAGTCATGAAATTAACTTAGCATCAATTCATGGTTCCCCAGTTTGTTTTCAATGCACAGCTGTTTTCAATGAAAACTTCCTGGTTTATGGGCCTCAGAGTGATGTTTATCACATATACACATTGTTCAACTTATTTTATAAGACTGGATAAAGTTGCAGTAATATTCTTTAATAATGTCAAGTACCACAGTGTCTCCAAAATTTCAGGTCTTTGGCTTTATCTATGTTGAATTGTACCTGGTTAACAAACACTAAAATACAGACATGGGGTTGGCACTTTAGCTCAAACGAATGAGTAAAAAATGCACAAGTTTCTAATGTTCCAAAACACTAAAATAAAACACTAAACATGTTTTTTTCACAACTGGCAAATTATGTGCACATGTTCTGCAATTGGTGAAAACCCAATCCAGCTGTTACAAACAAAAACTGCATACAAATGCCTGAGCCGGGGCAATAAAGCTCACAGGTGAGCTAAACCAGAAACAAGGGACCTATGGGTCACGACGCTCAGCTGATCATGATTGAACTATAAATGTATCACCATTGTGATACTATATTTAGTCGACAAACCTTATGAATATCATGGACCTATTTGGCTATATAGTGGTTTATTTTTTATTTATTTGGGAGCTGTTGAAAATAGCAATATATTTGAGCAAATATGAATGCAATGACAGTACACTAAGCAGTGGTAGAATGATGATAAGGCTATTTATTGAAGGATCTATATTGTATAGAAGTCCGCAAGATTTCAATTTGACATATATAATGATATTATTAACTATGCTGAAGAGTGGATTTATGAATTGTGACTGTATGACATGATATCTCTTAGGTCTTGACAAGGTACATTATATTGATGCCCACCACATCTACATATTACACAATATTGACATAATTTCTGGCACGTACATAGGCAACAAACAGTTATACAATATATAAAAATATGAAAATCTGATTCAACTTGTTCTCGTTTACTGAGGCTGACATTGGGAGGGGGTTCGGAGAAGGAAACAGTGTGGGCAGCAAGGAGGGTTGGATGTAGAGAGAAAAGGAGATAGAGAGAGAGGGAGGGAGCATTCAACAGTACTTAAACACCTGGAAGGTTAAAATCTAAAATATTATGAAATGTAGATAAAGTCTGAGAGAAAGAGGTAATCTAGGCTATGGTTGGTTGATATGATTGAAGAAATTGTTGCAAATAATATTTTAAGATCTGACCTTGCGCTTTCATTGGATACCTTTTTGACAGGCTGTTGACAGTTCAACTTTTTACATATTTGTCTAATGAGATCCAATTTTTTAAATTTAAACTTTAATTAAACTGTTTTTTCTATTTTATGATATGTATACAGTTGCTATAAAATCCCCACTCCACAGGCGGAAGGACTTGATGGGGGGGGGGGGGGGGGTTACGATGGGAGTTACAACGCCTCTGTCTCTCTGTATATATTTTCTTCAAATTATTAAATTTTATGCTATAGCAATAGCACTATTGTTGACAGTGCGAAGGAGCAAGGACTTAGTGGGGTGGGGGAAGGGGATGGTGGGAGTTACAATACCCTTGCATATACGTACAGGATATGAAATTTAATTAATCAGAGCTTACAGGAAAAAAAAGTTTATTCATAATTATTAAATATTTAAAACAGGCAAGAAAGCTAGAGAAACAAAGCAAATAATTTTAATTCCCATTCTTCTGAGCCAGGAAATTATGAACAATTTTTACATAAATTCCCTTTTTTATAACATCATTTTTTTCCAGGTTTGAAAATGTAACTTTACATTTAGAGTATAACAAATATATGTGAATATTTCAGTTGATTCACATTTCTTAATTGCATCAACATATATATCTAATAAATTAGGTTTATAGTACCTGTCAACATAATGGGGTGGAGGGAGGAAGGAAGGCATAGGGGTGAGAGAGAGAGAAAGAGAGAGAGAGAAAGAGAGCTAGAAAGAGAGAAAGGGAAAGAGAGAGGAGAAAGGCTCTCTGGTAATTACTGCCTGACCCAGCCTGACCCGGACACTCACAGAATCTCTGTATATATTTTCTTCAAATTATTCAATTTTATGCTATAGCAATAACACTATTGTTGACAGTGCGAAGGAGCAAGGACTTAGAGGGGTGGGGGAAGGGGATGATGGGAGTTACAAAACCCTTGCATATACGTACAGGATATGAAATTTAATTAATCAGAGCTTACAGGAAAAAAAAGTTTATTCATAATTATTAAATATTTAAAACAGGCAAGAAAGCTAGAGAAACAAAGCAAATAATTTTAATTCCCATTCTTCTGAGCCAGGAAATTATGAACAATTTTTACATAAATTCCCTTTTTTATAACATCATTTTTTTCCAGGTTTGAAAATGTAACTATACATTTAGAGTATAACATATATGTGAATATTTCAGTTGATTCACATTTCTTAATTGCATCAACATATATATCTAATAAATTAGGTTTATAGTACCTGTCAACATAATGGGGTGGAGGGAGGAAGGGAGGCATAGGGGTGAGAGAGAGAGAAAGAGAGAGAGAGAAAGAGAGCTAGAAAGAGAGAAAGGGAAAGAGAGAGGAGAAAGGCTCTCTGGTAATTACTGCCTGACCCAGCCTGACCCAGAATCTCACAGAAGCAGTAGGCAAGGAGTGAAGGTGTTATGTAACAGCCTGGAACACTGTTAACCAATGACTTGATGTAAACATTCAAGACATGGTGCTATAAATATGGGTCACTGTGCTCAGCTGAAGTTGGCCTTGAAGGTAAAAATCTAAAATAATAATGGAGATCAAGTCTAAGATGAAAAGGTAATATATGCCATGGCTGGTTGACATGATTGGTTTGTATTGATGAGTGAGAAATTGTTGCAAATAATATTTTGTGACCAAACCATGCATTCTCTAATGTCAAAATTGAAGCATGTGAGCAGTTTGTGAACATAAGATGTATATTATTACCATGATCATTGGCTGGCTTTTTGATAGTTTGTTGACAGTTCAGTAGTTTACACATTTGCTCAATTGGATCTATTTTACATAATATATATTATTAAATATATGCATTTTTATTTTATAAAATGTATACAGTTGAAATATAACTGATGTCTCCAGTCCCCAGATGCAAGAACCTGGTGGTGGTGGTTGGGGGGGGGGGGAGGGCTGGAATGATGGGAGTTACAACATCTCTGTATTAACATAGTGTATATACATATAGGATTTCCATTTAATTCAACAATACTTACAGGATTAAATAGTCCATTCACAATTACATAATATTCAAAAAAAGGACAGACAGACTGTTAGACAAACAAAGCTGATAATATATTTTAATATTTTAAAGTTTTTCATCTGCAATATTACACATCTGAATACATAAGTTGCTTTCAAATTTCAGACTTTAATGGCTTAAATCCATACACATACAGCATATGAAAGTTATTTCAACAGTGCTTAAAGGAAAAATTTCATAATTAGTATATATATTTAATGATAATTGAGAGATGATGGACAGACAAGAGCTGATCACTTTATGTTCCATTCTCCTGGGGCAAGAATATGTTTCAATATTAGATCTTAATTTTTTCTAATCCAATTATCTTTCAAATTGAAAAAATTGTACACATTTGCAATATTAACTAATGTCCCAGTGCACAGGTGACGATGAGGTGCTAAGGATCAATGACAGCCGGGGGGGGGGGGGGGGGGGGGGGGAGATGGGATTAACAACACTTTTGCATAAACATTCAGGGCAAACAAAGCCTGATCTCCAATTCTGCTGAGGCTCGAAAATAATGAACACATGTTTGTATTAGATCCTTTTTTTTTTAATTTAAGTTTAATTTGTATACATTTCCAATATAACATAAATTTCTGAATATAAACGTTGATTCATAATTCTAAATTGCATCATCATAAATCTCAATCTTGTCATGTAACACCACATCATGCATACAAATGTATATTTATATATTCATGGGGGGGGGGGGGAGGGGGTGTGATATGAGAACAATTGTACACCTGTCACAGCAGGGGATCTCCCCCAGTGACTGAAACAAATCAGGAACCCTGGCATAGCTGACTTCCAGTGACCTGGAGTGGCCCACCTGCATCTGGAACAAAGCAAGTGACTACAATAGACCCTCAAGATAAAATTCAATAACTAGCCTAATTTTCAACCTTTTAGTTTCAAATTTCAGATTTAAACACATTAAATACTTATGTTTACATTCTGAGAAAATTAAATCAACAGTACTCACAGGGAAAAAATGTGCCATGGTCAAAGTTGGGTAAAATTTCAGGTACTGATTTTATGTTTATGCTAATAACTTATAAAATTTACAAAATACAGATCTAATTTTGGGTATACAATTGAATCTTAATTAAACAAAGTTATATACTTAAAAAAAATTCTCTAGCTTCAATAATTTTCATGAAACCTGAGTAAATATTTTTCCTGATTTTTTACAAAGTCAATTTTGTTTGGGCACATAACTTAAAACAATTACGCAATACTGACATCATTTCTGGCATGTGCATAGCGAATGTATAGAAAAATATGTATATTATATATGATCAAAGTCAGATCAGTGGTTTTGATACTAGGCAGTCCTGAAGTGTAACAAAGGGTTTTTAATGAAAAAAATGAAGTTTTTCATTAATATCTCGAAGGAATTAAGTTCTGGTGACCAAATTCTTGGCATGGTAGGGGATTTGGAGACATCTTACTGTATGCCTAATTTAAGGAACTTAGAGCTGAAGCTGGGGAGCTGAGCTCTAGCAAACTGCATAACACTAGGTTGATGTAAACAATATGTGACATGGTGCTTGAAAACTTGAATAAAATCTACAGTTTTTGATCAACTGGTTTCAAATTTTAGATGTTAACAGTTGAAATGCTAACAAAAACATGCTTTGAAAATTAAATCCACAGCAGTTACAGAAAATAAACGTGCCATGGTCAAAGTTGGGCAAAGTTTAAGGTACCAATTTTTTATTTTTGCTAATATTTCAAAAAATTTAAAAGATTTTGATCAAATTTTGGGTATACAATTTAATTTTGATTAATAAAAGTTATATTACTGGAAAAAAAGTGCTAAGCTTTAACAAGTTTTGTGTTAAGTGATCAAATTTTTTTCCTGATTATTTACAAAATGCATTATGTTTGGGCCCATAACTTTTTTAAATTATATAATACAGACCCAATTTCTGGCATGTACATAGGAACCATATAGAGGATTATTTATGGTAAATATGAGGAAAAACAGATGAGTGGTTTTGATATTAGGCAGTCCTGAAGTGTGAAAATAGGATTTTAATAAAAAATTGAGGTTTTTCCTTAATTTCTCAAAGGAACGAAGTCGCAAAGACCCAGTTTTCGGCTTGGTAGGAGATCTTGGGGACATCTAACATTATGCTGAATTTTGGATTCCTAGGTCTTACGGTTTCAAAACGTGCCACATCTACGGACGGACGGACGGACGGACGGACGGACGGACGGACAGACGGACGGACGACGGACAATGGACCACGACTATAGCTCAGATGACTTATAGTCAGCTGAGCTAAAAATGTGAGTGGAGCCACCGGTCTCACTCACCAGAATCCAACTGTTCATGAACATTTTGCATGCTACACTGTGCAGAATTGTGCGCTGAAGAGTGCGACTCTGCTGAGTAGGGATTGTGGTTAGAGAAATGTTTTCCTCACAATGCACTGGGGCTTCTCAATACACCATATGCAAAGGTATATGTGTTAAATGGCTTAGGTATAGGCCACTTAGACATGTTAGATTTCAGTTTGTTCATGGCTAGGTGACCACATGAATGTCTGTGTGCAGACTTAATGAACACGGTACCGGTAATATCTGATAATTATGTTCAGTGTGAACAGAAGTCCTCTTGTCACATTGTGACAAATTCTGATTGCGCAGTTTGACCACTGAGAAATGCAGTCCCACCCTTCCCACAATCCCTCAGTGCAAGAGGTTTGTTTTGAGCAGAAACAACCACTGGTTGTATAGTGTATGCATGCATGTAACTATGTCACCTCTTGTGAAATGATTTTTAAAAAAAACTAGACATTTCTTGGCACCACAGGTGCCAGAGTATCCCCAGACATAGTAGCCCCCCCCCCCTTTAAGAATAGACCCCCATTTTTAGCAGCATATACTGACACTTGGCATATTTATTGTTTCTTCCATCTAACAATCCACAATCTTGTTGAAGATGTTGGTCCTGTGTCCTTGATCTTTTTAAAGACATGTCCTGTGACCTTGACCTTTGACCTCATGACCCCAAAATCAATTTTGGTCTTGCTTTTCCAATGGGACATATACAAGTCAAGTTTGAAATCCATGCATCAATAAAAGCAGGAATTATCATCCAGAAACTAATTTTTGGACAGATGGCTCCTGTGACCTTTACCTTTGACCTTGTGACCTCAAAACTGATAGGGGTCTTCCTCTATTGGCAGATGACTTATATTTGCAAGATGAAAGGTCTGAGATAAAATGTTTGGCTGAAAATGCATCCACAATATTTTTAAAAATGTGTCCTGTGACCTTGACCTTTGACCTCATGACCCCAAAATCAATTGGAGTCTTGCTTTTTCAATGGGACATATATAAGTCAAATTTGAAATCAACACATCAATAAAAGCAGGAATTATCATCCAGAAACTAATTTTTGGACAGATAGCTCCTATGGCCTTGACCTTTGACCTTGTGATCTCAAAATTGATAGGGTTCTTCCTCTCTTGGCAGGTGAACTATATATGCAAGATGAAAGATCTGAGATGAAATGTTTGGCTGAAAATGCATCCACATCTTTTTAAAGATGTGTCCTGTGACCTTGACCTTTGACCTCATGACCCCAAAATCAATTTGGGTCTTGCTTTTCCAATGGGTCAAATACAAGTCAAGTTTTAAATCCATACATCAATAAAAGCAGGAATTATCATCCAGAAACTAATTTTTGGACAGATGGCTCCTGTGACCTTCACCTTTGACCTTGTGAACTCAAAATTGATAGGGGTCTTCCTCTCTTGGCAGGTGAACCTTTATGTGCAAGATGAAAGATCTGAGATGAAATGTTTGGCTGAAAATGCATCCACAATCTTTTTAAAGATGTGTCCGGTGACCTTGACCTTTGACCTCATGACCAAAAATTTGGGTCTTGCTTTTCCAATGGGACATATACAAGTCAAGATTGAAATTAATACATCAATAAAAGCAGGAATTCTCATCCAGGAACTAATTTTTGGACAGATGGCTCCTGTGACCTTCACCTTGACCTTGTGACCCAAAAAAATTATATGGATCATCCAATACTGGCAAGTGAGCTATATATTCAAGATGGAAGACCTGGGATGAAAGTTTGGCTTAAAATGCATCCACAGTATCTTTTAAAATGCCAGTCCAGTGACCTTGACCTTTGACCTCATGACCCTAGAACCTATAGGGTTCTTACTTTAGTGGTGGGCCATACATGAGTCATGTTTGAGATCCATATGGCTATCAACACTGGAGATATCATAAGAGGTGTGTGATTATCACCATATATGGCAATATTCAAGGTCAAGGCCACTATCATAGGAAAGGTCATGACCCCAATTTAAATAAACATCATCCCATAACCCATACCTATGTATATGCATAATATAAAAGAAATCTGTCTTATAATGCTCACAGTACTGTAAGGTGGCAATTTTGGTATTAAAAGGCACGAAAACAAGTAAAGAATAATAGGTGGCACCACCAGTTTCTGGAACATGACAACCCTATCCATGATCTTCCATTAACTTGATTTTGGGATAAATCCATGCAAGATTTCCTGAGATATTAAAGAATTTGTGTGATTTTCCCCAAAACTGGACCTATTCAAGGTCAAGGACACTCTCCTAGTAAAGGTCATGACCTCATTTTAAATAGGCGTAGTCCTCTGACCCATATCTATACATATACCAAGTTTGGTAAAGTTCCGTGAAATATTTTTTGGGTTATCGCACCAACAAGATTTATATGCGGCGGCAGCGGCGGCGGCGGGACCGTTATGAAAACAAAGTATCACCCGACTTTGTCTGGGGATACAATGAGTTACATGTAATAGTTTGCAAAATCAGAAATTCAGGCAGGTGTGACCAAACCCTTATCAGAAGATATACCTGCACATGTACTTAGAATATGATACCTTCTTTCTTCAAATATCGTGTTCAGTAAGAATCTTTGGGTATTCATTTAAAAACTGGTGAAAATCTAAGCTTCAACCATCTGTGACCGAAATTGATACATCTGTCATACAAACTGATGTATGAATCTGAGCAAGGTATCACCAGTGCATATAATTAGTTATAGATACATAGACACGGACAGATGACAGAGAGAGCTGATCACCTTACCTGGCTTCATGTTTGTAGTCATAGACACAGACAGATGACAGAGAGAGCCGATCACCTTACCTGGCTTCCTGTTTGTAGTCATAGACACGAACAGATGACAGAGAGAGCCGATTACCTTACCTGGCTTCCTGTTTGTAGTCATAGACACAGACAGATGACAGAATGAGCCGATCACCTTACCTGGCTTCATGTTTGTTGTCATAGACACAGACAGATGACAGAGAGAGCCGATTACCTTACCTGGCTTCCTGTTTGTTGTCATAGACAGAGACAGATGACAGAGAGAGCTGATTACCTTACCTGGCTTCTTGTTTGCTGTCATAGACACAGACAGATGACAGAGAGAGCCGATTACCTTACCTGGCTTCCTGTTTGTTGTCATAGACACAGACAGATGACAGAGAGAGCCGATCACCTTACCTGGCTTCCTGTTTGTTGTCATAGACACAGACAGATGACAGATAGAGCCGATCACCTTACCTGGCTTCCTGTTTGTTGTCATAGACACAGACAGATGACAGAGAGATCCGATCACCTTACCTGGCTTCCTGTTTGTTGTCATAGACACAGACAGATGACAGACAGAGCCGATCACCTTACCTGGCTTCCTGTTTGTTGTCATAGACACAGACAGATGGTAGAGAGAGCCGATCACCCTACCTGGCTTCCTGTTTGTTGTCATAGACACAGACAGATGACAGAGAGAGCCGATTACCTTACCTGGCTTCCTGTTTGTTGTCATAGACACAGACAGATGACAGAGAGAGCCGATCACCTTACCTGGCTTCCTGTTTGTTGTTCTTCATCTCTGTGGTGCTAGCTGTCTTCTCTTTGCTATTGCTTGTCTTCTCTGTGACACTGCTTGTCTTCTCTGTGACACTGCTTGTCTTCTCAGTGGTGCGAGTCTTATTCTCTGGAGGTTTTGTTTCCTCTGTTTTTGTATCTTCCACTGTGGGCTCTTTAGAACCTGTTTTACAAGGCATCAGTTCAAATTCTGGGCGTGACTTATTCTCATCTTTAATATTTTTATCTGTTTTCTCACTAGATGGCGCCTCAGGTGTCTCATCCGTAAGTCCCATCTTCTCCTCAAAGTATCGGTCTAATGAATCAGCATCAGATTCTTTCTTTGGTTTACATTTCTCAAACGATGATTCTGAAATGAAAATTTCGAAATTATCAACAAGGCCTACAGGCCTTATGCCAACCTGTAAAGTGGGATTATCAGGTAAAATGCTTCCCTGATAACATGGAACTATGTGCACAGATGCATAAAACCCAAAAAACAATTGTAGTTTTCGCCACAAGTTTTGTATATAACAAAACTATCTGAGATGCAGGGACATGCACAATTTCAGCCTGTTATGTCATATTACTCCTGAGAAAAAGCAAGGACATGACATACACTGTGAAAAATTGATGTAGGTGGCACCACCAGTCTTGTATATGACAAGGCTATCCGAGATGCATAGATATGCACAATTTGGGCTGATATATCAAATCCCTCCTGAGAAATAAACATGGACATTCACTGTGCAAAAATCTAAATGCCACAGTCAGAACATTTACAACAATATCAAATTTTATATAAATTATTTTTAGTTTTATTATGGAAATCCTGCTTTTACACAAAATTTGTTACAAGTTCATATATTTAGACTTCATATATCAGATGTTGGTATATGATTTATATCTTATCAAAGAACTGAGGATGACTATGAATGATGTACCGTATTTCCTTAATCAGATGCAAGGCCTTAAATAGTCGCCTGCCTTATATAGTTGCTGGGGCAAAACAATGTCTCAGAAAAATAAACGCCAGCCTTAGATAGTCACCGGTCTTGTATAGAGGCCGGGTGTCAGAGTAGTTTTCATGTTTGTTGCAAGATGTCTTTTCCTGTCACTTCTGGTGCATTTACCAGTCAAATTGATCGGAGATTGTTGTATGAATTTTGGTTTGTGTTTGTGTTGATAATATGTTTAATTCCTCTATAAATTTTCTTTTTCTTACGTGCATGCCTGTTTCAATAAGGGGCACCAAATATTCCCGATTCATCCATTATGATTTTAGCTGATCACCGATTCCTAGTAAACCCTACACATATACGTCTGCAGTGAGAAGCTAACACTATCACTGCTGTCACGCTAGGTAAAAATAGTACCGCTTGACACAAGCAGAACAACTTGGTATGGTGAGAGTTTACCTCATGAATGGTTGAATAGAACTGTTCAAATATGTTTGGGCACATATCCCCTGTGTAGCATGAAGACACAAAATTATGTCCCTTGCCTTCATTTTTGAGTGCGTCCCAATGTTACAAAAACCCCTTCTGAGATATATAAATAGATTTACTCTTGTTGACAACTACACATTCAGTGGAATATTCAAGGCAGTTAATGTCAAATACCAGGTTGGAAATGCTTGAATATGCTGTGTCAAGCTGAATCAGTTAAAAGTCAGAAGGAAAGAGTCATGAAAACCAGTGCCGTTATATGTACCAACCCCTTGTATTTTGATGAGACCAATATTACCAGCTGTACACAGGGAGCACAGTTAATGTAAGAGCCACCCCTGTTCAGTATACACCACGCTGGAAACACTTGAATATGCTGTGTCAAGCTGAATCAGTTAAAAGACAGGAGGAAAGTATCATGAAAATGGATTACACTGTGCAGTTATAAGTACAAACCACACTTTTAACACCATACAACCGCATTTGCTACGACAAAAGCTGCTTACTATGAATGTTAACAGCAAACTTATATGATGGGTGACAGCTTCATGTTAGACAGACCCCAATATGTAAAATTCAAAGATACCAAATCTGACATGATTTGAACAAGAACAGGTGCTCCACAAGGTTGTGTCTTGTCCCCTCTACACTTTTCACTGTATACAAATGATTGTGATAGTAAATATGACAACTGTTCAGTCATAAAATATGCAAATGATACTGTTATTATTGGTAAAATAACAAATGGGAATGAAGATTCATATCTTGCACAAATCAGAGAATTTGTCAGCTGGTGTGACCAGAACTTTCTGAATCTGAATGTGAAAAAAACAAAAGAAATGTTGACTTCAGAAAAAATCAATGTGTACCATTCCATTTAGTGATAAAAAATGATCACGTAGAAAGAGTGCACAAATATAAATATCTGGGTGTTATCATAGATGACAAGCTATCTGGTACAGACAACACTTAGGCTGGTGTATAGTAAATGTATACAAAGAGTCCATCATCTCCGAATGATGAGGAATTTAAATGTAAACAAAGTTATTCAGTCACTCTTCTATAAGGCAATCACTAAATATGTTCTCTCTTTCTCACTCACTGTATGGTATGGTTGCCTGAATAGCAAGGATAGACTCAAACTGAGGAAAACTGTCAAATATTCTAGGAAGATTGGTGCAAATGCTACCTCATTAAATGATTTATATGACACTTGCGTGCTGAAAATGGTAAACGAGATCATGAAAGATTGATCTCACCCCTTGTTTAAAAATTTTAAATTCTTGCGGCCAGGAAAAAGGTTAGCCTTGCCAATTATTAGAACAAATCCCTTTAAAAATGCATTTGTATGTAAAGGAATCAAATTATTCAACCATGTGTCATCTCTACACTAATAATGATCTGTATAGGATGAAATTGTATCATGCTGATACGGAGCTAGTCACAGGGCAATTATGTGATATGTATAATAATCAACAACACTTGGGCATGCAATGTTTATGTAGGTGTGAATAGGTGCTTATAAGTGCATAAGTGTACAAGGTATTTTATGTAAAGTCTAGGTGCTAATTTATATGTCACATATGAGAGTGATGATTGAGATGTGCTTTTAGATGTAGTGAACAATGACAATTGTGAGCTCTCTCCTCAGAAAGTTTCCAAATGTACCTATATATGCATTGGACAATAAAGTATTATTGTATTGTATTGTATTGTATTGTACTGTATTCTATTCTATTCCATTCTTCTATGTTAATCTTCTATCAAACTGATATAAAATTACAGAAGGTAAAAGTAACAAACTGTTTCATATTGCTCGCTGTATGATTACTGAGACAGCAACTGTACTTGCACCAATCATCAAGACACTGTATGATTACACAGACAGCAGTTGTTCTAAGCCAGTCATCAAAGGGCGGTGTGATTACAGAGACAGAAGTTGTATTTACGCGAGTTATCAAGATGCTGTATCATTACACAGACAGCAGTTGTATTTACGTAAATCATCAAGACGCTGTATGATTACAGAGACAGCACTTGTACTTACGTGAGTTATCAAGACGCTGTATGATTACACAGACAGCAGTTATACTTATGTGAATCATAAGATGCTGTAGCATTACAGAGATAGCCATTGTACTTACGTGAGTCATCAAGGCCTAATGAAGCATTACTCCCATCATCACCATCAAGGCTGTATCGAGACATCATCTCATTAATCTTGGCCCCAATATCTTCATCATCATCATCCACATCATCAAGGTTACCGATATCGTTACTCCGTTCACTCATTAAGCTGGCTATACTGCACATGTCATCATCACTGCAACATCAAATATAACTCTGTACACTCAGGTTTAAAAGAACAAGTACAAATTTTTGGAAGAAACTGAAAGGACTAAGGTCTATTTAACTTTCCATACAAATGTTTATGATATATGCAGCTGACACTTTATTACCATCTTACCCCACATATAATCCACATTTTTTTGTCATAAACTCTAAACTGAAAACCTTGATCTATATTATACATGGAAGTATAATTTTCCAACTATTTTCTGTTTTCATGAATATCGTTTAGAAGGCCACAAGACTACTGAAATATCAGCTGGTGTTCAGTGATAATACAGGAATTTTAAGAAAATTTTCAGTATTGGTTTAATTTTTAAATAGATAACATAAAGTTTGATCTTATTTATGATTCATTTCAAAATACTTCATTTATACCTTTAATATGGCTTGCAACCCTAGAGAACTAACAATACCGTATTTATTCCAATTTGGCGATCCCTCTTATTTCTCGACCCCAAAAAATATTTTGAAAGCATAATTTCTAAAATGACTCTAATTTTGCGACTGCTGACGATGTTTTCTGTCAACGATGTTAAGGTGAAATGCCTCCATCTCTCACGGGCACCGCAGTTTCTTGTTTCCAATAAAAATTTTGAAGATACAAAGATGCGTTTTTCATAATATACAAACATGATAAAGCATTCAAGATCAAAATGGGTGTCCTTGACGAAGCAAACTCGTGTCCCATTCCTGGTACGCACGTGCCTCGTGTGCAATTCACGTGGGATCTTTAGCAATAATTTTTTAGTATACGGAAGGCATCCGCGGTGGAAGAACTGTGACACAGTTGGAACTGACATCTTAGTTAGGTTTAAACGACCACGGTTAGCTTTTGGATGGGTGACCGTGCGTACCAACCAGGGCCCGATCGAGGGCACCCGAGGTAGGACCATTTCCAGACGTATATATTTTAACGTTAAAGTTATCTGATTATAGGCAGTTATTTTTTATAAAGTCTTCTTCCAACTTCCGTGCAGCTCCTTGTCCCTTTTTGGCCCGCCGATATCGCCACCTGGTGGATTAACTTGAAACAGCTGATAGTTACACGAGTTGCTGTCTATATCAAGTGATCGTACCTATACGCGAAGTAGTTAGCATTTTGTGAAGTGATTGAGCTCAGTTTGATTAATCATTTGCGGACTCCATATAATTCATGTGAGGTTTGGAAGCCCGTTTGTTTCAGAACAAACTTATAAACGACCAAATTATCACTCAATTCATATGACCGCTCCAGTGTCGGAGCGGCCCTGCGTCTCTACGGAAGGTAATCAAACCACATGCCTCTAAAATCTCGACCACCGCAAATTCTGCAGGAAGATAATTTTCAAATATCCTCCATTATCTTGACCTCTGAGAAAATTAATTATTTTTAAGTGGTCGCCAAATCAGAATAAATACGGTATGCCAAATGGAAAAAGTATGACTACGCCGCTTGTTGACACTGTTTGATACCATTATTATTTGGTAGATGGTGCTATACGTGCTATCACTGGGGAGTGTCAGGGATATTGGAAATGACCCATGACACACTTATAACTTTCAAAACAACTTGCCCCAAATGAGGAACACTGGTCTGAGTGTGATTGTTTCCTTGGCTTAACTAGCCTACTATTGACAGCGTCAAAGTCAATTGACATATCCACTACAGCCCAAATGCTCCGCCTTTTTAACCTTATTATTATAATGAGCTCCCAAAATGCTCCTACACAGGTCATCCATTCCCATGGTAGCAAGAGCTATTTACAACATAATAATGACGTCAAAAAGGTCAATGACATTTGACGTTGCATTGACTGACGTCATCAACTGGTATTGCTGTTCTAAATTGTTGAATATATCATAGTCATTGTGGTTTGTGAATTGTCTTTCAATATTTTGGATTATTTGTCTCTTATGAATTACGTGCCAGGTAAGACATTATTATTCACTCCGTAGTCGGAGGAATGGCTCCTGCAAACTATAGCCTAGAACTTTTTATACTGTCTCCTTTGTATAAAAAAACATCCTGGAAAACATACCAACATGGGTACTGGTACAGAATACACATGTTCTGTTTGAAAGAGCTCTGTCAAATTATGCAAAATTTTGTTTTTGTCAGATGATTGATGCTTTACAATGTTTAAGGTCACCTGATTGGTTGCTTGTTAGTCCAATGCCTATGGTTATTCATTGAATGAATATGCAATTAAGGTCACATAGAGTTCATGGACGGGTCAATTGATCAGTTATATAATGTGATCACGGCCACGTCCAGCTCTAGTTCCCGTGGGCTCTCACTACAGGATCATTGATAAGTATGCCAAACAGATTCGGTCAGGCCCCGCCTTAACAATGGTACAAGAGATGCTCACGGGCAGCACAGCTGTCGGGTGTTCTCTGTGCACCCTGCCACTTGCACTTTAAATTATATTTTATATAGAACAATTCTGTTCCGGTCTGATTGAGCACATTTTTTTAACACATTACAACTAAAGGATAATAGACTTTTTGCTATGATTACAAATGTAACAATGTGATAGCTGTACATGATCTAAAAAAAAAACTACGTTAAGTCGGTCCGACTGTCATTCTCAAAAGTTCACTGCCATGGAACCAGTAAATTTTCCAATGACTATCGGAAATACAAAATACTTTATCCATGATTTAAGCCAGAAATGGGGTGCATATTATACGCATATTATATTTGTTTTTCCACCAAAATTGTGGCTCTAAATAGGGGTTTTTTAGTGAAAGACAGTACATATTATCATTACATAAATCAAATCAATATCATGTGACAGATCAAACAACTGTTTTTGGTGACAAATATATTCTTATCCCTTCTGTCACAGAGCACCAATTTCTAACAAATATCAAGGATCTGTGTGTCATGTACAGGGCCACCTTTGTAAACAAGTGGCCCATGGGTCATGACACTCAGCTGAATTAATGAGCAAAATTTCAGGTATCCAAGGAGATTTTTTTATGAACCTCCCTGAAAGTTATGTGTGAGGATTCTAGGCCAAATGTATACAATTGTGCCTTTTCTGACTCACTGAGTGCTTCAAAATCATTTTCTCCCCTTATTTGCATAATATGGAGGTTAGTTTCCGGTTTCCAGGGAGATTTGCCAAGGACAATTTCTTGGGCTAATGATTACAGTTAGTGCCCTATTAACAGCCAGACCACTTCATCTGAAGGTCTCAAAAATAGAGAAAACAATGCGTAAAAATGCGAAAAAATACAGGTGGTGCCACCAGTCTGCAGGAACTGATGAAACACTCCATGATCAATATGAATGGAAAGTATCATGGCTGTCAATGCATTAGTTTGTTTGAATGATATATTGATACAATAAATGGTAAATACATTCAAATGGTATCCTACGTTTGCATGTATAGATAAACATGTATCAATGGATTGAGCACAAGCTACTTAAAACTTATGAAGCTCGCTCCTGATTTCCAAGATGATAATTTTCTGATGGAAAATAGGGGGGCAATTTTATCATGTTGTTGACTTTAAAATATAGAAAGGTATGGACAACATAATGACTATGTTTAATAGAATTCGACTGATTAGGAGATTGTAAGGTGCTGGTTCAGAGGAGAGAGTTTTGGGGGATGTGGGATGTGTTTGTCAAAAATGGCATTTTCTTTTAAGTTAAATGTGTTTGGTTTTTCAATAAAATTTGCCACTGCTTCAAATATTTCCTTGTTTGATTTGTCATCTGTTTTTGAGTCACCAATGAG
This sequence comes from Sipunculus nudus, assembly GCA_026874595.1. Lineage (NCBI taxonomy): Eukaryota > Metazoa > Annelida > Sipuncula > Golfingiida > Sipunculidae > Sipunculus > Sipunculus nudus. The sequence goes on from CM049308.1 coordinate 96,198,904, forward strand.
CAGAACTTGTAATGAGGTATCGTTTGGTCAGTAAGAGATATAGAGGTGGCATTGCAGTAGGTAGTGGTAGAGATCTTCTGATGAATTAGTTATTCAGATACTGGAGCTTTTGTGTCAAATTTTTAATTATCCTGGGGGGTATTTATAAGCCCCATAGCTCAGAGAATATGGGTAACAGAGACCTAATTACAGGTTTCCAAGGAGATTTATCGTGGACCTCCCTGGATGTAAAGGCAGAGGATTCTAGATCCAAGAGTTACGGTTTGTGCCTTATAAAAAGCCAGACCACTTCATTCGTAGGTCTCAAAAAATAGAGATAATACAATAGTATTATATGTATTAAATAGTACAATTATGGCTGGACCTAGAAACTTCTTAGTGAACATCCAAGGAGGTCAATAAAAAATCTCCTTGGAAACCTGAAATTAGGTCACTGTGACCTATATCCTCTGAGCTATGGGGCTTGAAAGTATCCCCCAGAATAATCAAAAATATAATACAAAACCTCCAATATCTTGATATTAATGCATGGATTGTCATGAATCTTGCCTTGAATATTGACCATGACTAGTTTTGTCAGTTCTCGAAAAGTGGTCACGCCACCTGTATTTTTTGTTATTTTGACTAATATTTTTCTAATTTATTTACTATAAAAGGACAACAATCATGTCAGTTTCTCAGCTGTAATTACATCTAGTGTCCCAAAACCTGGTGTGTTTATTGATCACAAGTTGGTGCCATATAGTAATCACCCTGTCTGTATGTCTGTTTGTCTGTCTAGCTGTCCATCTGTCCATCCACACAAATTTGTTTTCGGATGATAACTCCAGGTTGTATTGACATATGGATTTCAAACTTGACTTAAGTATGGCCCACCACTAAAGCAAGAACCTATATGATCAAAGGTCAAGGTCACAGGACTCACTTATTTAAAACGATAATGGCTGCATTTTAAGCCAAGCTTTTCATCCCAAACTTTCCATTTTGCGCATTTAGCGGACTTGCCAGTATGGGGAGAGCATAAATGCATTTGGGGTCACATGGTCAAAAATCAAGGTCACAGGGGCCATCTGTTCACAAATTAGTTTCCAGATGATAACTCCAGTATAGTTTGACATATTGGTTTCAAACTTAATTTATATAGGACTCACCACTGAAGTAAGAACCGTGTGGATTTTGGGGTCCAACGGTCAAAGGTCAAGGTCACAGGGGCCCATCTGTCCACATATTTGTTTCTGGATGATAACTCCAGGTTGGATTGACATATTGGTTTCAATTTTGACTTATATATGACCCACCAATAATGTAAGAACCCTTTTGATTCTGGGCTCATAAGATCAAAGGTCAAGGTCACAGGACCCACTTCTTTAAAAAGATTGTTGATGTATTTTTAGCCAAACTTTCTGTGCCAAACCTTCTATCTTCCAGATGTTGCTCACCTGCCAATGGTGGAAGTTACTTATGGATTTTGGGGTCACAAGGTCAAAGGACAAGGTCATGGAAGCCATCTATCCACATATTAGTTTCCAGATGATAACACCAGTTTGGTTTGAAATATTGGTTTCAAAATGGATTTATATATGGCCCACCACTAAAGTAAGAACTGTTGATTCTGGGGTCATGAGATCAAAGGTCAAGGTCACAGGACCCACTACTTTAGAAAGATTGTGGATGCATTTTAAGCCAAACTTTTCATCTCAATCCTTCCATCATCGACATGTGGTGCACCTGCCAATAGGGGAAGTTTCCTTTTGATTTTGGGGTCACTAGGTCAAAGGTAAAGGTCACAGGGCCCATCCATTCACAAATTATTTTATGGATGATAACTCCAGTTTGGGTAGACAGGTTGGCTTCAAATTGATCACAGGACCAATATTTTGGAAAACCTCATAAACATTTATCCTTATAGATAAATGCAGCTGAGTGTTGAGACCCATGGGTCCCTAGTTAATGGAAAATTGAGGTTTTTCCTTGTTTTGTTCCTTGGAACGAAGTTGCATTGACCTAGTTTTCAGTCTGCTAGGAGATCTTGGGGACATCTTACAGTATGTCAAACAAACAGACAGACAACAGACAATGAACCATAACTATAGCTCAGATGACTTGAATTTAGCTGAGCTAAAATTGAGGATAAAAAATATGCGGAAACAGAAAATGTTTATGTGGACCCACCAGTCTTCAGCGAATGATAAAACTAGTTATGATTAAACACAATAGATAAAACCATGGCGGAGGAATGTATCAAACTGCTGTCATTAGACAATCCCATAAATAGAGGAAAGTGCATAAAAATTAAAAAGAAAATACAGGGGGCACCCCGAGTCTCAGGAGACTATGAAACTTTCCCTGATCAATATGCAAGGCCAGAATCATCAACATAGCAATCCATGCATTAAGTATTCAGATACAGGAGCTTTTGTATACATTTTTAATTACTCTGGGGTGCACAAAACAGGCATCATTTAAAAAGGAGAATATTCATTGCAGTGACCTAATTCAGGTGTCAAAGGAAATTGTTCATGGACCTCCCTAGATGTTGAGTTTAAAGTTTCTAGGTCCAACAGTTACATTTAATGTCCTGTAATCAGATGACCAGGTGGCTGGACAATGCTTGGTTGCTCGATTCCCTTATAGTCAGCTGAGCTAAACAAAGACAGGATTTTATAAACAAATTGCCTGACAAACAAGCCTCCATTTTTTGTGTTAATGAGTTAAATGAGACAGGGATAAAATAAAATCCATGCTTTGATTTGACTGGAACAGACTTTTGAAAAACAGAAAGGAGAATACTATGAATTCAGCAAACATTTAGAAAATACTACTGTAGCATGTCTGATTAGTGTAATAGCTATATCAGTGTTCTTTTATTGGCAAAGTTTAGAAAGCTGAGAGGATCTATTATCAGGCAATTCATAAACACAGGGAGGAACATGACAAATCCTGAACATAGAGAGAAACATAACAGTTCACAAATATACAGAGGAACATGACAATTCATGAAAATAGAGAGAGACATAACAATTCATGAACATACAAAGGAACATGCCAATTCATGAACATACAAAGGAACATGACAAATCATGAACATTCAGAGGAACATGACAATTCATGAACATACAGAGGAACATAACAATTCATGAACATACAGAGGAACATGACATCCACATTTGCAGCAGACACAAGTTTGCTGAGATATGGAAGGTTCATTCTAAGGACCCATCATGCATCTGTTAAGGAAAAAGCAAGGCCATAGCACTTTCATTGCAGTAAAAAGAATAATGTCACATTACTTTTCCAGCAATAAGAGATCAGATGTGGGCGTATTTGCATAGAAACTGATATACAGCATTCCCTTTCTCAGAAATAAAATACCTACCTTATCAAGCGAATTGAACGGTTCCTGTACCAGATATAAGGAAGCTCATTCTAGTCAAAACACTAGTCACTGCCCAAGAAGGAATGTCAAAAATAAATTATAATATAAACTGCAGACTTTAGGATAAAGCATAACTTGAACTAATCAAGAGGGTATGTCCTTCAGGCATAAAGCCCCAGGCACAGCCTGCTATATCATCTTCTTTCAGGCAAAAAGCCTACCCCCCCCCCCCCCCACCCCCCACCTTCATATGTAATTTTCCTTCAAGCAAAAAGTCCCCATGGGAAGAATTCCATGTCAAACCCCCCTCACAGAAAGTCCTAAAACATCCTTCCATATCATCTTCCCCTACACAGAAAGTCCTGAGACAGCCTTCCATATCTTCTTTCCCCTCAAAGAAAGTCCTGAGACAGTCTTCCATGTCATATTCCCCCTCACAGAAATATCTGAGACAGTCTTCTATATCATCTTCCCCCACACAGAAAGTCCTGCGACAGTCTTCCATGTCATCTTCCCTCTCACAGGAAGTCCTGAGACAGTCTTCCATGTCATATTCCCCCTCACAGAAAGTCCTGAGACAGCCTTCTATATCATCTTCCCTCTCACAGAAAGTCCTGAGACAGTCTTCCATGTCATAAACCCCTCACAGAAAGTAGTCATACACAGCTCTCCACATCATCTTCCCTCAGATAAAAGCCCTGAGGCACAGCCTTCAAGATCATCTTCCCTCAGGTAATGAAGAATCAATGACTGCTAAGGTAGCGGAGGAGAGTTTTACGTGATACTTGTGAACATGGGGAGAATAAAGCATCAATGACTGCCCAGGTACCAGGGGATGAGGTACAGAACTGAAGCTTCTGTTCATGAGGATATAAAATGGATCTTTAATGAAACATGCATCATGCTTTTTGGAACAATCACAGATAAATTACTTTGAGCTGTGACTGTTTTCTGGACCATGGTGCCTAGAAACAAATGTAAACAGAATTGTTGACATGTAAGACACAGCTGGGCCAGAAATCTACATTTTGTCTTGTGGCCCTGGTATTACACCTGTGTTCATTACTGAATTTGCCAAAAGAAGCACTTGGAACACACTGATGTACAAATTAATGGCTGACACTGAGGGGGCAGATCACACCCCTCTCCTCTCTCTGTCACACATACAAAGACAGAGTGAGCATCCTTATACCTTACAATCAGTACGTGTTAATAAAATAATGTAGAACTTTAGATACACAGTACATATTAGAAACATTGGAAATATTATTGATATAATATACAGAGGTAGCAGACACTGGTATTACACACATATACTAACACATACAGACAAACACTGATGTAATTATATGAAGGTTCACTTGCTGTGGCTACTAATAGTTAATCTATAAAGCAGGGTTGACAAAAATGGCATATGCAACAAGGGCCCAAGGAACAAACACTCACTTAGATTTTAAAATGACAATACTTGAAAAAGTATGAATTATTCTATTTTACCAGAAAACTGCTTGCAAACTTTATTAATTCTTTTTCAATAAAAATCTGTGGGGAAAAATCCAATAAAATATATGTACCTCACATGTTATTATAACAATTTATAATTTTCTTCAAACTTGACAGAGACAGAGGATGAACCAATGTCTCTTCCTGTCAGTTGCTCAAAAGGTGAGCAAGAATGGCACAGACAGTGGTAACACAAAATGACATGTTCAAGAATGTTGAAAAACAGCAAATATTACATATATCACCTCACTCTGTTAAAGAAAATATAAATTTTTCGAACATAGATGAACAGCCTGTGATGGCTCCACTGTGAACAGAATGAAGACATGGAACATCACAAAACAAGACTGACAGGCTATTAGACTTGTGTATGGAGAAGGCAACAACCTGTGTCTGAGGTGAGCACTCATGATATGTACTATTTTTTCTGTGTAAAGTTATGCCATGGAGTCATAATGAGAGGAGCAAGTACTTGGAACCCACATCCCAGCATCCCAGCCCCCAAGGTTTTATTGCTGCTGCCTATTGTACTTGCAGGGAAGGTCCATTGTACTTGCAGGGGCGTAGCCAAGGGGGGGCCGCAGGGAGCCATGGCCCCCCCCCCCCCCCCGCCCGCTCGTGTCCAGTACTCCCCCATCCTTTCGGAATTTCACTGAATTTAATACAAATATATATATATATATATATATATATATATATTTATATATATGCATTTATTCAGTGGCGGATATATGCTATCAGTGGCGGATCAAGAGGGGGCGCCTTCAGCGCGCCCCCCGCCCCCCGTTGAGCTGCAAAATCTCTCATTTAATCATATTTTCGATTTTAGTGATTTTCGTTTTGCATGTTTCTTATGATTAATAAGAAATTTGACTTTATTTAAGTTATCTGCAGCTACAATTACTTTAAAATTTATTAACTGAGTATAAGGATATTTACTAACAGCTGCAGAACACCTGCAGATCGATCGAGCACCGGGCCCTGGTTGGGGTCAATGAACAATCTTATGGCTCCTCTGGTGAAACCGGTACTCGCAAACTGTATTGAGCTCTTAGGAGTCCCGTGTGCTGTTGAGACCACGGAACCCGGTAAAATGCAAAGTTTAACATGATAATTCAGTTTATCAGTTATTTCACCATGAGAATTACATTTAAAAGATAATATTTTGATAGTTACAAACATGATTGCGCTCTTGCGCCATTGACTCGATTGAAAGCGATTGAAATTTTATATCCTAATTTTGAAGAAATATAAGTATTAAATATTGAACCTCTCAACAGTTTGACTACGTAACGCAATGACATAAGAGAACAATTTTTTTTCAGGAAGAGGAAATCCTTATTTTTTTGTGAAAATTGCCTCAAAATGTCCTCTTTACATTGTATATTCAAAAATTTCCCAATATGTGAGGGGGAAACCCCCTCCCATACCCTCCCCATGTACCTGTAACTAACCTTAATTACACCATGGTTCATAATTGAAAATAAAAAAATATATATATTTTCATACACGAAAATATATTAAGTATAGTAAAAATTTATAATAATAACAATAATAATAATAATAATGATAATAATAATTATATATATATATATTGTATATATGTATCTATATATATATATATATATATATATATATATATATATATATATATATATATATAACCGTTTTCCAATTGCCCATACATACAAATTAGCGTCCCTAATCCCCCCCCCTCCCCTGTTTTCAAATTTCTTGATCCTCCACTGATGATGGCCCCCTCCCCTCTCTCAATCCTGGCTACGCCCCTGACTTGGGGTCTGTAGTTATCATGACAGCTCATAAAAATCAGAAAGTGGAATTGCTGATTCTGATGCTGCTTTTGGCCACAGAACAGATGGTTCACATCAACTTTTAGGAAATATAACACAAGCAGAAATTGAAATGTAATGTGTGAGCATATTTTGCTTAAAGAACATATCCAGGTTTATTCCAGAACATATACTGGTATCAATATTTCATGTTTAGGAAGTCCTGTTGTTTTAAACCTAAGCTTCTTCAGTGCAGAATGTGTGAGTAATTTTGTACAGCACTGTAATTTTGATTACATCTGACTTTACCATATAGTTACACTGTTATTTTTTTTAATTTCCTGTAAAGTTAAGCTTATATGCTTGGCATTGATTTAATTTCTTCATGTGAAACTTTTCAGTAAACGAAGCAAGCTGTTCTTAAAGACTGGTCCGTCCTAGCTCAGAAATAAGCAGGTATGCACTTATGATAGATTATTTTAAATCAATTTTTTATGCAAGCAAAGCCCTTGTCCAAGTCAGTGATATGCCAGTTTAATTCCAAGTGACCTATAATGTAACAGTTCTCATTAAAAATTTAATCTTAACAAGGCCTACAGGCCTAATGTGAACCTGTGCAAAGTTTGGGAGTATGAATGGGGGTTTATTTTTTAAAATTAATATTGATCCTCTTAAGTCCTGAATATTATTATGATTTCAGCAAAATGGAGGTTTTCGGACCTGCAAGTTTCAGACTAGGACATTTTAAAACAAGGGACCTATGGGTCACGACGCTCAGCTGTTATATATGATAAAAAAATATTATTTAGAAATGAGGCACATGCTGGTTTTGTGTGGTAATAAATATAAGCTGTATTATGAGTTGTTGTTTAGCTTATGTTTGATTTTGATAGTACCTTTGGAGACAGGGAAGAGGATTGATTTCATTTATTTTATTAACAAATGGAGTGCTATTGTCACACAGATTTTGACTTGGCCATATAACTTATAAGCAGAATATATAATATAAGGGTTTAACTATTAATTAAAAAAAATTACAAATATTGTCCCAAATATTATTTTTTTTTTAAATAATAAGAGAATCATATGATTTTTTTAAATGAAATATAACTGAAATGATTATTAAAATAATATTAAAGAATATATTCATGAATGCATTCATGAATACATTTTGAAAGTATTTGCACTGGTATTCATATACTTTCATTTTTACCTGAATTCCCATTCTTTATGCAAGAAATTTTATAATGGAGTACATAATCATATTCGTATTTAAATACAATTACAAAGTATTCGCACCATGACTGGTATTTATTCAGTTTTCACCAAACAATGATGTTGAGAATCCAGAATATACAAAATTCACACATTTAAATAATGATCATAAGTACCTGGTTTTATGGCTTTTATTTATATTAAAAAATAACTGTAATTAATTCATTTTGGACTAATTTCACATCAATGTACACACTAGACACAGTAGGAATCTAGATTAATATTATCAACTGCATCTTTGTCTATCATTAATTTCCATCATATTTTCCCTAATGATTAGTAATGAATAATATGATTTACTTCTTTATCATTAAAATTGAACTGAAAAATACCATAGGTGACTGCATGGTGTTATTTGGAATACGTGACATTCTATCAATCGATACAAGATTCTTATATCATCAGTAACTGCAAGTTAATTTCCTGTTATTATAAACTAACAAATTCCTTTTCTATTTTTCTTTAATTTTTTATTAAAAACCAATAAAAATTTATTAATTTATTGTTTGTTGTTATGTAGTTGGTTAAAACTACTAGATGAGTTGGGTTGGACACCTGGATCAACTGTGGCTGGCCATAAGCTGCCTGGATTCCCCTGTATGCCTCGCCTCAAGCATGCATAATTTGCTGAAAGTTCAACAAGGTCAACATACAGGTGACTCAAGAGGGGCTGGAGAGAGCCAAAGTCTGACAGGGTCTCAAAAAAACATTTATAAAAGCTACAATTTTTGGCCAATTTCTTTCAGCTTTCTAAACTTAAAAGCTGAAATCCTTATGTGTGCATGATATGAAAATTATATCAACAGTGCTCACAGGAAACAAACGTGCCATGGTCAAAGTTGGGCAAAATTTAAGTTATTAATTTTACATTTATACTAATAACTTATAAAATTTGAAAAATTCATAACTAATTTTGGGTATTCAATTGAATCTTGATTAAATAATGTTACATCCCTGACAAAAAATCTCTAGCTTCAGCAATCCCCTTGTTAAGGGAGTAAATATATTTCTTGATTTTTTACAAAGTGCATTATGTTTGGGCCCATAACTTAAAACAATTACGCAATACTGACATCATTCTGGCATGTGCATAGAGAATGAAAAATATGTATATTATTTATGATTAAAGTCAGATCAGTGGTTTTGATATTAGGCAGTCTTGAAGTGTAACAATGGGTTTTTAATGGAAAAATGAAGTTTTTCATTAATATCTTGAAGGTATTAAGTCCTAGTGACCAAATTCTTGGCATCGTAGGGGATTTTGGAGACATCTAGCTGTATGCCGAATTTAAGGAACTAAGAGCTGAAGCTGGGGAGCTGAGCTCTTGCAAACTGCATAACACTAGCTTGATGTAAACAATATGTTACATGGTGCTTGAAAACTTGAATAAAATCTACAGTTTTTGATCAACTGGTTTCAAATTTTTGGTGTTAACAGTTGAAAAGGTAACAAAAACATGCTGTGAAAATTAAATCCACAGTACTCACAGGAAAAAAACGTGCCATGGTCAAAGTTGGGCAAAATTTAAGGTACCAATTTTTTATTTTTATTAATATTTTTAAAAAATTTAAAAGATTTTCATCAATTTTGGGTATACAATTTAATTTTGATTAATTAAAGTTATATTACTGGAAAAAAGGTCCATAGCTTTAACATGTTTTGTGTTAAGTGATCAAATATCTTTCCTGATTTTTTACAAAATGCATTATGTTTGGGTCCATAACTTTTTTAAATTACATAATACAGACATAATTTCTTGAATGTACATAGGAACTATATAGAGGAATATTTATGGTAAATATGAGGAAAAACAGATGAGTGGTTTTGATATTAGGCAGTCCTGAAGTGTGAAAATAGGTTTTTAATAAAAAATTGAGGTTTTTCCTAAATTTCTCAAAGGAACGAAGTCGAAAAGACCCAGTTTTCGGCTTGGTAGGAGATCTTGGGGACATCTAACATTATGCCGAATTTTGGATTCCTAGGTCTTACGGTTTCAAAACGTGCCACATCTACGGAGGGACGGACGGACGGACGGACGGACGGACGGACAGACGGACGGACAACGGACAATGGACCACGACTATAGCTCAGATGACTAATAGTCAGCTGAGCTAACTAGAATATGGGTAGTCGACTATATGTATGCTGAGATATGAGTGATTTTATCCCGAGGCAGATGAACAGATGGATGCTGTGCATAAGTGGTTGCAGGTGGCGCCACCAGTTTAGCCTATGATGAAGAGCTATATGTGAGATCTATACACAAGCAAAATTTTGGCCAAATCGGTCAAAATGTTCCCGAGATATGAGCTTGGATGTCTGCAGAGTAAACCTGAATGTAGGTGGCGCCACCTGTCATAAAATCGAGAAAACTGACCATGATGTATAAACCTGCAAAATTACAGGTGGATAAGTCAAACCATTTATCAGATATGAGTGATTTTATCCCAAGGCAGATGAAAAGATGGATGCTGTGCATCATTGGTTGCAGGTGGCGCCACCAGTTTTGCCTATGATGAAGAGCTATGCGAGATCTATACACATGCAAAATTTCGGCCCAATCGTTCAAATGGTTCCCGAGATATGAGCTTGGATGTCTGCAGAGTAAACCTGAATGTAGGTGGTGCCACCTGTTATAAAATCAAGAGAGCTGTCCAGGATGTATAAACCTGCAAAATTTCAGGTGGATAAGTCAAACCATTTATCAGATATGAGTGATTTTATACCAAGGCAGACGAACAGATGGACCCTGTGCATAAATGGTTGCAGGTGGTGCCACCTGTTTTGCCTATGATGAAGAGCTATGTGAGATCTATACACATGCAAAATTTCGGCCCAATCGGTCAAATGGTTCCCGAGATATGAGCTTGGATGTCTGCAGAGTAAACCTGAATGTAGGTTGCGCCACCTGTTATAAAATCAAGAGAGCTGTCCAGGATGTATAAACCTGCAAAATTTCAGGTGGATAAGTCAAACCACTGCTGAGATATGAGTGATTTTATCCCAAGGCAGATGAACAGATGGACGCTGTGCATAAATGGTTGCAGGTGGCGCCACCAGTTTTGCCTATGATGAAGAGCTATGTGAGATCTATACACATGCAAAATTTCGGCCCAATCGGTCAAATGGTTCCTGAGATATGAGCTTGGATGTCTGCAGAGTAAACCTGAATGTAGGTGGCGCCACCTGTCATAAAATTGAGAAAGCTGTCCAGGATGTATAAACCTGCAAAATTTCAGGTGAATAAGTCAAACTACTGCTGAGATATGAGTGATTTTATCCCAAGGCAGATGAACAGATAAATGCTGTGCATAAATGTTTGCAGGTGGCGCCACCAGTTTTGCTATGATGAAGAGCTATGTGTGATCTATACACATGCAATATTTTGGCCCAATCGGTCAAATCATTTCCGAGATATGAGCTTGGATGTCTGCAGAGTAAACCTGAATGTAGGTTGCGCCACCAGTCATAAAATCTAGAAAGCTGTCCAGGATGTATAAACCTGCAAAATTTCAGGTGTATAAGTCACACCACTTCTGAGATATGAGTGATATTATCCCAAGGCAGATGAACAGATGGACGCTGTGCAAAAATGGTTGCAGATGGCACCACCATTTTTAGTGTATGTTATCAAGCTATCAAAGGGCTACATTTGTTTAAAATTTTTAGCCTGATCGGTCAAACGGTTCCTGAGATATGTGGGTTTATGTGTGGAAACAGACGCACAGATGGATGCTAGGGCAGCAAGGAAAGGTCAGAGGTCAACAAAAAATGAGGGTGCAGCAGTTCACATGTGACCTGATGATAAACCCAATTTGCTTAAAATGCAAACCAAGTTTTTTCTGAAAGATATAGTTCCAATAATCTGGGAATTCTGCATCTATACATTGTGTCTAGACGTCTAGACGCTTTGTCTAGATGTCTAGACACATTGTCTAGACACCCACCAGAGCCAGGTCAGTTGCCATGGTGATGTCCGGACCCCACCTGTTTGTACTGATTGACCCCTTGGCTTGGCTGCTGAAACTCAGCATGGGGTCAAATCTGTTTCAAACACAGAAAGCCTTTTTCAATTGGCTACAATGCTTTTTTAAAGCTGTATTTACCCAATCTATTCTTATAAAACTGGCAGAACCCTACCATAGAATAATTCTTGTAAAGTTTAAACCAATCAGCTTAACAGTTTCATCATAAATCAGGGTATAAGCTGGATAAGTTTAAAATTACATTTTCGCTAGTAAAAAACACATCAATGTAGGTGGCACCACCAATACCTAAATTTCAGATATGACATATGTGACAAACATTGGTATAAAATTTGGTGATGATAGCTCTAGCCGTTTCTGAGATTATAATTTAAGTATGCTTTTTTGGACAGATGACTAAGTTTAACTTCTTGTAACTTGGCCAAAAATTACCGAACTTAAACCATTCGAACAAACTTGAGAGAGATTGTTCCAGGGATCATTTCTGTAAAATATTGGACAATTTGGCTGAACAGTTTCAAAGAAGAAGATTTTTAAAGGTTTTTAAGCTTTTTCCCTATAAAATCTAAGAAAATGCAGTTAGCCAAAATATAAGCAAAATCCGATAGAGTTTTTTAGATGACTAATTTTTTGCATAAAATTTTGTAATGCTAACTCATGCCATTTTCAAGATAGTATGGGTTAACGTACAGACGCCTGACGCCGGACGACGGAACACCATCGCATAAGCTCACAGGTTCGCTAAAAATCATTACATTTAAATGGGACTGTTGACAGGTTCCTTGCCAAGGGATACTGCAGTACTCAGACAGAACACCAAAATATATGTCAGGGGTAATGCTAGAGCAACAGACAAGCTCTGGTAGCCAGATCACAGAGCCTTCACACCTAGGTTTCTTGTCAAGACTGCAAGCAACATCAGCCAGATTGAAGTAGAATCTCCTCTATATACATATAGTTTACCATTTTGTTTAAGCCATTTTTGTCTGTTCCATATTTGTCTGTACCTGCACTATTTAATTTTGTGCCATTTTTGCATATGCTGTTTTATTAGCAGACCTCAAGTACAACATGCCTAGCTCAAACAACTAAGTTTTATAAAAGTGATGGTGTATGACTTACGTAGCTTTCCCTTCTCTGATAAAGACGCAGGATAAGGTGACAATAAGGTAGGCATCTACAATCTTCTTGGTGACTGGTCGTAATCGGATCTTCAGGTCCATCTGTATCGGTTCATCACTCACATAATTCTTCATGTTCAAGGCCTTAGTTGCAAGCACCTTCCTGCGACCCTTTTTATCTTGCTAAAACATAATGGAGTGCTTGAAATAAGAGAATTATTCATTGTATACAAAGACCTGCATATGCTACAAAGATACATATTTTTCCATACATTAAAAAGCAAAAATGAAAGCACACAGTTTGGTTTTACTGATTTGTGGAGAGAGATAAATATATACTGTGGTTGGCTTCATATTTGCGAAAGTGAAATTTTGTTAAATTTTGCTTTCAGCATTTTGCAGAGGCTTCCTTTTTCATGAACACACCACAAACATATACTAAGATAATAAGGTTATAAACAAACTATTCTTCTTTTACTTGCATAGTTATGACTGGAGTCTATCCACCCCTAAATTAACTCACGCCTGGACAGTAAATAACTTGTGCTATCCTTGTCTGCTCCTAATTAAGGAGACTGTATGACCAAGGATGTTTACTGAACATCTCACCTATAACGGCAGGTGGTATAACTAATAAGGTGTTCATATAAGTGACTACTCAGCTGTGCTGAAATGCGTTCTCATTCACAAAGTTTTCTTTGGAATTCAACACTTTCACGAATACCAGAAACCCACACAAAGCTGAAGCCAACCATAGAAAGTTATGGAGTGATGGGAGTGAAAGCTTGAGGTACACTCACTGCCAATACTATGAGTCGTGGCTTAAAATTATATTTCCAGTCCCACAGTTCAAGGATTGCTATTGAAAGATTGTACAGAGCTGCATGTCAAAGCTTGAGGTACACTCACTGCCAATACTATGAGTCGTGGCTTAAAATTATATTTCCAGTCCCACAGTTCAAGGATTGCTATTAAAAGATTGTACAGAGCTGCATGTCAAAGCTTGAGGTACACTCACTGCCAATACTATGAGTCGTGGCTTAAAATTATATTGCCAGTCTCACAGTTCAAGGATTGTGATTAAAAGACTGCACAGAGCCATATATTAAAGCTTGAGATGAAATTACCAGATAATGTCACAGTATGAGACATGAGATAAACAGACAGGACAGAGCCACATGTCAATGCTTGAGATAACATAATTAGACAATGTCATAGTGTGAAGTATGAGATCAACAGACAGGACAGAGCCACATGTCAATGCTTGAGATGACATAATTAGACAATGTCACAGTATGAGACATGAGATAAACAGACAGGACAGAGCCACATGTCAATGCTTGAGATAACATAATTAGACAATGTCACAGTATGAGACATGAGATAAACAGACAGGACAGAGCCACATGTCAATGCTTGAGATAACATGATTAGACAATGTCATAGTGTGAAGTATGAGATTAACAGACAGGACAGAGCCACATGTCAATGCTTGAGATAACATAATTAGACAATGTCACAGTGTGAGGTATGAGATAATCAGACAGGACAGAGCCACATGTCAAAGCTTGAGATAAAATGTGCCATGTACTCACATCTTCCAGAACAAATGTCCACTCCTTGTCCTCAAACTCTGTCGCTTTTGGGTCTCGGAACAACGTGCACATGATTTCTACATTCTCTGGGACAGTCCAGGTAACGCTCCCTCTGTAAGGGTTTTCTATGCTTGGCTCCCATTGGTGAAGCTGAAACAGAAACACTATAAAGTGAGCAGTATTGGAGGACGTCACTATGAACGATCTCATGATTACATATAAACTCATAAGTGAGCCGTATCAGAGAGCTTCACTCAGTATGTACTGTCTCATGATTAACATACACACTAATAAGTGAGCAGTATCAAAGGGCTTCACTATGTACAGTGTTATGATTAACATACACACTAATAAGTGAGCAGTATCAAAGGGCTTCCCTATGTACAGTGTCATGATTAACATACACACTAATAAGTGAGCAGTATCAAAGGGCTTCCCTATGTACAGTGTCATGATTAACATACACACAAATAAGTGAGCAGTATCAAAGGGCTTCCTATGTACAGTGTCATGATTAACATACACACAAATAAGTGAGCAGTATCAAAGGGCTTCCCTATGTACAGTGTCATGATTAAGATACACACAAATAAGTGAGCAGTATCAAAGGGCTTCCTATGTACAGTGTCATGATTAACATACACACAAATAAGTGAGCAGTATCAAAGGGCTTCCCTATGTACAGTGTCATGATTAAGATACACACAAATAAGTGAGCAGTATCAAAGGGCTTCCTATGTACAGTGTCATGATTAACATACACACAAATAAGTGAGCAGTATCAAAGGGCTTCCTATGTACAGTGTCATGATTAACATACACACAAATAAGTGAGCAGTATCAAAGGGCTTCCCTATGTACAGTGTCATGATTAAGATACACACAAATAAGTGAGCAGTATCAAAGGGCTTCCCTATGTACAGTGTCATGATTAACATACACACAAATAAGTGAGCAGTATCAAAGGGCTTCCCTATGTACAGTGTCATGATTAAGATACACACAAATAAGTGAGCAGTATCAAAGGGCTTCCTATGTACAGTGTCATGATTAACATACACACAAATAAGTGAGCAGTATAAAAAGGCTTCCCTATGTACAGTGTCATGATTAACATACACACTAATAAGTGAGCAGTATCAAAGGGCTGTACTATGTACAGTCATATAATTAACATACACACTAGTAAATGAGAAGTAACAGAGGGTTTCACTCATTATGTACTGTCTCATAAGACCTCTGACCTTTGAGTCATGTACATAAACATGCAAAGTTTCACTGAAGAGCTTTATATATTATATTATCATTCTGTAAATGTTGTTTTAAATGGCAGCAATTGGGGATTTAAATTGCAAAAAAAATGGGGAAAAGATTACATGTGCTGCCACAAGAAAGCTACAAGATAAATCTACCCAAGTTCTTTGGAATCACAAAACAAGATCAAATGTACTATTAAGCAAGGCCAAGGTCTGAAATTAATTATTTTTTAAACTCAATTTTTTATTTAATACAATGTCTGATGATCTTAACATTATGTAAACAGACATACCTCAGAGGACTTTCTTCTGTTCCGCCTTGTCCAAACAATACACAGCTTGTTGGGCTGCCTGTAACAGTAACAGTAAATAATACAGCTTCTTGAGCTGCCTGTAACAGTAACAGTTATATGTAAATAATACAGCTTGTTGGGCTGCCTGTAACAGTAACAATTATATGTAAATAATACAGCTTGTTTGGCTGCCTGTAACAGTGACAGTTATATGTAAATAATACAGCTTGTTTGGCTGCCTGTAACAGTGACAGTTATATGTAAATAATACAGCTTGTTGAGCTGCCTGTAACAGTAACAGTTATATGTAAATAATAGAGCTTGTTGGGCTGCCTGTAACAGGAACAGTTATATGTAAATATTAAAGCTTGTTGGGCAGCCTGTAAAAGTAACAGTTATATGTGAATTTTAAAGCTTGTTGCAATGCCTGTTAAAGTAACATTTATATGTAAATAATACAGCTTGTTCGGCTGCCTGTAATAGGAACAGTTATATGTAAATATTAAAGCTTGTTGGGCAGCCTGTAAAAGTAACAGTCATATGTAAATATTACAGCTTGTTGAAATGCCTGTTAAAGTAACATTTATATGTAAATATCACAGCTTGTTGGGCTGCCTTCACAATAACAGTTATATATAAATAATATGTTTGTTGGGCTGCCTGTAACAGTAACAGTTATATGTTTATATTACAGCTTGTAGCAAGAAAAGATACATTTACATGTAAATATCACAGCTTGTTGGAATGCCTGTTACAGTAATAGTTGCATGTAAATATTACAGCATGTTGGGCTGCCTGAAACAGTAACAGTTTAATGTAAATAATACAGCTTGTTGGGCTGTCTCTAACATTAACAGTTATATGTAAATAATACCTGACCTCCTCATCTGTACCTAGGTACCTAGCTTGTACCTGGACCTTGACCTGACCTTCTCATCTGTACCTAGGTACTCCAGATGGTACCTGGACCTGACCTCATCTGTACCTAGGTACTCCAGCTTGTACCTGGACCTGACCTCATCTGTATCTAGGTACTCCAGCTTGTATCTAGACCTTACCTTCTTATCTGTACCAAGATACCCCTGCTTGTACCTGGATCTGGACCTGACCTCATCTGTATTTATATAACCCTTCACCTACACCCCCACCCCTTGTACCTGGACCTAACCTCATCAGTACCTAGGTACCCAAGCTTATACTTGGACCTGACATTCTCATCTGTACCAAGGTCCCCCAGCTTGTAGCTTGACCTGACCTTCTCTTCTGTACCTAGGTACCCTTGCTTGTAGCTTGACCTGACCTCATCTGTACCTAGATACTCCTGCTAGTACCTGGACCTGGACCTGACCTTCTCATCTCTACCTATGTACCCCAGCTTGTACCTGGACCTGGACCTGACCTTCACATCTGTATCTAGGTACCCCAGCTTGTACCTGGACCTGGACTTCACATCTGTACCTAGGTACCCAGCTTGTACCTGGACCTTGACCTGACCTTCTCATCTGTACCTAGGTACCCCAGCTTGTACCTAGACCTGACCTTTTCATCTGTACCTAGGTACCCAGCTTGTACCTGGACCTGACCTTCTCATCTGTACCTAGGTACCCCAGCTTGTACCTGGACTTGGACCTAACCGCATCTGTAACTAGGTACCCAGCTTGTACCTGGATCTGGACCTGACCTTCTCATCTGTACCTAGGTGCCCCAGCTTGTACCTGGACCTGACCTTCTCATCTGTACCTAGGTACCCCAGCTAGTACCTGGACCTGACCTTTTCATCTGTACCTAGGTACCCCAGCTTGTACCTGGACCTGGACCTGACCTTCTCATCTCTACCTATGTACCCCAGCTTGTACCTGGACCTGGACCTGACCTTCACATCTGTACCTAGGTACCCCAGCTTGTATCTGGACCTGACCTTTTCATCTGTACCTAGGTACCCAGCTTGTACCTGGACCTTGACCTGACCTTCTCATCTGTACCTAGGTACCTTAGCTTGTACCTAGACCTGACCTTTTCATCTGTACCTAGGTACCCAGCTTGTACCTGGACCTGACCTTCTCATCTGTACCTAGGTACCCCAGCTTGTACCTGGACTTGGACCTAACCGCATCTGTAACTAGGTACCCAGCTTGTACCTGGATCTGGACCTGACCTTCTCATCTGTACCTAGGTGCCCCAGCTTGTACCTGGACCTGACCTTCTCATCTGTACCTAGGTACCCCAGCTTGTACCTGGACCTGACCTTTTCATCTGTACCTAGGTACCCCAGCTTGTACCTGGATCTGACCTTCTCATCTGTACCTAGGTACCCCAGCTTGTATCTGGACTTCGACCTAACCGCATCTGTACCTAGGTACCCAGCTTGTACCTGGATCTGGACCTGACCTTCTCATCTGTACCTAGGTACTCCAGCTTGTACCTGGACCTGACCTTCTAATCTGTACCTAGGTACCCCAGCTAGTACCTGGACCTGACCTTTCATCTGTACCTAGGTACCCCAGCTTGTACCTGGACCTGACCTTCTCATCTGTACCTAGGTACCCCAGCTTGTACCTGGACTTGGACCTAACCGCATCTGTACCTAGGTACCCAGCTTGAACCTGGATCTGGACCTGACCTTCTCATCTGTACTTATGTAACCCTTCACCTTCACCCCCACCCCTTGTACCTGGACCTGGACCTGATATATGCCGAAGTACAAGACTGTGCCTGCCTGCATGCTTCCTTTTAATCAACCAATTCTGAGCCACACAGGTGGTCATTTTATCATCAGAGATGGATTTCAATTGTAACATACACAAAATAAAAGTCTGCACTCATTTTCTGCCCTACCATGATTTCCTGCATTTGACCTGGATGTATAAAAATCAGAAATCAAAATGTCATATAGTAGAAAGAGGGGGGGGGGATTAACACTTGATAATCAATGG
Organism: Sipunculus nudus; assembly: GCA_026874595.1. Classification (NCBI taxonomy): domain Eukaryota; kingdom Metazoa; phylum Annelida; class Sipuncula; order Golfingiida; family Sipunculidae; genus Sipunculus; species Sipunculus nudus. The sequence continues at coordinate 96,218,033 of CM049308.1, forward strand.
TCAGACTTTATAAAATGATCTGGACATCATGTATTCTACACGATGTGGTCATAACGTAACAGTTATATTAGAGTACTGTGAGTCACTTTTGAACCCTAAACAAAGCAGTGGAATATAATTATACAGGTCTAGCATGGGACTGTACAGAATGGTGAGTTACAGGTGACCACCAAGGTTTGTCCAGATCGCTCACATGAACTGGCTAACAACAAACAGTACCTGGTAATCACCCCAAATTGTGGGGCAAGAATAAGGGGTCTCCCCACAGTTGGTCTCCCCCAGTCAGCCAACATGTTAAATTGGCCGGGAGAGTTGTTAGGACCAGAATACACCTATCTACTCCTGTCAGCTTCATGATGTTTACCCCCTACCCCTGACCTCACAGGGGGCACCGTATGATATGATGACGGGTTACAGGGGCCAGGTCTCCAGTAACACCCCATCAAAGAAACCAGTCTGCTAATTGGCCGTCTGGACAAAGCTGAGGAAAACCCCAGTTAGGCCATAATGTCTGCTGCATCTATTGGTGAGCCATCATGCATTAAACAGACATGGTGGGAGGGATTCAACAATTCCCACACCATGTCACTTGGGTAATTTCTTTGGGTTATTACTCTCTTTTACTTGTCTGTGATTGGCTGTCACTGACAGCGTCTATCAGTGTGACGAGGTATAAATGAGCAGCCTGGCATGGATCTGAGGTGTTTCTCCACATCGACAGACAAATTGGTTTGTGATAGCGTAACCCCTGCTTCAGTATTGACCCCCATGGGAATATTGGTCTGCATGCTAAATGTAACCCGCCCTGGTCTTACTCAGACATTGGAGATCATTAATGGGTTTTGTGCATGCACCATTATTCAACATTTAATCCCCACACATAGTGCAAGAAGGGTCACCCGCTTGTTCACTTGCAGAGATTACAACAGATTAGCTCAGACTGAGGTCCCTGTCCTAAAGAAACATGTGAGAAAATCTGGTAAATTTACAGAGTCAGCGGATTGTAGTGACAAGATTTCAGCGTCTTACATAGGGGTCAACAGATTAAGTTGGTTCTATATCCTTGTAAGTTTCTGCTACACATCCGAACTGCTCAATGTGACAATTCATTCTGAGGGAGGATGAGGGCTTTCTATGATGGCTGTATAACAAATCACCTAACGTACTTATTATACTGTTATGGAGTAGGAAAGTGCATATTTGTGACTTAACACATATTTCAAGGAATATTTCACATTTCATATTTCACAAATTTAAGCTCAGTTTCAGGCATGTCAGACTAAACAATTAATGACTTCTCATAATTGATGACAAAGACAACCAGCCATCCGGTCACATACATATAGGCTTCTCTCCCAATTTAATCAGAAAACAGTACACCAAACCATTATAAGGTCTATTTTAAGTCTGTACAAACAGAAATAGTGTCACAGAATGACTTATGTGTTTAGTCTTTATGAGGGAATGGTAGAACACAATTAAAACATGTTATTTTATGAGACTCCGCATGTGTATATAAGCACTGTCCTCCAAATAGGACTTGTAGGTCAGTCTATAACTGGATGTATGTCAGGTCAGACTTGGGATTTTCCATGGAACTTTTGTCGAATCAGATCTCACGAAAGTGAGGAGGAACACTTACAACTCTGATGTAATTGTGACCTACTTTGAGTCATCCAATAAGGTTTAGCTTTTATGACGAAATGCAGAAATATGGATATGAATGTCTCATATGTCACGTGAAAGCTGTGTAACAAAACTATCTGTAGTGCGCACAGAGAGTCAGAGAGAGAGAGGGACCATGTCTAGCTGGGCACTGCAGGGCCTCAGCAAAGACTGGCCCAGACTCTGTCCTGTGAATAAAGACTTCTATCATCAAACTGGTCTTGGAACATTGTCTGCCACGCTCATCAACACCGCTTGTGATACAGGTGGGGACATCCCCGACCCCACCTTCGTATCATAATGGTGGAGACCGGGTCCCGTATCAGTTTGGTGGATGAACCGGGATTCACTTCCAGCACATCAGCGCCAGAAAAACCGACAATGCTTCCAGCTGGAGTGAAGAATGAAGATCCCCTCTCGCAACCACAGGTGCCATTGACTGGTCTACCAACCAATGCATTGGAACTACAACCCAGGTACCGGATCACAGCCTAACATCAAGAATGTAATCTCTTCTGCTGAAGGTATCAAACTTTGCTATGAACTCTCTCTTCAAACTTTAACTTGGCTGCAGTTTCTCAATGCTCTGCTTGAGAAGATCAAAGACTCTCACTGTATCTTTAAACCAGAAGGACACTGTAAATCAGCATATTGCTTTAACCGTGACTTCAAGTGCAAAAATGACATTTTTCGCTAAAAAAAAAGTGCTGTGATATCTCAACCTGAGATCATCATTGTTTGGACCAGCCACACAAAAAAATCAATATCGGGACAAGCCAGCTTGGGCCTATGTCAACAATACTACTGGCCATACCACGTGCACTGTGTTTTATCTCACAACAAGTTCCTCGCTATGTTCCTGCAACTACTAGAAGCAGATTTGCCGTTTTACCGCTATCTTCTGCACAACCTCCCATACCAAGACTCCAGGAAAAAAAAGAAGCCAAGTCAGCAGAGAAGACAACAGAAGACCCAAGGAAGACAAGATTTCCTGAGGTAATGAAAAACAAAACCAGAGACTCTGAATTTTACATGCCCAATGTAAATTTGGGGCATTTCATAACATTTTGCATGTATATGTTGTAAACCTAAACACAAAAAAAATATGTATGTAGTAAACTATAACTTTCTCTTATTGCTGTGTCATAATTGTAAAATGATATAATTTATAGTGTGTCTACTTTATTGATATGGTTAGGAATACGTTTACAAGACCACAGCAAAAGATGTAGAACTGTCAATGTTAGATTTGACACAGTTATGTCTATCTCAGTTGTTAATATGTAATGTCACCAAAATGACTGTATTGATTCACATTAAAGAATTCCTAGAGTAGAGCGATATGCAAAACCATCAGCATGTTAGCATTCATTTATATTGAGATTTTCTCATGTGTTGTTCCATACCAAATCATCAGGTATCGAAATGCTTTCTTGGCTATAAATTTAATGGAATGGTAGCACATTGTGTAACCAAAGCACAATGCGATGCTTATTTTCAATTGTCACAGTTTGGTCCTAAAACACGGGTTCATGGGAAGCCCCCCAATATATAGGAAATTTGGACAAACTGGGGAGTTTGATGACTCCAAAAAAAAATCAATAATGCACTGACCTGTGGTCACATTATTGCCTCAAACAAGGGTTTGATTTGGTTAACCTCATTAATAGCTGGAAATGCCAGGCAAAATATGTAGGTTAGCACAGGAATTCTTCTCACAGGAATTCACATTTACGCATACTATGACAGACATGTTCATGAGCAAATGCATTCTGGTCACTGCTTTCATGATACTGATAACCCATAAACCAAAATGTGGAGTGACAAGGATTTCAATCATTACCATTATTCATAATTCATCACTTTACAGATGCATGTTTGATCTTACACATAAATAGCTATAGCAATAAAGTTACCATCTTAATCTTGGGACTAGATCAGAACCTGCAACTGTCAGAGAAGTATTTCATTTATCATCATGTTTTCACACATATTTCGCCTTGTTCATGCACAAAAATGGGTAATAAATGGGAACCTATGTACAACATTCCTCTGTCGTTAGGAATGACATTATGTCTGTCAAGTACTTATCCGCTGGTAAGGTACACCAGTTGTGTTATGCTAAAGGAATAGCAAATCAACCTTCCATTATTCACAATTCAACTTGTCCCAATGGCAAGTATGAAAGCCAAATGTATTTTGAATCATTGGTACTGATCAACACACAGAGCAGATAGTCATGTACATATGTATGTGTTAAACTCTTAGGCACAAGAGTATATAAACTTTGTCAGCTTAGGAATTCATTATCCATTTCTCAATGGAAATATTTTGATTAGCTACAGGTATAGACTAATGTTAGGCATTGTTAGCAAATCACTTGTCATTTTTTTAAATGCACATTGCTGTTCAACAGAACATATTTATGTAACATCACTTACTCTATGTTCAAAGGGTTCACATACTTTGACTTATTCCATTGCTTATACTGTAGGCATTGTACTTGTATAATCTGTGTATGATGTTATCATCATATCTATTAAGATATTTATTTATTAATACTATTTAGATGCTGTCATACTTATATAATCTGATGTTGTCATCTTCGGATGTCAAATAATGTCATCATGATTGCGATGTTGTTCCTGATTTTATTACAAATCAGCATTTTATCTTTTAGATAATGTTTAGGATTGTCATTTCACAAAAAAGATTGTCTTTAGAACATGTATGTATAGCTATAGACTTATTTATGTAGTTTCTCAGCTTATTTAGCTAATGCTACAGCATTGTGGTTGTACTACTACAAAAATTTCCAATAGGCACTTCCTCAAATTCCTTACACTGTTCCATCTGGAACTGTGACATATGTTCCTGTAATTCACATCTATATTGATATGTGCAATCTATTACACCTCAGTGATGTAATACTTTACTCTCTACAGACATATATCCAACACACTGTCACTAGTGCCAGCTAGTTCTATTCACATTATGGCTACTGTTCTTGCAGTTAATGCAGACTTAAGCAGTATATCTTGATCTTTACACATGTATTTCTGTCATCTGTATCCCAGTTATATTTCCTGAAATAACTAAAATTTTCTCCGACTAAGCCAATGAGGCCGGAGCCTCATTCTGAATACCAGAGGGATATGTTATGGAGTAGGAAAGTGCATATTTGTGACTTAACACATATTTCAAGGAATATTTCACATTTCATATTTCACAAATTTAAGCTCAGTTTCAGGCATGTCAGACTAAACAATTAATGACTTCTCATAATTGATGACAAAGACAACCAGCCATCCGGTCACATACATATAGGCTTCTCTCCCAATTTAATCAGAAAACAGTACACCAAACCATTATAAGGTCTATTTTAAGTCTGTACAAACAGAAATAGTGTCACAGAATGACTTATGTGTTTAGTCTTTATGAGGGAATGGTAGAACACAATTAAAACATGTTATTTTATGAGACTCCGCATGTGTATATAAGCACTGTCCTCCAAATAGGACTTGTAGGTCAGTCTATAACTGGATGTATGTCAGGTCAGACTTGGGATTTTCCATGGAACTTTTGTCGAATCAGATCTCACGAAAGTGAGGAGGAACACTTACAACTCTGATGTAATTGTGACCTACTTTGAGTCATCCAATAAGGTTTAGCTTTTATGACGAAATGCAGAAATATGGATATGAATGTCTCATATGTCACGTGAAAGCTGTGTAACAAAACTATCTGTAGTGCGCACAGAGAGTCAGAGAGAGAGAGGGACCATGTCTAGCTGGGCACTGCAGGGCCTCAGCAAAGACTGGCCCAGACTCTGTCCTGTGAATAAAGACTTCTATCATCAAACTGGTCTTGGAACATTGTCTGCCACGCGCATCAGCAACCGTATGTGATACAGGTGGGGACATCCCCAACCCCACCTCTGTATCAATACTACCCTCCTTACATGGTCTTGATAATTTACAATTCAAGGTTTGAAACCCCTCCTTTTACGGTCTGGATATTGTACAATTCGCATTTGATAAACCTCCTTATCTGGTCTTGATAAATTACAATTCAGGATTTTATAACCCTCCTTATATGGTCTTGATATTTGTGCCTCTGTTTTGGGGGGAAAATCACACATAATTCAGGGATGGTTTGTTGTATCAGCCTGAAAATTTGCAGGTCCCTCTATCTTGAATAGTTCTTTCTAATAAACAAGACTGGTGGCACCACCTTCAACCATTTTTGCGTGTTGTCCATCCACGCATCTATGCAAGGTAAGACGTACTCTTGACCACAGAGACACTCAGATGTATACTCTCTTAACATAAATTGTGAAACAGGCATTCATCTTAAACAACTGAATAATTATAGATGGTAGACATCTAGAGAGATGGACTAGTATATAAAGTACTAATATATGTACTTATATGTTACTAGTATATATAAAGAAGATGCATTCAAAGAAACAATAGAGAAACACATCTATTTAGTACATAGAATTACCTATAAATATATACCTGGTATGCACAAGAGACCTTTACCCTGAATTGTGGCAGACTTTACCTGCTTGACATACATGTGTAATAATAAAATGAACCAAATGCAAAGCATTTATGCTAATATGCATTTTCTTGCTTACATGATCTTTAAATATTGCATATTGTCATAAGAAACATCAAACAAAGTTTACAACACCTGCATACTTGCACAAATGCAGACATTTATCAGAGTATGCATGCACTGCAATTTCTCTATAATAAATATATTATGTATTGATAAATTAACAATAGTTATAAAAATTTATTAGTATATAGCACAAAAATATAAATAACTTAATATAAACCCTTAATGTTCTGCATTCAACTCTTTTTTTTGGTGATATATATATAATATAACAATCTGTTAATATTAAAGTACGGGTAAATATACTAGAAGTCTTTTAATTCCTTTCGCCAAAGCAGATGTTTATTAAGCTGATTATATGATAATCTGTTTACTGACTTTTCTGTACCCATTTCCTGAATTCCAGGCAATGGGAACACAAAGTTAATCAATCAGTCCTAATGATTTAAACCAAATAATAGGAGAAATCTGATGTTGTCCAATTTCTGTGGGCCAGTGGAGCTGTAGGTTTCCAGGTGCGTGTGTCAGTTGAACCCTGTGGCCCCCATGCATAACTAATGTAGTTGCCGATTTCGTGAATATTGGGCAGTAGAACCACAATATACTTATAAGAACTTTATATGTGCATTCCATCCATCCTTAGGAAAGAATGGCATGCATGCAGGGATCTATAAGAATGTCAAGGTCCAGATCCCGATCGTTCGGAATTCCATACGGCCTAAACCTGGAACGGAATTTGAGCTGGACAAGGGCTGGACCAGATCCCAATTGGGGTTTAGGCCAGACTGAATCCTGATTGGCATTTGGTCTTGACCAATCACTGTATTGGTCTGGACTAATCAGGAATTGGTCCAGACCAAATCCTCAACGGGTTTCTGGCCAGTCCAAACCTGGATCCGGATCTGGTCCAGCCAAGATCCTGATTCAGACTAAGTGACATAATACTAAATAATGCCTTCAGCACATACTTTTGATTTAATCAAGAAAAATTCACCTTAGTTCAGTTTATACTCATAAATTTAAGTCTATATCGTCATGATGAAATTTTATTTATGCCTTGCTAAAGTTCAAATACAGAGAGTTAGTTGAAGAAGTGACTATTAGTAGGACGGACACCTGAAATGAATCAATAAATGGAATACTCCTGATTTTTGTGGCATGACTTGACTTTTGTAAGATGTTTGTAATTTGTTAAACCTGATGAATAAAACATTTTTTCTGGCTTGTTTTACCTACATGCATCATATATGTATGATCAAAATAATTAAATTCTGTATCTAAACTTAACAAAACTTTTTATAAATATAAAAAAATTTACACTGATTTGATAACTAAAAAGAGCCTTGTGGACAAGAAGATAGCAAGTATATACAGTTATGAGCTGGATCAGGGGTATGGATAGCCATAACCTTCAACTAATAAGACAGGAAGTCACCCACTTTGTTATAAATAAAAGATCGGGATTTAGGCCGGGGTGAATCCCGGTTGGAATCTGGTCTGGTCCAGATCAGGATCTGGGCCTTGACATGAACATGTATTACTGTATAAATTTTTTCTAGGATTGGTGATTGATTTTTTTTATAATCGGGAATATTTGGTACATCCATTATGAAAAAATTACGCAGGACACGTAAGATAAAAGAAAAATTTATAGAGGATTTAAACATTTCAATAACACACAAAAGAGAAATCATACAACAATCTCCATTGAATTTGCCCCGTAAAGGCAACATTTTAGAGAATGGAAAAAACATCTGGAGGCAAACATGCCAAGTGCCCCTAGGCTAGATGAATATCTATTGAAGTGTGGATGAAGTAGTTTGGTGGATAAAGCGGTGTGATGGATAAAACAGTTTGATGGATAAAGCAGTTTGGTGGATAAAGCAGTGTGATTGATAAAGCAGTTTGATGGATAAAGCAGTTTGATGGATAAAGCAGTGTGATGGATAAAGCAGTTTGATGGATAAAGCAGTTTGTTGGATAAATCAGTGTAATGCATAAAGCAGTGTGATGGATAAAGCAGTTTGGCGGATAAGCAATTTGGTGGATAAAGCAGTTTCATGGATAAAGCAGTGTGATGGATAAAGCAGTGTGATGGATAAAGCAGTTTGATTAATAAAGCAGATTGATGGATAAAGCAGTTTGATGAATGGAGAGAAAGCCATGAAACATTTATCCAAATTTCTGAAATAGAAGTATTAAACATGCAGTCCAGTTTTTCACTGTAAATGTCCAAATCTAGTAAACAAGCAGCTTCTTCTTGCCCTAAGAAGCAAAACACAGAGATATATTTAAGCAGAAAAGGCTTGCAATGGATCAAAAGGCTTGCTGGCCTTCGAATCAGAGTGACATCTGCTGGTCACTTTATGAAGTAAAATGATTTACAGTCAAACAGCGGTGACATCTATTGGTACAAAAGGGAACCACTTTACTGTGGATATAATTCTAATAAATGTGTCTGTGTTTACCAGACAATAAGGCCATACAGACACAGAGATGCATACTGTTATTATTTTAAATATAGCAGGCTAAGAAAATTCTATCATTAGTATTCAACAATGTGTAACATCACAGACAGCAACAAGCAGAGGATACTCATCCTCGACGTGAAACCCTACATACAATGACTGCAATAAGAAATATTCATTCAAGGTGACTACTGACATAGAATATAGAAGATGAGTGACCCCTGGTTCACTGCCTTCTGATGATTACATACATGTGCTACTAAGGCCTGACGTCAACTGAGAAGTACAGACCAGCAAGAAACAAGGGACCCATGGGTCACGGCACTCAGCTGATAGTGATTGGACTATAAATGTTTCTCCACTGTGATCCTATATCGAGTCGATAAAGCTTATGAATATCATGTACATGTTAGGCTATTATAAAGGAATTTAATGTAATATGTGAGTAAATGATAAATGAAATTACCTGACTGATGGATTAATAGAGTCAAATAAAGTGGTTTATTTTTTATTTATTTAGGAGGGGTTGAAAATTGTGATATATTTGAGCAAATATGAATGCAATGACAGCAGTAATAAGCAGTAGTAGAATGATGATAAGGCTATTTGTTGAAGGATCTAAAGTGTATGGTAGTCTGCAAGCGTTCAATTTGACAGATATGATGTTATGATTAACTATGCTGATGAAGTGATTTATGAATATGTGACTGTATGACACAATATCTCTTTAGTCTTGACAAGGTACATTATTGTGATGCCCACTATGTCTACATATTACACAATATTGACATAATTTCTGGCATGTACATAGGTACCTATGGACGAATAGTTATACAAAATATTAAAGTATGAATATATCTGATTCATCTTGTTCTTGCTTACTGAGGCTGACTTTGGGATGGGGTTCGGAGAAGGGAAAAGTGAGGGCAGCACGAAGGTGGATGTAGAAATATTCTATTGTAATGTTTTTCATTTATATAAGAATATGAAAAGCTAAGAGGAAAGGGGCCCTCCTACTTGGTTATAGTAAAGTTCTAAATATATGATTGCAAACTAATACTCTGACAAGACTGTCATGAAGAAAAACAGTAAAAGTTTTGAGATACTGTGTTGCATACGAAAATTTATAGTTGGACAGGCAAGTGGACAGAATGGATTAATACCTTTATTTCACTTTCAAGAGAATAATGCATTTAAGTTTAAAGATAATCCTATTTTTTTAAGCAGATCCACTTTTTCAATTAAGAAGTTTTTATCTGAATCATTTTTTTTATTTACAGGTTTATAAATTTTTAATTAAAAAACCTGAAAATAAAAGTTAAAATATTAGAATTGTTGCAAAAGTTGCAATCATTATATATACATAGTAAAAAACATTGGGTCATATTATGCATACACATATATTTTATTATTTTTAAATCATAAATGTTTAAACTGATTTTAAAAGAAAATAATGCCACAACATGGCATCTACAAGAATATTCCTTGAATCACTATTAAAAAGTTTTGCACATTGGAGTTTTCAGGACATGCTTAATTTTATTCACCAAAATAAAATAAAAGTAAATTTGATAAAATAAAACATCTTTTCAAATAAAGTATACACACTGTTGGTTGAATGAGGGACAAACAATATCATTGTGCTAATTACTATCCCAGTTTTAATTAATTACTGGAATTAATAGTCAATTTCACACCTGGTGAAGTTTTTACTCTTCTGAAGTAAGGAATTACTTATCTCATGAACATCCACACTTTCACAGCAATACACCACTTTGTGGACACAATTAAATGTACACTTTAATCATTGTAACCCTGGTGGTACAATACAAAATCTAAATAGTAGCATGTCCAAGAATAAAATAAAATACAGAAAAATTATAACATTCATCTAGTTTATGCACCAGCTTGGGGGGGGGGATAGTGCAGGGCAAAGGGGAAGCCTGCTAGTAGTGGCCAAGCTGGGCCAAGGTAAGCTGCCTGGGGTGGGTTACATAATGCAAGTGAAGGCTGTACTACTAGGTGGGCTAGATGTAAACAACACTTGACATGGTGTATGAAAACATGAATAAAAGCTATTCATTCCAATCAATTTCTTTTGAATGTTCAGATTTTAAAAGATTAAATCCTTATGCATATATGCTGGGAAAATTAAATCAACAGTGCCAAAGTTGGACAAAATTTAAGGTATTGATTTTTTATTTATGCTAATAACTTGAAAAATTTGCAAAATTCAGATCTAATTTTGGGTAAACAATTGAATCTTGATTAAATAAAGTTATATTCCTGAAAAAAAATCTCTAGGTTCAGCAATTCTCATGTTAGGTGAGTAAATATATTTCCTGATTTTTTAAAAAACTGCATTATGTTTTGGCCCATAACTTCAAAATAATACCCAATACTGACCTAATTTTTGGTATGTTCATAGAAAATGTATAAAAGAATGTGATTACTAAATACGATCAAAAACAGATCAGTGGTTTTAATATTAGGCAGCCTTGAAGTGTAACAATGGCTTTTTTTAATGGAAAACAGAGTTTTTTTCCTTAATATCTCGAAGGAACAAAGTCCTAATGACCCAATTTTCGGTATGGTAGGAGATTTTGGGGACATCTAAAATTATGTCAACAGCCTGGGGAGCATAGAGATGTGCACTGAATGACCTACAGTCATCAAAGTGGACTGCCTGACAATGTAAGGGAATACAACAAGAGCCTCCAAAAAAATTCAATAACTAGCCTAATTTTGCAGCTTTTATTTTCAAATTTAAGATTTTTACAGATTAAATCCTTATGTATACATGGTGTGAAAATTAAACCCACAGTACTTACAGGAAAAAAACGTGCCATGGCCAAAGTTGGGCAAAATTTAAGGTACCAATTTTATATTTTTGCCAATATTTTAAAAAATTTAACAAATTTTGATCTAATTTTTGGTATACAATTAAATTTTTATTAATTAAAGTTGTATTACTAAAAAAAAAGTCCCTACCTTTAACACTTTTGGTCTTAAGTGACCAAATATCTTCCTGATTTTTTTACAAAGTCCATTATGTTTGGGCCCATAACTTTTTTAAATTATATAATACTGACTTAATATCTGGCATGTACATAGGAACTATATAGAGGTATATTTATGGTAAATATGAAAAAAACCAGATGAGTGGTTTTGATATTAGGCAGTCCTGAAGTGTGAAAATAGATTTCTAATAAAAAATTGAGGTTTTTCCTTAATATCTCAAAGGAACGAAGTCCTATTGACCCAATTTTTGGCATGGTAGGAGATTATGGGGACATCTAACTGTATGCCGAAATTCAGATGTATGCCGACGGACGGACGGACGGACAGACAGACGGACGGACGACGGACAATGGACCATGACTATAGCTCAGATGACTTATAGTCAGCTGAGCTAAAAAATCACACTCTGACAATCACGTGCAGTTCAATGGTTGGACCAAATTTGAAATTATAAAAAAAAGTTATTCATCATATTTATGTCAGATACAGGTCCCACAGCTGTCCTTATTACACTGGTTTCACTGTAGTTAAATGCTGATGTGCTCACACCTCTAGGTCACCTAGTCAACTTATCACTGTAGTAAGGTCAGTATACTGATGTGCTCACACCTCTAGGTCACCTAGTCAACTAATCAATGTAGTAAGGTCAGTATACTGATGTGCTCACACCTCTAGGTCACCTAGTCAACTAATCACTGTAGTAAGGTCAGTATACTGATGTGCTCACTCCTCTAAGTCACCTAGTCAACTAATCACTGCAGTAAGGTCAGTATACTGATGTGCTCACACCTCTAGGTCACCTAGTCAACTAATCACTGTAGTAAGGTCAGTATACTGATGTGCTTACACCTCTAGGTCACCTAGTCAACTAATCACTGCAGTAAGGTCAGTATACTGATGTGCTCACTCCTCTAGGTCACCTAGTCAACTAATCACTGCAGTAAGGTCAGTATACTGATGTGCTCACTCCTCTAGGTCACCTAGTCAACTAATCACTGCAGTAAGGTCAGTATACTGATGTGCTCACAACTCTAGGTCACCTAGTCAACTAATCACTGCAGTAAGGTCAGTATACTGATGTGCTCACACCTCTAGGTCACCTAGTCAACTAATCACTGCAGTAAGGTCAGTTTACTGATGTGCTCACACCTCTAGGTCACCTAGTCAACTAATCACTGCAGTAAGGTCAGTATAGTGATGTGCTCACACCTCTAGTTCACCTGGTCAACTAATCACTGCAGTAAGGTCAGTATAGTGATGTGCTCACACCTCTAGTTCACCTGGTCAACTAATCACTGCAGTAAGGTCAGTATACTGATGTGCTCACACCTCTAGGTCACCTAGTCAACTAATCACTGTAGAAAGGTCAGTATACTGAGGTGCTCACACCTCTAGGTCACCTAGTCAACTAATCACTGCAGTAAGGTCAGTTTACTGATGTGCTCACTCCTCTAGGTCACCTAGTCAACTAATCACTGCAGTAAGGTCAGTATACTGATGTGCTCACACCTCTAGGTCACCTAGTCAACTAATCACTGCAGTAAGGTCAGTATACTGATGTGCTCACTCCTCTAGGTCACCTAGTCAACTAATCACTGCAGTAAGGTCAGTATACTGATGTGCTCACACCTCTAGGTCACCTAGTCAACTAATCACTGTTGTAAGGTCAGCATACTGATGTGCTCACACTTCTAGGTCACCTAGTCAACTAATCACTGTAGTAAAGTCAGCATACTGATGTGCTCACACCTCTAGGTCACCTAGTCAACTAATCACTGTAGTAAGGTCAGTATACTGATGTGCTCACACCTCTAGGTCACCTAGTCAACTAATCACTGTAGTAAGGTCAGTATACTGATGTGCTCACACCTCTAGGTCACCTAGTCAACTAATCACTGCAGTAAGGTCAGCATACTGATGTGCTCACATCTCTAGGTCACCTAGTCAACTAATCACTGTAGAAAGGTCAGTATACTGATGTGCTCACACCTCTAGGTCACCCAGTCAACTAATCACTGTAGTAAGGTCAGTATACTGAGGTGCTCACACCTCTAGGTCTCCTAGTCAACTAATCACTGTAGTTAGGTCAGTATACTGATGTGCTCACTCCTCTAGGTCTCCTAGTCAACTAATCACTGCAGTAAGGTCAGTATACTGATGTGCTCACTCCTCTAGGTCACCTAGTCAACTAATCACTGCAGTAAGGTCAGTATATTGATGTGCTCACTCCTCTAGGTCACCTAGTCAACTTATCACTGCAGTAAGGTCAGTATATTGATGTGCTCACTCCTCTAGGTCACCTAGTCAACTAATCACTGCAGTAAGGTCAGCATACTGATGTGCTCACACCTCTAGGTCACCTAGTCAACTAATCACTGTAGTAAGGTCAGCATACTGATGTGCTCACACTTCTAGGTCACCTAGTCAACTAATCACTGTAGTAAAGTCAGCATACTGATGTGCTCACACCTCTAGGTCACCTAGTCAACAAATCACTGTAGTAAGGTCAGCATACTGATGTGCTCACACCTCTAGGTCACCTAGTCAACTAATCACTGTAGTAAGGTCAGTATACTGATGTGCTCACACCTCTAGGTCACCTAGTCAACTTATCACTGTAGTAAGGTCAGTATACTGATGTGCTCACACCTCTAGGTCACCTAGTCAACTTATCACTGTAGTAAGGTCAGTATACTGATGTGCTCACACCTCTAGGTCACCTAGTCAACTAATCACTGTAGTAAGGTCAGTATACTGATGTGCTCACACCTCTAGGTCACCTATTCAACTAATCACTGTAGTAAGGTCAGT